>OX366522.1:2510000-3760000 GCA_947256265.1 Acronicta leporina
GATGTCAAGCTAAACAGTGAGTCTAAGGGCACCCGCTGACAACTCGCTAGTTTTCGGGCGACCCCGTGAACTTATTCAATTCTTTAAAAATAAGGGAAAGGAATTTGCAAACATAAATTTCACATGCGCAAAATTTACCGGAGGCTCTTTTAAAAGGCGGGCAACGCACTTTTTGCAACTCCTCTGGTGTTGCGGGTGTCCATGGGCGGTGGTAATCGCTTACCACCAAGTATTCCGTCTGCTCGTTTGTCCCCCTATCCCATAAAATAATTATGGCACAACAATTACTTTCTAAATCAACCACCTTGGCTATCTTTGTTCGCCGCAATCTTCAATCTGAGCCAATGAGAATATGATGAATATCAAAGTAATATCCTTACATTGACTTTTCAGGTAAACAATTATCAGAATGCCATCAGTGTGTTCTCAGCTTTACTCGAGAGCAATGCGCGCGCGCACGCGATCCGACAATATTGAAACATCAAGAGCAGCCCTTCGGAACACTCGTTACTAGATATTTATACCAATACCAGAGAGCCTCGTTACGTTAGTACCAGTGGCATAAATCATCAATATTCGACAATTCATCATCTTTTAAATTGTTTTTTTTTTTAAGTTGGTAGCATGTTATGCTGTTAATTTGAAAGCCTGATCTGTATTTTACAGATTGTTATCGGCTAGCTATTACTTCACAAAATATTATGACATATTTATAGTAAACACTTTTGTTCCCAATTACATAGTGCAGCTTTATGACTTATGCATTCACATAAAAAGTAAACTTAACGGCGAAATAATTTACACGGATATCCAAACAAATATCTCTCCCGTAAGTTTCGGTTCGGCTAATGCATTCTAAACTAAGAATGTATCCGTTTATACGCTGTCATAACCGTATTTCTGATCTGTCAAAATGTTCCCTCTACCCATACCTTCATTTCGAAACAATTGGGTAGTCCGCCCCACCGCCCTATTTTCATAAACTAGGAAACATTTAACGACTATTACACAATTCTGAACAGACAAAACAATCGAAATTTCTATAATTAGATCGCGATGGCGTAAAAATTCCGCTGTAACATCTCTAGCTGCCACATCCACTGATTACTTTGTATTGCTTTTAACTCAAGACGCTGTTTTGTCTACGCAATGGATAATATCTTGGGCGAAATGTTGTGTGTTTTACTAGGTAGACACATTATGGCCTAGTTGGCACCGAGTTCGCGCCCACGTCTGTCGCTAGGGAATCATAGAAATTTAGTATTTGTCGCGCGCAGAAATATTCCGGCTCTACTGATGTTTATACATTATGCCGGAATTGCAATGACTATATTTTTCTGCAGAAAATACATACATACATACACTCACGCCCTTCTCCCACAGGGGTAGGCAGAAACTATAGACTGCCACTTGCTACGATTCTTGCATGCCTCTTTTGCTTCTGAAAATGCAGAACAAAAATACGGGCTATTTAGTTTGATGATAGTAATGTCAAATTGTCATATCAATATACATTACAAATACAATATAATTAAATAATTTAATTTTCTAATTTCGCTCATACCATCAATCATGTATTCCCCGAAGGGATAAGTAGATGCGTACTAATCTACACCCACAGTTCGCCGGTATGTTTAGTAATAGGGGGACGAGCCTAGTGCCATTAACCGGGCACAAATTCTGCTACTGAGAATTTAATAGAAAAACCCAATAACACTTTGCTCGAGCCTCTTTTATTTCCTAGAAAATTATAAATCAAGTAGGTAACCGTTTACTTAATCACTCACAGTTATTTTTCATGAGGATACGGTTCAGATTCCCGTCACTATTGGGCTGAGTGCGCGTACCATCAATAATGTATCTCGTCTATTCCCGTTGCACTTCCACCGATCGATGCTGCTGTGATTAGAACATGTGGACATGTCTACTGCGTTATTGCACTTAGAGCCAACAAATTGGGATGCATTTGCGTATTCAGAGTGATTTGAATAGCAGATGGGTTCAGCGATTTTCTTCTGTATTAGGAGCGGTTCTGACTCCATTGGCTTGGTAATAATGAGAGAATGGGAGAGCAGGAATGAAGAAAGTCGATCGTTGAATGATACCATAAAGAACCGGCACAATACTTCAAAGATATTTTATGTTCACGAAAACTTACAGCTTACGTAAGTTCCTCTATTGTTATTCTAAACTCGTCGCAAATTGCTCGGGCATACAATGCTACTGCATTCATAGCGGATGCATGCGGAAGCAGTGAACGAACGAACGAATGAATGAATGAACATAACCTAGTTGTTGTAGCAACTGCGTCAACAACATACCTTTAATAAAGACGTGCGATTGTTACGTTCAACACCACAAAGAAATGGACTTTGTGGAACTTTACTGCCATAGACTATAAATGTTCAGAGGGGATAACGTCTAAGGTATTTCTTAAGAATTAGAACTGGACTGGCTTCATAATTAACAAAAATGAAAGGTAGCTCTTCCCGTGACCATGGCTGCTGTAAAAGATCCTAAACATCCGGAATTAAGTAAAATCAATATACCGCGAGAAAAAGAGCGGTAAAATAGTAGTTTTATTTCAATGGACTGGCTTAACTTACCCATTAGGTAATTAATAAATAGATAAATTAATTAATTATTTTATAATGCTTTAGGTACTTAATAGAAATTATAACAACATTTCTTTTATATAATGCTGAAATTTAGATGGATCTTCTGCTATCATGGGGAGTCGACTGAGATTCGAATACGACAAAAAGCCTCAGACTTTCCGAAATCATATACATACGTACAAAAGAGTGACTCTGGAGTTTCCTTCCGAACTGCCACTTCAACTTGCTAATTCGGTGTGCTAATCGTATAGTTATTTAAAAAAAGGCTTACTAGCAATGGGGATTGCACATTACTAGTATTCTTGTTAACCCCTCGTGCTAAGCTAAATGCTTGTGTTACGAATGGGTTCACGTCGGTAGTGCAATGGGTGGGTTTCGAACCGGCAACCACATGATCGCAAGTCCGACGCCCTAGCCATTAGGCTACCGCCGCTATAGCTATAGATAAACGATACATGAGAAGGTACAATTGGCGGTTTTATCGCCTAGTGGTTACGGTAGTCGACGCGACACTACCATTTCGCCGAGTGCCGAAAAAATTATCACCAAAATAAAACACCATGCCCTCTCTACGGCCTCTATTGTCTATGTCTCATATAGCCCTCAGTGTACACAAGTGGACATTCATTTCAGTATAGCGACACTACACAAATGTTTGTTATCTCTGCCGCTAAAGTTTCAACAAAGAATTCGTATTTAGGCAATGCCAGTGTATTGTTATATCAAAATAGTGTTGCAACATGATTCCCTCGTGAGGTTACGTATGTCTGAAAATTGTTCCCCTTATTTATTTTTTATTTTTTTATGTGATAGCAGGCAAACGAGCAGACGGATCGCCTGATGGTAAGCGATCACCGCCACCCATGGACACCCGCAACACCAGAGGAGTCACAAGTGCGCTGCCGGCCTTTTAAAAGGGAGTACGCTCTTTTCTTGAAGGTTTGAAGGTCGTATTGGTCCGGAAATACTGCAGGTGACAGTTCATTCCATAGTTTTGTTGTGCGAGGCAGAAAGTTAAAATTAACGGGTTAAAATACAGTTCCTCACTGCTATTCAGACAGGCATTTCGTAAGAGGCGAGAAAACTTCCTACTTGCTCGGTGGTAGGTCCTCTTGGGGCTGACATGCTGGCGACCACCCTTACGTCGGGGTCTGTGGTAGCCTTTGCGTGTGTTTAGACTTTTGCGCGTAAGAGCCAGTTCTCCCTCGGTTGCTGCGGCTCAGGCAGTCTGCAGTCTGTAGGAGCTCTTAAGGATCGGTAACGCATCATTATGGTGTTACAGGTGTCGTCAGCTCGATTGCCGACTTGATCCATATAAACAAATCTGTAATTCATTTTCAAATATATAACGAAAGTAAACAGTACAGACTGTCTCAGTACCTAGTGACAGTACATAGTAATTAAGAGGCGTGACCCATTTACCTCAATGATCAGTTAAAATTAGAATGTCCACGGTAAACAACGGCTTGGAGCTTCGGCAACTAGTCAATATTATTCTGACATTGCTATTTAAATCAGCTTTTTAAATGAAGACAGCTTCTATCTTCTACCAAATGTTTTGGGAGCGATAAAGGTACTGCCTGTGTTGGGAAAGTCCGTGTTGATTTTTAGGTGACTAGAATAGTTTCAGAATCACAACTTGTGACACTAGCTCCAGACAGCCTGACAAAAAACTGATAGGCACGCCAATGGGAAGTAATCTCGTGTTACTTTCAAGACTACTGCTAAAATTTAACTTTTAGCAGACCTTGTAAAAAAATTAGGGACACATTTAGCAACCGAACATTTCAACAAAAAAAACTTAAAAATGATGTTTGCACTACACACACAAATGCATTTTTTCTTAAGAAGTAAAGAAACGATAAAAATATTTCGAAGTCCACTGACACACAGCATATAAACTACAAATGCAATATTCCAATAATAAATTATTACCACCCGCTTAGATGATGAAGGAAAATATCGAGAGGAAACGTGTATGCTTGGGAGATTACTAACCGTATCGTACGCGTTCCCCTCTTACTCATCATAACAATCATCATATCAGCTAAAAGAGGTGCATTGGCAAACAAAGACCTGCCCAAGCGGCGGTTGCCTAATGGCTAGGGCATCAGACTTGGGATTATGTGGTTACCGGTTCGACCCACCCATTGCACTATCGACGTGAACCCACTCGTAACACAAGCATTTAGCTTGAAGGGTTTACGAGAATACTAGGAATATGCGTCCCACAGTGCTAATAAGATTTTAAAAAAAAATGACAAAAGAGAAAAGATAAACATACTTTCACAAGGACTGCATAATCCCAATAAATTATTAGCTCGTACCACATTTATCTCTCTCTCTCTCTCTTTAAACACTCAAACCCAATTTTGTGTTGATTTGTATATTAAAACAATAATATTTTTCGTTTAATACCGGTAACGAATAGATTTTATGCCAAGCGTAGTACTTATTTATATTATCACATTATTAACAACTGTAACATATCGCTCTAAATATTTGAATAATGCTATCATCGTGGTAGCTTACTTCCCTTTTTAATAGGCCAGGTAGATAACAGCTGATATCGTTATTTTAATTCCGAGAAGGTATTGTAAATCAGCATAACAGTTAGGCGGTGCGAAATACTTAACAAGATTAGAAAAACCAAATTTCGCCAGTCCAAATTACACGTCACTATTTGTATATAGGTTAGATCAGACACGTGTTATACGCGTGTATTAATTAATACCGAGATGTAATACGCGCTACGTCCCGCCAACCTGTGCACAGCTTTTGATCGATTTAAAAAAGGCAAAATTTTCTTTCAATATGTTCACATTATCGTATAATAGGAGTTGTTATCTTACTTAACCCAATTACCTATAAATTACGAGTATTATTTTATCAATAATAAATTATCGATATGAAAGATTCTGGAATTGGGCCGGCTTATCGTATCATATGATTGTAACACAAAAATGTTTGATAAACAAACGCTAGTTGTAATGGAGATATGTGGGCTGGATAGTTGAGCTGGGCGAAGAAATATTGGTCTGACACAAGTTTTTGACTTCGAATCCGAATTGTTTGGGCCCCAAGTGTCTGAAACGAAATAACTAGATGCTTAAGTACCCATTTACGGTATTGTCTGTGTTACACTGAAGACCTGTGCCTAATGACGGATAAATCACCTTGTAAAGGTCCCTGGGAGACTTTAGATGCAGTCGGTCATAACCAGTCTTTATGGAAACCTATGAGGGAGTGCTTTGTTCAGTGGGCTCAGTCTTTGACTGATATGATGATGGCGTTGAAACGTGACTACTAAGATGACCTGTATTTCGTACACGATAAAATCAACGTGTATGAAAGCACGTCACATAAATATATTTAATAAATTTAAGAACAATTATACTTAGGTAGATACATAAAATCCGCTTATCTGTGTGTATCATATCTACGTGTCGTGTTTTGTGTGCTTATCTCTTCACTAGCTTCTGCCCGCGACTTCGTCCGCGTAGCGTGATGATATATAGCCTATAGCCTTCCTCAATAAATGGGCTATCTAACACTGAAAGAATTTTTCAAATCGGACCAGTAGTTCCTGAGATTAGCGCGTTCAAGCAAACAAACTCTTCAGCTTTATATATTAGTATAGATTAATATATCATTCGTACGTTTACCAACAAGACATTTTAGTCCATTGACCGGGCACAAAGGAATCCATAGAAAAACCAGTAACATTTTGCTCAACCTGGCAGAAGACATTAGAACCGCAGCAGCAAGCACTCTTTAGACTTCTTCTTATCGGACCTTCCCTTCTCTGGCTCGTCCTTATTTGTTTACTGTATTTGTATAACTCCTATATGTAAATGACGTGTTCCGTGACGTAAGTACACAGGTAAGTGTATTTACTCTGCGATATGGTTTTAATCTCTTTTGCAAATCGTCAAATCAACATGCGAATAATACTTTTAGTCGAGTAATAAATAGTCTCCTTTAGTAAAATGATCGGGTTCCGTTTATATATTCATATCATTTATAAAAATATAACATACAATCAAGACTGTACTCCCCGAAGGGATAGGCAGAGGTGTACTAATATAACCCACAGTTCGTCGCTCCGAGATGCTACTGAATATTATTTTCATAGAAAAACCAGATAACTCTCGGTTAAAGTACGACACTATTGCTCCCCATTCTTTTCTCGACCTAGCAATCGATACCAGGACTTCTAACGTAGAAGTCACGCTAAGGACCACTAGACTAATGAACTCCTACACGAAATTGGATGCAGTCTTCACATTTTTTTTATTGGGATAGGGGGCAAAACGAGCAGACAGATCACTTCAAAAAGATTTTTTAAGAAATTAGTATATTCTAATAATTACTCAAAGATTATTTTATAAGCGGCATAACTCCAAAACGTAAGAACCAATAATTCATCGGAATTGCGTTATCAATCGCCAATAAAACTTTTTTATCTGTAAGTACAGTAAGTAGTGCCTCGGGTCTATTAACCGCGCCTTCGATTTCCGGCTTATACAAATATTGTAATTGCTTATCGGCGATGTTACTGAACCAAGTAGTAAATAATATGTACTATTACTGCAATGATAAATAATAATACCATATGAACTTAACTGACTGAACTGCTTCGGTAGTCTAAGTCCGAAGCACGACTGCTTCGCTGAGGTCCTGGATTCAATTTCAAGGTCGATCAGTGTTGGTTTTTCTATGAAATTATGCAGTAGTAGCTCGGAGTTTGTGGTTAATGTCAATAGGCTCGCCCCCCATTACTTGGGATCTAAACATACCGGCTAATCGTGGTGTACATAAGTACGCCTCTGCCTAACCCTTCGGGGAATACAGGCGTGTTAGTGTTACGACAGTGATATCGCCTTTATGCAATTTTTTAAATTAATTAATAGGTTTAGTATCAACATAATGTATAGTAAGTATGATAGCCGTGACTAAAAAGGTTATTGACTCCCATGTTGACAAAAAATATTTTATTTTTTATTTTTTTATTGGGATAGCGGAGCAAACGAGCTGACGGATCACCTGATGGTAAGCGATAACCGCCGCCCATGGGCACCCGCAACACCAGAGGAGTCACAAGTGCGTTGCCCGCCTTTTAACCGTCGCCGCTGCCAACATTATCGTCTTCAGTTATTACCTCAATATTGTCAAAATTTTCGAAAAGGAAATGTCGGTAGATAAGGGCGGAAACACACAAGGTCAAAATGCCGTTGTGAGATCAAGGCCGTGCAAATTATTCCATTTTCCTGGAGACACGATCTGTTTGAATTACTTTGAATATAGAATAATTAACAGTTATACGGTAATTTCATTACCTAGTTAAGTAGGCTCTTGTAAATATTTCACAGTAAGTAGAACGTAACTATACCTATATCTAAAGGCCTACTTATGGTTCTTTACCATAGTTTCATTTCGTGAAACCTTTAAGTCTAAACCTTGAAAAGATTCTAGATGTGGCCAGCTTTGTAAATGATAATTTACAAATTTATGGTTTTATTCATTTTTTATTACCAGCAATTAAAGAAACAAAATATCGTTGCTTCGAATAAATTCACGAAAATGTCTTGTTTATTGCTTATTCTATGAATTTTCAAACAATAAATATAAGCTTTTTGAACTTGAGCTGTTTTTTTTAAGTATATGTACAGGTGATTTGTTAGTTTATAAGCAAGCCTTTTTCAGGTAAAATATTATTAACTAGTACCTAATACTAGAAACGTGATGACTGTTATTTTCTAGGCTGTCACTTGAGTTTAGAGTTATGTCATCTCAAATGCAATGTTCAGATCTTTGCATTACCAATAAGTACCATAAGTATGAAAAACCCAATTAGGAACACTTTTACACATGACTTGGAAAATGGAAAAAAAACACTTATAATACCTACAAAGGCATGGGATAAAGGATTGGGATGGTAGATTTCTCAGTCCTGGTAGCTTAGTTTTTCCTTGTCGAAATAAATAGAAAAATATTCTCAACCGTTTCCTGTCCACGCATTATTATTAATAGGTATCCAATAATGTTATTACAATACTTCCGTATTATATTTATAATTAAGCGTAACGGAATCTTTGTTTAGTTTGAATAATAATCGACTACAAATTAGACCTAATCCTTATCGAAAAGTGGGATATTTTATCGAAGCTTTTGTTTTTAAGCCTGTGTGCTATTTTCCTACCTAATATTATCCTTAAACCATTAATTCTCTAGTAATTTTCAAAAACACTATACATAATATAGGTAATAGAACAAAATCAACCAGTAGCCTTACTAGTACTTACTAGCGTTCTACATATAAAAAAAACTACATTGAGGTAAAATGTTCCATACCTACTAAATATATTCTGGTGTTAGTTACGAATTAAATTTTTTGTAGTTCGGATTTTTATAATGACATTGACACCTCGAATTCTCAACGAAGTTTGAATTTGGAATGTTATGTTTATGATTGAGAAAAGTAAAAATCAAAATTTTGAGTTATTCCACAGTTAATTTTCTTTCTAAAAGAGTTTTTTTTGTACATTTTTATTGTAAAAGATAAAGTTAATAATAATAAAATAGGTTCAATGTTCACCTAGTTACCTGCTTTTTGCAGTTGTCAATGATCGCTTATTGCGTCTGCGAGCTGTTAACTACAGTGAATTTGTAATTATCAGAATATATATACACTACATATCGCTAAAATGTATTAATTAGTTCATTACCCTCGCGTGATTATTGACAGAATGGGAATTTGATTAGTTATATAAAGGGAAATACGCAATAACGTGTTAACCTTTTTTTATGTTGTCAATAACAATAATCAAGTTCAAGTTGAAATGTTCATAAAGATAACATAACATACCATCACGCCAGTATTCCCCGAAGGGTTAGGCAGAGGCGTACTAATGTACACCCACAGTTCGCCGGTTTGTTTAGGTCCCATGTACTAGGGGGCGAGCCTATTGCCATTAACCGGGCACAAATTCCTAACTCCGAGCTGCTACTGGGAATTTCATAGAAAAACCCAATAACACTTTGCTCGACCTGGGAATCGAACCCAGGACCTCTAGCGTAGCAGTCGCCCTCAGGACCACTTGGCTAATGAGGCAGTTGAAATGTTCATTAAATTAAAAAACACTGTCAAACATTTATTTTTCTCAAAAATGTTAGTAAACACGTTTGCGTACTACCGTCCTTATCATCTGTAGACAGCGCGTTTGTGGCCGTTAACTTAAACTTCCTGGTTTTCTGATAGATTAGACACTTGAACTTTGATAAAAAGACAGCCAATATTAATTTGTTACATCCTACCCAGTCTTTGAAACGTGCTCCAACTGATAAAGTTATTAATAGGCTCAGGAAACAGGACGAAACGTATCGATAAATAAAAACTCATTTAGTTACATTTGTAAAGAAAGCATTTGTATGTTATCACCTGTTTTTTGTACGGAAACATTTAAAATTTGGCATAATACCAGGAATAGCCAGGTACCCTAATTACTTCCACACTTATAACAATAGACTTTATAATCCTTAACAAATCGGGGGTCGGCAGAGGTGTTAAAAACTCCGGCTATTTCGCTTGTGACATCGGTAGGTATTGTTTTATGAATAATAGGTTTAATAACGAAACTGTTATTAACAATTTCACAAGAAAAATTACAATTTCATAAGGCTAACACAGATCCAACACAGGACCAACTCGAAAATTTTGCCTTAATTTTTAAACGGAGTTTTAAGAAAAATCTTATACTTATCCCACCTAGTTCTATTAACCTCGTTAGTCTAGTGGCCATAAGCCCAACTGCTAGAGGCCCTGGGTTCGATTCCCAGGTCAATGAGTATTTATTACTGGGGTTTTCTATGAAATTCTGAGTAGCAGCTCGGAGTTTGGATTTGTGCTTAGGCCCCTATTACATGAAACCTAAACATACCGGCGAACTGTAGGTGTAAATACACCTCTGCTTATCCCTTCGGGGAATACAGGCGTGATGATCTCTATTGTTATGATGTCAATGCTTTTTTCGACGAATTTACCTGATTGTACAGAAATCGCAGCTGCTATCACCCGAGTCGCTTTTAAAGGCACCGATATTTGTAATATAAGATATCTATCCTGTCACTGTACTGGGGTGTCGTGGGAAAACGGACAAGGTGTATTTTGTAGGTTCCGAAACCTGAAGGGTTTAAAAACGGAAATATTTTATTTATTTATTTAATCAAGAACAACTTATATTGTTTGACTTCAGTAGGTAACATGCTTGCATATATATAGATACTTTGTGATAATTAAACAATTAACATTAGAAAAAAAAATACGATCAATGACATGACATTGAGTTAACATTAGGTATTAGAAATAACTATTTTGTATATAAGTACGTATTACCTGTTGTTTTGTGGTTGATAAGTGTATAAAAATATTGATTTTTAACAAATACCCAATTTGTTTAGTTTATTTATTTATTTGGATCTCTAACAAGAAATACATTACGCAAGTTGGATGCACCAAAAACAAAAAGGTTGTAGGTCAAATGCTTTCTCACTTAAAAGAGACCACAGCATGCAAAATTATTTCTTGATTGGCTTGACTTTGATTTGGTCCGAAAATTGTTTCTAAAGAATATTATAATAAACGATTCTCATTAACTTATATTCATTGAATATTGTGGTACATCCGTAAGAATAGATAACATTATACCTAGTAACAATAAAAAGTTTTCTGCTGTGACCGGGCAATATAGGCATAAATCAGGGCCGGACCGTGAGCTTAGGGGGCCCTGGGCTAATACTACTTAGGGGCCCACCTAATTAATCAAAGTATAAAAAAAATGAGACGGTAAAATATTTGATTTATATTATCTTGAATTCAATAGGGGGCCCTGGAAGCCCATAAAGCTTAAAAAAAGAAAGAAAAAAGAAAAATTATTTATTTGCGTAGAATACAGGTGGTACCAGATATAAAATTGGTGGTTTTGGAACAATACCATATTCTGCCTACATAAAGCATGCAAATTAATTTAACATTTATATTCATTATAATTATTGAGTTAATTATTATTAATATGTATTATTATTATTTATAAAACACTAGACACAATAAAATATTGAACCACATTTATACAAATCAGAGACAGATGCTTTTACATTAGATTTTTAGTGACAAACATGCTGTAAAAACTCTTGTACAGTATAGAAACATTTATCTATCAACCATTTACGTAAATCTTTTTTAAAATATTTTAATGGGAGTTCCCTTAAGGACTTTGGCAATTTATTAAACAGTGATATACACATGTGATAGACATTTGACTTATTTAACGTTGTCCTACAAAATGGAATTTCTATTTTTGACGGATCTCTCGGTCTGTACTTTGTGTAACTGTCACCTTTGAAATTAAAAAATTCACTATGCTTTCTTACAAATATAGATACTTCAAAGATATATATGCAGGCTAAAGTCATCAAATTAAGTTTTTTAAACAGAGGCCTACAAGAATCAAGTGGATCGATCCCACAAACAGCTCTAATACACTTCTTCTGGAGAATGAAAGCCTTCCCTATATCTGTAGAGTTTCCCCATATTATTAATCCGTACCTTAGAACAGACTCAATGTAACCTCTATATGCTATACATGCTGTTTTTCCGTCTGACACAATACGGAGTTTTCTTAGAGCATAGGCAAATCGACTAAGTTTACTGCAGACATCATCTATGTGTTGCTTCCAGTTACAAAATCTGTCCAATGTCATACCTAAAAATTTTATAGTTTCTGTTATTTCGATATTATTATTTTTAATTTTTATGTTTATATTATAATTATTATTTTTGTTTTTACCTTTGTATGTACTAAATTGTATGTATTTAGTTTTAGATATATTAACATTAAGATTATTTGATTGTAACCATCATACATAACGGCCCTGCATACATAACAAAGTTGATCACAATGACAATCTTCACTTGATAAACTGACACTTAGGTCCACTTGAACCAACTTCTATGTTTGAATTGTATTTAAACACAAATGTTCTATTAAAAATCGTGTTTAAATGCAATTTTGAAGTTGGTGCAAGTGCCCCTTAAATTAGGTACTTATCTATAGTTTTCTTTACAAAGTTATTTTTATTATTACCGGTCAATCTTTCTACCTAATATTATGTTCCCACTTACTTCAACTTGCTTTGGTAACATTGTAATTGGGGTTAAACAAAAGATTTAACTAAATAAAAAACGGATTAACGACACTTTCCAGCACATAATGAGGATAATCTCTCTTTCTGTTGTGACAAATAGCCACCCTGCGCGCACGCAGTATGAAACCGTCTATTAGGGATGAAATTCCTTTTGTATTAAGGGTTTTGTATTTTTAATTATATGTGACTCGAAGAATAATGTCCTCATAAGACCCACTTTTTGGAACCGTGCAACTATTTTTGACTTTTCAAAAGTAAGTACCTTATTCTAAGTTCTTTATTGGTCTAATTGAAATAAAACATTTTGACTTTGACTTTGAATGTTTTTGCACGCACTTTTTACATAATATTTATGCGTTATTTTATAATGTAATAATTAACAGCATCATGACTTTAAATTCTTAGTTAATTGATTGTACAATGAGTCTTCATCAAACTTACCTAATTCATTGCTTTTTTCACAAATTATTAAAAAAATACCTATTTAATTTTTACTTTATTTTTGGATAAAACAGTAAAATATTCCATATTTAGTTGATATAAGAAACGAAACTGTAAATAAGCATATAACACAAATTAAAATGATATATTTACAATGAATATTCATTGTTTATCGTAAAAGTAATAATTTACAGTTTATATAACATGAAACGAGTAATTAAGTTCAACCCTATAATGTATTCAGAAATAACTTAAAACGTTTGAATCAAACCTGCCGTACACTTTGTTCTTTGGGACAGTTTCACTTGTCAAAATAATGAAGTGACATGTCGTAAAAACGTGACAGTTACCGACCGTAGACAAATGAGTTTGACTAAAGCTCGGATTATATCGGGTTTGTTTGTTACCCCTTTTAAATTGTACATTCAAAGGGTTAAAATCTATGCCGACAGCCAAAGAGCGCAGAATTGAATATTTTTACGCATAAGTAGGGGAAAATGTAAAATTGTGGGTTAAGTGGCATTGTTTGACGACCCTGGCTGGCTTACGTTCGGAAGTACACGTTATAGACTTCCTGCTTATCTATTTTTTACACCAAAAGGGATGAATGAATGTGAAATTAATTGAAGGGCCGTACGTGTAAAGGGTTACAGTTATTGGGGCGAGCTTGATCTAATTAAAAAAAAAGAAAACATGATTTTTGTAACGGTGGTGGCATTATTTTTAGGAAGTGCCTAAGTAGATAGCATAATCTATGTGGTATGTTTAAGAAGTTGATATTCTACATATTTACGTAACTAATACATATCTTAAACTTTCTTATAAGCTGCTTTCATAAACCGGGAGACACTTAAAAATTTTAAAATAAAATTTTAGTAGTAATTTAATAAAATTAAATATTAAAGAAGGTAAACATATAGGTTATTGTGTATGTAAGGACATAAACAAATATGTACGTAGGTATACTTAGTTATTCTAAGTATACCTACCTACCTACGTATTTAAGTAAGTATACCTAAGTATTTATTAATTATCGAGAACTGCGATTTCCCGTTGATGGATGACCCAATCGAGAAATGCCTGTAAAATCAATCGGAAATAAAATCCCACCGCATTTTATGGTGTATTTCATAAACGAAAGAGAAAGAATGACTTTTATTAGTCGTAAGGATTGCAAAGTCGATGCGGATTTTTATTTCTACGGGAATGCAGCGCCAGGAATGCGGGGTCGTTGAACCTTGTGGCGGGAACGTGGGGTTGGTACTGCGGGATTACCTATTTGTTCCCAACCTTACGTAGGTATACCAACAATGCATACACAAATCACAATGCATTCACAACCCTTGTTATTGACAAATGGAGGACTAGGTGAGTAGGTACCTACCTACCTACCTACTTTCATTTGTTTTTTATCGCTTGCGTTGTCCATATTGAGAAGTTCAAAATTGGCAATAGGTGTAGGTACTTACTTACCTAAGTATTTTGTTGCCATGTTGATATATGATAATTAGTGTTCGACCGAAGGTGCAATTCTGGCCGAAGCCGAAGCCGAAGCCGATTAATCGGTATTCACCAAAACCTTCGGCCGAAGCCGAAGCCGAAGCCGAAGGTGTCATTGACCTTGAGAAATACGATAGTTACTTTGATCTCAGAATATACTAGATACATATTGTGAGAGCTTTAGAGATTTAGCCCAATAACGAGCCGAGTGACCAACATATACAAGTAGGTAATAAAATATTGTCTAAAATAAAAGTTTCAAATATACAATGTTAATTAAATATTTATTTACTTAGAGTAATTTTAACAAAAATAATCAAATAATCAGTCACATTTTTTTAATTATCAGACGAACACAAAATATTTCTATAAAATAATTGAGCAAAGTTTAACGCTTTTTCAATATCTATTTTTTACATATAATTTTTTGGAATTTTTGCCAGATAAAATATTGCCAGATAGGATTCAGCTCTAAAGATGTCATTGTGTACCTGAAAGAAAATATTCTATATAAATGCACAAGTACCTACCGAGCCGAGCCGAACGCCCCGTACTCGCAGTAGGACTCTGCAACGCGGATGCGCCTATATCCTATCGGTTTAGGTAGTTAACTAAAAGTAAACAATCTTCACATGTCTTTTTATCTAAAAATTGCATAAAAAAACATACCAACATTGTTTCCATTTTGGTTTCCTACCTAACGTTAGATAACATAAAATATTTTAAACCAGACAATACTTACGGTTTTTTGGTTCTTAGAGTGTCTCACAATAATTAACGTATCACCACAGGTACTACTCACAGTAATAAATAAAATAATTTGTAATAACAAATATGAAATATTTAAAAACAGAACACTTTTTAGAATTTTAAGACGCGCTCTCAAACTTGTTTTGACTCGTTTAGTTTACTAACTGCGATTCGTTTGGTCCGGTGCGGCGGCGCGGCGAAACTCTGCTGCTCTGCACACTCTCCGTCTCGCTCTAGGATCGTTCAGTAAATTTCGAATTTTGACAACTAGCAAACCTTCGGCTTCGGCCAAACCTTCGGCAAATTTTTGGCCGAAGCCGAAGATTTGGCCGAAGGTGCTTTTTTGGCCGAAGGTGGCCGAAGCCGAAGCCGAAGCCGAAGCTTCGGTCGGACACTAATGATAATTATCAATAAACGTTCAGTTTTAATAGGTAGGTACCATTTAATTTAAATACATTACATCCGTAGGTATATTCAGCTGGTGTTAAGTTAATGGCAACATTGTTTAATTACCTACATAAACCGTAACGTTATGTAACGTTTTTCCTTAAAGCTTAGTAGGTATGTTACTATATTTGTTTAATTACCTACGTTGATACCTACGAACTACTGACATACCTAAACTTAAGTAAATAATAGGTACCTACCTAAGTCTATTTAATAGACCAGAGGAACACTGTTATACCTATTTTCTTATCTACGGACTCTGCGGGTAAGTACCTACCTAGATCTTTTATTTGTAGGTAGTTACTTGTGTCTTGTATTTACGTGTAGGTACCTACAAACAAAAGCTCTAAACTTTCTCGTTAATAACACGATCTCAGGTTAAGGTACACCTGTAGTACAGCTGCGAGCCCTCACAAACGTTAATTGTTTGCTGCGTAGGTAGGTACGCGTCCAGAAAATAGTACCTATGCGGCAATTCATCAGAATCGCTAAGGTATTTATGCTTCGCGCCATAATCCGCCGCGTCTGGAATGTTGACCGTCTGGCTTCGATATCTGCAGCTGCTAAAAAACAAAGCGACACAATCCTCTCGTAGCGAGGCCGGCAGCCGAGTGAGGCTGTCTTCGCGATATTCAAGTAATCAACTCGACGACGCGACGCGCCGCGCCACGCACACACTCGCATGGAACTACTACACAGCCATCCCTACTTTCGTGTTCTTTGAATGCCGCTGCTGCGCTGATTTCCTTCTTCGAGCGACCCCTCCGCCGCGCCGCGCCGCGCACACACTCACATGGCACTACTACACAGCCATCCCTACTTTCGTGTTCTTTGAATGCCGCTGCTGCGCTGATTTCCTTCTTCGAGCGACCCCTCCGCCCTCCTCCCCTCGAGACAATCGCGGTTACAGAAATTCTGCATTAAATTCAACAAATTTACGTTGATTTTGTTGACATCTGTGCTCTACAGTAGGTTTAGTCTACGTTTAGGTATTATCCAAATAGGATATGAGCGTATTTTCAGAGAATTTCGTGAATGACATCGAATTAGCCGGACGCGGACGCGAGACGAGAGGGGCGCTACCGCGTCACAGCGCGCCGATCGCGAACGCCGCCGCCGGCGAGCGGCGACGCCGACGACCGCTAGTCAGTCGCTTCTCGTAGCGCGGTTGGTACAATACGCTATTTTAGCTTGTAGTCGTGTCCACGGCGCCCATCGAATCGCACGCGCGGCTCTCCTTAGAACCGGCCGGCTCCCGAATAATGTTTCAGTGTTTGACAAACTCAATCGGAGGTCTCGGAAGAAGTATCGTATTTAATAATTTACACTGTATAACCGATCGCATATTCTCAGTGAGTGTTACGCAGTGTGTACGGAAAAAACTTTGTCGAAGATTCTGAAGAATCTTGTGTAAAATTGTGTAATACACCGGCCGCGGCCGGATTGCGCTTTTGCACAAAACTTTTTGGTGAGTGTTTAAAGCTAAAGTTTTAGATAGGTATTAAATGAAATCCAGTGACAAGTAACAAATTTAATTTCAAAAAATTCCAAGTGGAACAATATACTTGGGCGCGCGGGGCGTTGCCGGCTAACTCCAACCTATACTAGGTATACTATAGGTTTAATGAGTTTTTCTGCGAATTGGCAGCGCCCAAATTCTTTTACGTTATCGTTGAGGCGTACTAATTTACAATAACGCAGTGGGGTAGGTAGGGGATTGTAGTGTATATTTTTCGAAGATAATCTATTATTTTCTTTGAACGTAAAAATTATTTATTATTTTTGGTAGGTACTTACGTAGGTACCTACTATGAACAGGAATGTTGTAGGTGCATAACAAAATAGTTCTAATTATTTAATTGATTAAAATCCTAAGTTTCAAAATGTCGGAAGGTAGCTACTAGTAAAAAATAAACATAAGTGAAACATTCACCTACTGTTGTCATTTAGAAAAAAAAACACTTATAAATAGGTAGGTACATAACGTACCTATTTAAATTTTTAAACTAAAAATAAATAAATTCATTAATAGTGATGTACATATTTATGAGTAAACAGAAATATTATTTTTTAAGTAATTTTTTTTTAGGGTAGTTTGAAGGTAGTACACTTACCTACATTATGTCGGTAATAATTGATTGTCCTAGGTAGTTGTAGTGTTTCATAAGATTGCTTTTGTTTACCCTAAATGCATAGTAATAATTTATAATATACTTAGGTATTTATCTGTCTACTCTCTCTGTATCATGTTACTTATTTATACAAAAAATATTGATTAAAATTGTATTAATCAATTTTTTTTAATAATTATTTTGTAAGGTAGGTGTTTACATCTAATAAATAGTTAAGTAGATAGGTACGTACTTACGACGTATCCCTTTTTCAATAAGTAGGTAAATATTCATTTACTTACAAATTAAATGTAGGTAGGTATCTACTTACATAGGACCCTAATTATTAGGTACTTATAAAATGTATCAGAAGATCTTATTGATTTTTTTGTATACCTACCTACCCAAATTAAATAATTATTAACTAATTAGGTACTTATAAAATTGTACTTACAAGCTAAAATTTAGGTACTTATCTAATTAAGTTTCACATATCTGACACATTTTTTAATAATTTTACATCATTGCCTACCTACTGTAGGTGCCTACCTACTGTAGGTGCCTACCTACTGTAGGTGCCTACCTACTGTAGGTGCCTACCTACCTGCCCTCGTCAATATTTAACTGTTATTTAACATAGAGATATAGTTATAGATATCCTACGTACCTACCTCTTAATTACTAACCAATCAATCTTCCTTTATTAATAAAAATCCTAGTCAATTTTATAAAGTACTTACCTACCTACCTAACTACGAATTCAAAATTCAAATTACCTACCTACCTATCGATTAGGTTGCCACATTAAATTAAACCTACCAAAATATATAGGTAAGTACATGGTAGGTATTGTAAATTAAAAGAAATCGTAATTACTGTATCTAGTAGGTATGTCGCACTTTGTATTGAAGGCACAAATTAGCGGGAAAACGACTCGTTGATTTGCATTATTATTAGTAAACACTCATTTCGCGCCATTCTGCGCTTGTAAACATAAACAGTTTTACGGAAATCTTTACCTGGTACAATGCAAGCAAAAACTCGGCGGGATTAGTGTTGCCCGCTCTAGTTCAGGTAAAGACGAGCCGAAAAAACTCGCGGGGGTGTCTGACGGGACCGTGACTAATTGTTATTTCTTTAAGTGGGATAGGGCCCAATCCGATGTACCTACTCTTTAAAATTGTGCGACTTCACATCCCGACTTCAGTCTAGTTTCGGGCACCGCAGTGGACACTTCATCCTTACTGACAGTTAGTTGTGCCGCTGTGTAGTATCCAGTCGCGATTGTTTATAAATATAAAGGGTTATTACCCTTCAGTGCTTAAAGTTTTTAATTGTTTTTAATTTTTTTATAATTATTTTACGAATTTTTCGATATTTATACTGAGTGCAATAGTGGTTTGTGGACTTGTGCAATTATTCGGAATATTAATTATTTACTACACAACATTGATTAATTTATTTATCAGGTACTTAAACATATAAGATATTATTTGGGATACAGTATTTATTTTAGATATTGAAAAAAATATATAACTTTGGGGCCAATGTTAGGTCTTTGACTTTTCTTGTACTGCACTTGTATTTTTTTATTAAACCTAAACATCTTCATTTAATTTTCAAGTTGCTCATGTTTAGATAAATGACATTGGTACCTAATTAGTTAACTTTAATATATTGATACTAGTTTATTTTTCATTGTTGCAGACTGCGTGCGTTGTACCCTACGCGCGCATCTTCCCTGTGATAAGAGGGTCCTGTGATATCGACGAGTTCGACTTAGCTTTAACTCTAGTTAGTCTCTAGGTATATAATAATTAAGAATGTCGCCGCCGTTCGACTCGTTTGTTCAGTTCGACATGTGGGAAGCCTTGGACGAGGACTCTCTAAGGTTGACACAAACGTCCGAATTTTGGACTCAAGTTCAATATGAAGCAGATAGATTAGATCTAGTCCCGCCTGCCAATTTCTCGGACCCCCTGCAGGACAGTGATGAAGACTGGAGGATAATGGACACACCGGAGGAACCGCATAAAGAAAACATAGTACATCATGATTGTATGTGGGCTGGCTCTTGTGCCGATTCAGTGCATCCAGGCAACACATTTGTCCCGTCCGATCCAATAACCACACCAACTACACCAGGACAGAGTTTGCTTCGACGAGACATTTCACCATCAAGACCAGAAACTCCACCATCAATAGACGGCGATGAACCCCCACAGTTCCGTCACTCAGTTGATGTTGCTGGTACAGCTCTTCGTCTTTTGAGAGACTCCGCCGTGGTAGCAGCTGACCATTCGTACACATTGGCCAGACGGCACTTGGACTACCTCGGCGTGCAAACACCCTCTGACTCATGTGAATCAGGTCAGTAATAAACCTTATTTTTCAAACTTTCGTTAAGAAAACTATTTTTATTGTTTCTAAGCTAACGATAAAACGTTGTACAGTTTTGTGAAAGCTACACATCCAAATTGACAGCGTTGAAGTTAAGTTTCAAAATGTCCATTATAATGTCTTCGTAAAGTCTTGTCGCGTTGATTTGAATTTCAAATGGATAATGTTAGGGCCTCTTTGGCTTATTGGGAAGCCGCTGATACCGGCGTCGATCGGTGACCTTAATAACGAATTCAAAATGTTTATTTTTTGTTCCTCGCAGTTACCGTATACCTACATATATCATAGCTTTTGTAACTCGTATTTTAAATGCGAATTATATGACTACCAAACAAAGAGGGCACTAAATACTTCTTTTTCTACTTCATCAAGTACAATGAGCGAAATGTTAGTGCGTGTAATGTTATGTAGTTCCGTTTCTAAGCGTCGCTTTTTTGCCAAGTTATAAGATGTTTCTCTAAGTAGGTATTCGTCAAGTTGGGTTGACCGGGAATGTCGTGAGGACGCAGGCGCTGACTGTAAGCGCGGGAAACTGCGCATATCGACCGCCATCCCGCGGCCCCCGCCACGTCTAGACGCACCCGCTTTTCCGCTCTTCCGGAACCTTCGCCTATTGCGACCTTGAACGCCTCAACCTTCCTTAATGTCAGATTGCGCAATGGTAGTACCAGGCATCTCATCTCTAGGGATTGACATAATTAGATTGCCAATACATGTAACTTGTATGTAAAATTTAAACGAAGTAAAAGATCTCGCGGAGTTCAACGTAACTAAGGTCATAAGTACGTCGATCCCGGTGGTCCGACCTTGATGCATCCTCCATTGCAAGCGGCGCTTCCCTCTGCCGACATCACCAGTTATCCTGGTCTCGTATAAGAACCGTTAAAATAAAAATTTCTTCTAACAAATACTTCGAAGTTACGGTTTATCTCTTATTTATTTATTGTAAATTCGATGAGATAGTTGAGAGAAAAATTAAAATATTTAAAACGGTACCTATTCACCGTTCATCGTCTGATCATCATCAGCTGATTTTTGTTGGTAGAATCTTTCTCATTCCAATTTTATTGATGTTATTGGTTGATGATAAATTAATGGCATTATCATGATGCATGTAGGTAGCTTGCATAACATGACATAACGCATGACCTTTACTTAAGACACCATTGATGTCATGCAACTAAATACATTGTTCATATTATACATACATAGTAGCAGTTGAGTTATCGTTGATAGCAGTGGGTAAGGTCGCGATGGGCATGTTTGATTCAAACAGGCGCGAATGTTTGTTTACATTTTAACTTGTTGCGTAGCTTTGGGTTAGAAATAAATATGTTGTCGGAAGTCTTAATTTAATTAAAACCTAACGAAGTACAAAATAAATTGAACGAGGAACGCGGCTGCCTCGCTCTCGACACTCGAGTCTAGTCCGTTACTTGTGTAAGAATGCAGTGGAATGAAATGGAATCTCATTGAAGTGGAGCTTGCCTAGCTCACTAGACCGGTTTGAAACGCGGTACTCCCATGTCCAGTTTGGCCGTATGACAATTTGATAGACAGCGTTTCAATAATCGAATAACAGTCGGCAAACGCCTATATCAGATAAATAGTAGAAGTATTACTTTTGACTTTTGCCTGGTGAAAAAGACAGGTGAAAGCCGAATAAAAGTTGTGCGATGTCACATCACTAGAGTGAGCGGCGCAAAGAATTTACGACGCGTACGCGGTTTTATGGCACCGTACGCCATCCACGCTAACCTTACGGGCGTAGTTGTCACATTTTCGCGCCAATTTAGTTCGTAACGTTGTAATTATTTTATTTTAGACAGAAGTGCTACGCTGAATTTATGATTTTTAGATCATTGTAAATCTGGTAACAATATCGTGTATGTTAGCTATGTAATTTAAATGATCCAAAATGTAAGTAGTTAGGTAAATATATAGATATCTTGTTAAGATAGCAATGTTTAAACAGCGCTGGTTGTCTTTGACCTGATGCTACTATCTTGACAGATTGCATACGGTTGATTTATAGTCTATAACTAAAATGTAGGCCACAGCCTTAGCTAGGAATTGTGAGTTCGATGGGGGAAATTTAGGGCACATAGATCCGGTTTGTTTGGCGCCCTAAACATAGTACCTATATAGGTACCTAGTATTAATCAGTGAGCCAAGGCTGCGCGCGCACTAGTTTCTAGGCGTGTGTATGTTAGACTGTTACTTCGGTACATATATTTTTATAACTGCTTTAAGTATCTAACAAGCTGATAGCAACAGTAGTTACGACTTTAGTGTTCGTAATTTTCAAATTTACAAGTCTAATTTTGTATTCGCTTCTGAACAAATTAATAAACTGATGAAATGAATGTGTTAAACTATTAGCTAGTAAGTTTAGTGATAACTTCAGTGTAGCCATTAGTATAACGATGTGTCAAATTTTCGCACATTCTTAATTCAAATTATCTTCACTCGTTCTTATCAGACACCAATTCGCTTCCGATAATGTGTAGGTACTATGATTCCAACCAGGTAGGTAGTTGTACTTATAAATATTACAATTTATTGTGTTACCGAACATAATCATAATAGGTAACTGAAAAGGCCTCGAATGCGCAGTAAAGCAATTTGCTCGGTTAATATTATAAAGACCCAGATAATATGAAGTATTTATTCTAAAGCAAAATTTATAACGAAATTCAATATTGTCACAAGTCAAAATATTATGAAGGCAGTTGATTCTTTAATGCATTAAATTAATGAAATAGTTACCTACCTAATTTGAGAACAAGAATTCGTTCCTAATTCAAAATGCCAATTTTTGGACTTGTAGATACCACTACGGCATTCAAATCTCACAAATGGAGGGCATCAACCAGGACAGAGGCGCCATTGAATTTTATTCCGATCATTGGCGAGATCGCGAGAAAATAATAACTTAAAGTTCACAATATCGACTAGGTATAGGTACTATTGTTGGTGTATTTGTAGATTTTACTAAATGATAATTGACACTACGCTGCTCTGAATAGTGTGTCCGGCGGTTTAGTATATATTTAGTCGCCTAGCCTTGCGCCACCTAGTAACTGGGCCTGGCCCACATTTGATCTCAATAACTTGGTGTACTTTGCTTGTATGATTTATATTCTAAATCGATGTTAAATCAACTCCAATGACAGTACGCATGTACTCGAATGTAAGAATGTCGTAATTAATTTTAATGTTAGTAACATTGTATGCAATGTTTATTATGATAGCCTATAAATACATATATCAATACCAAACATTAATTTTCTATCTATGCGAAATTAACATGAACAAGTACTTATAGCGTTCATGATAAGATTAAGAAAACTTGAGTTCAATCATCTACCTACTTCAAGTTAAAAGTACAGAGAGGTACTAAAGTACTTATTCAATTAGTTCAATAAACAATTCAAGTGTCTGTCACACGCTTCATTGATCACAAAAGATAGAGAAAGTTTCTTATCTGTAAATATTTCGATGCGAATCGCAACACTAGGCCAGTAGGGCAGTGTAACGAAAAAAATATAAAATGGCACTTTATCAGCAGCGATAAAATAATTTCACTGGTCGATCGGCATGCATGTACGTAGTGGAAAGGACCTTGGGCCTTATCGCCACAGAATATGCACTTAGATATTTAAACAATCGCTATGAATGTGTTGATACGCTCACATCGCAATCGTAGCGCCCGCCATCTTGGCCTCCGCGAAACCGTCGCATTATCAATGCCGATAACAATAGTACTTATTACAACGTGACACCCTAACATAAATTTGTATTGTCTTATCACGAAAAAAAACTAAAGCCACGCTGACGACTGATAAAATGACATCGCAACAAGATAACTTTTTTATATGACTATTTGATCTCGCAATATTGAGGTCCGGTTTGAACTCACAAACGCGAGTGCAAGGTGACCACAGAATCTCGAGCACTTATCAAATCGCGAAAATAACCCCTACAATGTTGCAAATCACGTGAGTGTCGCCGCGATACACGTGATTTCTTTAGGTCTAAATTTAATACAGAATTCTTTAGTTCATTAAAAGTCTAAGCACAGTTTAATTGCGTACTTATATAATTTTTCAGACTTTGCCAAATTCGTTACTATTACAAAGTAGCACGAAATATGGACACCCTCATTGTCATTATGCATTCTAGGGGTGTCTTTTACACCACAGTGTGGTGGCGAGCAGACCACAGCTGAGAACGGTGTTTGCATGAGTTCACTCAGGCACGTCTTGTAAGAATTACGATCCGGTTTCTTATTCGGTCGCGCAGATGGGCGTGGTGGCAACTGCCTGGCAACCCGAACTATTTACAATGACGTAATAAACTGCCCATTTGAATGTTAAATACTAAAGAAGTGTCATTAATATAGCTTATATAGTATAACATATTGTATGGGACATCTCGTGTGTCCAATTCTTGGATTATCTTCCAATTAGCTACGCGTTGAATTTTCTTTGAATTTATTAAACGTTATTCTTAAAATTAGGGCTGTAGCTCGTTAGATAAGATTAGATACAGTAATTTAACATAGTTACCACATTCAGATTTGCGTCTTTCGTATTTATTTAAATGAATTTTGCGAAATTTGAGCTTTATCTCATACAATTAAATTCTAATAGGAATTCACATGTATAATGTTAATGTTAGTGTATACGCATCGCCTCATTAATGTTAACCAAAAAAATACTTGCGTCACAATTTTGTACGCATATGTACCGTCCGTGAACTTCCGCCCGTGCGAACACCATTCAAGGTCGCTCGCTGGTGGTGGATCGATGTTCCATGCGATAAATTACGAACGAGTAGATGCCTACCAGAAAACCAGATGACCGAGTTTTCTTAGTTGCGTAACGCTACAGAAATAGTGGCTATTTGTAGCTATATTGATGATGCATACTGCCTACGCTATTATTTCGTATCGCTCGCTTTATCAGTGATAGTAGCGTACGTTTTTCGTTCTGTAGGTAGCTAGTTATAAGTATGTATCTACTGGTATCGTTGATAGGGTTTATTAATGAATTTACGGTAATGTTGAGGTCATCGTTTTCTTGTTAGTAATTCGTCTTGTAAGTTTGGCGAAATTTGTTTAGTCATTTTTTGTTTGTTGACCAGAAGCAGGAATAGCAAATGTTTTTAAGGATAGTTATGAGAGCTACTTTAATAATAAATAACTAATTTTGATACGTAAAACATACTTAATTAACATACTTATTTCTCGCCTTAGCGCTTTTTAGTTTTATACTGCCAAAATACAGGCTGTATCTTTAATATAATGATAAACGATTTTATAATAGTGCCGCGCTAAATAGGTACCTTTATAAAATTACCCAAACGCAAAGCGTTACTTCCAAGGTCGTCACACTCTGCTAGGATTATCATTTTATCGCGCCGACGAAATCGCTTCAGATTAAGTAAATAGGAAAATTTATGATAACGACAGCAGCACTATCAAAATCGGCAACTACAGTACCGCGACTGAATTAAATAAGCGGTGTGTTCACTATGGCTTTCATCGCATTACATGAAAAAAGGATTATTTATTTTTTAATTAAGCCGGCATTACCAGCTCGCTGTATAAGATGGCGTGCGCCGCGTGCGCGTCACGATAATTTTTAATTATCGCGCTCAAATGCCAGTGAACTTGGCCTCAAGCCGTGGCCAGCGAAGCGTGCTCTAGCCCCCGCCTCACCAGGTCATACTTGACGACACCATTGTGGCGATTGCATTCCGTTTTCAAACGTCTCGACTTGTTTATTTTGACAACTGCGATCGCGTCCAGAGAATTCCCGGGACTTTCTCTAATTTCGATTTCCATTGCGTTCCGATTATCAGTCGTGGTGAAATTACAGCCGGTGTTTTTAATAGCCTCCTGTTAACTAATTATTTATATATACACGTATTATATGATAATTAATTCACACATCGTTGTATAACATATTATAAGTACAGATACTTTCCCCTTCCCAAAACTTTCGTAAATCTTAACGTTTCTTGTCGGTATTAAAGTTATTTTGTAATTAATTACAAATTAAATACCGGCAAGAAACGTTAAGATCACAAAGTTACAGGGAAAATGTCCGAACGTTTTATGGTTGGGGAAACGCTGTACCGGTTTAGCTTAACTGTGTACAAAGACCGGCGATTAATAAGTTAGCCTGTTAAGTCTGCGGATCTATGACTCATTGTTTTCTCACGCTAAGGCTTAGACTTACCTAGAATTTGTGACTAATCAGCCTCAGTGCAAGAACCTACGTAACTAAGAACGCCTATTCATTGTTTATATTTGAAAATTAAAATCAGCATAGCTATTATAAAATATCGAAACATATGGTTAAGTATGAGAGAGAGAGAGCTGGCTATGTTTTACCCCATAACTCGGTCGGACGAACAATAAGCGGATTATCTCTGGTATAAAATTGGAACGGCGGCGGATCTGAGAATCGCGTCTCGAGTGATGGAGATATAATAGATATGCACTAGACCGGATCCCGGCAGGCGGCGCACCGCGACAATACCGGCCGTATCGCCTTACACGCAGACCTGAAACAAATACTCTCGGCGACCGTTAATCGCGTTGGCGCCACGGAGAAAATCGTCACGCGAAAATTGACTCCCGGCTCGACTCCCGCAGAATAGCCGCCTACGCCTACTGCGAAAGCTATTTTCTTTATGGCTCTTACCCTGTGGTATTCGATCTCGATTACACTGTAATCAGTATTCTGTTTCACTCACTAATTTTGTCACTTGGGTCGTCAACTTTTAATCAACTACGGACTAAATATTTATGTCAGTACCCGTCGAAATTGAAAATATCTCTATAAATGGCGATATAAGCGCTTCGTGGTCCTGTTACTGCCTTCTCTAGCAGGGTGTGTCTATGTAGCTCAATATAGCGCCAGCAATCTTATCCACGCCTAGATTTAGATGTAAGCGAGGCGTGTTTGACGACAGGCGCCGATCCTCGAATTAGATCTACGCGTGAGCGATAAGCGGCCGCGTCACTATGCGGAAACATAGTAAAAAAATCGCGTTCGTGTATAAATTTATCGTCCCGCCATTCGATAAATGTGTCTGAAGCGCATTTTTTTCGCGCAAATCTGCGCAATTTAATGAACCTATTTAGCCGCGTCCCTGACTCGCTGTTTCGTAATCGAATCGGCCAGCTGCCCACATAACTTGTTTCTATTTCTGCACTGGAGATTTAAGCGGAAACTCTCGTCCTTGTTGGGAACTTGGGTAATTGCGGTGCAATGCAACCAACATGTTTTAGCTCGGAGCCGGTAACCTTTAATCATAATGAACCACTGACATAATTATTTGTTGGTGTAACCGGATAGTGCGGGCAAACGGATTCCGCGAAACATGCACTACGGTGTAAACACGAGTCGACCAAACGTCCACATCCGCACTTAGATGCAATGCGATCGTGAAATGGAAGCCCGTACCCACATAGGTTCTCATTCATAGAAGTCGACAATGCACTCTCAGCATTCGTATTGCTGCATTGCTGCATGCACTGGCTGGAAATTAGGGCAATTCTGCAACGGTACTTAGGTTTAAGTAACAATGTACATGCTTTAACAGTTTTAGATTTTAAGCTGATAGGATTTATCCTGTTCATTTGGGAGCCGTACGCCCTGTGGTTGCGGTTCTAGAAAAGACAGGTATATTATACCAGAGAGACGCCCGTGTTGAGGCGGTCTCGATTGACGCCATGCAACTCCGTACGTCTCTCACATTAGAAATACCAAACGCAATGCAATGTGATCGATAGTGCGGCTTTTAGCTCGCCGACCGAACCGGTCCGGCCGGTATGTCAGTTAGGACCGTGTAAGCCGGCCGGCCGTCGTTATCGTGCAACTCTCACGTGACAGTTAATTTCGATCGATGCTTTGTTAAATGGTAGCGGTGGAGGCCGGAAAGCGTGTCCACCGCTCGGTAATCCGGACTCCATTGAGTGCGGACGTTGCGACAGCGCGCCGCGCACGCGCTCTCGTTTTGGCGCGAATGGCGCGCCGTGACGTCAGGCGTCTGGATCGATGGCGGCAGACGCTGCGGTAGTACGACGGGGTCGACGCCCTCCCCCCGCCGTACGCCGCCCTCACCCCTTCCCGCGCACCTGACCACTGCAGTCGCATCTCCCTGACTAGATCTAGCCCCTACGATCGTATACAGATGTAGCTATGACAATCGACGCCCGCCTTTTATGGTGATGCGAGCGTAATGAACGGTATGAATGAAAGTATGCGAGCAATGAAACTGTAATGGTAGGACTTCATTAAACAACTCGTGCAATGGGTTTTTCTTAATAATTATATACTTATCATCTTATTAAAATAAATTCTCCATTGTTGCAGAGGAGGAAATCGATGTCGTCTCGCTCGGCACGCAGCAGCCCCTGCCTACGACGCCAACGCACGTCCGCACGGACTCGCTACCCCGCGTACCATCAGCCCAGGAGCGCCAGCACATACAGCGGACAGTGGAAACCGCTATTACTCCTAGGTCTCCCCGACCAGCAGCCAGGAAGCGGCTGGTGCCGCCGCCCAACTTAGTGGTCGCATCTCGCCGACGGGCTCGCGGGCCTGGCCGCCGCGGCCGTCGCTCTAACACTGACACGGACTCTGAGGCCGAATCGCCCGAGATAGAACGCCGTTCCATACACAACGACATGGAAAGACTTCGGCGCATAGGTCTCAAAAACCTTTTTGATGAGCTCAAAAAGCAAATCCCGGCAACGAGAGACAAGGAGCGCGCGGCCAAAGTGGTCATTCTGAGAGAAGCGGCCGCGCTGTGCAGAAAGCTTACCCAAGAGGACCTCGAGAGGGAAAAGCTGAAGAAGAAACAGAACCAACTTGTGGCGAAATTGAAAAAGCTCCGCACGATGCTCTCGGCGCGCTACCGCTCGTACTGAGCGCCTCTTACTACCTGACTGGTAATCGATTTGTTCCGACCGAGGAACTATGGAGTCTACTCGACTGGACACTTATGGACTGGTAACTTTTTATGTAAGTCGCTTCTGAACGCTCTAGTGAACGTTAGAACCGTTTATTCAAGGCGCGATGGTGCATTGAAACCCTCATCCATTCGGTACCTCCCTTAGCCGTTTTGATTGCAAAATTTTAAACGATATCTTAGTCGAGTCGACAGTCGGGAAAATGTTATAATTCAATGAAACTTCAGCTTTTACGGCTTACTCTGCTTCTGGCAATGTCTCGAGAGTGATATAGTTATGAAACAATAGCCGCAGGATTGTTTGCTCAAAACGATATTTTGCAGTGCAAAAGTGAGCCATAAAACTGTTGACGACAAATCCTAGGTCTTCAGTAAAATATCTTAAATTCTTAATAGTTGCAGACTGCTTCGTGAACTAGTAGACTGGTTATACCTCTAAAATGTTTTTTGTATTTATCATTAAAGTATTCATAGTTGAAATAGCACATTTATAACAGATTTACTCCGTGTTGACAGATCGAAAATGATATGACATTTGTTAAAATATTGTTTCGAAACGTTGGTATGAAGATTTTTTACTGGACCTTCCATTACATATTTAAGTATTGCGATGTCAAGTTTTTATAGGATCATGAATTTGTCAGTTTTGTAAATATGATGAGATGAGAAACTGCGGGTAGTTGAGTGTTTTGTGTCAGAGGTGGTCAAGCGCTTGTTGGGAGAAGATGGGTAAGATGTATGGCCACTATATATGTTTTCGGCCCGATTTGCAGGATTTTTCAATAATAACCCCTACCTTGCAGGAGTGGGGTTAGGGAAGTGATACATCAAATTACTATTACTTTTAATTGCTTTAAGTAAACTATTATTTTAACTGCTTTAAGTAAATTGCATTTTAGGATAGTGCGCTTGTTTTATTAGTTTATTTTTTGTTATTTTGTAAATTTTTAACACTTATTGTTTTTTACATTAGAGATACCCAATTCACTCGGTACCAGTTCTAGATAACTAGGCATCGATCAATAGATTTGGGTCAGATGGCATCGATCTAGTTTTATACAATAAAATGATCCACATACAGCTTCCATAAGAGATGTTTAATAACGATTTTATGAGTAATGTGTAGGTATGCAATTTTAACATTATGAACTCCACCGTACGGATAGCATGTGAATGCATCAATATCGACATTCTATCGCGATTTGACCTACGAAGAAATAACTTCCCCAGGCTTTCATAACATTTTTAATACATTATAATTTTGACATTGTTTGAAAGAGGTTTCCATCTTCTGTCACGCCTCTACTTCTATGGGTACCTACGAATAATGTGTTCACAAAATTTTAGATATGATACATTTTAACGTTTTTTATACGACAAATATGGATTTTATTTATATTACATTAGTTTATTAAACTTATTGTGGACAATATTCGTACGTGAGAAAAGAAAAAGGTGGCAAGCGCATGCTTTCCGAAGGTGTAACGTTCGCTTCATTTTACGATCATCGTACCTAATAATTATATTTGATAAGTCGTTTAGAATATTGAAATCAATATTTTAATTATTCACATTACAATGAAAACGTTCCATAATGTTTAATGACATTGGGTAAAAAAAAGTTTTGATGTTAATTGTATAATCTCAGTGACAGTCATCGATTCATAAGAAAATAATAGACTGTGTATTTTGATAATAACATCAAGTCTTATACCATAAATAATGGTCCGTAAAATGGACCGATAAAAAAAATAACCAAGACATAGTTCCTCATAGTACCTACTAATAGTAAATTTTGCATTTTTTTCTTTATAATATTTTTTATTAATGCAAGTAAGTTAGAAAAGTACTCGCAATAGTTCGTGTTAATTGAATATTTGAACCTGATCAGAAAAATAGAGGTGTCAGAAAATTCAAGAAAAAAAAATATAAATATAGGCCGGCCGGTGTTTCTAGATAATAAAATGTTTCTATGGAGCCGCGGATTTTATTTTCCTGGTCAGGTTTACAAGACGGTTGATGTTTTATCAAGCACATGGTCATTTCGTGAGTGTGAAGGCTTTAATTGTGTGAGGAATGTGCCTTGCTATGTTCATGTACATTACTATATATATTAGGTTTATACTCGAATTAGTTGCAAGACATATTTTTTGTGAAGAATGTCTACGATTTAGAATAGCGCTGTTCTAGGTAGTGTACATACACAAACAAAAAGTTATTGATATTAAAGATGTTTATCTTATCTTCCACTAGGTGTTTAATAATTGTACATACAGATGTAATTGTAATACTAAGTATATTATACTTTGATCAATCTTTTTTACTAACGAGTTTTTTTTCCTAGTAATTGTTTAGTTTTCTTTACTGGAGCGTTACGGATCCTCGAATGTTGTACCTGCATTTATATTTTTTGTTATTCATATCTTGACATAAATAAATAAAGATAATAATGGTTTTAGTTATCCAAAATGTAATCGGTTGCTTTGGTGTTGACCAGTGTAATTAGACACATAAGGAAAAGTCAGTAGTTAAATGTTTAATGGTAAGAATTGACAGCTTTATAAAATCGGGAGACAGTGAATGTTGTTGGAAGATATAAAGCAACGCACACAATTGTAACCACTTAGTGACAAGGCACATTTCCAACACTGCCAAAATGGAAAGGAATTATTGATAATAAGTTAGGTTGAACTGTATATAGTTAAGGTCGGGTTATAAAATTATAAGTCCTGTTATATATAAAAGATTTCCTTTTATTCTTTGTATAGTATCCGTACGTTTGTAACATCTAGCCGTCGTCGGTATCAGAGCTGACCGGGGGTGTAATTATTTTTGATCGTACGGTTGGTGTCTGATGACGTCACTGTGGAGTGCGACCGGCGAGGGTGCGCGTGCGCCGCTACAGGGAGTGCAGGGCGCAACATAGATTCCGCCTAATATTAATATTGCCCTCTGCAATCTGTGAAGCGGCGCTCTTATGTCTAAGGACCTTTGTACTTATGTGGCAAATTTTTTTGGATACTATTGTAACACAGAGATAGTTTTTTTTTGGTTTTGTTCCTCTATGTGTATGGATACACTGATACATTGTATTGCATTGACTATACATATTAAACGCTTACGTCGGATCCGGAGAGAGCTAGGGAACAGTGGGCTAATTATTGTGATTTTTATACTTATTCGCTGTAATTTGGGATAAATAAAATCATTGTATTGTATAGTATAGATTCTGTGATTATGTACCTGTAGGGTACGTTTGGGTTTCCATAGCCCTCATCTGGTCTGACTAATAAAAAATAATTATTTGACGTTTGATTTATTTTTCATATTAATTAAAAAACATATATTGAAATAAATAGTCTGTCTATTTATTTGGATATCTGTCTTAATCCTTGCCCTAATTATGATTTTCATAAATTGAATAGAATCAACAAATCAACTGAACATACTATTATTTATTCATCTTTCATATTGATAAAACAATATTTGAAAAAGGTACCTATATTTTGTTCCAATTCTTAAAGAAGGTGCATTCAGCTAAATTTAAAAATACCTACTTATTTTACTATGGTCAAACCGGCAGACTGATGACCGGACCAATTGGTCCAACTGCCATTTTTATGTCAAATTCGGTCAACACTCCAACGGACCAATTGGTCCGAACGCTACCGGTCCATTTAAAATATTTTTTGTAATTTTTAGAGCATACTTCTCCTTTTCTCTTTTTTTTCATAGCCAACTAGAGTAAATCTACCATTTATTACAACACTTAGAAAATAAAACGCGAAATCTCGATTTGGAAAAACAAAACGCAAAAAATTCGCAAAAAAATTCGCAAAGAAAAATGGCAACACACATTCTCGTCACAGAAATCGACTATAATTTAAAATGTTGTATGCTCTGTGGTAAACAGCTCCATTTGTATGCGAATCTTAGGTAAATTGTCTTGGCTTAGACACATTTTTTGGTAGAAAAAAAGTTTCCATTGCATTTTTTTATCAAAGTAAAAAATGGCGTGGCTCATCAAACTTTTAGTGCGCCCCGGTGTGTTTTATCATGTTTTAATTAATTTTAACGGGCTGAATGTGTATTATTCTACCGGCAAAACGTGACGGAATAGTTTATCAAGCGAGAACAATAGCTTTGTGTTGAGTGAGCGGCGCAAAATCAATAAAATTACCGGTCGTAAAAAAATACCATGTGGCACGGCTACTTGACGGTGCGGTGTGACTTTCAAGGTGGTTTTTATATACAATCCAGTAAAATTTTGACTAATAGTGTGTGATATATCGCTATAACGTTTCATAATCTTGATATTGAAACGAGTGTCAGTGAAGTTTTATGTGTTTTTTTTTTTTTTCGTTACAACCTCTTCTGTTCACCATGGATGTTTGACCGTCGTTGAACTTCAGGTGAGTAAAACTTATTTATGAACTAGTCTTGGTGTCAAAATTGTTATATTTCGGTATAGAAAAACTATTTATTAGTTTATTACCGTTCACAGAACGGAGAAAGCTAGTGCCGTTAGCAAAAAAAATAACATCTGGTGATCGTAAACACATGGCGGCCACTTGACTTCGCTTATCGCCCGTGCCGGGTTTCGAGTGGATTTATTATCAACATTGCGGTCAATATTTACTAATAGTGTATGATAAATCGTTAGAAGGTTTTATATTATTGTTATTGAAACAAGTATTACTAATATTTATGTGTTTTTTATTTTGTGTCAACCAGATGTTTTCAACCATTGATTTTTTACCGTTATCCAACTTCCACTGACTTCCAGTGAATAAAACTTATATAAGAACTAGTCTTGGTGGCAAAATTATTATATTTCCGTGTAGAAAAACTATTCGAGAGTTTATTACCGTTTACAGAACGGAGATAGCTGGTGGCGTTCAGTTCTTATAAGAATTTTAGTGAGTCCAGTCCTTATAAGAATCTGATACGAATTTACCGGAAACGGGCCCCCCCTATGTTCCGCGCCCTCGTAGATAGGAATTCCAGCCCGGCCCGTCTAAAGGGTGTGGTGGACGATATTCTGAGAGAGCCTCAACTCATTTAGTAACCCGATTTAGAAACAACTCATTTAGTAGAATATTAAGAAATAGCCTGAAGACAACGAGAGTAAGTCAGTACCTAAATGAATGGAAGTTAGGGCAAAAGTTGAAGTCAGAGTGAACAGACCAATTTTTTTTAAAATAATGCATTGGCAACACTGCGTCAGTCAGGAAGAACTCGTCTCGATATTGAAGTCGGCAACTGCCCGTATAATACCTGAAGTTGCAGACTACAGACTAAATACTTAGTCTAAGAAAGTACCACCTTTAGATCGAATTGGAATGCAATACCTATTATCGCCTACCTACTATTATATTATATGTCTGTATAATTTATTTGACAGCGGGAAAATCTGTGGGCAAAAAAAATAGGGTTCGCTTCGAATACTTAGGCTCAACTCACACCGAAAGAGTGTCGAAGCGCAGCGAAGCGGATCGCAGTTTCAGTGTCATATGAATTTTAACTTTATTTTCATTACTATAATACTAATTATCGCATGAGAAACTCGAAAGAGTTTATGGAATTCCATAAACTTAGCCGTGCGACTGGGCGAGAAGTCCCGAGAATGCACGAACTGCCGCTGGCAATATCCCGCACCTCGCTCCCGCTCCCAGCGACTGTTGCGCCCGAGCATAGGAGAGCGACCCGTGAATTCATTGCGGGCGGGCTCAAGAAGTCCGGCGACTTCTCGAGCAGTCGCTTCGCTTTAAAACCATATTTACTTACGTATTAAAATGAAAAGAAAAAGGTTTGTAGGTAATCCAATAAATTATCACTTTTGTAGCGTAAGTATAAATAGGTACCTATCAACCTAGTTGGAAGTTTTCAACCTATTTGACGTAAGTAGGTACCTAACTAGGTAGGTACATATAATGGTTGCAAGATTATAACCACATGGGGTAGGTAGTTATGACTATTAGTCAAACATAATTCAAGTTTAATTACCTAACATAAAGTAAATTACTTGAGCTATTGAAACAATTATGCATTTAAATTGCTTATTTCACACGTATTTTAACTAATTAGCTTCAAATATATACCAATAATAATAATTAAACAAACGGAATTGATTTTTATTTCAACTCAGAGGAGTCATATACCTACTCGGTAGGTACCTACCTAGGTAAGTATAAGTAGATAGGTACCTATCTACCTACCTGCATCTTCGTTATTATCTTAGTGTAAGTAGGTAGGTAGCTAGGTAGGTATATTGTAGGTACCTACCTACATAAGTTCCCATTTGGCCTTTCAAATCTCTGGAATAGATGCTGGTCTCTTGGAAATAAATCTGTATATAGGTAGGTACTTCAGGTAGCTTAGGTACCTACCTACCTACTTACGCGAGCCGATAAATAGTTTACCACCATTCTGCTCGGGTCTCTCAGCTAATTGACGTCAAAGCTCTTTCTTGGGCCATAGTGAACTGGAGGTTAAGTACCACCAGCCTATCACTTATCACTAGTGACAGAGAAAGTCCTTATTGCGCAATCTGCAACAATAAGACACTGTTTTTAAAACAACATGTAAATAGTTAGATACCTACTTCCTAGATAGGTACCTACCTACCTACCTACTTATATTTTCTCGACAAAGAGCGTGTGTAATAGGTAGGTACTTAAAGGTGAACAAAGTTTAAATAAAAATGGAAAGATGAATAAACAGCGCCATAACCACTAATATGTATAGGTACCTCATGAATACTTTCTGATTGTAAATAGATATTTCTATTTATAGCACTAGATATCGTGTTGGCTGTAAATATTATTCCTTTATCTGTTTCAAACTTCAAACCAAGCGGAATATGAAAATGACAATTGACATAAGTCAAAACAATAGTGAAGTTCGCGCGTTTCGGTGTAACGATGGCTCTCCGTGCTGTGATATCTTCAAAAGTGCCTATGGTGATAATTTTAGGTGCAACGGGTACGGGAAAAACTAAGTTAAGTGTGGAATTAGCGCAAAAGTTCGGGACGGAGATCATTAGCGCCGATTCTATGCAGGTTTGTGGAAAAACGAGTTATGGTCGATTATAACCTCAAATTTTGCGCTGGCGTTTTCTCTAGATTGTTTTCTCTCGGTAGTGTTAAATTCATAAAAATCTCCAATAAGGGGATAAGTTACGTCTATGAAAGTAAGAATTTTTCTGAATTTATGATTTTAAGTTCGTGTTTTGTTCATAATAACATAAGCTAACCTCAAAATACTAGTTTGTATTATTGTGTTTACTTTTCATTCAAATGTTTGAATTAATGTTTTTCAATAAAACTTTAGTGGTTATAAAAAATCATAGGAATATAGTACTCTAAATCTGAAGTCTAAATTGGAGTTTATCAAAATTTAAAATCCTCAGCTTTTTGATTGTTTACTTATTTTCAATTACTGTACACATAATATGCATCAGTTTTGCTTGACAATCTGGGGTAGGTATGTTAAAAATTTTAATTGTCAAATTCAGCTCTTGTAACATCAGAATCCCATGTGATAATATCAGACTTTTCTACATTACATTCTAGAGGCTTTTAAGATAATTTCTGTATTGTGTTCAGCGTCAATTCCATTAAATATGTTATTCTGTAAATCACATAAAGACTAAGAATTCTGCAGAATTAGAAGATAAATTTCAAATCATTTGATGCCAGTGCATCAAATTCAGAAACTGTTCTAGGTGTAAACTTAATCTTATCAAGTTTCAAATATTTTTACTTCAAAAAGGTTTTACAAATTGTTATTAATGTGATGATTCTAGTTGCAATGTTCCAAGAGGTTCGATAATATGCAGAAAACTCTGGCAAGAAACTCCATGGACACTCTTTTAAAATAAATGTTTAAGTTTACTAAATTATAGTATATAGGTCTCATGTAATAGGGGGCGATTCTAGGGCCACTAACGGGGCACAAATCCAAACTCCGAGCTAAAACTTAGAATTTTATAGAAAAACCAAATGACACAAGCATAAACTTCGGCTATGGCCATATAATTATGGTACTGAATCTTAGCCTTAGTAATCTGTCTTATTGCATTTGAAGTGTGGCTGTTGAGCGTCAGGTTCAAATCCCATGTCTAGGTCATAGCCAGGCATTCATTTCGAGATCAGTCTCTTCTGGACCAGACACAGGAATTCATTTTCAGGGACGTCTGACGTCCAGAGGTCATCTGAATAATTATAATTAAAAATTACTATTGACATTATATATTAAAGATAACAAACTGTGAATTTATAGCTTGATGTGCAGTTGTGTGTACAAGCACACAACTGCACATCAAGCTCCATTTTTATTCCAGTCTGTTCTTCAAATCTAACTGATTAGTTGTATTATATTACCATTAACCGGGCACAAATTCCAAACTCCGAGCTGCTACTGGGAATTTCATAGAAAAACCTAATAACACTGCTCGACCTGGGAATCGAACCCAGGACCTCTAGCGTAGCAGTCGCGCTCAGGACCACTTGGCTAATGAGGCAGTTTAAATATAATTTCAACATATACATAGGTATAACAAGTTGCTGCAAAGAGGCCTTAATGTTAAAAAGACGTTTGTACAAGTTTCGGGCAAATAACAGTGAACTTACTAATTACTAGCTCACCCCATAACTGACCCGGTCAATGCAACTACAACTGAACTTTAGCACTACAAACAAAACAAAAAACAATACCGTGTGATTTTTCAAACCTTCAAAATCGCATGTAATTATTTCGGTTCAGTTAGACCCGCCTAGAACAAATGCTAGAATAAAAAAAGTTAGTTTAACAATGGGGCGTAGCCTGTGAATCATTCGGCGGTCACTATCCTCTCTTTATAATGTTGCTGATAGTAAAAAAGATTTTGATTTGTGGACAGATGTGGACCGGTGCGCCTGAGGCGATATTAATTTGCAAATGGCTGATAAATGACGGTCGGATATTTAAAAGTTAGTTTGTGGGACGATAGCACCACTGTCGATTTATTTTCTTTTGCAATTTGACTAGCGTTTAAGTGAGCTTAGTTTAAGAACACATAACATACATACCATCACGCCTGTATTCCCCGAAGGGTTAGGCAGAGGCGTACTGTACACCCATATTTCGCCGGTATGTTTAGGTCCCATGTAATAGGGGGCGAGCCTATTGCTATTAACCGGGCACAAATGCCTAACTCCGGGCTGCTACTGGAAATTTCATAGAAAAACCCAATAACACTGCTCGACCTGGGAATCGAACCCAGGACCTCTAGCGTAGCAGTCGCGTTCAGGACCACTAGGCTGATGCCTCATCAGCCTAGTGGTCCTGTTTAAGAATTCGCGACCAAATAACGTGTATTACATAAGTTACCTATGCAAAGGTTCGGTAAATTTTATGATGTTTCGCGTTCTTGCTTATTGTCCTTATTCATTTTGATATTTTACCCAAAATCACTTTTCTAAGTGACTTTATAAACACGGCAAACTTTAGAAATTAATGACTGTTTTTCCGTTAGAACTGCACGGGGTTGGTTGTATGAGTTCAGAGCATCAGACTTCGAAAATAACTTTACAGTAGCATGCAATAAAAACTATTTTTCTTAATTTCTTCATTCCATTTACCCAACCAGCAGAACTGCGAGCGATATTGCGCATTTTGAGTATAAATATGACCAAGTTAGCTCGGGAGGTAGGTACGCCTCATATATGGGCACTGGAACTGCATAATTCTTGAGAGTATTAACTGATTGTTAGGTTATAGCTACAGGCACTGAACTAATCAGGCTATCGTCTAATTTTAGGTCCCACGGAGAATGTAGATTGATTGAAATGCCGCTCTTATAATTCTTGCCCGTCGGATTGAGCTACTGCAATTATGTGCCGCTGATGACTGCCAGATCTAAATGTAGGATAAGGCGTAAGTAGGAAGAAATATAAGGTGTAGAACGTTGATTATTAAGTAGAAGTTATATTTACTAGAAAAAATAAAGAAAATGATGAGAATATGACTTAAATTTCTGCATCCAAGTAGCAAGTTGTGTAGGTAGATATCTTCTATTAAAGAAGTACTTACAGGTAATACAAATACATGACATTGTAGTGTCAGTTTGTAATGTTAAAAAAAACTGCTTTTTACTAAATGCATAATATAAAAGTATGTTCGGTACTCATATTTTATGAGTTTTTGTGTTTTTTTTCTGGCTAACCTCCGAAATGTATGGACCAATTTTGAAGGGTCTTTCACTGGCAAATAGCTGATGTTATAAAGAGTAACAGATTATATAGTTAGTAAATACTTTTAGTTGAAAATATACAAAACGAGTATACATGATGAGTATGGATGGAAGAGTTGGAAGGGGCCGACCTCGACGAACGTTCGACAACCAAGTTGCGGCCATTCTTAAAAAAGGACAGGTTAAGAGCACCCTAAACCGACGTTCATGCATGAGGAGCTTAATGAACATAGATGAAGCGAAAGTAGTATGCTAGGATCGTAGCAAGTGGAAATCTATAGTCTCTGCCTACCCCAATGGGAGACAGGCGTGAAAATATGTATGTATGTATGTATGTATGAAAATATATAATAGGTAGGTTCCTAGATTGCAATGGTCTCAGTTAGAAATTACATAATTACAATAGGTAGGCACAATTAAAATAGTCTTGGAAAATTCCTCCTAAAAATCACGTTTCAACATAAGAAAAAGTTCAGTTCAATTAAAGTTTGCAATCCACCGTGTAATATTTTAGGATAAAACGTGAACCAAAAGATATGACGTCTCTATTTTAACTCCCCCATTTTAATTTCAGGGTTCATTAAGTCGTAAACTTGTTAAGTTATTGGTAAGCTTTATTCTACCCGATAAATGCGTTGCGTCTCAAAATTTCCCTTTAATCTACTTTTTGGCTGAATTGGATCGTTATTATTGAATGGGCTTCCTTTCTTTGTTGAAACGTAATTAATAAAAGTAACGATATTGGTATTATGTAGTGTCATTTGATTGTAGAGGCCATGACCATGACACTTCAGAAATCAGCGATTCTTGTTCTGAAAGAGGAACTTAACATACTAAGGCACACAATTGGAGAATCATTTCACTCTCACTAGAAAGAGAATGTAACAAATCATACCTGGAAATCGAACTCAGGACCTCTAACGTAGTCGCGTTTACTTGGCTAAGTTAATAGGAATATTTAAGCGAATATACCCATTAAGTGATTCCTTAAATGAAGATAAATGTGGTTTACTTGATTAGATTAAGGTTGATCACAATAGGTCAATGGGTGGGATACCTTTTTAACATAAAGTTTTGTAAGCTTCGGGCAACCCAAGCATTTAGTCGATTAATATGCTAGAAATGAATGAATTGAAAAAAATATGTTTATACTTAGAAAATATTTCCTTTGGCTGTCTTCCTATTAGGTACAATAACATAACATAACATACCATCACGCCTGTATTCCCCGAAGGGTTAGGCAGAGGCGTACATTAGTACGCCTCTGCCGAACTGTGGGTGTACATTAGTACACCCACAGTTCGCCGGTATGTTTAGGTCTATTGCCATTAACTGGGCACAAATTCCTAACTCCGAGCTGCTACTGGGAATTTCATAGAAAATCCCAATAACACTGCTCGACCTGGGAATCGAACCCAGGACCTCTAGCGTAGCAGTCGCGGTCAGGAGCACTTGGCTATTGAGGCAGTTAGGTACTGTAGGCTATTTAGGTACAATAAACAGAAGAAAAACCATTCTAGACAGACAATCGTAAAAAAATGGCACAATGGACGCAAAAAAGGGTAAAGAGCCTTTAAAATTCAAGAAAAGACACCGAGTTTTTATAATTGCTGCAAAATGACAGTAGGTAGTCTACCGAGACTATATATATTTTTAGTGGCTATTTTAGATAAAAATAAAATTTTATTTTAGTGAAGGAAAATTAAGGGCAGGATCCTGCCCGAATGTCGAATTTTTCCTTCACCAAAATAATTTCAAAATCTTAGCATGGAAAATGTAAAAATAATTACAAAAATACAAAATTGAAATGGTCACTAATTGATGATAAATCATAATAATATGATTCCTGTTAGAAAATTCCTAAGGAATCCTATTCGTTCTAAATATGAATTCATATAGAGGGATTTCGGAATATTTTCATTAATTTTCATTAACAATCGCATAGATCAATTCATATTTAGAACACGTATGTAGTATTCCTTAGTAATTTCGTAATATGAATCTTATTATGATTTACCAAAAGTTCGGACCATTTTATGGCAATTCATTCAAGTTCATTATGATAGACACATCGCCAACCGGTTAGCGACCTCAGATCAAGTTTTATTTTACTATAAAAAATGCAAGTCATACTGATAGTACCTTACACTTGTAAATTCCATTCCGTCAGTAATCCGTGATTAATTACTGTATCCACCAGACTTATAGTGTGTGACAGGCCTTATAAGGTAAACGGCCCAGTAACCGTTAAGTTTTGAACATCGCCGACTTTGCAGGTCTGCTATGCTAAAACTAGAAGACTTACAATAATTATTTTTACATTTAAAGATAGTAAATTTATTCTTGTTTTTTATGATTACTATTTTTAAAATTAATATAAACGTTAATATACAATAATAAAACAAAATCATTAAAAAGGGTCATTTGTACCAGTATCCGTTAGATTTGTACTAGTAATCGTTATATTGTCCCAGAATCCGGTATTTTTTACCGCAAATATGAACTCTATAGCTTGATATTAAAGTTCACATTATAATACATATCCAATATAAATTTCAATGTTATAATTAGAAAATTGGAATCAGCTAGGTATATAGCCTACATAGGTAAAATAAGGTATGAATTAACTTATGGCTAAACTCTGAATTTATGCTTGAATAACATTAAAGCGTCAATTTCAATAGGTTTACCTGCGAAAAAAAATTGCACCAACATTGAAAACTTAACAATCTTAGAAGGAGAATACAAATCTGGTAGTTTTTGTAAATACAGCTTGAATAATTTGTTAAAATGACACAAAATTAACAAACATCATTGCAACAAACATTTGGAGATATACAATGAGATCATTATGATAAAATTATATTAATAGGCTTCCCCCTTAGTCTCGATCGCCTGTGCCCAACGGTGTGTCAGGTATACCAGAAGATCACCAGCCGACCTACCCTTACGAAAGCCGTACTGCTGGTCACAAAGCATCAGGTGATCCTCTAAGTACCGAAGGAGCTGGCAGTTGATAATGGACTCCATTATCTTCGAGAAAAGGGGGGTAACGGCTATCGATCTGTAGTTGGATGGATTTGAGCGGTCGCCTTTTCCCTAAAAAAGGCGACCGCTCAATCGGGTGGACCAATGCGATCTTCCATGATGTTGGGACAACGCCAGAAGAGTAAGAGAGCCGAAAAAGACGTGTTAAAACTGGTGCCAACTCTGGAGCGCACATCTTTAAGATAATAGGAGGGATTCCATCAGGCCCACTTGACTTAGATATCGAGGGATACAAGTGCTAAACGCACTGCGCGTTGGTGGAACCGGATATCCGGCATACAGCCAACGAACCGCGGTATGGTAGGCGGCTCTTCTCCCCCGTCATCCAAAGTTGAGTTGGACGCAAAGAGTTTGCCCAGAAGATCGAGAGAAGAAGGCAGGCGCTCAAGCTTCTCACCAATTCTACCGATTTGCACCGACTTCGCCCTTGCAATGTCTCTTTTGAAGGACCTAGAGGCAAAGTTATACTTCTTTTTTAATGCGCTGGTATTTACATCCCTTGCCGCCACCGCATCAGCCCAGGCTCGATAAGGTTCCTGCTTCCGACGAGACGCCTTTTTGGAAGATGAACCGAACCAAGGTCGAAATTTGCCACGAATGGGGACTACAGAGGATGGAATGAAAAGTTCCATACCCTGCAGCACCACATCAGCAACAAAATCAGCAGCGGCGTTGGGATCATTCGGCGAGAAGCAAACCTGTATCCAAGGGTAGGACGTAAAGAATGACCGCATCCCATCCCATTCTGCTGACTTGTAGTGGCACACGGCGGCTACGTACAACTCGCGAACGCGACGAGCACATGAGAGGCACTGTACTCCGGACAAGGCAATGATCCGACGAACCAAGCGGGGCGCCTACGGATACATGATAGCCGTCCGGTTGAGAAGTCAGCAGAAGATCTAGCATTGAAGGCTTCTGGCTCTCCACATCTGGGATTCGCGTGGGCGTGTTGTTCTTATCTCAAATAATTAAACGGAACCTGAGATACCTACGGCTTGACCTCTCTACCACAGCAAGAGCTGACCCACTGGTCAGCTCTTGCTGTGGCAATTCCTTTTTTTATATATGTATATGTAATGAATGGATCTTGCTCATCAAACTGCATCATTCTCAGTAGGTAACTATTTAATAACAAAGTTGTAAAGCTTATCTTATCTTTTTGTGATTTTTTTTTGCATTTTTCATGCTAAGCTTTTCCTTCACTAAAATAAATGTATCTTATCTTATCTTGTGTAGGGCCGAGGCAGCAAGGCCTCAGTGCACTTCGACCCAATGGGATCTTTTGTGCTTCCCCTAGATAACTTATTCCTCATCCCCTCCCAGTTCTACAAACAGCTCTTCCATGAGCTTTATAATGAGGCCTGGGGGAATGAGTCTGTAGTCCTCTGGTCTTGGATAACCCTGACCCAAGAGGCACATTCGCTTTCTAGCCTTTGCATCGCATGTACACAGAAGGTGTTCCATGCTCTCAATTTCCCTTTTACAGGCCCTGCAGGCTGATGTCTCCGCCAGACCCATCTTTTGTAGGAGAGCATTAGTCCCGAAGTGTCCGGTCCCGAAGCGCCCCCATCAAAAGACGGGCCTGCCGCTTGCTTGAGTTCCAAATGGCATTTTGCCATTTCAATGAGGAACCTATGAATTTCTTGGAGTGAGCAAGTCCCGTGAGGCTCAACCACTCATCCATGTGCCTGGTTGCGTACTCCCGAAATGCCGTTTTGACTGTGCTTGGGGCCAGTCCTACAATTGGTTCCGGTCCAATTAGTGAGGTCCCAGAACCTTCCCTAACCAGCTCGTCAGCATGCTCGTTGCCCACAATACCCCTGTGACCAGGGACCCAAAAAAGCCTGACCCTGTTTCGCTTTCCCAGCTCATTAAGAGTTCGGGAGCTAAAGCTTAATCCAAGTTGATTTTTTTTTAAAAGAGTATCAAAGGAGTTTCTTGCTGCTCTTCTCCATATGACCCACTTTTTGGAACCGCGCAACTAGTTTGACTTTTCAAAAGTACCTTTTATAATGGTCTAATTGAAATAAAACATTTTGACTTTGACTTTGAACATACAAAGAAGAGATCATCACTGTTGGTTTTTGAGCTTCAAGTGGGCGAAGCCCCGGATAGTACTATATAAAACAATATTCTAATTTCCACATACCTCGTTCTACCACTGACAATAAGCAGTTTATTACTATACATATTTCAGTAATGAAAACTGATACCAGTCAACGACTCAATGTTTGAGCACATGATGATTGTGTTGTATACCCAAAACTACCTTCAGCTTAGTTTTTATTACAATAAGGCATTTTAAAATGTCTGTCTTGAGTACTATTTTGTATGAAAGGTGCGTGGTATAAGGGTATACCCCTTTATAGGCGTAATAATTTAAAAATAATACAGAAAAAAGAAAAAAGGAATCCAATCCATGTGGTTTTAAAAGAACGTACACAGTCATTTCAATTGAAGTCAAAGGAAAATAAGCTCTTACTAAGGCAATAAGAATCATTACGGATTTAGGTGCAACTGTTAATATACGTCCTAGTACCCGGCAGATCTTTATACCTATAGGAAAAAGAGACCTATTGCAAGGCAATAAGGATACAATAACGGGTATCGGTACAATGGATATTACCGGTATGATGCTTGCACCAATATCCGGTAGAAAATGGAAAATATATGCCGGTTGCTGGGTCAACTAGGGATTAGTGCGTACCAATAAATGTGACCTGCAAAAATAAATACTTCTCAATTAGATTCACCATAATTTATAGTTTATATATTTATATTATAGTTAGATAGTTCACTCGAATATTTCATAAAATTAACACCCTTACCGTATGGTCATTCGTAGCAGCATGCCAAGCTGAATAGTACGACGGGGTGATCGCGCAGTTTAGAGACCGGACCTCCAACTTTCTTAATATTTTTGGAGAGCACACTTTTATGGTTGCACAGTTTAGCCACCATAAAACTTTTTGATCAGTGTTGCAATTATTATTGTTCAAAATATTACCAAGAATGTGTTACTATTTACAAACTTTAATTTGTTATTGGTAGAAAGGTGGAATACAAAAAAAACTATCTAGTTACCGGGTATTGGGACGCTGCCGGAAATACGTACTTCTACCTTAATCTCGAGATTGTTACTAGTAAGGTAAATGATCACTTACCACTTGGGTTTCTTAGATAAGTAACTAGGAGATCGAGATACTGGATTTGATTCCCAGGTCGTGTAGTGTTGTATTTTTCTTTGAAATTCTCAGTCGTAGCTCGGAGTTAGGGTTGTGCTCGATTAATAGCAATAGGCTCGGCCGGCTTCCTATTATATGAAACCTAAACATAAGTACTGGCGAACTGGGGGTGTACAGAATACAGATGTACTAGATATAATGTTAACTACATCTGTGCTTAACCCTTCGGTTTAACAAGCGTTCGGTTGGGCTGCGTTTGTAGCGTTCCGTAGAAGAGTAATAATTCCTAGGTCATTAAGATCACTCTGTGTCTCGAGAGAACACGTTGAATCATCGCTCCTGCTCATACTAAATGATTGATATTGATTGAACCTCAAAATACTGATATTCAGCTGTACCTATCAGATAGAAAATATTAGGAAAAATGTGAAAATGACTGTAGAATCTGCCCATCCGTGCAGGTATACCGTAGATTGGGTATTTTGTAGGAATCCTCTAGTTCGTAGGTATTGTGTAGCCTTTAGGTATCCACTAGCCTATAGGTATCTTCTAGCCTGTAGTAATTATCCTGTAGCCTGTAAGTATCTTGTAGCCTGTAGGTATCTTGCTAAATATTCCAGATTCACGAACATTGTAAGCAATGCTAAAAAACGAGCGTAGCGTTTTGGTTTGTCTGCGTTCAGTTATATAAGTCGAGTAACCTTCGCTCAGGTCGGTGTCGTTGTAGTATATGCAAAGATTTAAGATCAATCAACAAATGAAATGGTTAAGTTGCGTTGTGTTAAACTTGTCTGCCCGGAGTTATCGAACCAGTTTGAGGATGTTGACTATCAAACTGGTTGTCGTACAGTATATGCAAAGTTTTGAGATCAATTACATAATTAATTATTTGACCGGCTTATACTCTTAAGTTTCCTCTTATTGTTGTTGCATTTTTTTTTATCCTGCAAATAAACACGTAGAATGTTTTCTTTTTTAATTAAAAATGTTTTTATTGTATCTAATACATTATTCTAAAGTCTGCTTTCAATTTTCCGTTGTATGCGAGATTATCGAGTCTGAAGCTCGGAATGTTCGTAAAAAAATTATTACTTTTAATAAGGAAGTCATATAAGTTGATATTTTATTTATGGCTCGTTTCATAGAAATGTTTGTAATTTTTTCTATTGGCAGCAAATTCTGATTTCTGAGAAATCGGTGATGGCGTTAGAGTAAAACCAATTGCCAATTGGATTGTGTTCACGTCTGTTACTGCTTTTTTCATAAAATTTGTACAATAGTCTGGTTTGATCACGTCTGTTCGTGGTTTGATTCTTCTTCATCTAATAATAAGTATTGTATGAAACACTTTGCTAGCGTAACGTGACATCGGAGTCATGTGTATTCTCTTTAGTAGACACAGTATGTCGAAAATGTCTTATGCAAATCAACTTTTTCGTCAACTTGGTCCTTGTATACGGTGATCTCGTCGTCGATATATATTTTTTTATTTAGAGGTGGATGCTGTAGTGCCTGAAAGCATTGGAGGGCACTAAAACAGCCTGCACGAGTAAAAATGTGTGCCTAGCTATCGACCAAGAACTGAGAACTTATCGGGTACTTACGTAGTTCATGTCGACACGGAAAGCTAAGAAGAATAAGAGTTAGATAATGAATATAAAAGACCTAAACTTATAGAAGTGTTAGAGCCTGTTCTTATAAGAGTAGCAGTGCATTCAGTTTCGTTATGAGTACTAACACGTGTCGCATATTTGGTTTAGTTCGGGGACAATGACTTGTTGAGACAATGTTCAAACAACTTATGGATAACTCTTCCCAATTTACGTCTAGGCACAAAATTGTCACATTAGCATTATCATGTCACTTTTGTGTAACTACAGTAGTAAAGTTTGTGTTTACTCTGAGTTTCAATGTTATCTTGTATTTCAGCTTCATGGATACATAAAAGAGTTATTTTAATCTTATCTGAATCTAGTCACTAATAAGATTTTATCCTTATTCCAATTATCTCCCTCTAATTTCAAAACCATGTAATTCAGGGTAAAATATTTTGAGATTTCTTTGCAAAAGTGATTATTTTTAATTAGAGTATAAAGTAATCCGAGGATTATCATCAGTTGCACGCATTCCATTCTCCCCCACGGGCACTCAAATTAAAAACGTTAAAATTAATTCAATTTTTTTATATACTGTTTTAAGTCGGTAAATCCAGGGTTTTGGTACTACATTGAGTTGTATTGCGAAGAATAAGCTACCTTTCTTTTGACTGGTGTCATTCCACTGTTCTTGCCATGAAACTTGTAAATTTCTCTCTTCTCTTTCTCTCTTTTTCTCTCTAATTCAGCGGATCTGAACTCTGATGTTTGACGTGTGACAGCATCCTTGACAAGTGCATCCGCACAGTCGTTTCCCTGAATATCACAATGCCTTGGGATCCAGACCACTTATGCAGTTTTATGTTTTGTGGTACGAGGAACAACATGGAAAGAACTTTCTCTCTACTGCTCATATTTGGATCATCATTTGGAATTTCTTTTGCCGATTGGATACCATTGATTTCCTGATAAAAAAATGTAATGCGTGTCCGTAACGGACTAACAAAATGTGGTTTTGGGATCAAGAAAATATATACCTATGGAACTAATTAAAAACCATTTGCTTATTCTTTAATTAATTTTGTTAGTCTTTCCAAATGAAGACAGGATTTTAATGAGTCCATACCAATACAAAGATTAACTGGAACTGTAGAAGTATTATTTAATGGTTATGTTATGTAGTCCAAGGGATTTTTGGTTGGTTCTAAAGTTTTCAGGATTAGCATGATGTGCAAAGGAATTTAAATAGGCTGAATTTAGAATAACTGGATTGAAGCAATTTGCACTGCATTTCTGATAAGTTGAACTACAATGACATTTTAATTGACCCTAAGTATGACAATTTTACTTCAAATTCAGAACTACCAGGCATAAACCACTGATCTCATTGACATGTTGAGGTATTTTCAGATCATATTGATCTCAATTTACATAATACGGCAGCACCAAGCGTTCTAAAAAAGGGTATTGTGTTAATTAACGTATAGCTGCTCCATTTTTGAACAATCAATGAACGAATTTGAACTATTTCAACAGAATGTGAAAATTCTTGTATTATGTAGGCTTTTACGTTCTATTCATGTTTGTAATGGTTTAATTGAGAATGATTCAGACTTGATAAACATTCAAAGAGTTTTAATATACCCAAAGACGGAGTTTTTTGGTGAATCTATTTATAAAGCTAACGTTGAAACATTTTAATAGGCATATTATGCTGAGGCTCTTAGATAATATTCCTGAACACCGGTTTAGGCACTTGGCTTAAGTGGTCACTCCAACTGTGACATAACATCCGCTGGTAACCTAATTTCGCTAATAGAAATCACTGCACACCTTCGCTTAGTTGTAGACAACTTCGTCTGCGAATTCACCACATATAATTTTCGGCAAAGCGTCCGCCAGTTCGTGTTTGCATTCCGCAGAGAGTTCGACGTCTCGACCAAGGCCATCGGCGCGGTATTTTCCGCCACCCTGCGGTGCCTCCATAGACCTACCAAGCCGAGCACTGACCATTTGGGCGAATCCTGCGACACTAGGGCAAAGTCGTGTAACCTTAAGTTTAAAAAAATCGGTTTTGACTATCTACTTTGAAGTCGATTTCAAAGAGCCAATTTTTTCAACGTATAAATGGCATTAGATTTAATGTTATTATGATAAAACCATGTTAATGAGTTAACATTCCTTCGCCTATAGAAACAAGTCAGAATTTTGCTGCGCACATAAGAGCGAGAATTCTCGCATTTAGGGTTTGTTCTAATAAAACACTGAAACATTCCCGATTCCTTTAGATAGAGCACCCTTAATTTCAGACAAAAGGTGTGTGTATCTCAACATAGTTTATGTTGCGTCGTCGTACGCATTTAATAACCTGTACAGTGTAATTCCAAGGTACTCTATTTCCGATCTTGTATTTTGACCCGTTTTCGAGTAATGTAATACGAATAGCTGTATGTATCAGATTGCAAATAGATTTGTTGGGAGGAAATGTAGGTGAACAAATTTTTTGGTAGATGAGTCTCGAATACATGTGTTAGGCGCGTAAAGTACATTTTGTCGTGGACATATGTGTGGCGAAGTGCCTACGTGTGACCTTCGAAGGTATTATGGGTGCCTTGGAAGGTGTTAACCTTCGTATCTACTCTGGCTTTTTATGAATGACCGTGTCTCGATAGGTTTTTCTCGTTGTTCTTAAATTCTATTTATTAACCGTGTCATTTTAATTGCGCACGTGATTTCCGCTTTGGTTAAATGACCGTTTCCCTCACGATAGCCATATATGAAAAAAGTGCGATTCCACGTATTGTTTAAAATTATTTTGAAATTCATAAAGTAGCATTATTTGCTTCTAAAATATCTTCGATTTGTGCCTTATTTGTGCTCATGTTTTTGAATCATCCCGATGAACGTATTTATATTTTTATTTCCAATCAACTCGGGATTTTGGAATACTCATATGTGTATTTTAATAGCATATAGTAGAAAATCTTAATGTGCAAGGTTTTCAAAAAACTAGTCCGAAAATGAACTACTGAACGAAATTTGCGAAACCTTTACCTAAACAGCTGCTAATAAAATCTATTCTCGTGAACCCTATTCAATCGCCATTACGCACAGTTTTTGCGGTCCTACTTTATATATTTTTAACTTTTCGACGTCACAACTTGGATCTTTAACCTTATGTATGTAAATGCCGGACAATCTGCGTCTAATTTTTGGAATGTCAGTTTTCGCGCCTCCGAGGTGTAGTGTTATGTCATGACATCATGCGCACGCCCATGCTTAACTGATCCTGTCTCGTGATTCATTGCGTCTGTGTATTGCACTCAGCAATTATAATAAAATGTACCAGCTGTAGTGTATGTTACAATGATTGGTCTTGATTGATCGACGCCGTGGTTGTAATAGCGTAAATTATATTTTTGTTTAGTGAGAGTAGGTAGTATGCGCTTCAAATTACTCATTTTTATTTGTGAAATGGAAACTCATACCTTATTTGTTGGTGTATTTTCTATCGGTCCCATTTAGAGTCACTTTATCGATAGTATTTTACAGTTGATATCGTTTGGAGGGTCGTTTGTTCGAACATTTAGATTTTAGAAGTCAATCGTCATCACCCCTTATTCAAATTCGTTTTAAGATTTTCAAATACTTTACAAACGGTGTTATTTTTGCAAACTGTTATTTCTTTTGTATAAGCCTCGACAGACCACCACCCACATCACTATTTGCCCTATTTTAAGACATCAAATATTAACTTAACTATTTAACTGATCAGACATCAGTGGGTTGGTCTATATGTTACTTAAACACTCCGATTGGAGGTAGGCAGTAAAAATGTAAGATTTAGTAATGGTTAAAGAATGGCCGAGTTTTGCTTCTGCGCCACGGGTTGTAGGTGCGACTCCCGCTCGGAACAAATATTTGTATGACCTGTACGAAGTTGTACTGGGTGTTTGTGTTTGTCAAAATTTTAGTAAGTAATCGAACTCAAAACAGGAACTGGGGCAAGGTATTTAAAAAAAAAAAAACGGGTAGCGTACGTCCTATTGTAACAGCTGTGCTGATCTGTCTGCTTTAGTGATCCACCGCTTTAACATGGTTTCCCATTGCTTTATACTTAGCTTAAACAACGACTTTCTTCGGCTGTACCTCAGAATATCTGTAAATGTGTTTGTTTTATTGGATAACACGACATTACTGTTTCTTCTTTGTAATGTGTCTGCTGGCGGAACCAAAAAAAGTAGGTTGATGAGCGCTGACGATGCGCACGATGACGAGGATTTGTTGTGTTTTACAAAATAGAAATGCAATCAGGTTTTTAGAAATATTACACCTAGTTGAGTTATCCAAAACATTTTTTTTAATAGCCGTTCCTGTCCCACAGCTACGTAAAGACCTCCCCAAGGCTTCAAGTACTCTTTCCTTGCGATCTCTCGAACCGAAACTATTAGTCCTTGTAAAAAAACCAAATTAAGATGTTAAAAGTACATTGGGACTTTTTCAATTCCTGTCGGTAATCCTCCACTGTTACTTAATCACAATATTTATTCGAGGTTTTGCCGTCACAATAATTGACTTACAGGTATTCTTAAATAAACTATTTATTGTTTGTACTGCCTGGCTATTATTGTGCATTGGCCAAGAGCGGGAAATGTTGATCTGTGCCAAACACGCCTTTGTCCAAAAAGCAAAGGAATACGTTGTGTTGGTGATTTTATATTTCTATTATTGGGTACAAGTTTATAAACATTCTTGATGTACAAGACACTAATTTATTTTTGGACTTTTTCATTAGAATCAAAAGGAACGTAGTTGCATTTAAAAATGAGGTCCATCTAATTATTATGACCTATCAAAAAGGTACCATTATATGGTAGTACCTAATGACCATTTTGAATGGTCTTGACATTCATGATAAACTTGATTCGCCTGAAACTAAATAGTGTAACAGCATCTTTGCCTTAAAATAACATTTATTAGTGTTTCTAGTTGCTAAATTAAAAGTTAGAGCTAACACATAAAACAAGGTGCTTTTAGCTTCTCCCAGTCTGTTTAATCTCAGTCTAAATTTAAAATCTTGCCATCTTTGAAGATCTAGAAAAAATGTTGGCATCGGTAGATAGAGAGAAGTTGACACGACTTGCTAATTATATGGTCACACGTGAGTTTGGTAGACAGACAAATTATTAACACCATAGAATGTTCTATTTTAGATGTTTTAGCAACGAATTTTCTAACGGAATTGCCTCGGCTATTGAGAGCGTCTGCATTTTACATCAATGACGGCCACACGATTTTTAGTCACTAGATATTGACTATTATATAGAAATTGTTCACGTGATGCTGCTAAATATTCTGTGGTTGGTAATAGCTATCTGAGTGCTTTGATATTCCTGCTAATTTCGTACGCATTTGAATTTAAACTTTGTGCGAATGTGATAAATATTGAATTTTAGGCGTTAAAAGTAACTAACATTCTAATAAATATTAAGTCAGATCAATCTAGATTTTACTACGATAGAAAAATAATTTTGGATTTGTATCTTTTATGTAATAATAATTTATTTAAATTTATCGTAGAGTTCTCTTTTCTAACAAGCTTTTTTCACTAATGGTTCTAAACCACTTAGATGTATTAAAACACTTTCGTCCAGTCGTTTAGATAGGACAACAATCGCATGTATCTAGTTAATAACTAAACAACTTAATTGTTAGCGTGGTAACTGATCCTCGGTGTAGATAAAAAGAAAACGTTTGACGTACTCAGGTTATTGTATCGGAGTCAACATAGAAAAGTGTCAAAGAACCGGCTGAGGTGACGCGGTGATTCATTATACGTTCACATGAAATAATCTTCAGCTGTTATAAATTTTGTAGTAAGCGAGAAACCGAAATCTGATACGTCTCTTTACGGTATTCCTGTATTGTATTTGAGGGTCCAGATATATCTGTTGGATATCTATACGGAAATCCCCAACATGGTCCTTCGATGGTCCTCCAGAACCGAATTTTAAACAATCTGTCTAGTAATAAGTTGCCGTGGTATATATAGTCCCGGAAGTGGGCGTGCGCGTAAATATTTAGAATGTTAGAGAAAAATAAATGCGTCCATTAGTGGTAGTCGCGTAAGCATAACTGCTACATAAGCGGTCCTGGCTTCGATTCCCAGATCGAGTAGTCCTATTGGATTTGTGCTTGGTTAATAGCAATAAGCTCGCCTCCTATTACATAAACATAACGTGGGTGTAGTTCGGAGAATACAGGCTTGATGATATGTTATGTAATACAAAATCAAAGACAGTTCTGAAATTTATAATTATTTTACAGACATATTCCGTTTTTGAGATCACCAGTTAGATCAGATACAACGCTTGCGGGACATGATAATCGTGATAAAATCTTGTATTTATAGTAGTAGTCTCACAAGTAACATATATGCATAGTTAACGGCCCCCCAGCATCACAGAGTGGCATAACTTCTATAAATAACATGTCTAATATATACGTACGACAAGTATCTGTTCATAGAATCGCTATGCTGTCATCCTTAATAGAGATATGAGATTGTCACAATGCAATAACATCGTTGTTATAGATAACTGTATTTATTGTGTTTTATGGATTTAAATTGTTAGTCATTCATAATTCAGTTTTCCGACACTTCGGTTTCCAGTACATATTGGATTAATTGCCTAATCTTGATCTTGGTCCTTCGGTACAAGATTTTGTCTTATGTCCATACAATTAATATAGTACCTTATATCGACTTGTTTAAATATATTATTATATACATATTTAAAATGTATGTCATGTCCATTTTGTTTCTATGATCCCCAACAGAGAATAGTTAAACCCTTTTGTACTCATTTTTAGTTGGAAAATGGAAGATATGAGACAAGGCTGGTAAGAAATTTATAGCAAGTAAATATTCATTGTCACAGTTTCGAACTAGGTTTTATGTTTAATGACGCCTTTTGTTAATTGTCACTCGTATGTTAAGTAAAACAATAGAACGCAAAGGGCAATAGTTTTGATAAGTTGCGCCATATTGGAATTGCCTTGAAATATCCGACCTCCAAACTTAATAGTTTATGACAAACAATTGGTTCCGATCATTTGTGTCAACATTTTTGGTTTCGTTTTGATTATATCATGCTATTTGCAGACGTACCTTAGTACGTATTATGTGACAATTAATTTCATGCGACTGTCATGTAATATAAAAATATGATTTACATTGTACCAAAATATAGTTTGTGGTTCAGCACCTGCTTCTATAATTATCTAGCTTCCTTTTCTTCCTGATCTTGATTTACCATCATACAAAGAATGTATTGTATAATTAGACTGTACGATAATATTACTATCTCTACTATTGTACCTACTTACATTTCAGTAAGCAGAATCTTCTAAGACGTGCAAACTTCGTCACTTTATAAATCTTTGATGCTGAAGGAAAGTAATATAGTAAATAGTTGCTGATGTGCAAATTGACCGAAATTGTCAAAGATACGTCAAAAGAGAACAAAGATAAGGAAAATACCCAAAACCCCGTATATATAATACTGAAAACCGTTCTATGTTAATTATATTTTAATTAATTTCATTTGACTGACGGATTGTATTGTCATGCAAGCGATGTACGCAATAACGCTGATTTACAAGCAGTACCATCTCTAAAACAATTGGAAGTTCATTATGTTATACAATATAAGGTCGTACGCCCAGTAAGTAGTGGATTATCATAATTAGGTACCCAAATTCGCCGACACAATTTGATTTGTAGCTCGTATATTTGGCTAATGGCGCCTAGTTCTAATCGTTGACCGTTTTAAGCACGATCGACAATCTTTTTATTGGTTTGTAATTTCGTAAAGTAAAATCGTTTCTAATAGGTTAGGGACTTTGAAGTCACTTCTTACATTTTAGCATTGTTTTGCTTAGGTACAAGGATTTTCGAAACATCTTTGGTTTATTACTAGCCTAGATATTTTGAGGTTTTATCAGTACCCCGCTATTGTTTAATACAGCTTTGCTTTCGAGAGATGGTCGTGAGTTAAGCGCCTACCAATTTAAATGATAATTATGTTCTAGTTTCATAAACAATAATTGTCGCCACAGTATGATTTTTAGAATAACCAGGTTTTCATAGTTGGTGGCAAGGAATTATAGTACTATGTGGTTTCCGTGCATATTTTTGATTTTGAACTACCCAAATTTATTCAGGCCTCCTGCCTGCAGTTGAAGAAATATTTTAAGCAAACTCCTTTGTCACAGTTGCTTTTAAATCTATAATTTTAAACTATCCTAACAAACTTATTGTTTCATTAATACCAATATATGAAAAAGTCTGAAGCTATTTATTCAAGTGACCAGAAGTCTGAAAGATATGAGTGCTTGTAACAGTAATTAACTGTAATAATAATTTTACACTTAAAATATTGGAAAATAATGGTTTGCTTTGATTGTATCTACACTACAGTGAAGAATATACGTGAGCCGATTTGCATGCCTAATTTTAGAGTAAGCTCAGTATCTCTATATGACCAAAACTGGTAATGTGAGATTTTATCAAATTCTCTGTATCGTGTTGTTGAATGCGGCCTTCAACGTTCACAGCAGACTGCACTAGACAAAGACTGCGCAAAAACGTGGTACGCGGGCGAAGTAAAACACAACACGTACAGGTGAGACCGAAGGCCCCCGAAACAGTCTCTAGGCGGAATGTTTCGCGACATGACATCATGTGCCACTGACCCACCGAGGCCGCCGATTCTATTAGATTACACTATTCAACGTCGCACTCGCTCGCCGAGCCACTGATCTTGCCATGTTCTCGACTTTTAGCGTTCTTGCATTTCAATTGGGCGATCACGTTTTTTTAGAAATAAACAAAGAGGTAGTCTGTCTCGCCGTGATGATTCTTTTGATGTAATGCCTGGGAAATATGCAATCGATATTACGAGTCTATATTATGTAATTGTCGAATAATTTTGTATTGATGTATTCAAACATTATCGGTTTAATTTTGTAGTACCTACAGACAAATAGATACAAATTATCTGAGTTGACGTGATTTTTTGTTGCTAAGTAAGAATATATTATCATATTGAAATACCTATACTTATTTTTAAGACACAGGGGAAATCAATGAATTGCGTTGGTGATATTTTTAGTGTTTGCCTCTCCGTTCCCACGTAGAACCTACAGATTTAATGAATGAGGCATCATAAACAAGACTAACTCCCACGAGACGTATATTCGGTTAATTGTACGAGGTTTTACTGAGAAACGTAAATATTTTTATCACTAGGTACTTGTTTTATTACTCTTAGTACATCATTATCCGTTGGTAATTGTAGATATAAAACCGTTTAGAAGTGAGAAAATGAGGTTTCTCGGTGAGTTCTCCAGGGAACTATCTTTGGCCCAATGTTATTAATTAGCAATTTTGCGTTTGTAGGTTTTATGCGTATTGTTATTTGCAATAGAATGACTGGTACCTAGATACTTTTAGAAAGTTTATATGAAGTCTCTGAAACTACAAATAGGACTTTGCTTTTCTTTTCTTTTACAGATACACTGCTTTGAAGACTTTCTGCGTCTTAACAATGTGCATAAATATTGCATAAAAACGTTTAGTCGTTGATCTCATCAGTCATTCCATCGGGTCTGATTAATAAAAAATACCTGTACATATATTTATATACTATATTTTTTCATATAAACGCAACGCAAGGTAAATCTAGTGATTGCGTAGATTCTTTACCTGATAAAGTCTTATATTTATTTGTGTTTTGCCTTTATTTGAACAGATATAGCTTTTATTTAAGATCAGCATGAAGATTGCAACCAATTTTTAATATGCCTCGATATAAACTGCGATGTTTTTCAATCTTCTCGATCTCAAGAACATCGGACCCGTATCTCGACCGTTTACTTTTCAGACTTAAAAAATGTTGATACATTGATTGAAACTTTCCCACATTGATCCTAATAACTCTTTACGTCAATAATGAATCAATTAAGTTGCTAATAGCTTCGAAATTGACTTCGGCTACATCTGAAGAAATTGTTACATCGAACTTGACATGGAACTGTAAAATTCTAGTCCAAATCTTTGTTACTTTGTTTCTAGACTTCAGTTTCACAGTTAGATAGTGTTTAGCCGTTTAGTTTTCCTTGTTACCAAACGTCGTACTATTTTATTTATGTACAAAGTTTTTGCTTACTATAGGACATCGACATTTTGAGGTCATTCGCGTTTGCGAGCGTCTATTTTGCCACGTGTAAAAAGCGTTTTCATTGTCTGCATCGTTTTTTTGTTGTTGCTTGGAATGGGTAAACCCGGAAAGTAGCTTGGTCCTTCGGTCCCTTTGTGCTTAGGATTAAGTTGGAACAAGAAGTCCGTAACTACAGAAAAGATCTGTTAATTAAACATCATGATCTTCAATTTTAGTTATGATATGTATGATCTGTAATCTTATAATTTTTAATTATATAAACAATACCAAAAGGGATATTAATTAGGATATTAAAGGTTAATGTCTTCAGTGAACATCGTTATTGTGTGATATGATTTACATCACCGAGAACGTACTATCGACAATCTTGGCGGTGAACCACCCTTAAGGCTAAAATCGCTTGCACTGAGCGCGCGGGCGTGCTGTGCGTGATCAACCCTTCCCCTCACCCTGCCGATATCCCCGTGAGCTTTATGCGCGTTACTTGATACTTTGAATTTCTATTAAATCGTATGATGAGTTTTCGCATTATAAACTATCCTAATGGGCGGAAATAAAATGTGGGTGTGGCTGACGTATCGAGAGTTGTTCAAAGGATTTTGTTAGAAAAATGGTCGACCGCCAAGTTTCGCGACTGTACCTACCGTTGTAAGGTTTCTAATGTTTATTATTAAAAAAAGAACAATAGCTTTAGTAAATATTAAAAAATAAATCATCTGAAATAAATGTATTTATCCTTTTATTCATACTTCTTCATATTTCAACAAAATTAGTTGTAGCTTGGGAAGTATCACATATGTTGTAAGAGGCAGATTTGTGTATTTCGTTATTATAAATCATTTAACTTGCATATCTGGCATTTGGATCTAATCTCATGACCACGACTGAATGACAACACTACAGAAAAAGTATTTTTTAGGTCGAAGTTACTTCAGTTGATTCCCACAATTTTGTAAGAAAAATAAATCTTAACCAAGACGTAAAGATTTATTGTGTATTTCAACTGTAACTGATTATAACACATTTAGCGCTCATGGCAATATTTTTATTATCCGTTATGGTTTTAACTTCAAACGTGAAGAACTTTATAACATCACAACTTTTATCATGGTATAAAACGTACATACATATAATCCTTACGTTCGTCTTTTATAACCAAATCACTGGACCACGCATCCTTAGTTCCTAACTTTCGCTGAAGATGATAACATTTTTGGTAACTTATAAATATGTAAAACGCACGTTTGCCGATAAAAAACATTGTAACTTGATGTAGCAGCAAATTGTCCCAAATCTTTACCCATTTTTCCTTATAGCTTTTTTTCTGCTAGTATTGGTTTTTATTTGTGGTCCTTGGAAATGTGTATGAGTAGTTTTCCAAGCGCGTGTTTAAGACGACAGGCATAAAGTTCCATAAATAATGTAGGAAATCTAGGAAGATCTACTTTACATTTGCGGTATGAATTTTATGTGGTAGGTATGTCTTTGTTATTTACATATCGATTTACGGCTTTTTTAACTGTTCTAATATTTGTTATATTGTTGGCTTCAGTCTTTTAGTCTGACTCATTGATTATTTTCGGTATTTTATCAAAAGTACTTCTTACAAATTCTGTAGTATTAACTAGAAACATCTCTTGGTTTACTGTAACTCATATACCATTACATATTATCCATTACTTTAAATTTAAATTGTAGCCATTCATTAATTTTCTTATTAGACTAATGACTTGCGTCCTGTTTCAGAATTTAGGTGAGACCTAGATCTGGAGTACCATGTGTCACGATATATTTTAGAAATATAATATTACTACATTCAGTTTTCGTGGTTTTTAATTTACGTGAACTGTTATTTTTACTAGATCTCAAGTATCAACCGAAGGAGTGCTCTTCATAATTACATGACTTCCCATTTCAATCTCAATGTTTCTCAAAAGCTATCGATTATGCTCGACTCAAATAATTCAAAAATAGTATAGATTACTTTCGCCACTTTGTAAAACCTTCCAAATTCGTCACAACACCACGTGCGTCACAATCACAACAAAATCCGTTCTAAATTCTGAAATCGTTCGCAGACACCATAATAGGTTGGTCCGCTTATATACTTTAAACTGGAATTCTACGCTCTGTTACAAACTATGTAGGTATTTGTATGAAAGTGAAAATGTTTGACTTCCCCGACCTGCTATTGTGATGGTTGGCCCGTGACATGACGGCCTTGATAGGTCATCGTTTCTCACATGGGGATTGTAAACAAAATTATGGTGTTTGTGTGGGTGTACAGTATTGTTTTGTAGGTATTTTAGTGTGTTGGGTAGCGGGGTGGACAGTTTTATTCGGCTGCCATGTCGTGGCGGGATTTTACCTAGTTTTATTATTGTATTAGTATGTTACATTCCTTCTGTTTGTTCTTAGATCTTTGCATACACATCTTTTAGATTATCATTTATATTTCGTCTAATATCTTTTTGTATTAGATTTCAAACGAAATTAACAGCAGAATTTCATCATTCAGACGTCTTCTATCGGTTTGTTTTAATATGTAAAATAATATGCCAATATAATTCATTATGTCGCTGTGCTAATCGATGTGACAATAAGGAAACGGACCTTATTGGTTTTACTGCGTAGTAACATTTCGTTTTCTTAATATTACCAGTTTTAGTGATTAACATAGCTATAACATTTTAATTCAATATTCGTATCGTTTCGCTCTCGTGATTATTCCCTTCAAGGGCGATTAGAGCTATTTCTTACTTTAAGATGATCAGACGAAGGTCACTGACAGTTGTTGGATATAGTCGGCAAGTTCCTGGTTCAGTTCTTACTGGATATGATGAAGGAAGTTGGATTTTCGGGATATCTAAGACAGTAGTTAAGGTTTGCTAGGAAACTGATCCAAATGTATGTCCATAGCAAAAATGTCAGTCTTCGGATTCATTTGCGTATGATAAAATTAAAATGCTCATAACACAAGTCAATTTGTAAGTTATTTATAAAAATATTCATAAATGGTCTTACAAACCTCCTATAACTATTATGTATTGTCTTGTTTGGACACGTGATATTTTGTGACAGGGAACACAAGACAAAACCTAAATATACGGAGGTTATAAGACATTTTATATTATTATAAAAAGCTTATAATTAAATCAAAAATCAGTCACAGGTGTTTTACTAACAAATAGATTTTATCGTATCAGACAAACTTAACGTGATGACAAGCACAGATAAAGGATCTTATTGGATCTATGATCTATTTGGAGTATATTTAGAAATATCGCATATACCAGTTCCCTAATTTGCATACCCATAAAATTACAATAGATTAAAATATATTGATGATTTTCGTAAATGATTAGCCTTAGTATCAAGGTAATTATGTTCTTGGAACTGTAAGATTTGTTTTCTTTAAGAAATTGATATAAGGAATTCTTTAAAAAACATATATAACACATATATAACTGTAATTATCAGTACTTACCTACGGTAAAGAAGAACATCATGACAAAATTAGCATCAACAGGCTCCATCCCTGATCCCAATTTATTTGGGATCGGTGCAATATGACTTATTTTCAAACATCTCATTATGTACTTATTTGAAAACTATAAACGATATAATCTATTCATTACTACATAATACTTAAACACTAATACATATAAAAAATCCATCATTATTTTTATCGGTCTATCTCTTCCCTTACTTTTATAACAGTGAGAAAATTGGCATGTAGAACCAAACATACTAAAACAAACTATTTGAAGTATACTCGCTGATGATGCTTTACTTGAAATGCCTTATACAATTTATTATATATCTGTAGACAAATTCTGGGTATTTCTCCTGCCAATCTTCATACTCCTCTCTCCTAATACTTAGGGTCTGCCCACGTCTTTTTCTTACACATATATCAATCGTCCTTTTATAAGTTACTTCCTTATTCTTCTCACAATCCATTCATCTTGTCTTTGGTTTCCGTCTTCTTTTTGAACCATCTACGTCTATGCTTAAAAACTTACTACTTCTGGTAAGATGTTGACGTTATCCATAACTTTAAATTATACCTAATTCCTTGCACATTCCGAAAATTAGTAACAAGTTCATAATAAATTATGTAATGTTCACAACAATTATCCTTAATCACTGGCACAATGTTATACGGGCGGGGCGTATGAATATTCGTCCCTTGGCACCAGTATGTATGTACAAATTAATGAGGGCAATAGTACCGTACGTCATATGGTAACAATCCCCCTCGGAATGGACAGCACTTCAACAATTGATTTAGAACATACATTTTTGGAATTACGCCACATTTTAAAAGTGCTAAGTGCGTCCAGTGTTTCTTATCCTTAAGTATTTGATAAATATCTGTGCGAATTTTAATGATAAGAAAACTCTAATAAGCTTTGTATGTTTTCTAAATCGATCAGGAATGGGCTTTAGTGTCGAGTAACGAATCAATGACAAGTAAAAAAGGATGCTTTCTACGTGGACCAGAGCCTATTTGGTGAAGTAATATTACATTGTGATGAAATTCATGGACTCTTCTTTGAGTCCATAGGACTGAATTTCTTTTGCGAAGCAAAGTAACTTATAGAACATAAAGTTTATCTTTACGCTCTCTCTGTCACGGTGTCAGCTCCAAGCGGAACTAACCGCGACTTGTAGAAGATAGATACGAAGATTTAATGGTTGATAATTGACAGGTTTGTAGTCCACTAATGGCGGATTTGGAGCAACTGTCCTTTGTGTAGAGCGTACTACATGCTGCAGTTATGAGGTTATGAGCAAAGTAAAAACAAACATAGCCTTGAGACGTTAAAATATCAAATATGATAACGACCGCGAAAGTGAAGTGTTATCAATTGCCACAAAACTCATGCACCTAAAAAACATTACAAACAAACGAAACTTGAACTTGATTTCTTGTAATACCGCGCTGAATTTACTTTGCAAGTTCAAAAAGTCTCCTAGTGTGTCCCTTAGGTACTCTTCAGCAACCCTGTCTAGTAACTTTGCGACCACCCAAACAGACCTTGAAATTAAAAAAAAAACCGGCGCCGCGTCACACCGTTTTCAATAAAACTTCTATGGCGTCGTAAACGGACGGTTTGGCCTTGTCGGGTCGTTGGCATAGCCTAGGTCTTGACGTCAGCCGATTACACGCTAGGCAACTGGGCTCGGCACGCTCGAAAATTTCAAGGCTGGCGGTTACGATGTAGGACGATGTTTCCCAAAACTTGTGATGTGTTGAACTAAAACTGGAGTGCTGGTATTATGTTTCGTGTAGTTTGGAACTGTTGAATTTCCATTCAGTTTGCTGGCTGTATCATTCAGTTCTGATTCTAAAATATTTGAACAAGGGTTGTGAATTTTTATCGCGTTTGTTTCTTAACTCTTACTTTTTGAAAACATTTCAGACAGACTTCAACTTTCATTGGATAATCCTTTTGTATGTGTTGTTATTGTACTACTACTACTACTACCGTGATAGGATTATAAAGTATATCTTAATAGGGAATCATTATTAGGCCTATGCAGTGTCTATTGGCCTTAAAATACCTTATGAACCTATTGATGTCCAGATATAAAAACTGCGAACTCTTTGCGAAGCACCGTAAGCCAAGTTAATTTACGATCTGTTTCTACACAGATGGGTATAAAGTTTTTTCTTAGTATCCAAAACATCTAAGGGTCTGCTCCTAACACCATTCCAATCTAAATTTTAGTAGGCACTGCTAGTATGAAATAATTATTGTGTGTGGATTTTCCTCTGTGATAACCAACTTTTAATCATATCGACGGGAGTATTGATATGTCAAGTAAGTTGTTAATTGTGTCGTCGTGTCTGTGGTGCCAGATTTGTAATCCATCACTAGTATAATAATCAGCATAGTAACCCATATTTTCTGGTTAATTACCGTCTCTAACGTGGTTTAATTGTTTGTTTAATGATTCAACCGCGTCACTGGCCCAGTGATTGATCTTTTGTACCTAATTTTCAGTGGATACCTCTAACTACCCTAGCTCTTGTCCTGGGGACTTCAAAAAACCTATATTTTGTATAATATATCACCAAGTACACTGATTTGAAGTTTTGTTTTTGCCGTATCTATGAAGCTGATTTAAAATCAATGAGCTTTTCGAATTATAATCCAGCCCTTCATATACTTAGTACCTATAGCTTAAAATGTCTTAAACACTCAATGCCTGTCAAGCCCCTGTTCATATTAATTGTCCTATATCCTCCTTTGTTTTTCTTTTGATGGTATTATTTTATACCTTAACCGTAAAATTTCGGCGAAACGTTTTCCGTATTTAGATTTCGCAACCTTTATGTGTCTGGTCTGGTTCAATTGAGGTTGTTTCGAAGGTTGCCTCCCCGGAAGTCGCTGATAAATAACCGGCGGTTGCTAGGCGTTTATAGACAAAGAAGAATATGGTAATATTAGTATGGTAATATTAAGGAAGAAGTAAATAGTGTTGTTTGATATGTTTGTATTAATAAAATATTCTCTATGTTGTAAAATATTTTTAAGCCGAGCATTATTCATTGTCGAACGTTTTATAACTTAAATACAGTGAAGTGATGGTGAAAAGATGAAAAAATATGTTGTTATACACATTTTGTATTAACCAATGATTACTAAGCGCCAACGTAGGTCTCCAAGTCTTGGTAGACTCTCAAAGTTGATATGTTAAGCTTTTTTGCTCTTCTTTTAAATCGGTCCCTCATAGCTGTGAATCGGGACCCAAAGCGAGCTATGTCCTGGACAGGTTTGTACCATACGATCGGATTTTGCCTGTCTAGTGGCCACGTGGTGGCAGAACATCATGTTTAATGATAATGACTCCTAAATCTGGTCTGCCGAACGCTTTGGTCTACGGCCTCTTTCCATTTGCATTATGGAAAGTCTTTAAGGGCACCGCCGAGGAAGGGGAACACCTGTCAAGAAAAGAGCGTACTCCCTTTTAAAAGGCTGGCAACGCACTTGGTGTTGCGGGTTTCCGTGGCGGTGATCGTTTATACCATCAGGCGAACCGTCTGCTAGTTTGCCCGCTATCCCATAAAAAAAAAGTCTTATCTAGGCCGTATTGATTCCGGGATTCGCGCAGTATTTCTTGCGTAAGCCCTTTCGGCATTGCCTGCTAGGGCTAGATGGGTGAACTTCAGAACCAGATACGTCGCAGGTAGTTGAACCATTATTGTACTAAAAGAAAGATCCTTTGAACAAAATATAAGCCTACGTTGTTTAAATATAGTTATTATTCAGTTGGAATAATTACCCATTCTATAGGCGTACCTTACATACACTGGTTTTGCTATTTTTTTTAGGTCTACTCAATTATTTTTAAGTTTTCAAACCTATATTGAAATTCAACGCTAGTTTGTGATAGACATAATAAATCTAGATCTTCAACTCGTATATTAAGTGACACGCAACTGTCTCATTGGTTTCGAAGTCGTGGGCACAGCTGTTGAACGTGAGCTCTTGTGTAGTAGGCACTGCTGTGCTATGATTTGAAGAATTTAAGGTGTCGATTGGATGTTAAGGCATTTCATCCTTGCATTAAGGTCGAGAACGCTTTGGCAATCTCTTTGGTATTGCAGGTGTTCAATGGCGATCTTTTAACATCACGTTGGTCATGGTTCCGCTTGGTACCCTATAGCTATAATAATATTTAAAGGTAACTACATACTTACTCCTTTTCAAATTATTTTAATGTTTTAAATACCGACCAAGACCGGTTTTGTGTGCTTTCGAAGGCATGAAGGTCGAAGGGGTCTTTATGTGTAAGGAATGGCCATCCATCCTCAGAGTGACCGCGGCACGCGCAGCTTAACCATGCAGATCGATTTACCTTGCAAATACCATCCATCACGCCTGTATTACCAACAGCGAGCACAATTCCAAACTTCGAGTTGCTGCTGAGAATTTTATAGAAAGATCAAATAACAATCTGACGACATAGCAATCAAACCCAGGACCTTTTAGCGCAGCAGTCGCGCTTAGAACCACTTGACACATGTAGCAATTCACCAAACACTAAAATAAAATAAAATTCTTTATAAAGTACTTAGCTGCGATTTAATAAATATTTACGACACGTCTTTATAAAAAATCTAGATGCCTGTCGGATAATGTGAACGGACTTTATGTTTGAGATTAGGTAAATGGCCTCTGGCAAAATAACTGCCTATTTTTTACCTTCTTTACTGATCTGAGAACCAGTAAGTCACGTCTTGAATTGCTAAAATTTATTGGCCTATGTGGGGAGGGGTTAGAATACTATTCCTTATTGACACTGAGATAGGCATCTCGTTAGGGGCGAGATAATCTGACTTGCTCAGTGTTAGGACTTCCGACTGGTTGGCGACCACCCTTACATTGGAAATGGAGGATTTGTGTTCGTAAACGCATCCACGACACATGAGAAAATCCTAATGCGGGGCAAGGTTTTTGTTTTTTTATCACTGATAGGCTTACGCTTGACCACAACTTACCTGATGTTAAGCATCAAAGTGGTCTACGATGGAGCGCACTTGCCTAGAAGGTTCCTGTTCACTCTCGTCTTGAAGACACCCAATTTGTAATTGTATTGTGGTTTTATATTTAAAAGAAAAAAATGTTCTTCATTTGGGTTAGAGGGTAAGAGTACGTAGGTACAATTTGACTGTGTGTCAACTTACCCCCCAATAAACAAATAAAACCAAACCTCGGTGTTTATTACACTGCACTACTATATTTTTCTAGCTCAAACTCCAGTTACTGCTGCATTAAATCTTCTATTGCTTGAAATTGGCGAACTACTTTTACTACTTTTGAATTTTAACGGCAATGTTAATATCTATTTCAAATTTTTTTATCCTACGGATTACTTAACCCTTCCGCTATCTCACCGCATTATTTGATCGTGGCGGTCAAAAAAAGTTTGCATGTTTATGGCTTAGAGCACCCCTAACCTCTAGAAAATAAGGAGCATGCAACCCTCGACAAAAAGAGAGCCAGTTACGATAATATTCTAAACTCAAACATGAGTATTTTTTCCTGGTATTAAAAATAATGTGTTTTACCAACAAACATATCCACTCAAAATTCAAACTTAACCCTTAAATATAAAGTTGAATCTTAATTGGGACGGGCCAAAATTAGAATCTGTTTCACCAAACGATAGGGGCTTTTTGCAAATATTTTAAGGGCCGTTTGCGTTTGTATGCGTTTAATAAAAATATACATGAATGTTGCCAATTAACGCTGCGTTGTGTTCGGTTCAAAGTGCGGAAGTTAGGATAGCAACTGATCGTGCGACCGTCGTTATCAAACAAGGTTTACCTTAATAATTATAAAATGGTACTATTGATGATGTCATGCATGGGGCATGTTCTTTTTGAAGTAAATATAAAAATAAAAGCAATTTCGTTACGGTTTCATTAAGGAGTGGATTTGATAGAATATTATGGAAAGGTTAACACCTCGTCATATGTGAAAAACGAGCAAAAGAGAACCTAGAACTTTATGGAACAGAAGGGAGAAGGACAAAATGCAAAATATTAGACAACTAGCTTCCGCCCGCGACTTCGTCATATATTAGTATAGAGTATCTATACTAATATATAAAGCTGAAGAGTTTGTTTGTTTGTTTGTTTGTTTGTTTGTTTGTTTGCTTGAACGCGCTAATCTCAGGAACTACTGGTTCGATTTGAAAAATTCTTTCAGTGTTAGATAGCTCATTTATCGAGGAAGGCTATAGGCTATATATCATCACGCTAAGACCAATAGGAGCGGAGCATCAATGAAGAATGTTTCAAAATCGGGGGTTTTCCTTTTGAGAGCTTCCGATGCATGCGCTGCGTAAACGATTAAAGTTTCGCAAAAATCATATATGACAGAATTGTTCCTCTTTAAAAGTTCTAAAAAAAAGGCTACGACATCATATGTCTATCTTTTAAGGTTGGCTCACTATAAACGTTTTTATGTTAACTTTGTTCTAAAATTCGTTTTTTTTCCTTTTGAGAGCTTCCGATGCGTGCGCTGCGTAAACGGTTAAAGTTTCGCAAAAATCATATATGACATAATTGTTCCTCTTTAAAAATTCTAAAAAAAAGTCCCCGACAGCATATGTCTATCTTTTAAGGTTGGCTCACTATAACCTTTTTTATGCTAACTTTGTTCTAAAATTCCAAATGCATTATTTGCGTAGGTGTTTTTATAAACATGATATTATAATCCTTATCCAAATAAATACGTTATTCATCAGCCTTTAGAGCGTTTGTTTTGTATCCGTGCGGACCGAGCTTGGGTCCGCTCGGACCCAACAAACGCTCTAAAGGACATATCCTCATTTAGCGTTCCTTTATTATTCCTGTTCCCGTGACATATTTTACTAAAGTTCCGCTCGGATACTCAATACTCAATTATCAACTAACAATATTGGCTATATCTTGAAGTGAGCTTCAATCAAAACATACTACAAGCCGCTGAAGGGGATCATCATCTTCTTACCACCTGTAAGGAGATGATGATCCCCTTCAGCTTCCTGCCACCTGCCAAGTTTGCTTGAACGCGATAATCTCAGGAACTATTGGTCCGATTAGAAAAAATCTTTCGGTATTAGATAGTCCATTTATTGAGGAAGGCTATATATAGGCTATCATCCCGCTAAGACTAAGTAACTATTCCACGCGGACGAAGTCGCAGGCGGAAGAAGAGAGCTGAAGAGTTTGTTTGTTTGTTTGTTTGTTTGTTTACTTGAACGCGCTAATCTCAGGAACTACTGGTCCGATTTGAAAAATTCTTTCAGTGATAGATAGCCCATTTATTGAGGAAGGCTGTAGGCTATATATCATAACGCTACGCGGACGAAGTCGCGGGCAGAAGCTATAATATATAAAGCTGAAGAGTTTGTTTGTTTGTTGGTTTGTTTACTTGAACGCGCTAATCTCAGGAACTACTGGTCCGATTTGAAAAATTCTTTCACTGTTAGATAGCCCATTTATTGAGGAAGGCTATAGGCTATATATCATCACGCTACGCGGACGAAGTCGCGGGCAGAAGCTAGTATAGATATAAAGCTGAAGAGTTTGTTTGTTTGTTTGCTTGAACGCGTTAATCTCAGGAACAACTGGCCCGATTTGAAAAATTCTCTCAGTGTTAGATAGCCCATTTATTGAGGAAGGCTATAGGCTATATATCATCACGCTACGCGGACGAAGTCGCGGGCAGAAGCTATCTAATATATAAAGCTGAAGAGTTTGTTTGTTTGTTTGCTTGAACGCGCTAATCTCAGGAACTACTGGTCCGATTTGAAAAATAATTTCAGTGTTAGATAGCCCATTTATTGAGGAAGGCTATAGGCTATATATCATCACGCTACGCGGACGACGTCGCGGGCAGAAGCTATATTAGTATAAAAAAATGCTAATATTTTTTATAGTACGAGTAAGTAATGCTTAAAAATACATTAAATTAATAAAAATGAACATTACACACTGAAACACATCTTTTGTTTATGGTTACCGTATGAAGGTTGAAAGTATGGAGTATATTATGGTCGAATTTCGAGCACCGGGCGACCACTAGGTAGGTATATTTATAAGGTAAACAAATCGGAAATATGGAACGCGTAAAAAACTAACCAACTCAAATTTTCGTAAAACATAAAGTTGCAACACTTATTTATTCGTAAACTATACTAAACAATGTGTTAAAAACAACTTCCCCTACTGCTAACAATGGCTTACAATTTCTAGCCCCGACTTGTATATGGAAGTTTGCAGGAAACGCTTTTCACTCGCGATGCTGATAAAACGGGCCGAGTCGGCCGTCCCACGCAAAAATTGAACATTCCACCCGCATTTTAAGGGTTAGTGTATAATATCGTGTCATTTTGGGTGTCGACGCACACGTGCGCTGGATTTTGTGTACTGATCATGTTTAAAAATAGAATATTATTGATGAATCAGACTGACATTTCAATAACGAATCTATCGTGTCGATGGTACGATGTTAAATAGCCAGTGGTTTAGGCCATGCAGTCTGTGTGTGATGCATGCATGCATATGCGCAAGAGACATTCAAGTGAGTGGGACATTGATCAACAACACTACACTCTCGCTAGATTAGTGTTCGGTTAATGATTCTCTATTTTTCTGGAAATATTTCAGAAATGTTGCTCTCTAGTTCCAGTGCCACGAACTGAAAACTGAAATTAATAATAAAGTGTCCTTTCTAGCCTCACAAAGTGCAGTCTGTATGTTTGTTTTTTACGTGATTCCGCCTAAACCGCTGAACACATTGTATGCTAAGGAAGGCAATACATAGGCAACGTTTTGAACATATACAGCTTTGGGATGTAGTCAATTTCCTATCGACCACCATGAGCCTGACCATACACGCAAATCAGAGTTTAGGAACGTCAAGTTACCCTAAAACCTCATTTTGTCTATCAATCGTCACTATCTTATGTGAGCCAATCCTAACACCATTGACGTATATGATTTCAGAGAAAACTCACTAGACGTAATACTTACAGCCCACTCATTCAGTCTTGTAGGGCGCCGAATCGAATTAGTGTCAAATAGGGTGTAAATAATGTAATTACACCGAGAAAATAAATGCGTTTACTTTATGTTACATTTCTTTGTGAAAATACGTGTTTTTCGGCATAAAACCTGTTTGCAATAATCTTGTGAACGAGTAAGTGGGTTTTGATATGGCTTTCGGTGTTCAGTTCTCGGTAAAGGATTTAGGGGTGAAGGCGATCTGTTTTTTTCTTTAACACATTATTCAAACTTTTTGTTCATTCATTATGTGGTGTAACTGGCTTCATGTCAAGTTCGAGCTATTTTATAGTGTCAATAGACTTCATAATTGTTGACTTCGCATTTATAATACTAAGTATAGATTATCCGCCATAGGGTTTCGTATGATAGAGAGCTCATAACATCTGCGTTTTAACTCATGTTGGGTTACTATTACAGAATCTTTGTTTGTCGTTACCGGTCTGTATATTACACTTTTTGGTGACTGTAGAGTGCTCTACCTATCCCTATTATTTACTGTTTCACAACAATAGTGGGTTACCAACCACTGAAAACGCCTAAAATAATGTAAATCTCTGTCTAAATTTAAGGGTCATTACCGTAAACTTGGCTCTTTAACCATTGTTCATATTTCACAATCGCACAAAACAGCATAAACTATCAATCAGAATCGTTAATTAACTTGTCGCCTTGACATGTGTCAACAAATTCGTGGGACGACGTGATTGCGTGTTATGATATGGCTTGGTGTTTTAAACACAGAAAACCGGCGTGAAACAAGGCTTGCGTTGTGTTTCGCCGAGTGAGTTGAGGTTACCGGAGGCCCAAACCCTTTTAAAGGCGGGCAGCGCGCTTGCGACTCCTCTGGTGTTGCGGGTGTCCATGGGCGGCGGTTATCACTTACCATCAGGTGATCCGTTTGCTCGTTTGCCCCCCTATCCCATAAAAAAAAAAAACTATTCAGTGAACCTCAATGGATGCCGAAATTGTATGGGAAATTTCGGTGCAGTTTATACAGTTTTAACTATAGTGCGCTTGTCGTGGGAAGGACTAGGGCTGGCAAGGCTGACCAAATTACAAATGAATTAAAGTGATACACAATTACGCGGTAAACTGGTGTTCTTTATTTAATAAGTAGTCCGACTGGTTGATATGCTTGTAAATTATTGACAGACACTATTTAGCTGTCCATTGTGTGTGCGTTCGTTTTAAAGGTAGGTTAGGGTAGAACTCTGTTGCTGGACTGGAAGGAGGAGGGTTATGTGTTTTGCGGTTCAGATGCAGGTCTTTCATGCAACTGATTACATTGGTCCATTGGGCAACTTCCCCTATGAATAAATTAGCATTTACAGTTTGATCTTTTATAAGAATGACTAACTTGAATACTATACTTTATTAATGAATACTATACTTGTATAGTACTATATTGTATACCTACTACTTTATGTTTAGTTAAAAGTTTTTTGAAGCTTTATTGTGCATCGTAGCAGGTACCTAAATGTAATACCCAAGACCAGTGATAGCCTAGTGATATAACCATTTGACTGCCAAGTCAAAGGCCTCGAATCCAAGGCACGCACCTCTGACTTTTCGAAGTCATGTCCTGTGCGTATCAATAGTTAATTTTCACGCGCTTTAACGGTGAAGAAACCTGCATGCCCGAGAGATTTTCTCGACGGCGGCGTGTGAAGTTTGCCAGCCGCATCAGGCCAGCGCGGTGGACTATAGCCTAATCTCTCTCATTCTGAGGGAAGACCCGTGCCCAGCAGTTGGACAGAATAATGGGTTGAGTATGTAGTACCTACCCAAATTTCATGCGATTTTTGAATAGGATAGAGGCTCAGCGCGCTAATCTCACTAGGCTATAATTGCTAGAAGTACTTACTTCAAAACAACCAACTACCAACTCATGGAGGGTCTGCGCGAATGTTGGAGAGAGTGTCTCATGTATTAAAGTAACTGATAAATCGATATAACGGACCTGTTGAGAATGCCCATAATATCATGGTAGAAATCTCGCAAAAAGCAACCCGCCATTAGACAGAATCGGATACTTAGACTACACATGTTTTATACATATCCTCCTTTAGTTTACACATTATTAAAATACCGAGCATTTTACTTGAGCGTAAAAGACTTAGTCGACCTATCAGCAACTGAAAATCAAACTATACGCTACGGCAGTAAAGTTGCATTTTCCTCGCTGCGTTTTCATGGCTTTTCGCGCGTTAGAAAATGTACAATAATACTTACGGATAGAAGCTATTTTATGTTGTTTTAATAAAATACGTATGTATGCGCACTTTTATCACGTGCGGCGACATGAAGCGCACGCTGTGTAATTGATTTTCTTTTGATAAAAATCACAGTGAACTTGAATAGGTACTTACCATTGATATAAAACGTTTTTATTTTGATTATTTCGCACTTGACTGTAGAGATGGTAGTGTTATCCAATAAATGGAATAAGCAGAGACGCAAAAGTTACAGAAAATAAAGATATTGTTATATTGATTACATTCTTATATCTACATAACATATCATCACGCTTGTATTCCACGAAGGGTTCGGGTAGAGGTGTACTAATATACACCCAGAGTTCGCCAGTAGGTATGTTTAGGTCCCATGTAATATCGAGCTGCTACTGAGTAAGGATTTCATAGAACAACCCAATTTTCTGGGAATCCAATCTAGACTAATGAGGCACTTTATCTTATTATGTTTTAAGAAGAGTGTGACAAGATTTTTTTGTAATAAAAAAAATCAATTTACGATAACTTAATAAGCTTTAACAGTTGAAACTGTCTCGTCGGTTTAGTGGGTGCAAGTACGGCTGTTGAACGTTCGACCTGGGAATCGAAACCAGAGTCTCACGGAGTGCTCTGTGGTTGCATTCTCAAGCTCATTTCTATTACAAGTTATAGGTAGGTATTTATATAGTTTGTAGTTCTGCACACGGCCACAATTGTTATACATAGGGAGGGTAGAAAAATGGAGGACCGACTCAGATGGGGCACAGGTCGGAAAAGTAGCCAGCTATATGTAGTAAATTATAGTTGAGTAGTGTAGTGAGAGCAGTAGTGCGAATCCGACTCGCACTTGGATGGTTTTTTAGTATTTGTTGTTATAGCGGCAACAGAAATACATCATCTGTGAAAATTTCTACTGTCTAGCTATCGCGATTCTTGAGATACAGCCTGGTGAAAGACAGGCGGACGGACAGACGGATAGACAGCGAAGTCTTAGTAATAGGGTCCCGTTTTTACCCTTTGGGTACGGAACCCTAAGAATAACGCTAAATGGCGCTAGCATAAATTATATAATATATTTAGGGATTTTAGATTGTTTATTGTTATAAAACATTTTTGAATATGTAATTTCTTTCTTTATTTTTTCTTTTTTTTAAAAACGTTGCCCCACACAAGGGCTTTATCCTGTATCGTGGGTGCGTTTACAAACACAAATTCACACATATACAAACACCCAGACCCGGAACAACTACCTGTAGATCATACAAATATTTGCTCCGTGTGGGAATCGAACCCACAACACATGTCGCAGAAGCCGATGGCTCAGCCGCTACGCCAAACGTGTCGTCATTAATTAAACAATAATGGGCAAAACTTGCGTGTTTAAAAGTTATCCGGCGTAAATTTACCCTGTGGCTACTGTAGCGCCACCCTTATTTTAGTTACTACATACATACCATCACGCCTGTATTCCCCGAAGGCTTAGGCAGAGGCGTACTAATGTACACCCACAGTTCGCCGGTATGTTTAGGTCCCATGTAATAGGGGGCGAGCCTATTGCCATTAACCGGGCACAAATTCCTAACTCCGAGCTGCTACTGGGAATTTCATAGAAAAACCCAATAACACTTTGCTCGACCTGGGAATCAACCCAGGACCTCTAGCAGTCGCGATCAGGACCACTTGGCTATTGAGGCATTTTAGTTACTGCTTTATTTTACACTCCATAGTTATACAATATGCAAGTCTTCAAGTCCATATAACATAATAGGTAAATAAGTAACCGTGTTTTATAACATGTTACATAGTCAAACTACATTTCGAACTTTTTAACCTACATTCCCGACCTCAATAGTTTTACATTCTAGCTTCTAGATTTGAATACAATGCCGTGTCATTTGTATAATATATCAATGTAAAGAGTTAAAAGTATGAAGGTTATATAAACATTCATGTTTAGTGGAATTTTTATGAATAAAATTTCATTACTCTCTCGTAATTTTATGATTGATTCGCCGGTATGTTTAGACCCAATCTAATAGAAAGCGAGCGGGACACATACCTACTTACTATACACATATATACTACTGGGAATTTCATAGAAAGTCCCAACAACACTTTGCCCGACTTGGGAATTGAGCCCAAGACCATTCGCGTACTTAGGCTTGGCAGACTTGTAGTCTAATGAGGAACTCTCGTAATTTTATTAATATCGAAAGGCGACTAAATTGTAAATGCTTAGATAAGTATATCTATTATCATAGAATTCCTTATGAAAGTTTATTTTAGTTTACTGAATAAGTTTTTTTATGGCATGAGGGGGCAAACGAGCAAACGAATGGCCTGATGGTAAGCGATTACGGACACCCGCAACACCAGGGGAATCACAAGTGCGTTGCCCTCCTTTTAAAAGGGTTTGGGCCTCCAGTATCCTCACGCACTCGGCGAAGCACAACGAAAGCGTTGTTTCATGCCGGTTTTCTATGAGGCCGTGGTATCACTCCGGTCGAGCCGGCCCATTCGTGCCGAAGCATGGCTCTCCCACGTTATGAATAACTACATTTTAAAATGTAAATCGTAAGCTTGTGTAATATAGAATTCAAATTGTATTATCAATGTAAATAGACCAACTTCAGTATTTATCATTTTCAAAAAACTGTTTTGCATTGATATCTAAATGTCAATAGAATAATTCAATATTAAAATGCTGTTTACATTATTGAACAAATTTAAATAAATTGTGTTTTTAACGACCTCGAAAACAGCTGAATAGAATTTGAAAACCGAAGTGTTTCTTGATGGCCAGTAGATACCTATACGAATAAGGTTTTTGTGGGTATTATATACCATCACGCCTGTATTCCCGAAAGGGTACAGCAGAGGTGAACACCAACAATTTGCCGGTATGTCAAGGGCCCATTAAGTAGATTATTGCCATTAAGAATTTCATAAAGTAAAACCTAAAAACAATTTCTTGACCAAACATTTCTGGTTTCAGTACATAATAATACTGCCTAGTCTAGGGGTCGCAAGCACGGCTGCTACGCCAGAGATTCTGGATTCGATTCCTAGGTCGAGCAATATTATAGGTTTTTACTATGAAATTGTCAGTAGTAGCGTAGAGTTCGGATTTGTGTGCCGTTGCATTAGGCTCGCCCCTTATTAAATGGGACCAAAACATCCAGCGAACTGTGGGTGTACATTAGTTCATCTCTGCGCCCATCGAGGAATACAAGCGTGATAATATGGAAAAGCGACAGTTTCTGTAGTCCTATTTGCGCAAGTGCTTTGTTAATGGCAATGGGCTCGCTCCTATTACATGGGACTTAAAACATACCGGCGAACTGTGGGTGTACTTAAGTACACCTCTGCCTAACCCTTCGGGGAATACAGGCGTGATGGTATGTTATGTTATCCTTTACATGACCACCCATCTAGCACGTTAATACTCGTATTTTCAATTATTTGTATAAAATCGACGCATAATGTTTGATTATGCAACTCCCCTGCCTTTACCAGGACTGAACACCGGGGGAGACATATTTCAGATGTTTTTGGTCCACGGAACGAAGGGGAAAGCTTGCATGAAAATACCGGGAAATACGGGTATCTATTTTGCTATCTCCTATATTGGGATTTCAATGGTGTATTATCTGTTATGACCGCAACCAGTGTCTGGGGATTTTGGTATGTAGGTGTTGAGAACTAAGATTGAAGTAGAGTAGCCACTGAAGTATAATTATAAGCTAAGCTGATCAACTGATTTGCAAGGTTAAGCTGTTCTTGGCTTGGTTTGTGGGTCCATTATTATCATAAAGAAAGAGAAGGAAAGAAAGAAAGAAAAATGATTTATTGACACGGCCAAGGACACTGCATAGAGTATTTATAGGCAGTTTTTTTTTAAATCGACACGATTAGTCGGGGACCCTCTTCACCTTGAAGAGTATTGTATAGACAGCAGGGCAAGCGAAGACAAGCACGGTTCTTAGTCGGTACGAGTTCTGACTACCCGTTTTTATTGTATGTTAGACAATAAAAATAGCATTTACAAATGGGGGGTGATGATTGTACAATTTTTTTTATTGGGTATTCCTAATAGTACGCGATTGCCGCTGCCCATGGACTCCCGCAACATCAGAGGAGTCTCATGTGCGTTCGGCTCAAAGGGTTTGGGCCTCCGGTATCCCCCCTCACTCGGTGAAACACAACGTATATCTAAGCGTTGTTTCTCGGCGGTTTTCTGCGAGGCTGTGGTATCACTCCGGTCAAGCCGGCCGATTCGTGCCAAACATGGTTCTCCCACGGCTAAATTTACATAACATCAACAAACGCCAGTGCCGCCGCATCGTAAGTATTATATTTATTAGTAAACAACTTTACCGAGGTGACTAATCGGACAGGTTCGCGCAAAAACGCCTGATCATCCATTTAGGATCGCGCGCAGAACGCGCCTTCATTTACCAATCGTCACGCGTAGAACGCTCGGTTTTAACTCGAGTTTAAGTTGCAGAAGGCTCACTGCATTGTTATGCTTGCGCGGGCGCCGAAAGTGAAGCCAAGCTTTGAGCCAGGGTTGTCGCACGGATTTAAATTACAAGGAAACAAAAACTGAAAAAATATCGGGAGCCCCTAGACAGTCAATTTTTCGCCCGAGTCCATCATTTTGACCGTTTAAAGCTTTTACAAGCAAACTACATGCCACATAATGCTTGATAAAAGTTTATATTATTGCAATGTCAAGCATGCTTGGTCGTCTTGGGGCGTCATTTATTAACCAGTTATTTCAATTAACCAGTTGTGGTACGAATTTTTACTTATGTCTGGTTAATAAAAAGCTCGTGCCCTAATTTTTTTTATACCACAAGTGGCAAGCTAGCATGCGACCCGCCTGATGGAAAGCGGTTACCGTAGCCACAGATAATAGAATACTAGTGCCGTAGCATATGGACGCTTGCAACACCAGGGGGTATCACTCGCGCATTGCCGAACCTGTAAAATCCTTTTCACAACCTTTTTGAGGGGGTGGGGTAAAGATTTAGGAGGAGGCAGCATAGGAAACAATAAGTGTGATACTTAAAAACTGCCAACACAACGCTTCCTCGCGGAGCTCTGGTGACCTTGCTCACCGTTAGGAACACAACATAGCAAAAATATAACAAAACTAGCTTCTGCCCGCGACTTCGTCCGCGTTGCGTGATGATATGTAGCTTATAGGCTTCCACAATAAATGGGCTATCTAAAACTGAAAGAATTGTTCAAATCAGACCAGTAGTTTCTGAGATTAGCGCGTTCAAACAAACAAACTCTTCAGCTTTAATATATTAGTATAGATACGGCGATGGTGACTTAAAACGTACCAGACTACCAGTGAACGGTGAGTGTACAGCTATAACTCTGCCTAACCTTTTGAGGGTATATAGGCTTAGGCTATAGGTTTTACTGCGAGGACTTGACATTCTGCTCCAATCTTTTCCGTAGTTATAATCAGCGCAGGTGAATGATCTGTCCGAATTGAAGGCCAACAATCGTTTGGTCAGTTTTTTTGATAATATTATTAGTACTTATTGCTTATACGTGTGTTTGTTAGGCCAACGATCCGAGACAAAAAAGTACGTATGTAGTTTGTGGCGTAAGAATTTTATACAGACGTTTTGGGGCCTTTTTAGGTAAAGTATTTGAATATAATTAAGTCTAATGTCAATTAGTTTTACTTTATACAATATAAAAGTATTTAAACGACTTCTAAATAACCGAGGAGTGTTCTTCAAATTGACTGTATTTATTTTTAATACATACCTAGGTGTGTTACTTATATAATATTATCATCAAACATTACTACAATTAACAAATTATGTAATAAACTAAAAAATGTACACAATAGAAAAACATTGTAAACACATTACTTATACTACTTGGAATCGTGAAACTAGTTTCTGATATTTCTAAATTACCTGTTATAATGGTCTAATTCAAATGAAAATTGACTTTGACTTTTATTTCTAACTGTTGCGCAGCTTAGCGAACGGGTAGGTTGACCACGATTTCTGCATGAAACCTTTTTTGTATGACCTACAAGCAGTTTGTGCGTCTGGGTATCTGGATCTGGGTGTTAGTGTATATTGCGTTTGTCAATGGAGATTATTCTAATGTGGGGAAATGTTTCTAATCATCTGATTTCGTAATAGGACGAAACCTGAACCCAGAAAATTAGATGCCACCATTTTTCAGTTCATTCACTTTTCGGAGAACGGAATTACGCATCGGACATCCCGAAAGAAGGAATGTCCTCGCCCCCTCAAGAATCCGCATATTACGAATAGAGCTGAATACAAAATAGGGTGGAACTACCCTCTGAATTTCAATCGTATTGCACGTTTGACGTTTGTATATCAATGTTTTCCCGCGTTTTTATTGCCGTAACAGGTGGCCAGGATGAAATTTTAGATATGTTTTTTTTAGAAGTATAGGTGTACGAATTTCGAATGGGATTCTGAATAGGTTAGTATAAAGACATTGCGGAATCGTGTTTTTGTACTGTTGGTTCTAGTGCATTTGGGTATGACTAGGAAACTATTAAGGATTTGCCCCAACCAAACTCGGACCTACTCGTTTTAAAAGATCTAATTACAGAATTAAAGAAAATTGATGATAGCATTGCGATCAGTATAAATTGTTGCATTATTATGGCTGTTATAATTAACATTAACCATTATTTAGCTATTCATGTTATCTAACTGGTTAAGTGGAACATTAACATAACTTCTACGCCGACCAGTTAGTAGTATCTATCTGTTAGTTTAACATCAAAAACCAAGTCAAAAACTTTGTCTCCATAACCATAAATAAAATATTTAAATATAACCTGTGGCATTATTAGAAACGGTTTAAAACGATTAAGGTAAAGTTTTAATTGACGGAGTAATTGGTTGAAATGTCAAACGCGTTGCCTGGTGATTTGACGTTATTATATGATTTCACCTTTAGGCTTACATGAAATAAAAAATAAAGAAAGAAAATGTGTTTATTGGAAAGAAAATCATCAAAAATTGTGCTAGTGGTAAGAACTACCACCTGACGCTGGTTTTCAGCTGTAGCCTATGGGTGCCATAGGTATATCCATATAATTACTGCTTTTAACTTAAAGGCACGCGTGGAAAAAGCTACTGGACCCCATTGTCTGGTCAGACTGTAATAAATAAGTAAATTAATTTATTATAAATGATATAGAGGATACCGGAGGTCCGAACCCTTTTAAAAGGCCAGCAATGCAATGCCCTCGCCACTCCTCTGGTGTTGCGGGTGTCCATGGGCAGCTTCGCCTACCATCAGGCGGTCCATCTGCTCATTTGCCCCCCTATTCCAATTCCAATAAAACAGCATTTCATGTTTAACATGTTTTCGCCTATATAAAGGCACATGAATTTTCAAATACATCTGTAAAGCACGGAACACAATTGCTATCATATGCCCCGCTTCGGACCCTCGCTGCTCCGAATGCTTCATTATTTTTAAACACCCCATGTTTTTAAAATAATGAAGCATTCGGAGCAGCATTGGGTGAACCGTAAACCTCATAACCAGTCAAACCATAGTCAAACATACGATGAACATACATGAACGCATCAGATGCATGCGTTTAGGGTAAGAGGCTGTTTGTTTGTATCTAAAGACGTCGGTCAATACTTTTATTACTTCTTCAGGTACAATGGCTACATTTCGCCGCAGTACCGCTCGGCTCGTGCATTTTGACTGATTTTCTCATTCAACCTATACATTCATTTGCACCTATAGCCTAAGACAACCCTTTCTTGACAGCCTGTTGCTCAGTACAACCACGGAGATCCCATCAAATGTTGAGGGCTCTCCTCGCATTTTACTTAAAGCCAGGCGCGGCGGGCTCCCAAATCAGTCAGGCAACAAGGTCAGGACAACCCAACTTTGTTTTTCACGTTTCTTCTTGAGTGTGACAGGGTGTCAGCACACCCTGTGCTGCTGCAAAATGCTTCTTCTTCAGCCGCTGGGTCAGCACCCAGCGGCTGAAGAAGAAGCATTTTGGAAGTGCGGATTTCTTTAGCCGATAAGTAATATTTATCCTTCAGAGATCATGTGATTAAAAAAAATACTCATGTATATTTTTTATTTGTGTGTAGTTAGTGCCTGATTCTATTAATGCTATTTTAGGTTAAAACAATTCTTGTCGGATACTATTCACTATAGGAACATAATGTTCCTATTCCTACCTATTTTAAGTACCTACAGTGCTTAAAAATCCCGAAAGTGGTTACAAAAAATCTGTGTGAAAATTCAGAACAGGTGTAAAAACAAAGGTATTTAGTAAACACTTCCCAGCCAAAATAAAATATTAATGATGATGATAGTAATTATAACGATAAATTGCTACAAAAACTGTAGTTTTATATCTGTGCGTGTGATCGCGCTATCACGATTGTCGATGAATTAAATCTAATTGCGTCTAAAAAGTCGTGCGTCCGATTAACGCGTGCTTTTTTGGCGATCTCCTTGTAAGGCGGTTAAGGTCTGGTTCTCAGACTACGACTGTCGCAAATTAATTCTAAATCTATAACTATTTATAGCAGCTTTTAATTGCTTTACTTATTGATTAGTCTGACGAATAGGCCTCTGGGTGAACAAATATATAGAACCGGTTGGGTATTTTACTTAATAAATAAAAATCTATATTATAGTCTGCCACCATAATTATTGCTTGCGTATGACATTTTTTCGTTAAATTATTATTTTTTATAATATTTTCCAATGTGCATTGATTTAGTCGGATCTTTTGTTTTCGCCACCGACTTCGAAACTGTTTTGCACATATGCTTTGTGCGAAACAGTTTCCGGAGTTCTTTATGTTTTTGAAAGCGGTTTTACAGTTTACTTTTTGTTATAAGTTATTTTATTTTTACATCGGTCGTCGGTCAGTACGTTATTGTATTTTTTTTTCTAAACTTCATCAGATCTTCACTCAATTCGAATGGGACCACCTCGAGAGTATATTCTTTCACACAAGAATATACCAAATCGGTTTATATATGGCCGAATAAGCATGTAACAAAAATACAAATAAAATACAGACGAATTAAGAACCTCCTCCTTTTTGAAGTCGGTTGAAAATATAGACAAATGTGAACCGCCTCCTTTCTAAATATGGTTTAACGTCTTTTATCGTCTTAGTATCAAGATATAATAAAATTAAGACATCGTCACAGACTTGTTAGTTACATATATGTATGTAAATTAGTAGATTGACTACATACATTTTTATATATTTCCTCGATGTATGACATTATTAATTTATTCGTTAAATGTTATTAAGTTTGGTAATCGGCTTAATATGTTAAATTTTCCGATAAAATCTTAGTAGGATTGATTGATATTTACAAGAGTGTCGTTAAGCGGATCTGTCTTGAAATATGTAATTATTGATTGATTTTAATAAAGTACTTACATAATAATAGTAATTTATTTCTCTGAATGGGTTATACATTAAGCCTAATTCTAATCAATTCTGAGAATAATAATAAAAAAAATCTCTTTGAATGTCAATTATCTAAGTGCTTACTGTACTTAATTATAATTGATGAAAAAATATTACATATAATTAATTAAAATCTGTTTAATATTATTGTGCAAAATTGGTGTAGAAAATTATAATTGTTTTCTATATTATCGAATTTTCATTTAAGAATGGTTTTCTTAGTGTTTTTATAAGAACCACCGATGGATTGCTTTATTGTAAAGAAACAGTGCCGTGAGTAAGAGGCCTAATATTATAAAAATGTACCGTTACTGAAGACCCTTTCTCATGGTAGTTATTAGATCTACTATACTCAGCCGTTTTGTATCATGTTACAAAAACGTTTTTAGGCTCTTTTTGAACACTCCCAAAGCCCGCCTTATATTCATTGGCACATGTCATGAAATTAGCAATCACAAGATTAGGCTGCGGGACATTACCGTAACTTACTCGAGTACGTACTAGGGTTGCCAGTTCAATAAAAGCCAAATTTCGACACTTGCTACTATTAAAAGTTGCGATTTATTTTTCTCAACTTATCATCATCATTATTATACTAACTCGTTAAAAAACCATAAGTTCATTGTTAAAAAAAGATTGTATGTATACACTTAATTTGAAATTGTACATTAGGTATATCACTTTTCTGGTTTTTTTTGAATAATCCTCAATTGCACTGCATTTTGACTAAGAGATTTTTCTCTTAGTCAAAATGCAGTACTTACCTAACCACTGGAACTCAGTAGCGTCAATAATTTATTGTGGCTATCATTGATATCTCAAACACGCACGTCAATCGAGACTCGACATCAAATCTAGTTAAACAATTTAGGGGCAAATTCCTTTGAGTTAACCCTACGTGCGCAACCCTTCGTTGCTGACAAGTCGATTTTACAATCATCTCGAACACGAGGACTGGCAACACCGCAATATTATACAAACAAAACATTGTAGTAAAACCAAATAGGATTCTCTATCCGGAAGCAGAGTATTAGCATAATGCGTGCCATAGAACGGGGACAACTGAAATGAAAAGTTGTTTTCAGATTTGCCATTTAATTTTAGACGTTTTTGGAAGCCGGTTTGGCAAGCCGGCTGGTAAATAAAAAATAGACAAATGTGTGAACAGTATTTGGACAGTTCGTATAACCTGCTTGGTTTACATAGAAAAGTGATTTTTGAGAGATTGTATGTTATATACTGCCTCATTAGCCTAGTGGTCCTGAGCGCGACTGCTACGCTAGTCTAGCGTTATCTCTATCTAGGCTAGTCTTGGATTCGATTCCCAGGTCGAGCAAAGTGGTATTGGGTTTTTCTATGAAATTCCAAGTAGCAGCTCGGAGTTTGGAAGTTGTGCCCGGTTAATGGCAATAGGCTCGCTCCCTATTACATGGGACCTAAGCATAAGTACCGGCGAACTGTGGGTATAAGTACGCCTCTACCAAACCCTTCGGGTAATACAGGCGTGATTGTATGTTATATAATATAGAACTACAAAACAAAAAAAAAAAAATTATTGTAATATTATTATATAATGTTTTTATTATTATTTTATATTCTGGGGAATACACATGAGTATCTACTTAGAATTTATCTTACCTACCCCTAATAGCAAAATGTTTTTGTGTTCTACAATATTAAGAACATTTAATGTTTATTAATTGTTTGAAATAATTTTTTAAAAGTAAAATATCATCGAATGGAATCCTTGATTGTTTTTCCTAATGTCAATGTCAACAGTATATTTTTAGATGCAGATTATAAATCGCTAATTAATATTTAACTTGATGTATAATGTGTGTGTGACTTAATGAATGAGATTAGGATTTGTCAATTTTCTGACAAAATTATCGAAATATCGGTGACAACATATAATGAACTGGTCTGTCGGTTTTAAGAATCCACCGATTACGTACATCAGACCCATAAAAATAAATTATTCGTATTAAAATGAATTTTATAGTTTAAAGTTTAATTTCAACGCGCATGATGCTGAAGGCCTCTGCTGGGCTGTTAGTGAATAAAACCTTTATCTGTTTTCATCTTTGATGGGAAAATATCCTATAAAACTCTTTGGTTTGCTGGCGTTGTCAAATGCGATTGAAATCTAAAACATTTTGTAGATCCGAGTGAAAAGAACTATAAAATTTAAATGTTGGTATAGCTCAATTACGTTTTAGCACCTACTTACTCTCTTCATAAAATTGTTTCTATTTTAATTTACTTGGATCTAGAGTAGAGAGATCTGATATTTCTACTTAAGTAATACAATACTCAAATCGAATCAAAATGTTTGATTCTGTAACACTATGATTATTTATTTATGACTTTTTTATTCCATTTATTATATTGACTTAATTTCAACAATTTTAAATATTTTTATAATGAATAAAAAAAATCATATAAAAAATAGTAGCCCACCGGTATCGGGAGCAGGATCCAAGCTACCGGTGGTCAGTGCTCCTGAGACAGGAACCTCCTAGCAATGCGGGCCGTGTCCAGAAGTACTGCTTTCTGTATCAAGCTCTTGGTCCAGCCAGCTAGTGAGAGAGAGAGAGGTGTCGAAGCTCTTGGCTATTAGACCATTATTTTTTTTATTATTATGACTATTTATTTTACACCTGTTATATTATAATTATATTTTGCAAATTCATTACAAAGACTACATCGTAAAAAAGTATTAATAATTATCCCTTCTGACGTTAAAAGTCTACTTCAAATACATTTCCCAAGAAAAAAATATTATAGATTGAACATCGATTACGAACAGAATTAACTTGTCGCATTAATGGAACCCCACCTTAATCATATACAATCGACCACACAATCACACGTCACCTTACTAAAGGTGTGAGCCCGTGACACCAGTCTATTTAGCATGGACATCCATGAACAATGCCTTGTAATTCGCTCAATTAAGGTGCCAATTGTAATCGTTTATTGACTCCTAGTAGAAGGCGATACTTACCATCATGCATGTATTCACTGAAGGGTTAGGCAGACGTGAACTAATGTACTCCCACAGTACACAGTTCGCCGGTTTCTTTAAATCCGATTTTATAGGGAGCGAGCCCATTGCCATTAACCGGCCACAAACGAACTATAGAAAATCCTAATACCACTGTTTGACCTGGGGCGCGCTTGGGACCACTATCCTAAAGGTTATGGGGAACCGTAATGTATTTAACTGTAGTTAAAATATTTGCTCCTGTAATGGCTACTTGGCTTAATATACCCGTTTACTATATCTAAACGACCCATTGCAAAGCATAACCCATAACGCTTAATTTCTAATCTAATATTGTAATTATATAAGGAACTAGCTTTTGCCCGCGGCTTCGCTCACCTAAAGAAATAGGATTAGAAATGGTTTCCAAAAATAATTTAATCAAAAACCAACAGTGATGATCTCTTCTTGGTAAGGGTCTCTATACATCAGAGAGAAATATCAAGCTGTATCTCAGGATCCGTTTAATTAATTGAGATGAGAAGTTCGCCAGTTTTTAAGTTGGAACATATACTTTCTGACAGTGGTAACAAAATTAAAATCTATTCAGTAGTTTTTGCGCCAACACGTAACATACAGACAAGTTTTTTATGATATGATTATGTAGATATTGAATTTTAAACATCATATTTTTGGGTTTGGAGCCGTTTATATACCTTAAACCCCCTTTTTTATTTTAAATATCTTTAATGTACAGACACAGCTTTTTTACGATTTTTTATAGTAGAGTATATACATACATATATAGTAGAGATTTTCAATATAAAGTGCGTAACCTTCTTATGTTGGCGTTACACACATCGTAAATTATAGTTTTTTTTTATGTTAATACAATAATACTATATTAATGGATTTTTTAATGCGTATTTAGCATGACCGAAAGCTAAAGGTGCTACCGAGAATTTCATAGAAAAACCCAATAATACTGCTTGACCAGGGAATCGAAGCCTCTAGCGTAGCAGTCGCGCTCAGGACCGCTTGGCTATTAGATTTTAATTTTGTTATCACTGTTAGAAAGTGGTTGCTCCAACTTAAAAACTGTTGAACTTTTTATCTCAATTAATTAAACGGATCCTGAGATACAGCTTGACCTCCCTGATGTATAGAGGCCCATACAAAGAAGAGATCATCGCTGTTGGTTTTAATTAAATTATTTTTGGAATCCATTTCTAATCCTACTATAGCTTCAGGTGAGCGAAGCCGCGGGCAAAAGCCATTGTAATAAATAATATTCAATAAAAGTTTTTTTTATAAATATTTTTTTAAAAGATACTAAACACAAGTCATAACATAATGATCGCTACTTGTGATGCCGACGCTACTCTTGTAAAAAGTAGGAGGGTCATAGTCTCCGTAAGGTGAAGGGCGATGAAAACGTTTGCTGAATACATATGGGATCAATGTACATATGTATACCAACTTCCGATTGCGCAACATCCGGTCTTAGTTTGAACATACAAGAGTCTCTGATATGAATTTTTATACGCTGTTTTTCCTTTCGTTTTTTTTTAGCGACGGCCATCTTGGTTTTAAAATTTGCGTAGTATATTTAGTGTATACAAATATACACACATGGTCATCCGGCTCGAAGGACCAAAATGTATATTCTTGGATGCTATAGAATATTGTAACATTAAAAAGACTGGTACGATAGAAAAATATAATAATTATTACTTTGTAATGCAGACAGGAGATGGCTTAAAAGGTTGCTGTTTTCTACGTAAGCTAGTTCCTTAAGACTGCCTATAAGTAAATTCAAATTTGAAGAAAGAACAAATAAGATTCTCCCTTTCCATTATTTTGGTAAGAGTTAAAGGCGCGTTTTACGCGAACGCAAATATATTGTTACAGCTGCGTTCGTAGTTGATACTATCACGTAGGTACTAGAAGTCCTAGGTTCGATTCTCGAGTCGAGCAAACTGTTATTGGGTTTAGCAGTAGCATCTTGGAGCTACTAAACTGCCTCATTTTTTTTTTATTTTTTAAATTAGCCAAGTGGTCCTGAGCGCGACTGCTACGCTAGAGGTCCTGGGTTCGATTCCCAGGTCGAGCAAAGTGTTATTGGGTTTTTCTATGAAATTCCCAGTAGCAGCTCGGAGTTAGGAATTTGTGCCCGGTTAATGGCAATAGGCTCGCCCCCTATTACATGGGACCCAAACATACCGGTGAACTGTGGGTGTACATTAGTACGCCTCTGCCTAACCCTTCGGGGAATACAGGCGTGATAGTATGTTATGTTATTTATGTTATCTTAGAGCTAGGACTCGTAAATTATACCTGTGAACTTTAGATGTATTATAGCACTTCTGCTTTACCTTTCCTGCTTAAGCGTGATGGTATGTTATTAAAACATTGTTGCTATAGGAACGTGGTTGAATCTGATTCGCCATACACTATACGCCTTTGATACGCTGTAGCATTTCTTTCCCCACCATTCACCGTGAAAATTGCAACGATTAAACACATTACATTACATTGCAATCATGGCCTATCCAAGGTCAAGCGTTTTTCTTTTCTAAAATTTTGAAGGTCAAGTCCATTATCGACTCGTAAAATGTATATCAATGTAAATTTTGTACAAATCATCACGGTTTTATGCCAAAATACGTGTAGGTAGAGTACTGGATACCAAAGTTAGCCTAATTAGTAGTTAGGGCCGAGCTTATGTCCGTGTGAAGTCAGTGGACGGCAAATAGGCTATCGATGACGATGAAGATTAGGTACTTAAGTATATCATTAATAGAACGTGTTAAGAACCAGTCTGACCCGTGAAGGTATTGTTAGGTAAAGAAATCCAGTTCTAGTTATATAATCATTTTCATTTCCCAAAAAGACGAGAAAAAATAATTGAATATTACTTAGGGTAGCAGCGACAACGTCTCTGGGTTCCCGATTAAAAATCTGATAGATTTTGGGATTAGCGGCAATATGGGTACTAAAATCGTGAATTTTACGAAAGACGATTAACGAAAGGAATTTATAAGGCGAATATCAGCGGCAGCGTCAGAGGAGGTCGTCTTAGAAGGACGTACGCCAATCTCATTGGTGAAGTCCTTCAAAATGTCAGGTGCGTAGTACTCGCAACCGGCGCCTATGTATGAGAATATGTGTAAATGTGGCAGAAGCAAAAGAAGGCAAGATTTTTTAAAGTTTTTTAAATATAGTGTTTATTAGCAATTATATAAAAATCAGCCTGTAATCAGAATTCTTTGCATTAAAAAGATTTGCTTATTTGTATTCATATAAATTTCACTTGTAATTAAACAGACCCCTCAGGCGTACGCGCGATGATATCGTTATACTTAAATATTAATACTATTAATACAAGGCCCAGTTTTTGTTACTAGCAATCTAATTCTTAGAGTTTATCTTTGAATCAGTTTCAACTTTCAAATTATGTGCCAATGCTATAGCGGTTAGAGTGGTCGCAGACAAAAAATGACCGTTAATTCGAACCCGGACTTGGGAGGTTTCTTAATGCCTATGTGTATCTACTTATTATAGAGAGTTGAACGGTACTTATAGGTTTTTTCATGGTCAATGGGCTTGTGTTTGATTGAAGAGTTTGAACACAATATACATAATCTGATGACATATTCCGCTATACACCTATTAACTACCGACACGGTGGTTTTAATTAGCTATTGACATTTCAGGGGTCAAAGTCTCATGATTATAAATAACTTTCACAATGGGACGAACCCGGAAATACCGAAATCCTTTTTGAAAATGAAAGTATAGTGTATACTTACAAACTGCTAAAACTGAGCACCGAACTCGTTATCTCCCATATTGTTGTGTTTAGTACTGAATATAAATACAGGTAAATGCGACACGATGATATTGAGAGCGAACAATGACCTTAATAACTATTATTTATATAATTAGTGTTTATTTACAGATTGAACTAAATAAAGTTTATTGTTAATTATTTACTTTATAACACGCAATGAGCGAGTATTTTCCTTATTTTCAGTGTCATATTTTATTATGAAGCTAATCGAAGGCAAAGTCAATATCATTTATTTAATATAGACTACTAGGTAGTACATTTTGAACGTCATTCACCGCGTCCTAGTGTTTTCGCTGGGAAGAAGCGGCACAACAAACTCCCCAGCAACACATTTCTTACTGTTAAGTTACTAAGGGAGCGTTCAAGTATTACATAACGCAATTTTTGAAGATTATTGACCCCCTTCTGCTCCCCTCGTAACGCACCGTAACGTTTTTCTAACTCTAACTATCTATTTAAAAGTTACGTACCGGTATTGAACCTGGGAACCGAAAGGATTAAATTGTATCACTACATAGTATAACACACTGTCGCTTCCCGCTGTCTGTCTGTCCCTATGAATGATTAGATCTTTAAAACTACGCAACGGATTTTGATGCAGGTTTTTTTAATAGATAGAGTGATTCAAGAGGAAGGTTTTATGCTATTTAACATCACGCGTCGACTCTTAGGGACAGGACAACGTGGGCGAAACCGCGGGTGGATCGCAAAACAGATAAAATGTATTGATGTCCATTGTGACCACCGCTGTATAGGTAATTAAAATTAATTTAATATCTATTTTGTAATAGGAATCCAGTTATACGTAAATAAACAACTATGATAAGGAACAGTTATTTAATACAAAATTAATATAAACTCACAACCACAGGAATGTGTTTTGTGAATTTGTGATTCGTCCATGCGCGTGATTCACTTTGGCAAAGTTTAGACAGAATTATAAACCTAATTTGTGTATTTTTTTATCACTACTCGGTTATACGTTACATTTAGCTGCGCTTGCCGCGGTCAATGCGTGGATGGATGGCCTTTTTTAACACATCGAGATTGTAGGTTTGGTAGCCTAATGGCTAGGGCGTCGGACTTGCGACCATGTGGTTGCCGGTTCGAACCCCACCCATTGCACTACCGACGTGAACCCACTCGTAACACAAGCATTTAGCTTAGCTCGAGGGGTTAACAAGAATACTATAGTAATGTGCGATCCGCATTGCTAGTAAGCTTTTTTTTAAAAGAAAAAGAAAAAACAAAGAAATGGTAGTCACTTCGTGCAAAATATTGATGCTACAATGATGATAAACTACTAATTTGTAGGCTTATATTCGCGAAACGAGTATCTATACGTGACGAGTATGGATGGAAGAGTTGGAAGGGGCAACCTCAATACTCAATACCCAATACATTTATTGCACTCCACAAGTTAAATTGATGTTACAATGGTATAATATAAGAAACATGTGTGGGCCTTGTCGGCACGGCAAGATGTAGGAGAGAGGAGGGAGTTTTACATAATTATTATTTTCATATTTTACTTATAATAAATACTTATACCTCGGCGAACGTATCACAATCAAATTGCTGACGTTTTCAAAAAAGGTCAGGTTAAGAGCACCCGAAATCGACGATCATGCATGAAGAGGTTAATGAATGTAGATGAAGCGAAAGTGTGTGCCAGGATCGTAACAAGTGGAAATCTATAGTCCCTGCCTACCCTAGTGGGAGACAAGCGTGAAAATATGTATGTAGGTATACACCAAAGAAGAAGATCAAAGTACAGTTACTCCCTCAAAATTCCTTACATTGAAGCCCTCGCCATACAAATGGCAGTTACCTTTGAATTCCAGCGCTCGTGTGAGGCATGTGGTCGCACATAATTGCATAATGAGTACGTTCTTGTTGACTGTACGTACTGTGTGTAAACGCACCAAGGTGACTGATTAAGACGGATTAACGTTTCAGTGGCCATCTTTGTTCGGAGAACTCGGATAGTCTCGGATTGAATCGAATTTTTTAGGCTTTATACTTTTAATTTTACAAATTATTGAACTTTACCTACAATTTGCTGCAAATGTTGACTTTTGAGTATGTATTCAATTATCAAAATTATTCTAAAAAAAATATGGTCTATCTAAAATTTTTAATTTTATGTTATAGATGGGACTCGCGGTGACTTAGTTGTCATAGCGTCTGGTATATCTTATCAGAAGACGCAGGTTCGAGTCATGCCCGTAGTTGAATTTTTCCTTCACAGAAATAAGTAAAATGTTTGTTTCGTCTTAGTTTATTTAATACAAAATTTACCTGTAATATCAAATTGTGCTTAATAAACAAAGTCGATAATTATTTATAAAGGTTTATCCTTATTCTTACGTTTGCTTGGCGACCGTCGTCAGCGGCGCGGTCATCGACTCTAACCTTGGCATTGACTACGGAATACAGATCTACAACCGAATGAACAGTCCACTATATCTTGACATACGGCGAAATACGGAACTAAATTAAAATGTACAGACAATGACGTTTATTTTGACAATTACCTTAGCAATTAGCGCCACAATAAAGTGTCATTATATAGTGGGCATTGTAAGTACATACCCGAATGAAATTGAACAATTATATGGGAAATATGTTATTAAATCTGTCAGTTTATTGCCGTGGGATACTTACTTTATTTGTTGTTGATTGATTTCGAAGATGCTTTTTTTTTGTGTAGATACTAAGTGGCTGTGTTGTAACGCAAGCTTTACACACACATTTGACTAAGGCGAAAGAGTGATGGAATGATGAATGATGTACAGTCACGAGCAAAAATATGTATACACGTACTGATTTTTTTCGTGACATGACGATTGCCAACTTGCAGGCAAATCATTGGTTCATAACACCTTAAAGTTTCAATTAATAATTTAAGAGAAAATCACTTATGAATTTTAGAAATTGAATACATATCTGTGCATGTATACAAACGGAAAGATCAAGATAAAATAGGAATTTACTTTATTTATCTATCGCTTGACTGAATTGGTATAGGTTAAGCTAATTCGAATTTAAAATATAACGAAAACTTGATAATACTACTGTGCTACAACAGTAAGAGACGGAGCTATTGTAATAGAAGCGATAATGTTCAAATAGATATTCAATTTGAAGCGTCGGTAGCCTAATGGCTAGGGCGTCGGACTTGCGATCATGTGGTTGCCGGTTCGAACCCACCCATTGCCTACCGACGTGAACCCACTCGTAACACAAGCAATCTAGCTTAGCACGAGGGGTTAACAAGAATGTGTGACCCGCATTGCTAGTAAGCTTTATTTAAAAAATATATATAGTACCAAGTTATTAATGCTCAATTATCTACAAGTTCATATAGTGAATGACTTTAGTTTCTAATTACTAGAAATTATAAGGGAGAGTTTAGTACGATAGTTCAACTCAGTTGTGCGCCTTCCCTGTGTGCGTGGGCTTGTAAATATACAACTTTCATTCATGTGGCAGTGACGCGGCAGTCGTCGTCCACTGCTGGTACGAGTAGTCGACATGTCAAACTTTGATAATGCCTTTTCTCCAATCAAGCACTTTCAGTTTCAACCTCAACTATCTGAAAAAAAAGTACCAGTTATTTAGTGAAGGAAAAATTCGAATTTTTATATTTTATAAATAACTTAGCATGAAAAGTTCATCACAAAAAGTTAAAATGTACCAGTTTTTGAATTTTTTTTTAATCCTTATTATCAAATGACTATTCTGGATACCGAATCGTCTTACAATACCCCATTACTGGACCCTTTTTGCTTGACGATAATTCAATTTCCAAAGATAAGATAAATATCTACCTTCGCAGGCTTCACCCCTCCAAACTCGTGCGTAAGTACACGTAAAGTGGTCAGCCTTGAGCAGGTTTTTGCGTACTTTACATACATTAACAGTACCTAATTACCCGACAATAAGACAGGAATTACCATAATACGATTAAATATGTACTCATTTATTAATAATATTTGTAAATTATTTTGTAGTTGGTCTCAGGTCAATGAACCGTTCTTGAATTCTGCTGAGGTCAACGCGTGAGATTTTTGTTGCGTAATACAACCGATCCATCATGTAGGTATACCTATACATATTATAATTGTAGGTACTGTGTAGTGTATTGTCTGTATATTGGAGAATAACATAATATAACATCATCCCTGTATTCCCCGAAGGGTTTGGCAGAGGCGTCCCAATGTAATGTAATATATCAAATTAATATGAGGAGTGCCTGCCTTATTAGCCTTAGCTGCCTTACTAGCCAGGACCTCTAGCAGGACAGTGGTCCTGAGCGAGTCCTGGGTTCGATTCCGAGCAAAGTGGTATTGGGTTTTTCTATGAAGTTCCCAGTAGCAGCTCGGAGTCTGGAATTTGTGCCCGGTTAATGGCAATAGGGTCGCCCCCTATTACATAGGACCTAAACATACCGGCGAACTGTGGGTGGACATTAGTACGCCTCTGCCTAACCCTTCGGGGAATACAGGTGTGATAGTATGTTAAGTTAAATATGAGGGTTAATATAAAATAAGTAGGTAGCTACTTTTGGAATTTTTGCCTGTCCGTATATATGCAAAATTGATAATGAAAAATGTTCTTTTAAACTTCCGTCAGCGGCGACGAACAACTCGTAAGTCTTGCAACAATTTTTACCACCTATCCGAGGTGCGTAAAAAGTCGGTGCTCACTTAGTTTTCAAATAGGCACATATTTCTAATTTTTACAACTTTTTGTTCAAGTTACTTAAGTTTTCGCAATTTAATTGTTCACTTTTAGTTGCAGAAGGATGGTTTAAACGGTTGTAAAACTATTAAACCGTGGAAAAAGAAAGTTTTGTACTGTTTGCTTTACGAGTTTGTTGTGTAATATTTAGTGATGTTATTCCTGTGTGAAACAACGCTTACGTTGTGTGTCGCCGAGTGAGTGAGGATACCGGAGGCCCGAACTTTTTTAAAAGGCCTGCTACGGCCTTGTGAATTTTGTGACTCCTCTGGTGTTGCGAGTGTCAATGGGCGGCGGTAATCGCTTACCATCAGGTGATCCGTCTGCCATATCCCATAAAAAATAAATAGTTTGATTTTCGGTAAGTTGACCGTCGCTAAATGCACGATTTCTGTCAAACTTACGTTTTATTACTGTTTTCAACGTGAATTAAGGATTATTCGAAGCATTTTCAAAGTGCATACCATGTAACTTTGATAATATAGATAATAATAAATAAATATTCTGGGACATTTTTTACACAGCACCAGTACTCCCAAACTAAGCAGATCTTGTACTATGGGTTCTAGACAATTGATATAATACTTATATACTTTTTTTTGTAAATACATACTTATAATACGTAAGAAACACCCAGACGAACACAAACACTTATATTCATCACATAAATATTTGTGTCCTGTGGAAATCGAACCCACGACCTCATGTTCAGCAGTCCGGTACTCAAACCACTAAACCACAGAGGTCGTCTTGTGATAAGTCGTCTGGACTTCTAGTTCCTATTTAAAATATGTGTAGACTGGACCTGTATGTGGATAAGTCTGAAGTTCGAATAGACAAACGTATAGAAACAAACTGTATGGGATGACATTTTGTTCACGGTCGATTGGTCGAAATCTTATGTCATTTGCATATATTGAGAATTCCATTCGATTACCGTTCCATGCCACTTGTCGAAAGTGTCTGTCTACACGCTTTTCAAATAGGTATTCTATCAACTACTATCAAGTTTGAAGATTTCCGGAGAATTTAATAGTAGATCTCGTTCAACCCGTTCACCCGAACGTTTCACTAGTTTCATAATTAATCAACCGTTTGTCCTTGCACAATCAACAAGATAAATTAAATAATTTATGATAATTTATAGATACTTTTATTTACATACTCGTCTTTCTAACTTGATTTGTTTTACGGCTCTACGCTTCTTTTCTGAATGGAGTGAGTGAGGCACATAATAAACTCACGGAAATTTGGTTTTAAAGATGGTACAAATCTGTTTGAATGCGGGCGAAATGGCTGATTTTGGTGAAGCATAATATGATTATGATGGTGTCAAAAGATCCATGAAAATTTCTTGCACATAAATGAATTTTTTATTTGTTACTGTTTGATTTTTCTAATATTTGCTATGTGTAAGATTTAAAATGGATTTTACACATTTTGCCTGGTTTAATTTTCTTTTATTTATTGTACGCATTTTTTACCCGCATAAATACATTGTTAGTTGAGGTATTACAAGGAATGGGTGGGCTGAAAACCAGCGTTGATCACTGGGGAAGCTATGCCCCATACGGATAAACAGTTTGCAGTCCTTTGCAAATCAAAAAATTTTTTTTATCTAATTTCTTTTTCTTTTATGTATTTTTTTTTAGTGTCAATAAACATTTTTCTTTCTAACTTTTTTGTGATTTTTTGCATTTTTTATGCTAATTTTTATAAAGTTATATAGTGAAGGAAAAATTCGACTCGCAGGCAGGATTCGAACCTGCGTCTTCTGGCTAGGTACGCCAGACGCTATGACCACTAAGCCACCGCGAGTCCCACCTGCCATGTCGAAATTTGCCTTTACATTCTGAACTTACGTCAGTAACATCTATTGAAAGGCAAGTTACTTTGCCTCTCAACCGACATGACTTACCTTACGGTTAGTTCTATGTCGTACGATGCTACCATACCTAATAACTAACTTTTTTGTGATATTTTTTGCATATTTTATGCTAATTTTTATAAAGTTATATAGTGAAGGAAAAATTCGTCTCGCAGGCAGGATTGGAACCTGCGTGTTCTGGCTAGGTACGCCAGACCCTATGACCACTAAGCCACCGCGAGTCCCACCTGCCATGTCGAACTGACGTCACCTTTAAGACTTAAGTTCAGAATGTGAAGGCAAATTTCGACATGGCAGTTGGGACTCGCGGTGGCTTAGTGGTCATAGCGTCTGGCGTACCTAACCAGAAGACGCATTTTTCTTTCTTTTTTTTCTTTCTAAAAGATTGCCCAGAAATTTCGTGAGATAGGTACTGAAGGGATTTTTGATTGTATTATTGAAATTTAGACAGGACAACTAAAGACATCCATCAACTAAAAACATAATTATATAAATAACTTTTGTCTGGTTACCTAGTTTGAAATATTTACTGTCAATAATATCTATATATCCTACTAATATTATAAACGTGAAAGTTTGTGAGGATGTTTGTTACTCTTTCACGCCAGAACGGCTGAACGGATCTGGATAAAATTTGGCACAGAGATAGATTATAGTCTGGAATAACACATAAGCTACTATTTATCCAGGTCGGAGCCAATTCTGATGTCCTCGCAGACGAAGTCGCGGGCAGAAGCTAGTACTAAGCTAGTACCTACTTCATATAAGTAATTAAAATTCCTTTTTCTTTTTTCCAGGTACACCGGATTTCAAAAATCGAACTTAGCGGAATGCACGACACGTGCTGATTGCCACACCACGTAATATGATGAACGCACGTTCATTTTGTCGGCAAAATTGTCACTTACCACATAAAATAATATAAGGAAATTCTAACTTGTAAGCAAATGTTGGTGCAATTATTGATCTACATTTTTGTGTAGGCATTGTTTCTTTTTTCAAATAAGGCATGGGCCACATTATATTAAAACCGCAACATAAAAACTGTTAACTCTGTGTGTTCGGGCGAATTTCAGAAAATGCTAACGGATTTTAATACAGTTTTCACCAATAGACAGAGCTATTGTCTAAAAAGCCGAACTCGGGACAGGTCGCTAGGTCATAATATTACCTCAACACACACTGTGACAAAGAAATATGCGGGACAGTTTAATGAAAACATATTATGAGAATGTGTCACAAAAAATAATGTACATAATTAATGGTTTATTGTTATAATTTTACTCTAATAAATAGTGTTGTGTGTGTTACAGAATACAGCTATTGTTAATAAGACAATTCTACTATTAATTAGTTCGTTAGTAAATAAAGGAACCCTTTAACATGAATTAGGTAGATAATCTATTTCTTCTCCGAGGTCGTCAGATAGGGAATGCCGGCGCCATCTAGTCAAAAAAAAATGTAAAACAACTTGTAAAAGTGTCTTTTTAAGATCTATTTACAGAAATAAATAACATTTATCATTTATTTTAACACGAATTAGGTAATCTCTTCTCTACTATTATAAAATTGTAAAAAAGTTGTGTCTGTACATTGAAGATATTTAAAAAAATACAAGTGGGTTATATAAACGTCTCCGAACCCAAAAATGTGATTTTTAAAATTTTTGACTGTTTGTTACGGGTTGGCGCAAAAACGACTGAATAGATTTTAATTTTGTTATCGCTGTTAGAAAGTATGTGCTCCAAATAAAAAACTGGTATACTTCTTATCTCAAATAATTAAACGGAACTTGAGATACAGCTTGACCTCTCTAATGTATAGACAACCATACAAAGAAGAGATCATCATTGTTGGTTTTTGATCTTCAAGTGAGCGAAGCTGCGGGCAGAGGCTAGTCTATAATATAAAAATGAATCGCCAAATGTGTTGCTAAGTGCAAATCTCGAGAGCAGCTGAACCGATTTCGCAATTTTTTTTTTATAATAAGTATTCCTTGAAGTAGGTAAGAGGATGGTTCTTACGGACAGAAAAAATTATAAAATTGCCTGAAAAAGTCTAAAAACAACACTTTTCTATATTCTCTTACAAAAGATTCGTAATAATACTTAAAAGTCAATTTGAACTTTAATACCATACCACAAAGTGTAAGTGTCAGTGGAGGGGTTCCGAGAAGGCAAAACAATTGAGTGACGTTAGTTTCAGAATCGACTGTTAGGCGGTACGAAGTCCGCCCGGTCAGCTAATAACTAATAGTTATTGCCAAATAATTATTACCTAATTTCATTTAGATATTAATCATTACCTAACTGAAGATACTGTCTCGTTAGTAGAGTGGTCCCAAGTGCGACTACTACGCTACAGGTCTCATGTTCGATGTAGCAGCTCGGAGTTTGGAATTTGTGCCCAAAGAGAAAAAAATGTTTTTTGTGTGCGTTGCGTGCATTGCGTGCATTGCGTTAAAATACTCTAGATCGTCTGCCATCTGAAGAGATGACAGGGGTATGTTGGACTCGTACTCCAACTAAAATGTCACTTGCCTTTTTTATGGGATATTAGGGCAAACGAGCAGACGGATCACCTGATGGTAAGCGATTACCACCGCCCATGGACACCCATGCCGCCTCAAAGTTCAAGTTCAAATGTTTTTATTTCAAATAAGCTTTTACAAGCGTTTTTGAAACGTTATGATTCTAGTTGCACGGTTCCAAAAGGTCGATCCTATGGAGAAGAATCCGGCAAGAAACTCCATGGACACTCTTTTAAAATAAATAAATTACAAACTTCACTGTTACAATATTGCGATAAAAAGATGTGAGGACGTTGAAGGATGTCCAAGTTTGTTGATGTTCTATGGAGCCAAAAGTGCGTTGCCCGCCTTTTAAAAGGGTTTGGGCCTCCAGTATCCTCACTCACTCGGTGAAACACAACGTTGTGTCACACCGGTTTTCTGTGAGGGCGTGGTATCACTCCGGTCGAGCCATCCATTCGTGCCAAAGCATGGCTCTCCCACGGGACAAAACCTTCCCTTACCGTAGGGTGAGGGAAGGTTTTTGTCTACGAATCTGGTACGATTCGTGCTATTCACCACGATCTCAGAATCCAGGCCGCAGTAAAAGTGAAACATTGTCACTGCGTGATTTGCAGATTGCGAATTAAAAAATATAGTGTGGCTGTGCCTTAATAGGACGCTAATAAATACTTATGCGTAAATAAAGCCTAACACACGTTTTTATGTTGCTAAGGTTTCATAATAAACTTGGCTCGTAAATATTGTTGGAAGCAAAACTGTCCACTCATCAGCGAAGGTCGACAATGCGCAATACTGTTCGTGAGGTCAATGGCCTGGTGAAAATGCTATTATGGGAAATTTCTCTGAAATTGTAGCAAGAAATGTTTGCTAATTTCCAGAGCTTTACCAATTTTGGATAATGAAGCTTATAAAATAGCAACCATCTACCAGTTCTGACTAAACAAAGACTAATAGCTACTTATCTTCACTTTGATATATAAAAAGACATACATACATACCATCACGCCTGTATTCCCCGAAGGGTTAGACAGAGGCGTACCTACTAATGTACACCCACATTTCGCCGGTATGTTTAGGTCCCATGTAAGAGGGGGCGAGCCTATTGCCATTAACCGGGCACAAATTCCTAACTCCGAGCTGCTACTGGAAATTTCATAGAAAAACCCAATAACACTTTGCTCGACCTGGGAATCGAACCCAGGACCTCTAGCGTAGCAGTCGCGCTCAGGACCACTTGGCTAATGAGGCACTTTGATATCTATTTGTCAGTTAGCTGTTTTTAACATTTTTTTTAAACGTTGCACACACGAGTGTTTTTCCTGTATTGTGAGTGCGTTTACATACACAAATTCTCATATATACAAACGCCCAGACCCGGAACAGGCTTTAGATCATACAAATATTTGCTCCGTGTGTGGATCGAACCCACAACACGTGTCGCAAAAGCCGATCGCTTATCCGCTTTTCAAAATATTGTGTTATGTAGCTATGAGTTTCATAGATATACATTTGAAATTAAGAGAAGATATACGTTTTTAAGATTGTCATTACAAATTCCGTGACCCAGTGAGTATAACAAAAAATATAATTTATCTTTTAGTGAAAATAAAAAACCTTTGTTATCTAAAACATAACATAACATTACCATCACGCCTGTACTTATTCCCGAAGGGTTAGGCAGAGGCGTACTAATGTACACCCACAGTTCGCCGGTATGTTTAGGTCCCATGTAATAGGGGGCGAGCCTATTGCCATTGCACATTGCCATTGCCACAGGGCACAAATTCCAAACTTCGAGCTGCTACTGGGAATTTCATAGAAAACCCCAATAACATTTCGCTAGACCTGGGAATCGAACCCAGGACCTCTAGCGTAGCAGTCGTGCTCTGGACCACTAGACTAAAGAGGCAGTTCTTTTTTTTAAAAAACGTTGCCCCGTACTAGTATTTTCTCCTGTATCGTGGGTGCGTTTGCAAACAGAAATTCTCACATACACAAACACTCCAACTACCTGTAGATCATACAAATATTTGCTCCGTGTGGGGATCGAACCCGCAACATGTGTCGCAGAAGCCAATTGCTCAGCCGCTACGCCAAACGTGTCGTCATTTAGTTTAGTTGTTATCTATATATATAAAAGAAAGTCGTGTTAGTTACTCCATTTATAACTCAAGAACGGCTGAACCGATTTGGCTGAAAATTGGTGGAGAGGTAGCTTAGAATCAGGAGACGGACATAGGATACTTTTTATCCCGTTCCCGTGGGATGTGATGACAGACCGAATTCCACGGGGGCGAAGCCGCGGGCAGAAGCTAGTATTTGTATAAAGACAAACACTTTCCAAATGTATCCGTAGCAACAAAAACTATCAAACATTTTCGACTTAATGATTTCCGCGAACCGTCTCAAATAAACGATGATAAGCGAGAGATACTGTACAGTAGCCCAAGCGCGAGCAACTTGCGAAAAGCTAGGTATTCGTATCGAAATCGAGAATAATCTGTAGGAGAAGGAAGTTAATGAACATAGATAAATAAATAAATAAATAAATATTCTGGGACATTTTAAACAGCACCATCTAGTCCCAAACTAAGCAGAGCTTGTACTATGGGTACTAGACAATGGATGTAATACTTATTTACTTTTTTTTTTGTAAATACATTCTTATAATACATAAGAAAGATGAAGCGAAAGTGGTGTGTCAGTATCCAGTAGTAAGTGGAAAATTTATAGTCTCTGCCTATCCCAATGGGCGTGAAAACATATAAGTATGTGTCAGATCTGTAGCAGAAAAAAGCTCGATACGTTTACGATACGAATTCGATAGTTTTTCGTTCTTAGGCTACTGAACTTTTGACACGCAAGCAATTGAACTTTTCAACTGCAGATTCTGATAGCGCACTTGGCAGCAGACCCCAAAATAAATATATTCTGTATATACTGGCGAGCTCATTAGCTAGATCGGTTTTATTATTTTATTGCGGTGATAATAAAAGTTGACATTAGCTGATAACACTAAGGCAGATGATACAGTGTTATTTGATGATGATAATCAATTTATTAATAAAGTTATTTAAGTGAAGGAAAAATTCGACTCGCAGGCAGGATTCGAACCTGCGTCTTCTGGTTTGATACACCAGACGCTATGACCACTAAGCCACCGCGAGTCCAACCTTCCATGTCGAAATTTGCCTTCACATTCTGAACTTACGTCAGTAATATCTATTGACAAGCAAGTTACTTTGCCTCTCAACCGCCATGACTTTACGGTTCTAGGTCGTACGATGCTACCATACCTATTAACTATCCTTCACTAATATAACTTTATAATCTTAGCATGAAAAATGCAAAACAATCATAAAATGACAATTTATTAATACTGTCATACTGCTGGACACGGGTCTTCTCTCATAATGAGAGGAATTAGTCACGCTGACTGTGTTACCATTAGAACCACTCTGTTTAACTCAACGGGGAATACAGGCGTGATGGCGTTCGTCCTTGGGATACAAGCGAATCCGTGAGCAATAGACAGTATAAAAATAGTAAAAGAGTGGAGACCGCGTTTGGGCAAGCGTGGTGTGGGACGCCCTGCAACATGATGGACTGACAATTTGATGAAGGTGGCTGGCAGCGGATGGATGCGAGCTGCCCAAGACCGGGATGGTTGGCGCTCTTTAGGGGAGGACTACGTTCAGCAGTGGACAGCAATAGGCTGATATGATGATTTTAAATTAACTCACACATATAAAAGAAGAGTCACCAAGTCCAAGTCACCAGTGATCAGGACATCAGAGACTATCCCCACAAATACCTACTACTTCTTAAAGGACTCTGCCCACTACACCGTCTTATGCCATAACCATGCACGTTATCCGGTACGGGAACAAGCATGACACAGACTGCTCTACCCACTAACTAGACCATCAGAGCATCATTGATACCCGTAAACATAACGGTGTTAAAGACCGCATTATCCGTTGGTTCCCGTTCTCAAAATATTGTTTGTATTTAAAAGTATGAGACTATACCATGCATGGAGCATCAACAATTGTCGGTGCTGATACGATTTGTGCATGACACGCAACGTTGTTGGTCTGTGATGGAACGGCCTTTGAGAATAATCTTATATTTATCAATAAAAAGAGTAGGTATTTTTGCTGTTTGACACGTTCTTATACGGTCATAATACGAGACGGTACAGTGGGCTGACTCAATAAATTAATTATTAATTATTTAATAATATAGGTCGCATATCTTTAAATACTGACACGATTAATTTAATCTGCATTGCACTAAGAAGTTCCAAAATAACAGTGGATGTGTTGCCAGTTTCCAACCGGATCTAGCCTCATTACGTCTTAGATTATGCACAGGTCAAGCTCAGGATTCAGAGAGGACGGCTATCTCGACCATGACGCAAGCTTACATACGATAGGACTGACTCTAGACTTAGCTTTGTCTGTGTTAATCGTAGTTCTTTTATAAAAAAGAGAAAAACACGAGCGAACCTGTGATTAGATTTGGAGAATGTTTTAACAATTCATTTATGTGATAACTTTTAACTAATTATTGCTATACCTATGTATTTGAACAAGGCATCAAAATTAAATGCCAATGGATTGCCATTAGTAAATAAAGTTATTTTCATGATGCGCCACCCGCCATGCGCCCCAGTCGACTCATGCAATTTTAAACATAATTGCATTTTGTATGCGATTCTGCTAATTATTTATTAAAGGTCATTTTATAATTGAAAATAGCAATCATCGATTTTGTTTTCTCTATTGTGATTTGTTTTTGTTGCAAATTAAATTCCATCAAAAACATACGTGTAAAAGGCGTCAAGTTCCAGGGAAAAATACCTAATGAAAGAAAACACTTGCAAGGTTTTATTTGTGGAAATAATATTTTTGTGTTCAATTTCATTTTTTTTTCTAGAAACCATTTAAGTACAGAGAACGATTAGACGAGATTTCCCTTCTTTTATTATTTTTGTTTTTACACATTTGTTTACTTGTAATGTTTGGCATTTATTTACCTTATATATTATATATTTCCTCCATAGCAAAATTTTAATGAGCAATAAGTCTTCATACCATTAATCGTGGGAACACTATTAGCATGATTTTCATATTATCTTTTGTAATTAACATTTTCCTTAATTAATTTAAAACCACTATCGAAACTGGTTAATTACCGAAAAAATTATAGGCATGCCTACTGCCCATGGTTCTTCGTTTCTGGTACTACAAACCATATGTCACATTATAAATGAAATCACTAATTTTGTTTGCTTTTCCGGGTTCATATGACACTGATAAACATTCCTATTAATACGAGTATTTAAGTGTTATTCTAGTCAAATCAGTTACAAAATATTGATTTGTCGTGTTTACTTAATATCTCAGAAACCACCATCGATTGTATATTCATAACATATTATTTTGTATCACCTTCTTAAAATACTCGACACTTCCTTCGTGTCTAAAACACTTTGAGAGTCTCCCAGTCTAAAGAATGCAGTTTCAGTTATAGGTACCTACACCTTCAATAAAATATCATTGGTACCTACAACACTGAAAATTGTTCTTAATTGTGAACTTCTCTTAGAAACTTCAGACTTTCTTCACATATTCTAGAGCTAGGATATGAGGCTGTTGTGTAAAAATAGCCGCGATGAAGAAAAATAAAAGGTAGTTTTATTATATCATATTAAGTCAACACAAAGCAACAAAATAATGTGCCTTTTGCCGGCGAAACTTGAAGGTGCACTACCGTTTTCCCTAATTGAAAAAGTCGATGGCTTTCCAATTTTATACGAAACCTTACAACTAGCTTGATTACGGAAGCCCAATTACTTATTTACTGGGTCTTTAGAAGATTCTCTTCCCGGAACTTCCTCCTTAGCCACCCAATATCAAAGCATCCCACTTGCTATCTGAATGACGTCACTGCCCAATACCTACGTCTCACAATGTGCCCGTTTCGTTCGACGCTTGCTAACAAAAACTGTGGTCGACAACGACAATGCTATCGGACCGCCTGTCGACACTAAGATATCTCGACACGTCCGACAAACGCTAGACTTGTATTTTATTGTTACCTTTGACTACTTCTGTGCCATTTTGAACTTTCAAAACGTTCATGGAACAATGACTTGTTTTCTTTCTATTTTGCTATCAAAGCCACAACCTTCAGAAAGTCTCTATTATAGTGATGCGCTAAAAGATTAATGATAAAATGAATATACCTACTATCGCATCCGTATCACTGAAGGGTTTAGGAACACCTGTTCAGATAAACATCCATGCTGGTTGTTAGGTTCCTAAAATAAGAGAGGTGAGCAACACATACGTACTTTGACCGACGCCGACGTATGATTTTGTATGATTTATCACGCCTTTATTCCCTGATCTAAGTTGCTACTGAGAATTGTATGGAGAAGCCTCGGCCACCACTAAAAGTGCTCTGATTCCGATGCCTACTACAACTCCATAAGCGAGATTAACTATAGAAGCTTGTAAATACAGCACTTGTGACTCCTCTGGTGTTGCAGGTGTCCATGGGCGGCGGTCATCGCTTACCATCAGGCGATCCGTCTGCTCGTTTGCCTGCTATCACATTAAAAAAAAAGTACGTGGGGAGGGGCGGCGAGTGACCGTTTTGTATGTAGTAGGTACCTTTTATTTAAACTGTTGAAGTACAGTCGACAAAAGGATTAAGTACACAGGCAGCTAACGAAACCTGTGTTTTGGCAAAGATTGTGATTGCGTAGATAATAATGTAGGTACCTATCTTGCAATATTGTGTCTGAAGGCAAGGTTGACCAAACCCGTAATTGAAGATGAAGTTCGCTGCTTGTGTAGGTAACTAACTATTGTGTCGGCTGAATTACTTATTCTTCTAATTACGAATTACTATTATTAAAACCAATTTCTAGGCTATTGCTGTTGCATGCCGTGATCCTAAGATACAAGTTTTATTTAAGTACAGATAATAAAAAAAGTAACACGTCATTTGATTCGCGGAAATAATTCGGTCAAGCGTGTATCGGATCATCAGAGCAGAGGTTAATTAGTTTTAACTGTTCCGGTTGAGATAACATATCGGTAACGTTTGAACCAGTGTCAGCGTTGTTACTGCGGTCCTTTAATTAACGATGCCCGAGGACACGCAAGTTTCACTTGAGGAATGCTGTTGTCTTTAATGAGGTGTCACAGATGTAAATAGGTTTTAATTGAGGGGTTTGTCGCTAAAAATAATGAAGCTCTTAAAAGCGGGTCTTGCAGCTGTCAATATATGTACAAGTGACCATTGGGAGTACTTACAATTCCCAGACCGATTAAAATGTTGAGGATTTTTCCATCCGAGAATTCTTTAGCTACGAATTTGTATTTCTGTCCTCTTAATGGCAAAATGCTAGGCGGGTAATTAAAGCCTAAACTCGTTTTCACTGAAAAGGGCTAAATTGTAGCAACTCACTCAATCCGATGTATGTATGTATTTTATATAGCTTCTGCCCGCAACGTCCGCGTAGCGTGATGATATAATTATAGCCTATAGCCTTCCTCAATAAATAGGCTATCTAACACTGAAATATTTTTTCAAATCGGACCAGTAGTTCCTGAGATCGCGCGTTCAAGGAAACAAACAAACTCTTCAGCTTTATATATTAGTATAGATGTACCTACCTACATTGGCGCCACTCAACTTGACTCATATGATACGAACTAAAAATTATCATACCTACCTACATGTATTCCATGTTTGTCCAAAAAACAAATAAGTACCTAAATCGCATGATTCACAAAAATAAGTGCTGTTTGTTTTTAATTCCACTCACGCGCATGAGAAATGTCTCTTCGCAATTCAAATATAGAATAAGTAATTCGTCATGTGTCGGGGAATTCGGAAATGGAACGCAATTTATATCTGATATTTGTCTGTATGTCTGTTAGTGGAACCGTTAGAATTTGTTTTTAGGATTTTCTGCAACTGAAATCATGTGACATAAGTAGCTTGGCAACCGCCGGTAGAAATATGAGATGGAAGTAAGTCGGATTTCATGCATGTTTATAAAAGAAGTTTAAGATACTCCTCCTTATTGAAAAGTAAGGTTTAAGCTAAATCGAAAGAATAAATATATTTATGTTAATTCACAAAAAAAACAGACTAATTGAGAAGCTCTGTTTTTTGAAGTTAGTTGAAGAGAGATAGATAAAAAAAACAGGCATGATTAACTTATTCTTTAGGAATTAATAATGAAACAACAAATGCGATCCGCCACTTATTTAATTTTAACCGTTAGATAGGCATAAGCGTTTGGTTCGATGCTGTCTGGCATCGAAATTTTCTTCCATTTAAATGTATATTTTTTTTTGTATTAGAAATATTATTCAGTGCATGTTAAGGCCTCTATTTCCATTTCTATCACTTCCCCTAAGTAAGTTCCTGATAAAATTAATAAATATTTGTAAAATACCTACTTATTATAATAGGTAATATCTTATATTAAAACTAATAAACAAATCTCTCCTATTATAAAATAAACTGCCTCATTAGCCTAGTGGTCCTGAGTGCGACTGCTACGCTAGAGGCCTTGGGTCCGATTTTGACGTGGGAGAGCCATGCTTCGGCACGAATGGGCCGGCTCGACCGGAGTGACACCACGGCCTCACAGAAAACCGGCGTGAAACAACGCTTGCGTTGTGTTTCGCCGAGTGAGTTGAGGTTATCGGAGGCCCAAACCCTTTTAAAGGCGGGCAACGCACTTGCGACTCCTCTGGTATTGCGGGTGTCCATGGGCGGCGGTTATCGCTTACCATCAGGTGATCCGTTTGCTCGTTTGCCCCCCTTATCCCATATAAAAAAAAATCCCAGGTCGAGCAAAGTGTTATAGGGTTTTTCTATGAAATTCCCAGTAGCAGCTCAGAGTTTGGAATTTGTGCCCGGTAAATGGCAATAGGCTCGCCCCCTATTACATTGGACCTAAACATACCGGCGAACTGTGGGTGAACATTAGTACGCCTCTGCCTAACCCTTCGGGGAATACAGGCGTGATGGAATGTTGTTATGTTAAATATATTTAAAAAACCAGTAGGTGTATCTTTTTGTGATTTTTTGCATTTTTCATGCTAAGATTACCTATAAAGTTTAAAGAAAACGAGTTGCCTGCGAGTCGAATTTTTCCTTCACTAAATAAGAACTACGTGTAATTATAAACGTCTCCGAACCCAAAAATTAGATTTTTTAACTATAGGCATATAAAATTATACATATTCTGTTTTTTTTTTTAACATTTTGAATGGACTATTTTACTCCATTAGGTACCCAGCGTTGTCTACTTACAAACTAAAACTACCCACGTTTTCTACCGACCACCTACTATGAAGGAAACTGTATTTGTTTATACCGCAAGTTTAACTACTGAACTTTAGGCTAAAACAAACTGCCGTACGACCATTTTATTGTCCATAGAGATACCATTAAATTGGACTGTACAATGCGTACCGACCTTTTTATAGATTTATCTATTGTCCGTGATCAGAACTAGGGTTGGTACGCGTTGGAATTTTGCTGGATATGTAAACTTTGTATTATGTTCTGTTATATACCATCTAGCCTGTTTTCCTTGAAGGAATAGGCAAAGTTATGGCAATATACACCCACTGTATGTTTAGGTCCCTTGTAATAAGGTGTAACCCTATTGCAATTAACCGGGCAAAAATCCAAACTCCGGGCCAAATTGAGAATTTCCTAGAAATACCCAATAGTATTTTGCTCAACCTGGGAATCGTAGTATCTATTTGAGGTATTTTGTTGAAGATTGATTACCAAGATTTGTTTTTTTTTCTATTAAGTGACTTTATGGTACAGTTGAGGCCTTAAATAGAAAAAATGAGTTATTCCCAGTTGTCCCCACCGATTTTTTTTCCCAGTTGCCACCAGTGGTGACAGATGGGAAAAATAAATAGATACGTCCCCAGTAAGGCGGGGCTAGAGCTGAATATAATATAGTTATAATATAGCTCAAAGAATTTTTCAAATCGGACCAGTAGTTCCTGAGATTAGCGCGTTCAAGCAAGCAAACAAACAAACAAACAAACAAACTCTTCAGCTTTATATATTAGTATAATATAGCTCAAAGAATTTTTCAAATCGGACCAGTAGTTCCTGAGATTAGCGCGTTTAAGCAAGCAAACAACTGGGACAACTGGGAATTAATTTTCCCATTTGTCACCACTGGAGACGAAGACGGTGGGGACAACTGGGAATAACTTGAAAAAATAAATAAAGTATACCCGAGTACCTATTTAATATGAAATAGGTATGTATAGGAACATGTTTTGTAAAGAAATATACAACTCATATATTACGTTATTACCACATAAAAGTAGGTAGTATTTGGCGTTTATGTCAAATTCCTTTGTTCGAAATTATATTAATAAAAAATATAATTTTATTAATGGAGTCATCGACACGCTGTCTGCGGTCAACCATTTGTTTTTGAAAAAATATCATGGCTAACAATAAAAAATTGTGACTACCTGCGTTGTTTTTTATTTTAAATCCATTATCGGTTACGTAATTTTAAAATAACGGCCATTTTCAAATCAATCGATCTCTGCTAGCTTATTAATCATAGACTAGAATCGATATAATCGATAAAAAGTTGGTTTCACTTGACACTTTGCCCTAGTTGCACTAGTGATACCACACAGTGTAGGCAGTATTGTATAGTTACAGTACAGAAGTTCCAACCTTTGAGTAATACTTTCATCGCGGCCAGGCAAAAAAACTTACTGTGTGATAACTCGTTTGGCTTAGCTGAGTGATCGAATGTTACGCTACATGTCTATACAAGAAAAAACATCGCAATACATAAAGCAGATTAGTTTTTGCAACTGTAATACGGCCAAATCAATAGTTTTTTTTTATTGTATAGTACAAGTAGGATGTACAGGGCAATGTCTTTGCCCTACAGTAGAAAAAAAGGGGCTGACAAAATCATGGCAATACCTTATATAAAAAGCAAGCCACGAATTGGATCTTGAATCATGTACTCGTGTGTATGCAACAAGTGTAAAGAGGTAGTTTGCACAATCCATACATAATATTATGAATACGATAGTAACTCTGTCTATCTGTTACGTTTTCACGCATAAACCACTGAACTAATCTTGATGAATAATGGACATGGTGTAGACATAAATTGGAACATGTAGGAAGACAGGCTGTTTAGTCTCTATCGAAAATCTATTGGGATGCGATTGAAGCGTGCCAAAATGTGATTGCGCTAGCAATCTGTTTGACTAAGAGCTCATAATCCGTGCTGCGTTCCGCGAACTTTATTTGTTGTATGGACTTATACTTCTGTCTCTACTCTGTGTATGTACATAGGTATGTTGCAACGCGTATCTACCGAACGTCCGGTGTAAAGTTGCATTACTGCCCACTGATTTACTTACTACCTATTCACAATGTTTACGAGGCGATAATTTGAGTCAATATTATTTTTTGTTAATTGAACGTCTTTTTTCACTTGTGTGCGTTAGGTTATACGAGGTATGAATGAAATTGTATGTTGTATGTAATTATGTTGTTTTTAATATCATAACTTATTCAGCCCATTCTGTCCTACTGCTGGGCACTGGTCTCCTCTCAAAATGTTACACACTATTAGTTGTAGTGTGGTATCATTATTTCTCTTCGAAATGTCAAGTTACTGAATACAATTAAAAGTCGAAGTATAGAAGCCCAAGAAGTCGGACAACCAGTCTATCATTGTAATAGTAGGTCGGTGTGGCCGTAGATATACACACATAGGGTTGCAGAGCTCTGATGGTAGCCGCTTTGTGTAAATAACGGATATTCAGCCACCCCAATAGTTGGACAATGAATAGGAATATGATGCGTGGGTCTTTAGGTAAGTTTTATAATAATTTAAGATTATGAACCAAAAACTGCCTCATTAGCTAAGTGGTCCTGAGCGCGACTGCTACGCTAGAGGTCCTGGGTTCGATTCCCAAGTCGAGTAAAGTGTTATTGGGTTTTTCTATGAAATTCGCGGTAGCAGCTCGGAGTTAGGAATTTGTGTCCGGTTAATGGCAATAGGCTCGCTCCCTATTACATGGGACCTAAACATACCGGCGAACTGTGAGTGTACATTACTACGCCTCTGCCTAACCCTTCGGGGAATACAGGCGTGATGGTATGTTATGAACCAAAAATACAAGCGAAATCCACAAAACCTTACTCCCATCCATCATAACTTAAATAAATGAATGTTATCGTTCAAACATTGAAATCCCCTAACACTCGTCAGATCTACGTCACAGCCTGACGCGATGACGTCACTGTTACGCGTATCTCGGGGACGCCCACGCGTCGTTGAGCTTTGAGATAAAAACGGTTTTATAATAGGTGTTTGTGTTATTATCTGTTATCATAACAGCGTATAGAGGTTAAGCTGTGGTGACCGCTGTTAGCCTTTGGGTAGGTGGTTTTGAACTCCTTGAATACACTTGAATTTGGACTAAACAAGGAACGTCTGATGTTTTATTAGAGTATTCATGTCTTCATTGTTTGTTAGTGCATTAATCTTTGTAGAATATCTATCTCCCAAGATGACAGCTATTCCTACATCTAAAATATAATTATTTTAAGCCTACTGTGTACTATAAGATTAGCTAATTATGTTGTTAATGGCTGTGTTATAATTAAATAAAAAAAATACAAAACGGTCCCACTCCGGTTAAAAGTTCTATTTCAATAGCCTCAAATATTTTGTAAATTGAGCACACAGGGTGTGCAATTTTGTGTGGAAATCATAACTTTTTACAAGCCACTACCGAGAAAAATATTAGCTCTCGAGGCGAGCAAACTTTATGGAAGCCGTTTGCGCTATTTGTGATATTGTAAAACTACGTTTTATTTGGTTGCCGTACTGTTCTTTATGCGTTAGGAACTGTAGAATTGATGATAATATAGAACAGGATGAAAAAGTAAAAAGTTGTCTGACACTATCAGCTTTGAAGTAATGTTTGAATTAGTCTTTCGCTGTGTATGTTGACATCATACACGTACCAGATTGACATTTAGAAAGAAAGTAATAAATAAAATTTATTTAAACAAACACAATCTACAAAAAAAATAAGTAAAAATTCCTAATGCCATCACGTCTGTATTCCCCGAAAGGTAAGGCAGAGGCGTTATGTAGGAACAACGCTATGTTTAAGTCCCATGTGAAAGGGAACGAGCCGATTGCCACTAACCGGGCACGAATCCAATATCCAAGCTGCTTCTGAAAATTTCATGGAAATACCCAATAAAACTCGACCTGGCAATCGAACTTAGGATTAAGTAAGTGTAAATGGCGCGCTTACGACTACTAAATTAATGAAGCTTTAATGATAATAATATAAAATTGAAAAGATATAAGTAAATTCATATAATTATTTGGCATCTTCCTCTCTACTATTAGATATAAATTTATATAAAAGCTATTTCTGTACATTGAAGATAAATAAATAAAAACAATTGGGTTAGGGTTACCTATATAAACGTCTCTGAACCCAAAAATGTGATTTTTAAAATTCTTGTCTGTTTGTTACGGGTTGGCGCAAAATCTACTGAATAAATTTTAATTTTGTTATCACTGTTAGATAGTATATGCTCCAACTTAAAAACTGGTGAACTTGTTATCTCAATTAATTTAACGGATCCTAAGATACAGCTTGACCGCTCCGTGGTATACAGACCCATACAAAGAAGAGATCATCAATGTTGGTTTTTCAATTTATACTCCTAATATTACCTCATGTGAGTGAAGCCGCGGGCAAAAGCTAGTGATAAATATAACGACTCATCTCCGTAAGAAAAACTCACTCGACCTTAGGTTGACTGTTATTAACACTTGAATGTTAATATGACTATTATAAACAACTACATACTATTACTTACTTTTTACAGAGTCGATAACGCGCATGCGACACCTCTGGTGTTGCAGACGTTCATAGACTATGGTTATTGCTTACCATCAGGCGGGCCGTAAGCTTGTTTGCCACCTTAGGGCCTATGCACACCACGTTTTTTAAACGCGCCGTTGACGCGCGTTAATAGCGATACAGACGCGATACGCACGCAAGTCAGACGCAGCCTGTAGACCTCTGTATATAAAAAAAAATACAGCGTCAACATAGTGCTAACTATTGTTACAAACTCAAGGATCAGCCAACCAAGAGATGAGTTACCACAAACAATAATGTCATTATTCCTCTTAAATTAATTGGGTAGTTAATTTTCTTATGCTGGCAATACTGATTTCTAGTCTCCTATAAAATAACTTGTAACCGTAACATAAGATTTACACATTTACACGGGGGAGAGCCATGTTTCGACACGAATGGGCCGGCTCGACCGGAGTGATACCACGGCCTCACAGAAAACCGGCGTGAAACAATGCTTGTGGTGTGTTTTGCCGAGCGGATTTTATGGTCCAGTCGACATAATTCGTCTACAAGATCTATATTCGTCTCAAGATATCCTACGTTAGAATACGAGTCGCAGTCTAGAATCGACTACTACAAATTGCTTATTTAACCTTTGATTAAAATAAATTGATTCTAGGAGATAACAATGAGATACAAAACTAAATCACGACGACACCCACAGTAACTGCATAATCAATACGATGCCATTGAGATAATATGTTTTAGAGACTACGTTGTAAAGTGAGTTTTTATTGCAAGAGTTGCTGATTGCGCTGCAATTTAATCGCAAACGCTGAAACGTCGTACATAATACAAGTTATCTTAAACTGAAATCTATGCCTTCCCTTGCTCTATAATTGGGGCCATGGGATTACCATTAATACATAGAACAAAGAATACGTTCACTGTTTTTTTATGTTGCGTGTTAATGACAGAGATTCATGGTAAAAAAACAGTTATTATTTATTTACAATCCAAAGACCTTTTAATTTCTTTTTTTCGGGAGTTGGACTTGCGATCATGTGGTTGCCGCCGCGAGCCGGTTCGAAACCCATTGTACTACTGTTGTGAACCCACTCGTAACATAAGCATTTAGCTTAGCACGAGAGGTTAACAAGAATACTAGTAATGTGCGACCCACATTGCTAGTAACCTTTTTTTAAATAAAATAAAGTAGTACTTTTCAATAAGCACGGGCAAAAATATGTAAGACCTAGCTTTCTGAGAACAAACAAGCGAACATGTTAAAAAGTGGCTACGTATACTAGCTAATAATATAGGTACGAAAGTTTCAATGTGATTGCTCTAATAGGTAGTACTGAGTTCTTAATACCTCAATCTATAATTATGACATTCTACGTCAATTCCGTGTATCTACGATTTCCTGATAAATTGTATATACGAGTATTTTGCATACTACTGGGGAAAACCGTGCCTACAACCGGTTCTAGGTATAATGTGGTGAATTATGGAAATACAAAATATTTTCAGTTCCTGCCGCCTTGCAGTTGGTAGTGGTCGTGCCGCCGCCGATGTGATTTGCATAAAATATGTTAAGTAATAAGCGGGAAACCGTTTTCTTATGTGTGTTATTTGCGGGTAGTTTGTGTACCTACTTTGTGGGTATAAATCTTTGGGATTTATGGCGATAGATGTTGTAGTCTTGCCCCCACGTAGAGTTTGCTGTGTGCTCGGTGGCTTGATACTGTACCTACGCATATTCCTGTAGGAACCTATTTATTGCATAGCCGGTCCATATCAATATATCCTTTTCCCCATCAATAATGATGATCAAATACATAGCTTCTGTGGACTTTAGTTGAAACTCTAAAAGATAAAGCCTTTTTCCTCCGGAGATCAAAGGAAGTCCTCCTCGATCGTCCTCTGCCACTAAAAACCAGAACAATCGGTTGAAAATGGAAATGACTGCTGAATTTAGATTTACTGTCTCATTAGTCCAATGGTTCCCAGCGCGACTATTACGCTAGAGGTCCTAGGTACGTATCCCAGGTCGAGCAGTGCTATTTTCTATGAAATTCTCAGTAGCATCTCGGAGTTTAGATCTAGGCCCAGTTAATGATAATAGGCTCGCCCCTGTTAATAATTATACACGGTTGTTCTACCTAACCCTTCAGGGAATGCATGCGTGATAGTATAAGAACATTTCTATCCAAAATCTTGCATTTCTTGTGTTAGTGAGGTTACCGGAGGGAACTTGCGACTCCCCTGGTGTTGCAGGTGTCCACGGGCGGCGGTTATCGCTTACCATCAGGTAATCCGTCTGCTCGTTTGCTTCCCTATCCCATAAAAAAAGCTACGGAAGACTAATTCGACAGCGCTTACAATCTGCATCGCTTCTGGCAAGCCTAAAGCAAACCTTTCACAGACGCAAAACGCAAAAATTGACCTTTGCTACTGACCCCGGCATTTCCGGTGCCCGCCCGGCCGGACATACCAGCCATAATCTGTACCGGCTATCGGACCATAACTTTATGGTAAAAAACGTTGCACCTCTATAGAAACCGCTATCGAATCAGTATATTGCAATTTTTTGTATCGAATGAGGATAAAGAAATGGTTTTATTAGTTCCAATCATTGGTTTATGTCGGCTTGAAAGGTTTTGCAGCCGTTGCAACCGTTAACTGCATATACATACATACCATCGCGCCTACATTTCCCGAAGAGTTAAGTAGATGTGTACTTACTGTACATTTAAAGTTTGTCGGTATGTCTCCATCCCATGTAATAGGGGGCGAGCCTATTGCTATTAACCGGGCACGAATCCAAACGCTAAACTGCAACTGAATATTTCATAGAAAAACCCAATAGCACTGCTCAACCTTGGAATCGAACGTTTTTTTTTTTTCGTATGAAAATCCTTATGGATGCCCACCGTCTATCGGAAGGAAAGGCGGGGGGTTATGTCGGACTTCTACCGACTAAAAACACACGGCCATCTATAGCACATTGTGGAGGGGGCTCCGAGATCTCTAATGAACGCACCGGTGCCCCTCCTGTGCTTTGCCTTTGGCACCTCCCAGAGATGCAGCTTTATTATGCTGTCATCCCCCGGGATACGAACGCCTGCAGTTGTTCTAAGCGTCCGCATCCCAAAAAGTATCCTCTGCTGATGGTAAAATAGCAGGCATTCGGCGTTTGGCCCTAACTGGGCTGGGCACCGAGGCGATTACCTCTCCCGGCTCCTTAGCACCTCTAGCGTAAGTAGCACTTGGAAACGGTAGACTATTGATATATTATGATATTCATTTCTGTAAATAGCTGTTTTAAAGACACTTTAAAGAGTTTTTTTTCTAGACTTACGGGCAATCCATTTTAGTTACTCGTTTGAGCTATATAATTATGTGATATTGCGTTTCGCAATCAAATTAAATTCTACCCTTTTAGCGTCGGGCTCTCACACACAGGACGACGGAACACAATAAAACAATATGGAGCTGGCCAAATCATAAATGTGTCGGCAAACCTACTGGCTTTTGTTAACATTTACATCACGCGTTTCTTCCTAGCATGGAGAAAGGGAAGTGGGTAGTTTCGTATTTTTAGCCATTTTCCCAAGAGAGGAATTCCCCCTTATTTTTCTCCCTTTTTTTAAAGACACTCCCACAGTCCCTGAACCCAGAACAAGCCGTGTCGGGTTTACAAATATACAAATTATAGACACAAAGTACACCCAGACTCGAAACTCGATATATTCACTTCTGCTGGGAACCGAACCGCGTTGCGTAGGTGAGATGGCCACCGGTGACCCTACGAGATTGAGATTATCTAGGTCAGCGTGGGTAACAACAACCTAGCTAGACTATTAAATTGCCTATACGCTCTAAACCGCAGATTTAACAAATTGCAGTATTTTTTTCCTCTACGTTGCTCATTGCATAAATATTCTCTGGCGCTGACGTCTAAATATTGTTAGAAAGAATTTAGATATATAACAATATTTACTTAAAATTACAAACGTTATTTCCTTTAAACCTTTTTTCGGCTTGGGCTGGTCCACATCCATCGCAGAAGATACATGAAAATTTCCCACACTAAAAAAATGATTAAAGGCAAGTAACAAAAATTCACACGTGGGAGAGCCATGCTTCGGCACGAATGGGCCAGCTCAGCTCGACCGGAGTGATACCACGGCCTCACAGAAAAGGCGGGCAACGCACTTGTGACTCCTCTGGTGTTCCTCTCCTTGGGTGTCTATGGACGGCGGTTATCGCTTACCATCAGGTGATCCTACGGCTCGTTTGCTTCCCTATCCCATAAAAAAAGTAAAATACTGGTATCCAAACCAAGTCCAACCCGTATATTTCGGAAAGGGACGGGATGATTTTGTAAAATAGTTCGGATAGAGAGAATGGATTGAGCGTGCGTCGCGCCCGTGAACGGTCTACCAAAGCAAGTGGAAGAGCAAGATCTATCGTGATACCGTTTAAATCCTGAAACCAGATTCTTGAGATACAACATCTAGTTAAGCCTGTTTTTTACTGAGCAACTTTCGTTTTTACATTTCCTTAGCGAATTGCAGTTTCTTCACTACTTATTAATACCCGGGGGAGTGTGCGTGTGGTCTATATCTACTAAATATTATGCAAGGAAGATAGAACAACGGAAGGAAGGACGCATAAGGACTCTTCCACATCCACAATGCACTCATACTCATTCCACGAAACATACACCTAGGACCTCCGCGAACCGTAGCTATAGATTTTAAGAATCACCCTCCGAAATAGGGTAAAACTTGGTAATACGCCCTACTTTTTTTGAAACAGTAATTTTAAAAAAATCTTACAAGTTATTATCAAACTCTTTATTTTGTAACAATATTTGGTATTCTCGCCATAATATCACAAGCGGTAATCTTCATAGGAACTAAGGATAAAATAATATTAATTATTTTTTTAAACCTAAGGTGGGGCGTATTGTAATATGAGTGTTGGCTAATATGACTCACTGTCAATATAAAATGCCCCAGGGTATTAATACTACTTTAACATGTTTTAAACTACGTAACAATGTTATTTTGGAAAATTATTAATTAAATAAACAGCACAGCCCATCTATTAGTTTGGTCGTGTTCGTCTGATATGTCTTCTTCAGAAGTGTCTCCTCTAACTTGATTTTCATTATCGCTTTCAGAAGACGATGAATAGCTTACTTTTCTCTTTTTCTTATTTTTGATAGGACCTTTCTTTGGCTTATTTTTACCTTCCATTCCTTATTTCTTTTTATTGATGTCCTTTTCTTTAACTGTTTTCATTCTTTTTGACCCTGTTAGCTTTGTTTTTGTAACTACATCATTATTTTTATCAGCAATTGCTTTTCGCTTTTCCATATTTTCAACAGATGTCAAAATAACAGCTTTTTGTTTTCTCTTAACAACTGGAAGCTTAGGAACCGGATGGATGGTATTCAAAACTTTGGATGGTGTTGCTTCAAGTTCAGGAACCTGAGCACGAATGGTTACGGAGGTCCCTATTTGTTTTTCTAGAGTTTGTTCAGTGAAATCTACCAAATTGGGCTTTGCAATAGTCGGACACGACTGACTGTCGTTACGAGGATTCGTTACTGGCTGTTCAGATTATTTTTCTGTAGTCACATACGTATCTTTTACAGGGGATGATTTTTCAGTTACTACTGCCATAACAATATCATCAGATCGTTTATTATTAAGATGGACTCCCGAAGGACCAGGTTCAGTTTAGAATTCAGTTGCAACGAGAGGTGTTCTTAGCTCTAATTCATTTTCGACACGCAACGGTGATGTATGGATTGTATCGAAGACTGTAAGTGAACTAACATCATATTCTTGAAGCAATGATAAAGACTCTGTTGGCGTCCTTGACCCATCACCATCTTCGACAACTAAATTTTGGTCTTGTAGCGAATCGGACAATGAAATGCACTCCATGATGCTCGTAATGTTGTTCTTTGATACTTCCCAGACATGATCTGTAACAATAACAAGCAAAACCACTTTAACACTGGTCAAATACTGGGGCGTTTTAAACAACTAGCTAGGGGCGTATTGTAAAATTCGATTTTTAATATGCCCCACAGAGGTCAAACCACTAAGTTTCAAGGTTATAACGTTCAAAACAACAAAAAAAAGAAAGTTAATTTTATCTATTTTACGGTACAATTGATCATTTCGACACAAAATCTAAAATAATAAAAATATATGAATTTCTTGGAAACTTACCACAAATTGTTTCACTGACTTTAAACTTAATTTTACAATATTTTTTATCCGGACATCACAAACGGCGTGCACTTGTCGGCCATGTTGCTCGACTACTAGTGGCCCCCCGCGCGGGTGGTTGCGGGTACTGTAGCTTTCTTAGTGTGAGTGCTAGAGCAGTGGGGCGTTTTGTCACCCAGGGCATATTACCTAGTTTTACCCTACAGGTTCTTTTTACTTGGACAAACTTAAGATATTTTCTTTACATAGACAAACAGCTTCAAACCTTCACCTAATAAACGGGTCTTGCCTGTTCCAAGTACTATTTAAAATTGATCTGTGAGAGATTTAAATCGCTCAATAACGAGCCAATTAGGTTGCCATGCTAGTTTTCGATCATTCGTTCAACTTGGAACTGATTTTGTAGCAAATCAACTTGAATAAATTGTGGTTTCATTAAAATCAGAAAGATAGAAGCCCAGTTCTAATAATATACCTACTACAGATATCATGAATCAACATCTATACACACTACACACATATCTACTTACTTGCGCATTTCATGCAACGTCAGCAGACATTAGCATAAGAATTCGTCCCCTTCATTTCCATTGTAATCAGACCCACTATTCGCAATAAAACCATTCACCAGAAAGGTCAATATATCTTCACATTTTCTTCGCTTGCAAACTTTAAAACTCAAGTCACGAATGCGTTCAAAATAAAGATTCGATTGTTGACTCACCGACGTCAGAACCTAAACGTTTTCCCGCGTAAAGTCTACAAAAGGCAAACTTAAATAAACACTTGGAAAACTGAAACAGTTGTCCTTTTACAGCCTTATATACTATGAAATAAGGACTTATTTTAAAAGGCTATGCTTTGAGCGTGGAAGCAAATAGATTGTCAATGTATTAATAGTGCAACGGTGCGTTCTGCGAATTCGCTGCGATCATTTTCCTCGTCGAATGGAATGCGCCTTCTGACGTCATTTGGAACGCACCTACAAATAACACGGCCAAATTAAATTGTCTTCATTCTATATTTGAATTTGAATTGCAAGCAGGCTTTAGGAATAAGCAGAATGTTATTAACCTGATAATTGAAAAAGTCAAAGCGTTATGTTTGAGTTCTGAGGCGCAATACGTATTACTCTATTTGGACGCTTATCGAGTGCAGGATAACGGTTCTTATAGGTAGTTTGAATGACCGATAGGAATGTTTTTATTAGTTCTAAAAAATAAGGAGTTTTTATTACTTATCGCACGTGGAATTTACTCTTATGGTGTGTTTAGGCAGGTGAGAACAAGCAGGTTATAGGTTTATATTTATGGCGTTGATAATATTTGAATGTTCTTTCTAAATGGATTCATTAGTGCCGCCATGGAGTGTTTTAAATCTTAATTAAGGAAATGTTAAGGACAGAGTTGTTGACAGTTGACTTTGTCAAAGTCACTCGTCCGTGTCTCACCTGTAAGGTGTTAGAAGTTTCCGGGCATTCGGTGCACTCATCCATTGTTGTCATTTCATAATATCACCTGATTATAATGAAGGGCGTCTTGATTAACTGGCTCATTAATCGAAAGTGCGACTGTCCTGTGTGGATTCCCAGGTCGATCGACGTTAGAGTTTTTGTATCAATTTCTCAGTAGCAGCTCGGCGTTGAACTTGTACTCGTTAATGGTAGTAGCTTCGCCCACTACTACATAGGATCTAAACAGCCCGACGAACTGTGGGTGTACATTAGTATACTTCTGCCTAATCCTACAGAGAATACAGGAGTGATGGTATGAATGTATGATTAGAGGCTCAGTTTGAGTCATTCTTCGAACCGACATTAAGGTGGTGTTTTCTTGGGCCGCCAAATCAAATTTCAATTGATTTTTCGCAATTGGTAGGTCTATGCCAGTAGTTATAGCGACGGTAATTAACTGTACAAAATTCACAACAGAGTACTTACAAAATATTTTTCTTAAAAATCGTTATCTATTTGCCTAAATAAGGTTTGGTTGCCTGATAAGGTTTTTAAGCAAGTGTTAATTTGTATTGGGTGAAATAGGTGAACTAATCCATCATCTATATATTACTAATATATAAAGCTGAAGAGTTTGTTTGTTTGTTTGCTTGAACGCGCTAATCTCAGGAACTACTGGTCCGATTTGAAAAATTCTTTCAGTTTTATATAGCCCATTTATTGAGGAAGGCTATAGGCTATATATCATCACGCTACGCGGACGAAGTCGCGGGCAGAAGCTAGTCATATATATACGCCTATAACAGTCGTCTGCTGGACGTAGGCCTCCCTCAATGTGCGCCATTTCACCCTGCCCTCGGCCTGTCGCATAAAGCTTCGGTCAGCTACCTCCCGCAAATCATAACTCCATCTTGCCGGAGGGGATCCTACGCTTCGTTTGCCGAGTCGCGGTCTCCACTCAAGAACACGTCTACCCCAGCGGTTGGCGGTTCTTCTACAGATATGACCAGTCCACTGCGACTTCAGCTTGCTATTTCTGTGCGCTATGTCGATAATTTTGGTTCTCTGTTGGATAACCTAGCTGAACGATTAGCCTATTGTAAACAACGTCTTAAGAATCTTAGAATTCTGCTGCTGAGTTCTCGGTTGGTAGTATTGCCAAATATTTTACCATACAACTTAATCAACCCATTACATTGTCTCCTCTCATAATGAGAGGGATTAGGCTATAGTCCAAAGCAGTTAGCCAAGTGATATGAACATTGGGCTGCCAAGTCAATATTTTACATAGCATACCATCACGCCTGTATTTCCCGAAGGGTTAGGCAGAGGCGTACTAATTTACACCCACAGTTCGCCGGTATGTTTAGGTCCCATGTAATAGGGGGCGAGCCTATTGCCATTAACCGGGCACAAATTCCAAACTCCGAGCTGCTACTGGAAATTTCTTAGAAAAACCCAATAACACTTTGCTCGACCTGGGAATCGAACCCAGGACCTATAGCGTAGCAGTCGCGGTCAGGACCACTTGGCTATTGAGGCAGTTAAGTATTTGTATTAGTATTTGTTGTTAAAGCGGCCACAAAAATACATCATCAGTGAAAATGCCAACGTCTAACTATACATGGGATACAGCCTGGTGACAGACGGACGGACAGCGGAGTCTTAGAAATAGGCTTTTGTGTTACCCTTTGGGTACGGAACCCTAAAAATTAGCTTAGCGCTTGTTAGCTCACTAGATCCTTTCACTAGCTTAAACAACTGTACCTAATTTATCGCTAATTGAAGTTGGTTATGGTTAGTTGTCTGTAAGAAATTGCTTTTAGCAATAAGACCGCCAATTGTACCAAGCATAAACATGTTTGTATCCATAGCTCTATGTAATTTTTTTTTTTGGTGTACAATAAATAGTATTCTACCACTAGACCACTCGGCTAATGAGGCAGTTTAATATATTACCGCTAAACAATAATGTGCTTACAAATTACTGGGCAAAAATTTAACATTTGAGGGTTTAACACGAAAACGCACCCCTTGCTCCTGGTGTAACTGGCGTGTACAGGTTACTGCTTACCGCCCGTCGGCACGTTTGCTTATTTTTCATGTTTGTACGATAAAAAAATAAGATGATAAAGGTTTTTCTCGCACACATCTCAATTGTGGTAGAGAGAATTTTGGGGTGCTGTAAATAAGTCTGTTCTCAGCTTAATTCTTTGCTGTAAAATGACAATTCAAACAAACGAATATAACCAGAACACGGTAAAACCACTTAAACATAATTTATCAACAAAGGAAAGCGTATGTCAGACGGACAATTCTTAACAATAGATATAAGATGAAACAAAACGTAGAGTAAAGAAATATTTCTAAATCATTTGTGCTCTTAACAGTCCGTCGTAAAGTAACGAATAGGCAATAATTAGTCGCCATTTTGAAAATTCAATGCATTGTGAAACCGAAACTTTCCTATTTAATATACCAAAGTTAATGTTGCAGTCCTTTTGCTATAAAGCCAATTGATTTTGAATCTTATGTCGGAGGTTTTACGGGATACGAAGCTGTTGAGGAGTAGCATCGCAGAATATCGTAAAATTATCGCTTGGCGGTTAAAGACGAGTATTCCCAGATTAATCTTCATTGTAGTAACGGTAGAATTATTGATTACTAATGTCAGGAACTTCGCAATTGTTAGAGAGAGACAACAAAACCCAGTCATTGTTATTTTAATGAATTTTGGTATGCTATGACCATCATGTGTCACATAAATCATAGCTATATATAATGTAACTTTTACTGTATTTGCACTTATAATAATATACTGAATTATGCGAAAAACATCCACCATTACAATTTATTTTGTATTTAAAAAAACGTTTCCCACACTATTATTTCCTCCTGTCTTGGGTGCCTTTTCAAACACAAATTCTCACCCACACAAACGCTCAGACCCGGAACTACCTGTAGATCATACAAATATTTGTTCCGTGCGGGGATCGAACCCACAACACGTAGCGTCGAAGCCGATCGCGTAGCCACTTCGCTAATTATAATACGCAATCCCTAACATATTATTATGTTAAAAGTATATTAAAAGACCTCAGCCTAACTAAGTTATTAAGTATTCTAATTAGCGCAGCAATAAAAATGCTGCACATTCCAACAAACACACGTACTTCACTATAGTATGGACTTACTAAGTATAGTGTGTACCCAAAAACAACAAGAACGCACGCCAAATAAGTGAACTGTTGTTGAAAGAAAACTCCACGCAGTAAGAGGTCAGCTTATACTGGATATGTGTACGAAAAAAGCAATGACTGCAGAATTTTAAATGGCCACGATCAAAACAGGCCGATTGCAGTGGGCCAACGACCTAGGTATTGAGTAATATGCATATTATGTATACATACATGCATATATGCTGTGCATGTCTCCACGAACAAGTTCGAATTTTTCGAATTCCTCTCAAACTGGTATTCCGGCTTTGATAGCATTACAACGCGGGTAAGTTTTGTGTTGGAAGCGTGATAACAATACAAATAGAGCCGTAACTTAGTAATAACTAAGCTGATCAACTGCTTGCCGCGGTCATCCTGTGGATGGGTGACTACCACATCGAGTCCCTCCGTGCCTCAGAGATACATTTAGGTAAAGACGCCGATTCTGGTTACCATGGGAACAGGGGTTCCAGGATAAACGACAATCGTTAGTAGTAATCAGAAGCATGAGTTTTTTTTTACAAACATAAATTCTCACATATACAAACAACCCGGAAAAACTACCTGTAGATCATACACAGATTTGCTCCGTCTGGGGATCGAACCCACAACACGTGTGGCAGAAGCCGATCTCGTGTCGTGTCGAGAGGTTGAAATTATTTACCAAGTGAATAATATTCTATTCTGTGGTAAAACGACACCTTTTTTACCAGAAAAAATCCTTATCCATCATCCTCCAAGTTTGTTTTCATGTTAGAATCGGTTTCTAAGGCAACCAGATGCGGCTGAATATGATTATTTTAAACAAAGCAACTGACATCAGACTTCAGCATCCCAATTTTGAGGCATTACCAATATCGTAATGATTAACTGGTTGTCCGACTTTTTGGATTATGATTTCTGATGTAAGGGATTTGAGGAACCACCACTTTATTTGTTTATGGCTTCAATATCATTCGTCGAGTTCACCGCTCAGTCCTGCAGCTACTATGAGCTGTAGGATGAGGAGGTGAGTTCCTTTCCTCCTCCTCTCCTTGAGTCATATTAAGAGGTAAAACAGAAAGTGGAAGATAGAGAACAGTTGTGTTTGCTCAACTGACAAGTTGCTGAGCTCTTAAATTAAAGAAGAACAGCCTTTATTTCATTCGACCTTAAGATGTGATTCCCTAGAAGACCACTAAACTTGCGTATTGGCGATCTGCATTCCCCTCCGCTTCTTCACAACGTCAATAGGTTCCCGTATCGCTCAACATAACTGTGCTTGAAATGAAATGAAATGATATTTATTTCTGTAAGTAGATCTTTAGAGACACTTTTACAAGTCGATGATTTTTCTAGCTAGGGAGCTTCGGCATTTCCTAACTGACGACCTCTGAGAAGAAACACCGAAACAAACTCAGAGAATCATGGTCTCTTTTATAGTCCAGACATAAAATAAGGCAATATATGTGAGTGGGAAAATGCAGGGCAATGTCTGAAATGGCCTTTTGAGGAAAGAACCATAGCAGCTTTGAGTAGACTAGTTCTAACTGACGGCAAGCATGCATCAGTCATCGTGTAGCTCAACCATAATTAAGGGAGCTCAATTTCCTTGTTTTAAAAGGAAGTTTGTTTTTTCTTCACCAGCCTTTCTTTCCATGCAGAAAATTAAATGCCAAAAATCCATACATTTGGAGCCTGATATTTAGGAAGCGGATTTGTAAACCTTATAGGCTACCACATTTAAATAACACAACTCGTGCCAATAAATGTCAATGAACGCAAACCATTTGTTTTTTATTCGATTCGTGCTGATAAATCGAATACGAACGATTTAACACTAATCGAGTACTACAACTCGGTTTAGATTTTAATCGAATCGATGTGTATTTTTTATTTGCTGATCTATGACATACCTGGAAATACGGACTAATAAAAACTATTATGATGTGGTGGATATTGCGCAATACTTGGCACAAAGGAGAATTGTGTCAGGTAGTAGGCCAGCAAGGGATTGAGATATTATGATATGTATAGCAATGATAAGTAGTAGTAGTAGATAGGTCTCGAGTTCAAATCCAAGTCACGCACCTCTCACTTTTCGAAGTCATGTGCGTATTATTAGCAGTTTAATTATCACGCACTTAAATGGTGAAGGAAAACATCGCGAGGAAACCTGCATGCCTTTTGACAGTTTAGTTTGAATGTGTCCTGTTATTTGCTCGCTACCTACATGGGACCTATACATACCGATAAACTTTGGGTGTACTTTAGTACACCTCTGCCACCTATAGGCGCGTTGGTATGTATGAAATAGGTGCCTATGCCAATTGTACTGTTACCCGCGACGTCGTCCGCGTGGTATTAAAAAAATGCCTAAGTTACTCCTTGTTACATCAGCTATCTGCCAGTAAAAGTCCCGTAAAAATTAGCCCAGCCATTTCAGAGATTAGCTGGAATCAACAGACAGATAAAAATTATAAAAACAAAGTTTTGGTATATGTACCGTGTATACATCCGAATGCACTTAGTAAAATACGGTTATTTTAATATCATAAACAGATACTCCAATTGTATTTATATGTATAGTTTTATTCAGATTCCCTAAAATAAATGTTCATTGATAATCGAACAGAAACAATATCGTTATTCACAAATAAATATCTAATTATATCGAAGTATCGTTATTTTTGGATTCGCCGCAATAAATCTTACTTTTGTTTTTATTTTTGAGACACGATGTGCGCATCACCATATTAGAATTGAAGCGTTGTTTGTAAACAAACCTCTTCAATGAAAGGTTATTTTCACGAGAATAATAATTGTTATTTTATCGGTTGTCGAAGAGAAAATGTTATCTATTATATTTTTTATTCTTCTCGAGATTTTTTATATTTGATAGGGCAGCAAACGAGCAGAAGGATCACCTGATGGTAAGCGATTAACGCCGCCCATGGACACCCTCAACAACAGAGGAGTCGGAAGTGCGTTGCCCGCCTTTTAAAAGGGTTTGGGCTGGTATCATCACTCACTCGGCGAAACACAACGTAAGTGTTGTTTCACGCCGGTTTTCTGTGAGGCTATGGTATCACTCCAAGCTCCAGCCGGCCCATTCGTGCCGAAGCATGGCTCTCCCACGGAAAAGCATGGGCTCTCCTACGGTAAAAAAAAACTGCAATACCGTGGTAATATCCCGAAATCCAATTTTATAGTACACATTATTATGTATGTTTATGAACCACTGGTTTTTCAATGATAGTTTTATTTAGTAGGTAGAAAAACTTTTGCCCACAGTTTGTCTTATCTAAAAGGTTTTCTGAGGTCCAATGTATCAAAATTCATTAAAATCGATTCAGCGGTTTTGGCGTAAAAACAGACAGACATTATCTTTCGTATTTATAATATGTATTAGTATATTATAGAAGCGGCGGTAGCGTAATGGTTAGGGCGTACCTAGTTGCCATTATGTTAGTGAACTTAGCAGATCATTGTCCAGCAGATCAAAAATAAATGAGAGTTCTTTTCGCATGCACTAGAGTTCTATAGTTCCTGATACTTTTCAGAAATAGTTCTGCCGTATTTTCGAAAAAAATCAGTTGAAAAAATGATCTGCTAACTTCCCGTAGCAGATCATTTAGCAGCAAATCAAAAATTAATGTAAGTTCCTTTCGCATGCAGCTCAGTTCTACAGTTCCTGATACTTTTTAGGAATAGTTCTAGCGATTTTCCTAAGAAAAAAAAACAATTGAAAAAATGATATGCTAACTTCCCTTAGCAGAGAATTTTGCAGCATATCAAAAATTCACGTGAGTTCCTTCCACATGCAGATTAGTTCTACAGTTCCTGGTAACTTTTGAATATAGTTCTGTAGTTTTTCTTAAAAAAAAACAGATATATAAACTAAAATATACACATATAATAGCTTAAGAGTATAAATAAAGCGATGCAATATTTCTAAGTGGCTTTGATCATTTCAAATCATTGCTAGAGGTGGGAACTCTCGCGATTCTATAAGACCCATATCAGAACTATAAGATAGAACTAGATTTGAGGCCAGAACTCTCTCGAAAATGCCAGCAGAGCATGGTAGAAAGGTAGAAAAGCTGAAAATTCAAAAAAAAAAATTTTGTTTAATTGAAATCATTGCTAGAGGCAGGAACTCTCGCGATTAAATAAGATCCAGATGAGAACTATAAGATAGAACTCGATTTGAGGCCAGAACTCTCTTAAAAATGCCAGCAGAGCATGGTAGTAAGGTAGAAAATCTGAATAATCAAAAAAAAATATTTTGATCAATTCAAATCATTGTTAGAAGCGGGAACTCTCGCGATTCTATAAGATCCATATGAGAACTATAAGATAGAACTCGATTTGAGGCCAGAACTCTCTTAAAAATGCCAGCAGAGCATGGTAGTAAGGTAGAAAATCTGAATAATCAAAAAAAAATATTTTGATCAATTCAAATCATTCTTAGAAGCGGGAACTCTCGCGATTCTATAAGATCCATATCAGAACTATAAGATAGAACTCGATTTGAGGCCAGAACTCTCTTAAAAATGCCAGCAGAGCATGGTAGTAAGGTAGAAAATCTGAATAAGAAAAAAAAATATTTTGATCAATTCAAATCATTGTTAGAAGCGGGAACTCTCGCGATTCTATAAGATCCATGTGAGAGCTATAAGATAGAACACGATTTGAGCCCAGAACTCTCTTAAAAATGCCCGCAGAGCATGGTAGTAAGGTAGAAAATCTGAATAATCAAAAAAAATATTTTGATCAATTCAAATCAGAGCTAGAGGCGAGAACTCTCGCGATTAAATAAGATCCATATGAGAACTATAAGATAGAACTCGACTTGAGGCCAGAACTCTCTTAAAAATGCCAGCAGAGCATGGTAGTAAGGTAGAAAATCTGAATAATCAAAAAAAAATATTTTGATCAATTCAAATCATTGCTAGAGGCGGGAACTCTCCTGATTCTATTAGATCCATATGAAATTTATAAGATAGAACTCGATTTGAGGCCAGAACTCTCTCGAAAATGCCAGCAGAGCATGGTAGTAAGGTAAAAAATCTGAATAATCAAAAAAAAATATTTTGATCAATTCAAATCATTGTTAGAAGTGGGAACTCTCGTGATCCTATAAGATCCATATCAGAACTATAAGATAGAACTCGACTTGAGGCCAGAACTCTCTTAAAAATGCCAGCAGAGCATGGTAGTAAGGTAGAAAATCTGAATAATCAAAAAAAAAAATTTTGATCAATTCAAATCATTGTTAGAAGCGGAAACTCTCGCGATTCTATCAGATCCATATGAGAACTATAAGATCGAACTCGATTTGAGGCCAGAACTCTCTTAAAATGCCATCAGAGCATGGTAGTAAGGTAGAAAATATGAATAATAAAAAAAAAAATTTTGATAATTTCAAATCATTGTTAGAAGCGGGAACTCTGGTGATTCTATAAGATCCATATGAGAACTATAAGATAGAACTCGACTTGAGGCCAGAACTCTCTTAAAAATGCCAGCAAAGCATGGTAGTAAGGTAGAAAATCTGAATAATCAAATAAAAATATTTTGATCAATTCAAATCATTGTTAGAAACAGGAACTCTCGCGATTCTATAAGATCCATATGAGAGCTATAAGATAGAACTCGATTTGAGGCCAGAACTCTCTTAAAAATGCCAGCAGAGCATGGTAGTAAGGTAGAAAATCTGAATAATCAAAAAAAATATTTTGATCAATTCAAATCATTGTTAGAGGCGGGAACTCTCCTGATTCTATTAGATCCATATGAAATTTATAAGATAGATTTCGATTTGAGGCCAGAACTCTCTCGAAAATGCCAGCAGAGCATGGTAGTAACGTAAAAAATCTGAATAATCAAAAAAAAATATTTTGATCAATTCAAATCATTGTTAGAAGTGGGAACTCTCGTGATTCTATAAGATCCATATCAGAACTATAAGATAGAACTCGACTTGAGGCCAGAACTCTCTTAAAAATGCCAGCAGAGCATGGTAGTAAGGTAGAAAAACTGAATAATCAAAAAAAAATATTTTGATCAATTCAAATCATTGTTAGAAGCGGAAACTCTCGCGATTCTATCAGATCCATATGAGAGCTATAAGATAGAACTCGATTTGAGGCCAGAACTTTCTTAAAAATGCCAGCAGAGCATGGTAGTAAGGTAGAAAATCAGAATAATAAAAAAAAATATTTTGATCAATTCAAATCATTGCTAGAGGCGGGAACTCGCCTGATTCTATTAGATCCATATGAAATTTATAAGATAGAACTCGATTTGAGGCCAGAACTCTCTCGAAAATGCCAGCAGAGCATGGTAGTAAGGTAAAAAATCTGAATAATCAAAAAAAAATATTTTGATCAATTCAAATCATTGTTAGAAGTGGGAACTCTCGCGATTCTATCAGATCTATATGAGAACTATAAGATAGAACTCGATTTGAGGCCAGAACTCTCTTAAAAATGCCAGCAGAGCATGGTAGTAAGGTAGAAAATCTGAATAATAAAAAAAAAATATTTTGATCAATTCAAATCAGAGCTAGAGGCGAGAACTCTCGCGATTAAATAAGATCCATATGAGAACTATAAGATAGAACTCGACTTGAGGCCAGAACTCTCTTAAAAATGCCAGCAGAGCATGGTAGTAAGGTAGAAAATCTGAATAATCAAAAAAAAATATTTTGATCAATTCAAATCATTGTTAGAAGCGGAAACTCTCGCGATTCTATCAGATCCATATGAGAACTATAAGATAGAACTCGATTTGAGGCCAGAACTCTCTTAAAATGCCAGCAGAGCATGGTAGTAAGGTAGAAAATATGAATAATAAAAAAAAATATTTTGATAATTACAAATCATTGTTAGAAGCGGGAACTCTGGTGATTCTATAAGATCCATATGAGAACTATAAGATAGAACTCGACTTGAGGCCAGAACTCTCTTAAAAATGCCAGCAGAGCATGGTAGTAAGGTAGAAAATCTGAATAATCAAATAAAAATATTTTGATCAATTCAAATCATTGTTAGAAGCGGGAACTCTCGCGATTCTATAAGATCCATATGAGAACTATAAGATAGAACTCGATTTGAGGCCAGAACTCTCTTAAAAATGCCAGCAGAGCATGGCAGAAAGGTAGAAAAGCTGAAAATTCAAAAAAAAAATTTGTTTAATTGAAATCATTGCTAGAGGCAGGAACTCTCGCGATTAAATAAGATCCATATGAGAACTATAAGATAGAACTCGATTTGAGGCCAGAACTCTCTTAAAAATGCCAGCAGAGCATGGTAGTAAGGTAGAAAATCTGAATAATCAAAAAAAAATATTTTGATCAATTCAAATCATTGTTAGAAGCGGAAACTCTCGCGATTCTATCAGATCCATATGAGAACTATAAGATAGAACTCGATTTGAGGCCAGAACTCTCTTAAAATGCCAGCAGAGCATGGTAGTAAGGTAGAAAATATGAATAATAAAAAAAAATATTTTGATAATTTCAAATCATTGTTAGAAGCGGGAACTCTGGTGATTCTATAAGATCCATATGAGAACTATAAGATAGAACTCGACTTGAGGCCAGAACTCTCTTAAAAATGCCAGCAGAGCATGGTAGTAAGGTAGAAAATCTGAATAATCAAATAAAAATATTTTGATCAATTCAAATCATTGTTAGAAGCGGGAACTCTCGCGATTCTATAAGATCCATATGAGAACTATAAGATAGAACTCGATTTGAGGCCAGAACTCTCTTAAAAATGCCAGCAGAGCATGGTAGTAAGGTAGAAAATCTGAATAATCAAAAAAAATATTTTGATCAATTCAAATCATTGTTAGAAGCGGGAACTCTCACGATTCTATAAGATCCATATGAGAACTATAAGATAGAACTCGATTTGAGGCCAGAACTCTCTTAAAATGCCAGCAGAGCATGGTAGTAAGGTAGAAAATCTGAATAATCAAACAAAAATATTTTGATCAATTCAAATCATTGTTAGAAGCGGAAACTCTCGCGATTCTATCAGATCCATATGAGAGCTATAAGATAGAACTCGATTTGAGGCCAGAACTTTCTTAAAAATGCCAGCAGAGCATGGTAGTAAGGTAGAAAATCAGAATAATAAAAAAAAATATTTTGATCAATTCAAATCATTGCTAGAGGCGGGAACTCGCCTGATTCTATTAGATCCATATGAAATTTATAAGATAGATTTCGATTTGAGGCCAGAACTCTCTCGAAAATGCCAGCAGAGCATGGTAGTAACGTAAAAAATCTGAATAATCAAAAAAAAATATTTTGATCAATTCAAATCATTGTTAGAAGTGGGAACTCTCGTGATTCTATAAGATCCATATCAGAACTATAAGATAGAACTCGACTTGAGGCCAGAACTCTCTTAAAAATGCCAGCAGAGCATGGTAGTAAGGTAGAAAAACTGAATAATCAAAAAAAAATATTTTGATCAATTCAAATCATTGTTAGAAGCGGAAACTCTCGCGATTCTATCAGATCCATATGAGAGCTATAAGATAGAACTCGATTTGAGGCCAGAACTTTCTTAAAAATGCCAGCAGAGCATGGTAGTAAGGTAGAAAATCAGAATAATAAAAAAAAAATATTTTGATCAATTCAAATCATTGCTAGAGGCGGGAACTCGCCTGATTCTATTAGATCCATATGAAATTTATAAGATAGAACTCGATTTGAGGCCAGAACTCTCTCGAAAATGCCAGCAGAGCATGGTAGTAAGGTAAAAAATCTGAATAATCAAAAAAAAATATTTTGATCAATTCAAATCATTGTTAGAAGTGGGAACTCTCGCGATTCTATCAGATCCATATGAGAACTATAAGATAGAACTCGATTTGAGGCCAGAACTCTCTTAAAAATGCCAGCAGAGCATGGTAGTAAGGTAGAAAATCTGAATAATAAAAAAAAAATATTTTGATCAATTCAAATCAGAGCTAGAGGCGAGAACTCTCGCGATTAAATAAGATCCATATGAGAACTATAAGATAGAACTCGACTTGAGGCCAGAACTCTCTTAAAAATGCCAGCAGAGCATGGTAGTAAGGTAGAAAATCTGAATAATCAAAAAAAAATATTTTGATCAATTCAAATCATTGTTAGAAGCGGAAACTCTCGCGATTCTATCAGATCCATATGAGAACTATAAGATAGAACTCGATTTGAGGCCAGAACTCTCTTAAAATGCCAGCAGAGCATGGTAGTAAGGTAGAAAATATGAATAATAAAAAAAAATATTTTGATAATTACAAATCATTGTTAGAAGCGGGAACTCTGGTGATTCTATAAGATCCATATGAGAACTATAAGATAGAACTCGACTTGAGGCCAGAACTCTCTTAAAAATGCCAGCAGAGCATGGTAGTAAGGTAGAAAATCTGAATAATCAAATAAAAATATTTTGATCAATTCAAATCATTGTTAGAAGCGGGAACTCTCGCGATTCTATAAGATCCATATGAGAACTATAAGATAGAACTCGATTTGAGGCCAGAACTCTCTTAAAAATGCCAGCAGAGCATGGCAGAAAGGTAGAAAAGCTGAAAATTCAAAAAAAAAATTTGTTTAATTGAAATCATTGCTAGAGGCAGGAACTCTCGCGATTAAATAAGATCCATATGAGAACTATAAGATAGAACTCGATTTGAGGCCAGAACTCTCTTAAAAATGCCAGCAGAGCATGGTAGTAAGGTAGAAAATCTGAATAATCAAAAAAAAATATTTTGATCAATTCAAATCATTGTTAGAAGCGGAAACTCTCGCGATTCTATCAGATCCATATAAGAGCTATAAGATAGAATTCGATTTGAGGCCAGAACTCTCTTAAAAATGCCAGCAGAGCATGGTAGTAAGGTAGAAAATCTGAATAATCAAAAAAAAATATTTTGATCAATTCAAATCATTGTTAGAAGCGGAAACTCTCGCGATTCTATCAGATCCATATGAGAACTATAAGATAGAACTCGATTTGAGGCCAGAACTCTCTTAAAATGCCAGCAGAGCATGGTAGTAAGGTAGAAAATATGAATAATAAAAAAAAAATTTTGATAATTTCAAATCATTGTTAGAAGCGGGAACTCTGGTGATTCTATAAGATCCATATGAGAACTATAAGATAGAACTCGACTTGAGGCCAGAACTCTCTTAAAAATGCCAGCAGAGCATGGTAGTAAGGTAGAAAATCTGAATAATCAAATAAAAATATTTTGATCAATTCAAATCATTGTTAGAAGCGGGAACTCTCGCGATTCTATAAGATCCATATGAGAACTATAAGATAGAACTCGATTTGAGGATAGAACTCTCTTAAAAATGCCAGCAGAGCATGGTAGTAAGGTAGAAAATCTGAATAATCAAAAAAAAATATTTTGATCAATTCAAATCATTGTTAGAAGCGGGAACTCTCGCGATTCTATAAGATCCATATGAGAGCTATAAGATAGAACTCGATTTGAGGCCAGAACTCTCTTAAAAATGCCAGCAGAGCATGGTAGTAAGGTAGAAAATCTGAATAATCAAAAAAAAATATTTTGATCAATTCAAATCATTGTTAGAAGCGAAAACTCTCGCGATTCTATCAGATCCATATGAGAACTATAAGATAGAACTCGATTTGAGGCCAGAACTCTCTTAAAATGCCAGCAGAGCATGGTAGTAAGGTAGAAAATATGAATAATAAAAAAAAATATTTTGATAATTTCAAATCATTGTTAGAAGCGGGAACTCTGGTGATTCTATAAGATCCATATGAGAACTATAAGATAGAACTCGACTTGAGGCCAGAACTCTCTTAAAAATGCCAGCAGAGCATGGTAGTAAGGTAGAAAATCTGAATAATCAAATAAAAATATTTTGATCAATTCAAATCATTGTTAGAAGCGGGAACTCTCGCGATTCTATAAGATCCATATGAGAACTATAAGATAGAACTCGATTTGAGGCCAGAACTCTCTTAAAAATGCCAGCAGAGCATGGTAGTAAGGTAGAAAATCTGAATAATCAAAAAAAATATATTGATCAATTCAAATCATTGTTAGAAGCGGGAACTCTCACGATTCTATAAGATCCATATGAGAACTATAAGATAGAACTCGATTTGAGGCCAGAACTCTCTTAAAATGCCAGCAGAGCATGGTAGTAAGGTAGAAAATCTGAATAATCAAACAAAAATATGTTGATCAATTCAAATAATTGTTGGAAACGGGAACTCTCGCGATTCTATAAGATCTGTATGAGAACTATAAGATAGAACTCAATTTGAGGCTAGAACTCTCTTGAAAATGCCAGCAGAGCATGGTAGTAAGGTAGAAAATCTGAATAATCAAAAAAAAATATTTTGATCAATTCAAATCATTGTTAGAAGCGGGAAATCTCGCGATTCTATAAGACCTATATCAGAACTATAAGATAGAACTCTGTAAAATCTGTGTATAAAAAAAATACTTTGATCAATTCAATTGATTTTGTACCATACTACCAAGCTATGCTGGTATTTTTAAGAGAGTTCTGGCCTCAAATCGATTTCTATCTTATAGTTCTCATATGGATCTTATAGAATCACCAGAGTTCCCGCTTCTAACAATGATTTGAAATGATCAAAATATTTTTTTTTATTATTCATATTTTCTACCTTACTACCATGCTCTCCTGGCATTTTTAAGAGAGTTCGGGCCACAAATCGAGTTCAATCTTATAGAATCGCGAGAGTTCCCGCTTCTAACAATGATTTAATTGATCAAAATTTTTTTTTTTGATTATTCAGATTTTCTACCTTACTACCATGCTCTGCTGGCATTTTAAAGAGAGTTCTGGCCTCAAATCGAAATCTATCTTATAGTTCTCATATGGATCTTATAGAATCGCAAGAGTTCCCGCCTCTAGCAATGATTTGAATTGATCAAAATTTTTTTTTTTTATTCTGATATTCTACCTTACTACCATGCTCTGCTGGCATTTTTAAGAGAGTTCTGGCCTCAAATCGAGTTCTATCTTATAGTTCTCATATGGATCTTATAGAATCGCGAGAGTTCCCGCTTCTAACAATGATTTGAATTGATCAAAATGTTTTTTTTGATTATTCAGATTTTCGACCTTACTACCATGCTCTGCTGGCATTTTTAAGAGAGTTCTGGCCTCAAATCGAAATTTATCTTATAGTTCTCATATGGATCTTATAGAATCGCAAGAGTTCCCGCCTCTAGCAATGATTTGAATTGATCAAAATATTTTTTTTGATTATTCAGATTTTCTACCTTACTACCATGCTCTGCTGGCATTTTTAAGAGAGTTCTGGCCTCAAATCGAGTTCTATCTTATAGCTCTCATATAGATCTTATAGAATCGCGAGAGTTCCCGCTTCTAACAATGATTTGAATTGATCAAAATATTTTTTTTTGATTATTCAGATTTTCTACCTTACTACCATGCTCTGCTGGCATTTTTAAGAGAGTTCTGGCCTCAAATCTAGTTCTATCTTATAGTTCTCATATGGATCTTATAGAATCGCGAGAGTTCCCGCTTCTAACAATGATTTGAATTGATCAATATATTTTTTTTGATTATTCAGATTTTCTACCTTATTACCATGCTCTGCTGGCATTTTTAAGAGAGTTCTGGCCTCAAGTCGAGTTCTATCTTATAGTTCTCATATGGATCTTATTTAATCGCAAGAGTTCTCACCTCTAGCTCTGATTTGAATTGATCAAGATATTTTTTTTTGATTATTCAGATTTTCTACCTTACTACCATGCTCTGCTGGCATTTTTAAGAGAGTTCTGGCCTCAAATCGAGTTCTATCTTATAGCTCTCATATAGATCTTATAGAATCGCGAGAGTTCCCGCTTCTAACAATGATTTGAATTGATCAAAATATTTTTTTTTGATTATTCAGATTTTCTACCTTACTACCATGCTCTGCTGGCATTTTTAAGAGAGTTCTGGCCTCAAATCTAGTTCTATCTTATAGTTCTCATATGGATCTTATAGAATCGCGAGAGTTCCCGCTTCTAACAATGATTTGAATTGATCAATATATTTTTTTTTGATTATTCAGATTTTCTACCTTACTACCATGCTCTGCTGGCATTTTTAAGAGAGTTCTGGCCTCAAATCGAAATTTATCTTATAGTTCTCATATGGATCTTATAGAATCGCAAGAGTTCCCGCCTCTAGCAATGATTTGAATTGATCAAAATATTTTTTTTGATTATTCAGATTTTCTACCTTACTACCATGCTCTGCTGGCATTTTTAAGAGAGTTCTGGCCTCAAATCGAGTTCTATCTTATAGCTCTCATATAGATCTTATAGAATCGCGAGAGTTCCCGCTTCTAACAATGATTTGAATTGATCAAAATATTTTTTTTTGATTATTCAGATTTTCTACCTTACTACCATGCTCTGCTGGCATTTTCAAGAGAGTTCTGGCCTCAAATCTAGTTCTATCTTATAGTTCTCATATGGATCTTATAGAATCGCGAGAGTTCCCGCTTCTAACAATGATTTAAATTGATCAAAATGTTTTTTTTGATTATTCAGATTTTCGACCTTACTACCATGCTCTGCTGGCATTTTTAAGAGAGTTCTGGCCTCAAATCGAAATCTATCTTATAGTTCTCATATGGATCTTATAGAATCGCAAGAGTTCCCGTCTCTAGCAATGATTTGAATTGATCAAAATATTTTTTTTGATTATTCAGATTTTCTACCTTACTACCATGCTCTGCTGGCATTTTTAAGAGAGTTCTGGCCTCAAATCAAGTTCTATCTTATAGCTCTCATATAGATCTTATAGAATCGCGAGAGTTCCCGCTTCTAACAATGATTTGAATTGATCAAAATATTTTTTTTTGATTATTCAGATTTTCTACCTTACTACCATGCTCTGCTGGCATTTTTAAGAGAGTTCTGGCCTCAAATCTAGTTCTATCTTATAGTTCTCATATGGATCTTATAGAATCGCGAGATTTCCCGCTTCTAACAATGATTTGAATTGATCAAAATATTTTTATTTGATTATTCAGATTTTCTACCTTACTACCATGCTCTGCTGGCATTTTTAAGAGAGTTCTGGCCTCAAGTCGAGTTCTATCTTATAGTTCTCATATGGATCTTATTTAATCGCGAGAGTTCTCACCTCTAGCTCTGATTTGAATTGATCAAAATATTTTTTTTTGATTATTCAGATTTTCTACCTTACTACCATGCTCTGCTGGCATTTTTAAGAGAGTTCTGGCCTCAAATCGAGTTCTATCTTGTAGTTCTCATATGGATTTAATAGAATCAGGAGAGTTCCCGCCTCTAGCAATGATTTGAATTGATCAATTTTTTTTTTTTATTATTCAGATTTTCTACCTTTCTACCATGCTCTGCTGGCATTTTTAAGAGAGTTCTGGCCTCAAATCGTGTTCTATCTTATAGTTCTCATATGGATCTTATAGAATCGCGAGAGTTCCCGCTTCTAACAATGATTTGAATTGATCAAATTTTTTTTTTTGATTATTCCAATTTTCTACCTGACTACCATGCTCTGCTGGCATTTTTAAGAGAGTTCTGGCCTCAAATCGAGTTCTATCTTATAGTTCTCATATGGATCTTATTTAATCGCGAGAGTTTCCGCCTCTAGCAATGATTTGAATTAAACAATTTTTTTTTTTAATTTTCAGCTTTTCTACCTGTCTACCATGCTCTGCTGGCATTTTCGAGAGAGTTCTGGCCTCAAATCGAGTTCTATCTTATAGTTCTCATATGGATCTTATAGAATCGCAAGAGTTCCCGCCTCTAGCAATGATTTGAATTGATCAAAATATTTTTTTTTAGTATTCTGATTTTCTACCTTACTACCATGCTCTGCTGGCATTTTTAAGAGATTTCTGGCCTCAAATCGAGTTCTATCTTATAGTTCTCATATAGATCTTATAGAATCGCGAGAGTTCCCGCTTCTAACAATGATTTGAATTGATCAAAATATTTTTTTGATTATTCGGATTTTGTACCTTACTACCATGCTCTGCTGGCATTTTCAAGAGAGTTCTGGCCTCAAAACGAGTTCTATCTTATAGTTCTCATATGGATCTTATAGAATCGCGAGAGTTCCCGCCTCTAGCAATGATTTGAATTGATCAAAATATATTTTTTTGATTATTCAGATTTTCTACCTTACTACCATGCTCTGCTGGCATTTTTAAGAGAGTCCTGGCCTCAAATCGAGTTCTATCTTATAGTTCTTATATGGTTCTTATTTCATTGCGAGATTTCCCACCTGTAGCAATGATTTAATTGATCAAAATATTTTTTTTTGATTATTCAGATTTTCTACCTTACTACCATGCTCTGCTGGCATTTTTAAGAGAGTTCTGGCCTCAAATCGAGTTCTATCTTATAGTTCTCATATGGATCTAATAGAATCAGGAGAGTTCCCGCCTCTAGCAATGATTTGAATTGATCAAAATATTTTTTTTTGATTATTCAGATTTTCTACCTTACTACCATGCTCTGCTGGCATTTTCAAGAGAGTTCTGGCCTCAAATCTAGTTCTATCTTATAGTTCTCATATGGATCTTATAGAATCGCGAGAGTTCCCGCTTCTAACAATGATTTGAATTGATCAAAATGTTTTTTTTGATTATTCAGATTTTCGACCTTACTACCATGCTCTGCTGGCATTTTTAAGAGAGTTCTGGCCTCAAATCGAAATCTATCTTATAGTTCTCATATGGATCTTATAGAATCGCAAGAGTTCCCGTCTCTAGCAATGATTTGAATTGATCAAAATATTTTTTTTGATTATTCAGATTTTGTACCTTACTACCATGCTCTGCTGGCATTTTTAAGAGAGTTCTGGCCTCAAATCGAGTTCTATCTTATAGCTCTCATATAGATCTTATAGAATCGCGAGAGTTCCCGCTTCTAACAATGATTTGAATTGATCAAAATATTTTTTTTTGATTATTCAGATTTTCTACCTTACTACCATGCTCTGCTGGCATTTTTAAGAGAGTTCTGGCCTCAAATCTAGTTCTATCTTATAGTTCTCATATGGATCTTATAGAATCGCGAGAGTTCCCGCTTCTAACAATGATTTGAATTGATCAAAATATTTTTTTTTGATTATTCAGATTTTCTACCTTACTACCATGCTCTGCTGGCATTTTTAAGAGAGTTCTGGCCTCAAGTCGAGTTCTATCTTATAGTTCTCATATGGATATTATTTAATCGCGAGAGTTCTCACCTCTAGCTCTGATTTGAATTGATCAAAATATTTTTTTTTGATTATTCAGATTTTCTACCTTACTACCATGCTCTGCTGGCATTTTTAAGAGAGTTCTGGCCTCAAATCGAGTTCTATCTTGTAGTTCTCATATGGATTTAATAGAATCAGGAGAGTTCCCGCCTCTAGCAATGATTTGAATTGATCAATTTTTTTTTTTTTATTATTCAGATTTTCTACCTTACTACCATGCTCTGCTGGCATTTTTAAGAGAGTTCTGGCCTCAAATCGTGTTCTATCTTATAGTTCTCATATGGATCTTATAGAATCGCGAGAGTTCCCGCTTCTAACAATGATTTGAATTGATCAAATTTTTTTTTTTGATTATTCCAATTTTCTACCTGACTACCATGCTCTGCTGGCATTTTTAAGAGAGTTCTGGCCTCAAATCGAGTTCTATCTTATAGTTCTCATATGGATCTTATTTAATCGCGAGAGTTTCCGCCTCTAGCAATGATTTGAATTAAACAATTTTTTTTTTTAATTTTCAGCTTTTCTACCTGTCTACCATGCTCTGCTGGCATTTTCGAGAGAGTTCTGGCCTCAAATCTAGTTCTATCTTATAGTTCTGATATGGGTCTTATAGAATCGCGAGAGTTCCCACCTCTAGCAATGATTTGGAATGATCAAAGCCCCTTAGAAATATTGCATCGCTTTATTTATACTCTTAAGCTATTATAATTATGTGTATATTTTAGTTTATATATCTGTTTTTTAAGAAAAACTACAGAACTATATTCAAAAGTTACCAGGAACTGTAGAACTAATCTGCATGTGGAAGGAACTCACGTGAATTTTTGATATGCTGCAAAATTCTCTGTTAAGGGAAGTTAGCATATCATTTTTTCAATTGTTTTTTTTTTCTTAGGAAAATCGCTAGAACTATTCCTAAAAAGTATCAGGAACTGTAGAACTGAGCTGCATGCAAAAGGAACTTACATTAATTTTTGATTTGCTGCTAAATGATCTGCTACGGGAAGTTAGCAGATCATTTTTTCAACTGATTTTTTTTCGAAAATACGGCAGAACTATTTCTGAAAAGTATCAGGAACTATAGAACTCTAGTGCATGCGAAAAGAACTCTCATTTATTTTTGATCTGCTGGACAATGATCTGCTAAGTTCACTAACATGTTGCCATTGCACATTGCACTACCGACGTGAACCCACTCGTAGCACAAGCCTTTAGCTTAGCACGAGGGGTTAACAAGAATACTAGTAATATGCAATCCACATTGCTACTAAACTTAAAAAAAAATACACAAATGTCGTAGGTATTACAAACACCACTTCCTCCTATTCACGTTAAACACATTCCATTCTGGTAACATATTGTTATTCAAAGAACCTAATATACATGTTTTTAAATAACGAGTAAAATCAGCTTTATAGGACGTTCCTTTTCCTTTTACTAAACTATACATATATAGGTATTTACGATCATGGATTCCCATAACACGGCTCACAGTACTCTTAATGAACTATAATATTACACGAGGTTAAAAAAACAATCTAATTAGTGGTTCTTTATCACCAACTTAGATTATAGGCGGAAATACTGCTTCGATACCGAACCGCAATCTTCCTGCTTTTATCAATGCCATGAATCCAGAACAATATGCTTACGGGAAATCCGACACTATTAATGTTCTAATCTACAAAAATAATTAGGCTGAAAAATGTATCCTGGCGACAGTTAGGCTTAGTTTTTTGGTTAATCTACCGCGCTAAATACGCAACTTGGCGGAGAAATCTTGAATCGCGCATGTAATCGCAACTTGAATCTATGTGCTAAGAAAACCCTATCAGAACCATGAAGGTTTTTTTAGCTGATGAGCCACCTGCTGGTAAGAATTCATAACCACCCGTGGGCAGTTGCAACGCCTAAGTAGTCGTTAACGTGTTGCCAAGCCATAAGAGCCCTACAGATAAACCAAATAGTAATACACTTTTTTCACGTGGGAGAGCCATGCTTCGGCACGAATGGGCCGGCTCGACCGGAGTGATACCACGGCCTCACAGAAAACCGGCGTGAAACAACGCTTGCGTTGTGTTTCGCCGAGTGAGTTGAGGTTACCGGAGGCCCAAACCCTTTTAAAGGCGGGCAGCGCACTTGCGACTCCTCTGGTGTTGCGGGTGTCCATGGGCGGCGGTTATCGCTTACCATCAGGTGATCCGTTTGCTCGTTTGCCCCCCTATCCCATAAAAAAAAACTTTGATTAAATTGTGTTTGAATTATGATTTAATTTGGTAGTACGTTTGTATTGGAAATTCGGTCCGCCACCGACTATTAAGACGTAGGATGTGGATCAGAAAAAAAACATCACGGATGTCTAATTGATGCTGAATAAAATATCCGTCTTACGTCCTATACAAAACAAGAACATGGACAAAAACATTTTTTACATATTCTTAAGCTAATAAGTCCCCTAGAAACAACCGTTTAAAATTACAAATAAAGCAAAGTTCACATTACACAAAGGTGCGAATTCCTAACTTCATGTAAATTAACACTCGATATTGTCAAATCGTATCCTGTTACTTGAATTCCGTAATTGTGCCGTTTTTGTTCTACACAATTCCATTTGATTATAACAGCTTAACAACTATTTACTTATTCCATTCGAAATGCAACTGTAATTATTGCTCAATGAGATGCAATTTATATCGTCTTGTTAGGAGATATTAAAACTTTATGTTCCGAAGAGGTAATCTACTGTAATGTTGGTTTGTATGAAATATGTAATTTGCGCTTAGGTCCTTAGGATATACTCTGGGATCTGATGTGTATTTGACACAACCAATTATCATTTATAGTAAGATATATTTATAGTAAATTCCATTACTACAGCAATGGCATAAGACTGGCATTTGGTCACACTGCATGCACTAAAACTAGTTAAAAGTAACGTTGGTTACACTGTTACTGCGGATAAATATCTACTCTAAGAGAGATAAAAATAATGTTTACGGATTTTATCGCGTTATATTGATACTAGCTTCTGCCCGCGACTTCGTCCGCGTAGCGTAATGATATATAGCCTATAGCCTTCCTCACTAAATGGGCTATCTAACACTGAAAGAATTTTTCAAATCCGACCTGAGATTAGCGCGTTCAAGTAAACAAACGAACAAACAAACTCTTCAGCTTTTTATATTAAGTATAGATTATACGATAAGATATCGCCTACCCACGGTAAAAGAATTAGCTTAAAATAGGTACTAAAAAATCTGAAACAATACCCTAAAGAAAATTAACTCGCTGAGCTAACTGGGCTCACCGCCCTTCCCCCTCATGACTGCCTTGCACATCATAAATGCGCGCGCGGTACTTGATCATTATTTTGCTGCGATGTTATTTTAAAACTGCGATATCTCCTAAGATATTCATTGAAATCCAATGATGTAAAGGGCACTTTTGTTTTAAATTAAATACTTCTGATGAATAACGTATTTATTTGGATAAGAATTAATATCATGTTTATAAAAACACCTTCGCAAATAATGCATTTGGAATTTTAGAACAAAGTTAGCATAAAAAAGGTTATAGTGAGCCAACCTTAAAAGATAGACATATGCTTTTTTTTAGAACTTTTAAAGAGGAACAATTCTGTCATATACGATTTTTGCGAAACTTTAACCGTTTACGCAGCGCACGCATCGGAAGCTCTCAAAAGGAAAAAAAACCCGATTTTGAAACATTTTTCATTGGTGCTCCGCTCCTATTGGTCTTAGCGTGATGATATATAGCCTATAGCCTTCCTCGATAAATGAGCTATCTATCACTGAAAGATTTTTTCAAATCGAACCAGTAGTTCCTGAGATTAGCGCGTTCAAGCAAACAAACAAACAAACAAACAAACAAACAAACAAACTCTTCAGCTTTATATATTAGTATAGATTATTTAATTTATTATATAAGGTAACTGTTAGTAGTTTTTAACATTAAGACGACCAACACCTCAGTCTGTACGTGTCTCCGTGACCACGGGCTCTGCAAAGGATCCAAACTTCGGGAATTAAATAAATAAATAAATTAAATAAAAGCGAAATCGGTAAAAAGTAGTTTTATTTCAACATTTATTTAAATCAGTATCTTTTCTAATTTATATATATATAAGAAAGTCGTGTTAGTTACTCTATTTATAACTAAAGAAGGCGAGGTAGCTTAGAATCAAGAGACGGACATAGGATACTTTTTATCCCGTTCCCGTGGGATGTGATGACAGACCGAATTCCACGGGGGCGAAGCCGCGGGCAGAAGCTAGTTTATTATATTCTAGTTACAAATAGTTCTGTCAGGTGAAGGGCGACAATTGAAAATCGATCAATGATTCAATTCTAATCTATTTTAAGGTTCTGTAGACTGAAATTATTTCCATCACTTTACTATTATATTGCCTTCGTATAGGACTTTTTGAGACAAAGGTAGCCTATGTCCATCTCTAGTGTCGAATCTCGCAATACCGAAACTTGTTTCAAAGAAAACCGGCGTGAAACAATACGTTGTGTTTCGCCGAGTTAGTGAGGATACTGGAGGCCCAAACCCTTTTAAAAATCGGGTAACGCACTTGCGACTCCTCTGGTGTTGCGGGTGTCCATGGGCGGCGGTATCGCTTACCAACAGGTGACACGACTGCTCGTTTGCCCCCCAATCCCATAAAAAAACTTGTAATTGATTCAGCGGTTTAGGCGTGAAAAAAACAGTTATTTTCACTTTTTTTTATTAAACTAGCGGCTTGCCCCGGCTTCGCACGGGTGGAGAAATCCCTAAACTTTTTTCAAAATATTCTATAATCTATGTTAATCTGGAATAATGTAGCATTCAAATGGTGAAAGAATTTTTGAAATAGGCCCAGTGGCTTTTGATTTTATTTGTTATATACATACACACATACATACAAATCTTTCCTCTTTATAATATTAGTATTAAATAGACTAGCTTTGACCACGGTGTTACCCGGATTGATCTCGTTTGGATATGAAAATGTCTTAGTTACTTTCTTAGCGATTGTCATAATAATTCCCAACAAGTACCTATCTATACATATATTAAGGTATGTTTACAATGGTCGTTCTTTTGTGGAGCAATTAGACTAGTTTTACTTCTTGTTACCTACAAACATATTTCGAACTTTGCTGAACTAATAAACGAGTTGGCTAACTGCCCTATGTGGAGTAACTTCATCAACTTTTGACCCATTAATTAAACTTATGCGAAGCTTGGTTTTAAGTACTGTTTCGACGTATAAGAGGGATTCACATCTGCTCTAGGTATGGGTTTTTTGTTTAATTTTCATGTATTGATTGGTGGTGAGCAATGTATCTAATTGTATAAGGTACTATCTTTAGCCCGCGGCTTCGCTCACTTGATAGCTTCAACTGTAGTAACAGAATAAAAAGTGGATGCCAAAAAAAATAATTAGACACACAAGTATTTTAAAAATCACACTTTTCGGTTCGTAGATGCTTATATGCTTCCCCTACACCCAATTGTTTTTTTTTTAATATCCAAAACTAGCTGCTGCACGTGGTTTCACTCGCTTCCCAACAGGATTTACTATATAACGGTGTATCAAAATGAAATATGCACAAGATGTTAAGTTTCTATATTATCCTTATGTATTAAAATAATCTGCTCAATACCCTAGTGATCCTAAGCACTATAAATCCTGGGTTCGATTCCCAGGTCGAGCAGTGTTATTGGTTTTTTCTAAAAAACTCTCAGTAGCAGCTCGAAGTTTGGATTTGAGCCCATTAATGGCAATAGGCTGGACCCTTATTACATGGGACCTAAACATATCGGCGAACAGTGTGTAGATTATACTCTCCAGCCTAACAGCCTTATTTATTTTAAAAGAGTGTCCATGGAGTTTCTTGCCGGATTCTTCTCCATAGGATCAACCTTTTGGAACCGTGCAACTAGAAGCATAACGTTTCACAAATGCTTGTAAAAGTTTATTTGAAATAAAAACATTTGAACTTGAACTTGAACTAACCTTTCGGGGAAGACAGGCGTCATGGTATGTTTAGTTCCAACCTTTTGCTTATGCAAAAGGTTGGAACTAAACATACCACGACGCCTGTCTTCTTGTGGGAATTATTTCCCACAGCCTTAAGAAAATATATGCTTAAGATTGACGTAATGCCGTTTCTCTGTATTAGTATATAAATTAAGTAAATAATGTTACTTCAAAGACTACATTATAGTAAATATTTGTCGCTTATAGTAAAATCCTTGGAGCAACCTATGCAAATAGGTGGTTCTTAGAACTTTAGTACAAGCCACAACCGCTTTAAGCAGTTTATTGTAATTGTAAGGACGCAAGCTTTAAGCGGTACTAATGATAGTAAAATAGTTACTACAAATATTTTCAATGCAATCGCTCCATTCAGTGTTTTTCATGATCTACGACTTAATTCTGTTAGACAAAAAGTAAGTTTGTTCTTTTGAAAATATAATTCTTAATCTATTTAGATGTCATGGCCCATAGTAAGCCGATTTGTAGATTGTCGTCGAGCCACCATCAAACTCTGAAGTAGGTAGTCCAAGTTGATAAATAAAATAACTTTTAGCAAAATCTTAGAAGCGGCGATAGACTAATGGCTAGGGGGTCGGGCTTGTGATCATGTGGTTGCCGGTTCGAAACCCTTGCACTACCGACGTGAACCCACTCGTAACACAAGCATTTAGCTTAGCACGGGGGGTTAACAAAAATACTAGTAATGTGTGACCCACATTGCTTATAAACTTTAAAAAAAAGTAAAGCAAATAAAAATGTAATGTGCGAAACAGTTTCGAAAGTCGGGTGGCGAAAACAAAATATCCGACCAAATCAAAGCTACTCCAACCATCATTTTGAGTGACTAGTAGGATCAGACGTAGTACTATGTATATAGTACTAGCTTTTGCCCGCGACTTCGTTCGCGTAGCGTGATGATATATAGCCTATAGCCTTCCTCAATAAATGGGCTATCTAACACTGAAAGAATTTTTCAAATCGGACCAGTAATTCCTGAGATTAGCGCGTTCAAGCAAACAAACAAACAAACTCTTCAGCTTTATATATTAGTTTAAAGAGTATAGATGTATTTATGTAGTGGTACCTACCTACCTCAACGACGTTGTAATTTACTCAGTCGGTACGTGTTATTGTATCTTATCTCTACCACAGATATCTCTACAATTATAAAATTGTAAAAAAGCTGAGTCTGTACATTGAAAATATTTAAAAATAAAACAAGTGAGTTAGGGTATATAAACGTCGCCGAACCCAAAAATGTGATTTTTAAAATTCTTTTCTGTTTGTCTGTTTGTTACAGGTTGGTGAAAAAACTACTGAATAGATTTTAATTTTGTTATCACTGTTAGAAAGTATTTGTGTTCCAACTTAAAAACTGGTATACTTCTTATCTCAAATAATTAAGCGGAACCTGAGATGCAGCTTGACCTCTCTAATGTATAGAGACCCATACAAAGAAGAGATCATCACTGTTGGTTTTTGAGCTTCAAGTGAGCGAAGCCGCGAGCAGAGGCTAGTTTTTTATAAATTCTTTGAATGGGTCCACTTCGGGAGTAGAAATCAGTACACTATTGTCGAAACTATCGGTGAAACACAAATATAGAAACCCATTCATTTTGAAGTCGGGTAAAAAGAAAAGCAAGATGGAAGAAGATGTATGCACACTGCATCAAATGCTATAAGAAATCAGAATTCTTAATAACAGCTCACGTTCTTCTTGCCAAATAATTCGGAATGAAATTGTCTACATACAATAAATGTCATGTCATTTCTGCACGAGAAATGACATGACATTTAATTCGACACTTCAAATCGACGAATTATTCAAAAGTATTTAAAGATCAAAATTATTACTATTTATTATATATTTTTCCTTCACTAAAATAACTAATCAAAATTATTATTCATGTACTTATATTTTTAGACTTCGAGGTGCATTGCACTGCGAGACTAATTCACATTATGAATTCCGTCGTCTGCCGACGAAAATGAGTAAATCAGCTCTTATTATGACCCATTAGTAGTCGTCTAGCACAGAAGCACATGACATTAGCGAGTTTGACAGATGTCACGTCTGTCAAGTAAAGGTCATCACACATTTATCAACACGGATTTCGCACTAGGTGATGTCTAAATTATTGTGTGTGATTATAATAACGCATGAGCTTATGCGGCTGAGGTGTGACCCTCTATGCGGTGGGGCCTGTGGACAAGTGGCAATTTGAAGTTCGAATAGACAACCGAATAGAAACACAAATGTATGGAGATGACATTTGTGCGCGCTCGATTTGTCGACAGTTTATGTCATTTGCATACATTTAGAATACTATACTATTCTATTCGATGAGCGTTCATGCCAGTTGTCTCCAGGCACTGTCCCGCCGCATAGAGAGGGCCTTGGACAGCGGCGGTAGCAAATTACCGTGATCCCATCACTATGTCGAGAATAGTAGTGGTGCTGGTTTCAGTCCGTATGCTGGCCTCCTCACCGGAGATTTTTTTCTGAGCCTTATGCGCTAAGAATCACACAATTTCAACTAAAGTATTTAAAAACCTGAAACTGCTTCCGGTCACAAAAACAGTGAGGCGTTTAACTTAGGTTTATTAACTTTAACTTTCGATCGTTGCTAACTTGAATATGATAACTTTGTTGCGAAACTTGACACCTATTCTTAGTAGCATTACGCAACTTAGAATATCAAATTATAAAAAAATATTCAGGCCCACTTGCACCAACTTCTTAATTATATTTAAATTGTATTTAAACATAATTTTACATAGTAAATTTGTTTGTTGTTAATTTGTAATTTTTCATAGTAAATTTGTGTTTAAATACATAACATAACATAAAATAACATACCATCACGCCTGTATTCCCCGAAGGGTTAGGCAGAGGCGTACTAATGTACTCCCACAGTTCGCCGGTATGTTTAGGTCCCATGTAATAGGGGGCGAGCCTATTGCCATTAACCGGGCACAAATTCCTAACTCCGAGCTGCTACTGGGAATTTCATAGAAAAACCCAATAACACTTTGCTCGACCTGGGAATCGAACCCAGGACCTCTAGCGTAGCAGTCGCGGTCGGGACCACTTGGCTATTGAGGCAGTTTAAATACGATTTAGATATATTTAAAAAATTGGTGCCAGTGGGCCTCAATACATCAGAGACTAAGGTACAGAACGCATCATTCATATAATTCGACACTAACAAGTGAGTGACAACCCTCGGTATTCAACATGGCGGCCGTCTGGAGGTCAAGAGGACTGGTTGCGTCTCTTTGTTCTGTTTTTGCGATGTACCATGACCTACCTTTGTGATTTACTGGGGTCCGAAACTCCGAACTCCGGACAGACTGAACCGTACTCAACATTTTTGTAGCTAACGCCCCGCGCCCCCATTCAAGTTTTAATTTCTTTGAAACAGGATTCCTGGAGCGATTTTAGGGTTAACAGTAAACACACACATGTGTATTGCAAAATTGTAGCTTATTCATAACTAGCGGCCCGCCCCGGCTTCGCACGGGTGGAGAAATCCCTAACTTTTTTCCAAATATTTTATGGAATAATGTAATGTAATGGTGAAAAAATTTTTGAAATCTGGCTGTAGTTTTTAGTTTATTCGTTACATACACATACACATACATACAACTATTTCCTCTTTATAATAGTAGTATAGATAATTTAAAACGTCTTAAATCAAATCAAATCAAATGTTTTTTATTTCAAATAAGTTTTTACAAGCGTTTATGAATCGTTATGATTCTTTCTATTATATTTATAATAGAAAGTATATAATTATATATTAAATAAGAAAGTATGTATCTATATACTAATATATAAAGCTGAAGAGTTAGTTTGTTTGCTTGAACGCGCTAATCTCAGGAACTACTGGTCCACTTTGAAAAATTATTTCAGTGTTAGATAGCCCATTTATTGAGGAAGGCTATAGGTTATATATCATTACGCTACGCGGACGAAGTCGCGGGCAGAAGCTAGTAAAATATATAATTATATTCTACTTTCTTGTCAGAGGTCGTCAGTTAGGAAATGCCGACGCCATCTTGTTAACATAAACTAAAACATTGACTTGTAAAAGTCTTTAAAAAATTAATCTGATCATAAGAAGAAATCAATATTTATTATTGTTGTGATTTTCTTAGAAAAATCCAATAACGAAGGCCTTTGATCCCGGGGTCTTTAGCGTAGTAGTCGCGGTTACGACCATTAAGCTACTATATCATAGTTACGGATTACACACGGTCTTATTGTTACTTGGAAGTAGAGCAAATCAAAGATTAATGCTAACAGACAGTCTACGCGAATTCTATCTGGTAATTAAGGTAACCAGATTAGAATGTACCCTGTAGGCAGAATATTTGCTGCTTAGTTCTGTTATAATCTATGAACTAATTGACTTAGTGCTTTGTTTGTGTGAGTCAAAGGCAATTAGTAGGTTTCATCGATAATTTTTAGGTAGAAATTATTATTTACCTTCCTCTTACATAGCTTTTGGACGACAAGTTTGGAGTAGCCGCTGAGCGATCGGCTTCTACGCTACGTGGTGTGGGTTCGAACCCCACACGGAGGAAATATTAGTGTGATCTACAGGAAGTTGTTCTGGGTCTGCAAGTTTGTGTATCTGAGAAATTGTAAAAGCACCACGATACGGGAGCAAAACCTCGTGTGGAGTAAAGTTTCGTTTTTAAATACAACCCTGAATGGGAATGATCATTACTGAAAAATAAATTATTGCACCTAAACAGATCTTGCACAAGAAAATTTTTATAGGATAGGGGAGCAAACGAGCAGACGGATCACCTGATAGTAACCGATAACCGCCGCCCATGGACACCCGCAACACCAGAGGAGTCACAAGTGCGTTGCCCGCCTTTTAAAAGGGTTTGGGCCTCCGGTAACCTCCTTCACTCAGCGACACAACGTAAGCGTTGTTTCGCGCCGGTTTTCTGTGAGGCCGTGGTATCACTCCGGTCGAGCCGGCCCATTCGTGCCGAAGCATGGCTCTCCCACGTCCAAAAAAAATGATATAAATATAAAAATAAATAAATAAGAAAAAACATCCACGTTCATTGATGAAGCGAAAGTGAACCACTAGTCTAATGAAGCATTTTTATATTAGAACTTATTGAATTTAATTAAATTTGAACCCTTTACAGAAAACCGCATCTCAATCGGTCAAACCGTTCTGGAGATAAACGGCAACTTTCGTTGGCACACAAACAAACAGCCTCTTAATAACCTATTCCGTTTGGGTAAAAATATAATAAAAATAGGTGAAAATATTTGATGTGGCCAAATTAACGATAGGTCACGTCGTCACGTCGAAGCTGATAATGACGTAAAAAGGGCCGCATCATTCTGCGAACGTGAAAACTTTGAACTGTTTTTAAATACATATCTATTTTTTTAAATAAATATCTTACTTAACTTTTTCTGAATCATTTTAGTATACGAATAATCTAATGGTCTTAGGCGTGACTACTATGCTAGTGGTCTTAGGCCGAGAAAAAGTGTTATTGGGTTTTTCATGAAATTCCTACTAGCAGCTCGGGAGTTGGTCGCCCCCTATAACATGGGGAACTAAACATACCGGCGACCGGTGGGTTTAAATTAGTAAGCATACCTCTGTCTAATCCTACGATGAATACAGGCGAAGTTAGGTTGTTTATACGTTATTGCTTTTACCGAAATATTTAAGACGAGAATGCCATAGATAGTTTAAAATAATAGGTTAAATAAACGAAATCGAAGCAAATTATCGAAAAGCGTTTTTAAATTGCTACAATTGATAACTCTGTTTTTTCCCTAAATGTAGATACCTATCTTTATAACCGTGTTTTTTGAATCTCATTGTGCGTTAAGGTAGAGCACAGAGGAGACCCGCAGATCTAAAGAAAGAAAGAAAAAAACATTTATTCCCGTCCGTATGACGTACGCCAAACCAAAAAAATATAAATAAATTAACCACAATATGTACCAAGTTTAAAGGTTTTTCGAACCGGGCCCGCTTTAAGGGCCACCCGGGGCAGGTGTCCTGGTTTGCCCCCTTTTCGGGGCTGGCATTGAGCCAAGAGTACTTTGGTCGGTAGATATATCGCAATCACTCCCGTCCGAACTAAACTTTATTTTACACAACAATACATACCATCACGCCTGTATTCCCCGAAGGGTTAAGCAGAGGTGTACTAAGTTACACCCACAGTTCGCCGGTATTAACATAACAATAACATATTATTTTTATTCTTTGTAATTTAAAGTAGTCGGAATCTGATTTTATATAGTAAAGTCCGCAGTTTTAGTGTTGGACTTCAGTAGCCGCCCACGCCCCGCCCGCCCACAGCCTTCAGGGCGGCGGTGTTACCACGTAATTATACTTACAGCCTCGTTTTAATACGAAACTAATGCGTAGTGAGTGCGAATATTTGTATTAAGTAACACATTAGGGATCTAACTACAAATATAAAAGATTTGTATATTTGACAACCTCTGTGGTTTAGTGGTTCCAGTACCGGACTGCTGACCACGAGGTCGTGGGTTCGATTCCCACAGGACACAAATATTTATGTGATGAATATAAGTGTTTGTGTTTGTCTGGGTGTTTCTTATGTATTATAAGTATGTATTTACAAAAAAAAGTATATAAGTATTATATCCATTGTCTAGTACCCATAGTACAAGCTCTGCTTAGTTTGGGACTAGATGGTGCTGTGTAAAAAATGTCGCAGAATATTTATTATTTATTATTATTATTTGTCCAAGTTCTGAATCAATATGTAACATACAATATCTACACGTCTGTATTTCCTGAAGGGTTAAGCAGAGGTGTAAATGTACATCCACAGTTCGCCAGTATATCTAGGTCCCATGTAATAGGGGCAAGCCTATAATAATAAGCCTGTAATAGCTGAGAATTTTCTAGAAAAATTACGTCAGGGTTTGATTCGCAGATGATCACAAGACCAATGCGACAGTTTAAAATTAAAATACGTATTATGAATATGGTTATATATAATAGGTAATGGAAAAATGAACAAAGTATAACTTGCGCATTTAAGTACTCATTAGTATGGATATGGATTCTTATGTCTACTTCTCCCGCAGAGGAATATGGTAGTGTTGCCAAAAATAAAATACGGATGAAACTTATTGTGGGATGTAAAAAAGTATATACTTATGTACAACGTTCTGAAAATGCTCAAGTTAGGTACCTACTGGTTCCTTAGCGTTTTGATTTCATTTTAGCAGAAACGAAAATATTAAAGAAAATAAACTTGTGTGCATTTAAACTTTTAATATACACTAGCTTCTGACCGCGACTTCGTCCTCGTAGAATAGTTACTTGGTCTTAGCATGATGATATATAGCCTATAGCCTTCCTCAATAAATGGGCTATCACACACTGAAAGAATTTTTCAAATCGGACCAGTAGTTCCTGAGATTAGCGCGTTCAAGCAAACAAACAAACTCTTCAGCTTTATATATCTATACTAATATATAAAGCTGAAGAGTTTGTTTGTTTGTTTGTTTGTTTGTTTGTTTGTTTGTTTGCTTGAACGCGCTAATCTCAGGAACTACTGGTTCGATTTGAAAAATTCTTTCAGTGATAGATAGCTCATTTATCGAGGAAGGCTATAGGCTATATATCATCACGCTAAGACCAATAGGAGCGGAGCACCAATGAAAAATGTTTCAAAATCGGGGTTTTTTTTCCTTTTGAGAGCTTCCGATGCGTGCGCTGCGTAAACGGTTAAAGTTTCGCAATAATCATATATGACAGAATTGTTCCTCTTTAAAAGTTCTAAAAAAAAGTCCGCGACAGCATATGTCTATCTTTTAAGGTTGGCTCACTATAACCTTTTTTATGCTAACTTTGTTCTAAAATTCCAAATGCATTATTTGCGAAGGTGTTTTTATAATCATGATATTAATCCTTATCCAAATAAATACGTTATTCATCAGAAGTATTTAATTTAAAACAAAAGTGCCCTTTACATCATTGGATTTCAATGAATATCTTAGGAGATATCGCAGTTTTAAAATAACATCGCAGCAAAATAATGATCAAGTAGGTACCTACCGCGCGCGCATTTATGATGTGCAAGGCAGTCATGAGGGGGAAGGGCGGTGAGCCCAGTTAGCTCAGCGAGTTAATTTTCTTTAGGGTATTGTTTCTGATTTTGTAGTACCTATTTTAAGCTAATTCTTTTACCGTGGGTAGGCGATATCTTATCGTATAATCTATACTTAATCTATACTAATATATAAAGCTGAAGAGTTTGTTTGTTTGTTTGTTTACTTGAACGCGCTAATCTCAGGAACTACTGGTCCGATTTGAAAAATTCTTTCGGTGTTAGATAGCCCATTTATTGAGGAGGGCTATAGGCTATATATCATCACGCTACGCGGACGAAGTCGCGGGCAGAAGCTAGTTAGTAATATTAGTAATAGATCAGTAAAAGTTTCAAATCTTTCGAGGACCATAATTTAGCTATTTAGGACTACTGGTTGGAAGCCACCGGTTTAGAATATAGTTTCCCCGAATAAATGTTACATTTGTGGTTGTAGTGACATAACAGATTCTTTTAACGATTTAAAAAACTACCAGCCAAATTCTGCCTCAATACATAAAAAACGTAATGTTTATTTAGAATTAATCAGTTTAAAATTGTTTGCCCTCCCTTGAACCCACGCTGTTTAGAAAAGACCTTGGCAGTGAATGGACTTGCAGCCGCCAATCTTTGTCTACCAGTGGTTGACCTACGGTTTAAAAAACCAATACGTCAATTCATACATTCACTTGTTTAAAAAAAAACAATTGGCAAAGGTATTATGGGAGGTTCAATGTGAGTCTATTAAACATTCATTGATGGATTTTCAAACTCTTTTGTGGAATCTTTTTTGTACAAAATACCAAATTACATTACTGCTTGTTGGCTTTCAAAGTGTTTACACCACAAATAAAGTACTTAACTAGTTACTATTATTGTATAACAATGAAAACAACCTTCATTATTTCCATGTACTCTCTTACAATGAACTTCAAGACCAATCCTAAACTTACTTTATCACAATCTTGACGGTAAATGAGTGAATCTTTTTAATTATAATAAGTATGGTCGCCAGCACATCTTGGTTACCAAAACTATCAAATTTCTTCAATAGATTTTGGAGGAGGAGAGGCCGAGGGTAGGTACAATAAAAATAGATTAGCATTGTGTCTTTAAATACAAATATACTTTGTATAAATTCTAAATTCCTTGATAAAAATTTAGAAATTATACAAAATATATTTTTATTTTTAACATTCTATTATTTTACAACGGAACAATTAACATTTTATTATTTTATCTCATCTTCTTTTGCCGAAAAACTTGACGCCATTAACCGGTACATTTTTAATAAATAATAAATAAAAATAAAAGCAAATGAAATAATGAAATCAAGTAGAGGCGTGTATGTGTGTGTGTGCTTGCGTACGCGCGTAAGTTTGTGAGTGTCTCTCTCTCTGTGTGTGTGTGTGTGTGTGTGTGTGTGTGTGTGTGTGGGAGTGTGTGTATGTGTGTGTGAGAGAGTGCCTGAGTGTGTGTGTATACATGTGTGTGTTCATGTGCGTGTGTATGTGCCTACACTTGTGCGTATATGTATGGATAGTTGTTTGTTTGGGTGAATTATGCCTACTAACCTGTTTAATACAACTATATGTTTGATATACTTCAAGCTAAAGTACCCAGGATATCTTCCACGTCATCATAATTAAGAGTAAGGAGCCAATCAGTCAAAATTTTCTTACACTCGTACAGTGGCTTGGGATAAATATTAAGTATACGATTAACCTTATTGTAGACACGGGGCGCTTGGGCTAAATTTTGTCGACTAGCAAATACTGAACGTGCGGGGTATGTGGGGGCTACTATATCGCATTTTTCATGGGATAGAAATAAAATACTAAAATATTTAATACACTTCCCCGGTCAAATCAAACATACAGAAAGCATCTAGAACTTTCCGATATCCTACAAACCTAACGTAACAATAATAAGAACTTTACGTCGGGGGGAGATCTCAAAATAGTCTCCTACTAGGGCAGGCGGGCACAGCATGGGCCCATTCATTACTGTGTGACGTCATACTATGACCGATATAATCTGTGGTGCAGTAAGTACGTGTCCATGTTATTGATAACGAACGAGTGTAAGTTCTGTTTGTATGAGTTGGCGGGAAATCTTTATTTATAAAATTCCGGTGTGCGTGTGTTCGTAACTGTTTTTTTTAAATTTTCGGGGCTACCTGGTGGCAATGGCGCGTTTGTCAACATGTTCTGAGGTAGGACTGACACCGAGGCAAAGTATTTTTTAGCTGTTATCCATCCATATATTATCACCATCCAGATTTGTATACCTCTTATCGAAAACAAACAGCTGTACCCGATGTTTGCGTAGCTACCTTATTAACCTAACGCTTAAAATAAGAACTAGATAATAGGGTTCCATCGCATAAACCTTGTGACAATGTTTCAAATAACGCTGATCAACATAGTAAGTGTCTAGTTATTATACTTTTTTTGATGACCCTATCTGATCCTGATCCTGATCCTGATCTATACCTGATCTATAGACCATTTTTTAAATATCTACACAATCTTATTGGTTTTATGGACACCTTTTTTAAATTTTAGGCTGTCTCATTTCTACGTGAAAGTACCTCCTATTGTTTCATATGTTCATAGAAAAAATGCTCAAACCCTCTAACCAGCTTAATATAAATAAAAAAACAGACAAATCCGCATGAATAAACAGTATGTAACTAATGAATGAGCCTTACGTGGGTACCACTCGTGCAGATAATGATTGTATTGACTGCAAAGGTCACTCCTATGGCGGTGGCGGTGCTAGTCGTAACTACTCTAACAAGTCGTTGTCGAATGAATGAACGCCTACGTCCGCACTATTGATTGGTAGAAAGTGATAACAAGATAATTGAGTGCATTGCGGTAATAGCGTCTATTATTTATTTAAAACTAGCTCTAGCCCGCGGATTCACTTGTATCTCAAAACTAAATTAATTCAGACGTTCATAATTATTTCGGCCGCACTGTACAAAATTCGTCCATGCGGGAATGGAACTGGGTTCGTTTCCCAAGTCGATCAAAGTGTTATTGGATTTTTCTGTGAATATATCAGCTCCGGAGTTTTGAATTTGTATCCGGTTAATGGCAATAGGCTCGCATCAACGACTGATGGTGTTATTTTTGCTTTTATCTCTATTCGTTTCTTGATTTGGAATCGACTAAAAAAATATAAAGAAATGCAAGTATACTTACATGCTACTTGCTACTTAATACGAGTATTATAAATGCGAAAGTTTGTGGGGATGGATGTTTGTTACTCTTTCACGCCAGAACGGCTGAACGGATCTGGATAAAATTTGGCATAGAGATAGATTATAGTCTGGAATAACACATGGGCTCCTTTTTATCTGAAGTCCACGCAGACGAAGTCGCGGGCAGAAGCTAGTATTGCATAACTTATACGTAGCAAACTGAAGACGAAAATAAAAATTATTCTTTCCTTGTATCAAGATCTCCAAGCCTTGGAGTAAACAGTTTTTCAAGCAAAGCGGATTCAGGTGATAACCTTAAAGTCCCAAATACCTCTCTATCTCCTCGTAATCGTATCAGCACGTGTGCACTCGAGCGAGGCGTGATAACCTCGACCCGGTTATCACGACCAGCTCCTCGAGACAAATGACATTATGTAAGAAGAAATGCACGCGAAAATGTCTACCCTACAATTTCATATTTTGTTGGCTGCTCTGCAATAGTGACCTCTCATGTTAACAGTAATACAGTAGACAATTGCACGCTGAGTATGTTGAAGTGCATTCTTGAATGAAAGATAGTGCTTATCGGACATTTACTTTCTATAATTATCATCTAGTAGTAAAATGTTACTAGTGACTATATCAGGTGTCCTTGTGGATATCAATTGCCGGTGTTTCCCTACTGTAAATAAATAAAATTAAAAGCAGAAACTACTTTTACTTTTGAGGTATTTTCTCTCATTCTGAGAGGAGACCCGTACCCAATAATGGGACAGAATAATGGGTTGATTATATGCTATGAGGTATTCCAAACTTTTGCTCGGTGATAAGACCTACCTCACGTTGGAATCTGTCTGCAGCGCCTTTGTGTGTTCGACTTTTCGCGAAGATTATAAACGTGGAGTAAACATACACATATATAGGTAATAATCGTATATTTTATAACACTTTGGTCAATACAAAGTTACACAATAATAATAATATCGTGTTAATATAGTTTCGTCAATGACATTCGTGATATCGGGATGGATTCGTCTGACATTGCTTTAACTTTTGATAACACAACTCTTAAGCGTGATACAAGGAATCTTGTTCACTCTGTATCATTTTTTTTAATTGAAAAAGTCAAATAACTTATTAACTGATTAAAATATGCTTAAGCTTTAAGCTTGTTATTAGGATTTGTCCGGAGAAAATAGTTAAGTCTAGAGTCATGCACTAACAAGACAGGTACATACCTAGTTTTTTAGCATAAGAAACGTCTTTTATGAAAACTAACATAACATATTATTATTAACAAGCTGAAGCGGCAGTACATTGACCATAACGTCAGAATAAACGACAGCGTAGACGTATGCTGGAGTGGAAACCGCGACTAGGCAAACGTAGCGTAGGACGCCCTCCGGCAAGATGGAGTGATAATTTGCTGGTGGAAACTGGATGCAACAAGCCGAGGACAGAGTGAAATTGGCGGCCTACTACACCCCCCGACCCTCAGACATATACTATCTCGTAGTAGAGGATCCATATTAAAAAAAGCTTTATGAAACAGTTACTGCCTCATTAGCCTAGTGGTCCAGAGCGCGACTGTTACGCTAGAGGTCCTGGGTTCGATTCCCAGGTCGAGCAGTGTTATCGGGTTTTTCTATGAAATTTCCAGTAGCAGCTCGGAGTTTGAAATTTGTGCCCGGTTGATGGCAATAGGCTCGCCCCCTATTACATGGGACCTAAAATACCGGCGAATTGTGGGTTTACACTAGTACGCCTCTGCCTAACCCTTCGTGGAATACAGGCGTGATGGTATAAAACAGTTAAACTCCGCTTCTAAGGACCAGAAAATCAGTGCACATACGTACGCATATTAGCATAATACTTTGGCCCCGGCATATCCTTTCATTCGGCCCTGCAAATTCAGAGCAGGCCACAGATAATCAATGTAACAGATTATACGCAACCAATAGTTTGATAGATAATAGTTATTAATAAATTAATGAGCGGCGTACAGACTTGCAATTATAGCGATAGGACCGGCCTTGGCAGATTTCACTTATCTAGCGAATTTAAAATGGAATGCGTCGCGGTGTGTGGTGCTAGTTTCGGCGATAGTATTAAAAAAACGCCTAAATTACTACCGTGGGAGAGCCATGCTTCGGCCTCACAGGAAACCGGCGTGAAAGAACGCTTGCGTTGTGTTTCGCTGAATGAGTGAGGATACCGCAGTCCGGTTGAAAAGCGGGCAACGCACTTGCAACTCTTCTGGTGTTGCGGGTGTCTATGGGCGGCAGTAATCGCTTACCATTAGGTGATCCGTCTGCTCGTTTGCCCCCTATCCCATTAAAAAATAATGTTCTCCGCTGTTACATCTTCTTTCATACCCTTTTTTTTTCATGAAAACGACTTCCTTTACTTCCTAAACTTTAACACTAACAAATTTGTTATAATACAAGAAAAAACAACACCATTGAATCTCGACAAACTAGTCGTTATTTTTGTAGGGATCGATGACTATATTGTCAAAAATTTAATTACTGGTCTAGTCTCATATAAGTTTAGTTATTGTCTGACAGTAATTTCCAACATAATGACATTTCTAAAAATATATGTTTGTCCATTCAAAATATTCATAGACAATATTTTATTTCAATTAGACCATTAAAACTAATTGCGCGGTTCCAAAAAGTTGAGATGAGCTGGCAAGCCACTTCAGAAAAATTAATAATACAAATCCTACTCAGATAAGAATACTTTTTTTCTATTTAACCCTTTTTAAATCCGCCTTCCGCTTCCTCTTATAAATTAATCATCTCCACAGCAGTTACTTAGTAACAGTATTTTTTTTATGTCTCACTCTTAAACTGATACTCATATCTGCAACATACATAATATACACGCAACTTTATATAATATCAACTGGTACATTTACACCCAGAAACTGGTCTGAGCTAATTAAATATTTTAAAATTTTCCGTTATTAAGTAAATATTATATTTCGGCCGCACGATTTGAATTTCATTTGGAAACTTGATTCGTTTTAATTAGTTACATAACATAACATACCACTACGCCTGTATTCCCCGAAGGGTTACGTAGGCGTACAAATGTAAACCCACAGTTCGCCGGTTCCATGTAATAGGGGGCGAGCCTATTGCCATTATCCGGGTTCAAATGCCAAACTCCGAGCTGCTACGAGCAGTTCATAGAAAAACTCAATAACACCATTGTTCGACCCGGGAATCGAACCCAGTAAGTTTAGCAGTCGTGCTAGAGACAACTAGACTAATGAGGTAGTTTTTTAGTGTAACTGTCCCACTGATGGGTATGGTTCTTAAAAGGCGTTAGCTTAGTCAACGATCCAAATGAAGAAAAGCTCATCCATTTATCTAAAAATATTGCCAAACAACAAGCTACATTATTACTATAGGTAGGTACTATAACGTTTTGTATTCCTGACCTAGCTTACGTCAATCGTATGTTGTTTATATTCTGATATTGCATAACCAGGACGCAGAACCAAACAATAATACGGATATGTAGGCCTATGCATATTGTTTACATTTCTACGCACTTCCAGCGTAAGAAGACCCCTGGCTACTCACATTTATAACCAGCCGATGAGTTCTCAATATATGGACAATTATGTGTCCAGTTATCATCGATACCTTCTGTGGAATAAAATGACGGTGGTCAGAGGTTAAAGGTTGGTTCAGATTTGAAACATTGATACGAGCATGTCCTACCGCAAAGGCTTACAATGTTGTCGAAGGTGACAGATATTTATTTGGATTATATAATTATTACATCAGAGCATGAAAAAAAACTTTATTTGATAAGGAAAAGTAGTCAGATTTGTTGATCAAGTTAAAAACTGAAAAAAATACTTTATAAAAATACTTTTTAACCGACTTCTGCTGCTGTACCGACAAGAAATTTGAACAAAAGTATACCATCACGCCTGTTATTCCCCGAAGGGTTAGGCAGAGGTGTACTAAACTACTAATGTACACCCACAGAGCGCCGGTATGTTTAGATCCCATGTAATAGGGGGCGAGCCTATTGCAATTAACCGGGCACAGATTCCTAACTCCGAGCTACTGGGAATTTCATAGAAAAACCCAATAACACTGCTCGACCTGGGAATCGAACCCAGGACCTCGAGCGTAGCAGTCGTGCTCAGGACCACTTGGCTAATGAGGCAGTTAAATAAAAGAAGATACTATCAATATGGAAAGGTGTATTTACCATATAACTTTGATTTATGTCTAACCAATGATTCTGAAGATATTACGAAATATGCTTGAAGTGTCTTCCTTTATAATAAAAAAACTACTTAAATAGGTATACTGACATTGTCTTAAAAAGTTATCGTATCGTTTCAAGTGGCCAACCATCTTTCCTCTTCAGTTCTCTATGATTCTCAAGAAGTATCGAAAATGCTACTTCGTGAGTAATCAGCTTAATTATCATTAATTACTTCTTCTTCTTCTTCTACTATTATAAAATTGTAAAAAAGCTGTGTCTGTACATTGAAGATATTTTAAAAAAACAAGTGGATTAGACAAGAATTTTAAAAATCACATATTTGGGTTCGGAGACGTTTATATACCATAAACGTCTCCGAACCCAAATATGTGATTTTTAAAATTCTTGTCTGTTTGTCTGTTTGTTACGGGTTGGCGCAAAAACTACTGAATAGATTTTAATTTTGTAATCACTGTTAAAAAGTATGTACTCCAAATTAAAAACTGGTATACTTCTTATCTCAAATAATTAAACGGAACCTGAGATACAGCTTGACCTCTCTAATGTATAGAGACCCATACAAAGAAGAGATCATCACTGTTGGTATTTGAGCTTCAAGCGAGCGTAGCCGCGGGCAAAAGCTAGTTATTATAATAAAACATACTTATGGGCCATCTGATGGTAAGTGGCAACCGCACACCATGGACATCAGCAACGCCAGTGGTATAACTGGAGCGTTTTCATCTTGAGATCTCGGTCGTTAAGCCTCTTTTTCCTGTAAATTTCCCTGTGAGCACATTACCTATTGCTTATCGACTGAATGCTTCCCAATGCTATAGCAAGGTGACGTCTATTTCAAACTATCGGAATCCAGTTTGATTGATTATATTCTACACTTGGTTTTGCTCACGTGAACCTATATTAGTGTTAGAAATGGATCCCAAAAATAAAAATAACCAACAATGATGATCTCTCTGTATAGGTCTGTATACATCAGAGAAGTCAAGCTGTATCTTTGGATCCGTTTAATTAATTGAGATAAGAAGGCCACCAGTTTTTAAGTTGGAGCATAAACTTTCTCTTTCTTCATCACTAATAAGTGATAACAAAATTAAAATCTATTCAGTAGGTTTTGCGCCAACCCGTAACAAACAGACAAGAATTTTAAAATTCTCAATTTTGGGTGACGTTTATATATCCTAAACCATTTGTTTTTTTTTAATATCTTCAATGTACAGACACAGCTTTTTTTTACAAATTTATAATAGTAGAGAAGAAGAGGAAAGATTTGAATCAAATATCAAATGCTATTGGGTGTTTATTTTAATTTTAATACTTCCCGAATAAAAAATGACCTCACTCCAGTAACGAATAGGTTATTCAGAAGTATTTAAAATTAAGTACTCAAATCAAGATATCATGACATAGCTCAGTTCGGGTCAGAATTGATATTGATATCGTTAAAATTTAGGCAATAAGTTATTCTACATATCTTGGCTACCGTACCTACTTACTGTAGCATGGCAACATTGTAATTACGACTGTTCTTGTATGAATTTGATAAATATCTGGGTCTAAATACTTATTATATGGATTGATTGTACATGTACTTAAACTATTTTTGCACACGAAACGTGTTTAGGGTTAGACGGTTTTTGTTTGTGCCAATGAAAGAATGTTACAACTTACGAGTATGTCCCTCACTGTTACCGTGGGAGACCCATTTTTGAGAGCCAGTTTGACTGGAGGGATACCTTGTGCTTGCCTTACGTTGTGTTTCGCGGAGTGAGTGAGGATACCGGAAGGAAAAACCCCTTTTAAAAGGTAAAAGGTCGGCACTTGAGAATCCTCTGGTGTTGCGGGTGTCCATGGGCGGCGGTCTTCCACCATTAGAAGACGTATCACACGTCTTCTCGTTTGACCGATTGAGATGCGATGCGATTTTCAAACAGTTCATGACTCATCAGCAATTGTATGATAGATAGATGCTATGTTTTTAAGACACCAGGGGGAGCTGTAGTACACATTTATCACTCGTAAAATGAGTTTCCTGCAAATGTGTTGTTTGTTTGATTTAAATAGGTACAATTTTCTAAAAAAGCTTTATTTATCTGCGATGGTTCTTAAAATAGCTTTTCGCTTTTGGTCTATTCGACTTGCGCAGCAGGGCAACTTAACTACTGTATAGGTTTTAATGAAACTACAATCATACAGCTTATCAGAATAATACAGGCTATAATTTACGTCATTTTCATTAGCCTAGTGGTCCTGAGTGCGACTGCTATGCTAGAGGTCTTGGGTTCGATTCCCAGGTCGAGCAAAGTGTTATTGGGTTTTTTTATGGAATTCCCAGTAGCAGCTCGGAGTTTGGAAATTGTGCCCGGTTAATGGCAATAGGCTCGCCCCCTATTACATGGGACCTAAACATACCGGCGAACTGTATGTGTACATTAGTACGCCTCTGTCTAACCCTTCGGGGAATACAGATGTGATGGTATGATACGATCATACAGCTTATACATCAGAATAACACAGGCTATAATTTCGAAGTCGCGGCCAAAAGCTAGTTTGGATTTCAACGTATGACATTGTTGATGGCTAAATAAAACAATTTCTTTATTTTTTTATCCTATGATATATTTCCTGCCACTGAAAGACGTCCATAGCTAGATTGAGTAAGCAGATACATTAGACACCAGTCTAAAATATGTTGTATTAGAAAGTAGTAGCCTAGCCTACGGCGACTTTGACCGTTGACATTTAGACGTTGTGAGACCTAGATCCGGACGATTGACAGGTCTCGATTTTGACACTTACCTATGAGCAAAGCACATTTAGGACTAAAGCTGTTGTGAAAGATTTTTTAAGCGGTAAGAGTTCAGTGATATGACCATTGGACTGCCTAGTCAAAGATATCCAAGACATGCATCTCTGATTCTTTGAAGTTGTGTTAATAGTTAATTATCACGCGCTTAAACGGTAAAGAAAATGTGAGGAAACGCATGCCTGAGCGGTTTTCTCGACGGCGTGTGAAGTTACAACATGGCAGTAATATTCTACACACTATTTCGACCTATTACTTAAACCCGAATTTAAATTAACAGGAACTATAATGTTCTTTAGGTAAAACAGAGGTTATATGACTTTATGAGGGTTCGATCCCAGCCTGTGTGTAATTTGTCTTTCGACGACTGAAAAAAATAAGAACTTCCCCTCAAAATCCATTTTTAAAACGAGTAATGATTCGCGAATTTACTGCTTATCACAAAAATAATAAACTTTGACGCCGCAATAATCGAAAGAGGCAATTTTTATCTCATTTGCGCAAATGAACCGCGTAAATATGTGAAAAAAAAACATAATTACTTGTTACTGTTTGCGTTATCTTATACATTGTTCAAGGCCGCCTTCAAATTCATTCACAAGATCAAAGTCACATTGGTCTTATCAGGAACACTTACCTACAATGTAAGTGGGTAAGAGATAGGTACTCGCGAAAATTATGTCATGCGTAGATTGAGATGTTTTGGCTAGAAACGAACATTATTACCTGCCATTTTTAATTGCCTCGTAATGAGGAAGGTTAAGAAAGTCATTGTAGCACTTGTCTGACTGATAAGCAACATTTGGAGTTGATGAAGGGGTTCAGCGAAGATCACAGCCCGTCGTGGTCGTGGCAAACGTCAGAAACCCCATGATCATGATAACTGTTAACCAGGTAAGTAATCACGATTGCACGAATATCTGACCAGGGGCCTAAAATAGTTCCCTGAGTCGTGTATGCGTGAATCATTTGGTCTTACTGATCTGGTATCCACGTGAGACGGGTCGTTGAGCTCCCTAAATAATGGTTGAGCTATGCTATGACTGATGTATGCGTGCCGACAGGACAGGTCAACTCAATGCTGCTATGGCTCATCCTTCAAAAGGCCTGTTCTGATATTGCCTTATATCTCACATAATATCTAATAATACTACTAATATAGACCATTGATTCTGTAAGTTTGTGTCAAGTGGTTAGTTAGAAAATGCCGGCACCATCTAGTTAAAAAAAATAACATTGACTTGTAAAAGTGTCTTTAATTTTGGTTCCCCAAGAGTTTCTTAACCGATAGCTGCTAGCGAATAAATAATTTAACAGTCATATATTTTGTATAGGAAAAATGTACTCCTTTTTTTCAGGCACTAGGTTTTGGAGATCAAGGCACGATAGTTGAGTGCTTTAAGTAAGACGCTATACCTATATACTCATGTTTTTTTCTATAACGTCACTTGCTACTGTTTTTCGGCTTCTCTTGCATACTTTGTCCACGTTCATACATCGTACACGCTACATCCATCTGTAGAAGGTTACTACGCACCTGAACTTCTATTAGGACCTCACACGTAAGGTGGTTTATTTAATTCAATTTACTTTGGCGTCAAACACAAGCTATACATATATTTATTATTATTTAAATGAATTCAACACTAAATCAGCTGATATCATAATTTATAACACACCAAAAATGGTATGTTTTGCCTTATTTCGAGTGAACACTGATAAGGATTTAAATTACGCAATAGTAAGTGGCATTTACAATAAGTAAGTGCGTAGATTCGATACTAATGTTCTATTTAATATGCAGATTATTTGATTAAAAGCTTTATGTGTGGAAGTATTGGATCACGCCGAGGTCAGGATGCGTTTTATGGCCATAATAAAGGAGGATCTTTGCATAGGACACTTCGAGGGCCATCACCCCACGTCCCGCCAAAACTAATTATATTTAAAAAATTACAAGGTTATCAGCGCTACCTCTGTTGATGTAGTTATTCCTAACGTAAGGAATTTCCCTAAATTCTCTTTAGGCAGGGAGAGATAGATCAATTTCATCCATCAAACTGTATACCAAAATTCATGAATATTGGTTTAGCAGTTTAGGTGTGAATGTAATATCTAGATAGACGAGCGTTATTTTCGCGTATGTATGGATTCTTCTAAGTCCTGTAAATCTATCTTTAGCCGTTGAAAAACAACTATGTTCAGGTTATTTTCCATTCGACCTACTCCACTCCAAAGAGACCGCATACTAAATATAGCAGCCTGTTCCAAATGTTCGAAGACCCATTAACCTTTTGTAATAAGTGTTGAAAGATGCCAGAGGCATTATTCAGTCACATCTCTCCTTCGCCCCCATTACATACATTTCATGGTGTTTCACTTGAATTAACATAATGTCCCATGATACGCTGAAGGTGTGATAATATAATTTTTCGTGATTTATAACGCGTTCCAATTTCAGTTCATAGGGGAGTTCAGTTCGTATGTTCATGTGTTTGAGGGGGAAATTGTAAGGGGAAATTCACTGCTTAATTTTAATGGTGTGTGGTGTTGTTATTTATGTTTATTTACTGTCTACATTGAAGATGGAAGATGGTGCTAATGTGGTTGGTTACAAAATTCTTCTGGAATCAATTCATATTTAGAATTAATAGGTCATAGGCCTTAGGAAATCTGAAATTTGAACCTTATTGCAATAAAAAAAGCGCGCTTTTGAGTCCAGCAGGTATATACAGTAGTCCCCCATGACGGAAAGTAAACTAGACTTAAGCTGAATCACATTAAGTAACTCCTCTGAAATCAATTCATATCTAGAAGTCAGCAATCGGGCTAAAAATATATTACTCAATGCCATAAAACTATAGGAAGCTACACACCCTAAAATGCTATGACTGTGAGAAAATTTGCTTTTTGAAACCTCGTTTCAATAATTATTTTAGGGGTACTACTTATGTTACAATGATTTTATCTTATTGTTTCAGATCTACAAAGGATTGGATGTAGTAACAGCGAAAGCCTCCCAGAACGAACGGCAGTTGGCGCCTCATCATCTTCTAGATATACTGGAGCCGCATCAGATGTTCACCGTGGTTGACTTCAGGAACAGAGCGCTTAAGATTGTATCCTTTAAATCTAATCAACCTATTTTACTGTCCTATTGCTGGATACGATTCTTCTCTCAGGATAAAAGGGACTAGGCTATTGTCCATCGGCATACTACGCATTAACAGATTTCTACATTGTCGAGAAAAGGTCTCAGCTATGCAGATTTCCTCACGATGTTTTCCTTCACAGTTTAAGCGCGTGAATAAAAGGAACGGGAATATGAAAATAATCGAAAACTCAGAGATGCGTATGCCTTGGATTAAGACTCTAGAACTTTGGCTTCCTTGCTTTCAATACTTTTTTAATGTGTTTGGCGGCTAAACGTACTATTATAGCGGCCGTACTCAGTCTATTGTAGGTAATCACCACACATTTGAGAGTTCACCGCTAAACCCTGCAGCTACATAAATTATAGGATTTTCCAAAGTTCCTTTATTTCATCTGGGCTGATTCCCTAGATGGACACTGCGCTTGTGTATGTAGCGATCCACATTCCCCCATAAGTGAATTGACTTCTTATCAGCCGCCTCCAAACATCGGCAGGTTCGCGTCTCATTGAGCCCTACGTTGAATAACTCCTTGTTTAAACAACAGTGTTGTGTGTTAAGGGATTTTTTCAGCGCTCCAATGAGGTTTAAAAACTTATTTTTTCAACACGTCTTTAAGAAAAGTTCAGCCAAACTCACTTCACTCTTTCAATCGTGATATGCGATCTATGCCTCTGATTTAAACACCCGAAGTTCAATAGTGATGTTGCGTATGTTTGTAGATAGTCGAGCGTATTGCCGTTAACCGCTCATTAATCCAAACTCCGGGCCGCTATAGACAATCTCTAACAGGAAAACGCATCTTGGACCCGCCTGGGAACCGAATACAGGACCCCCCGTAGCGTCTTTAATACTAATTGACTTAAAACGTGTTATACACGAAATCATGACACAATATTACAACAGTAGCTGACGACTTTGGAACAAGAATTTTACTTGGCCATCGACATTATACATACCTTCTTATTGAATACATTTGTTCAAATATGTGCTAACGAATAAATACTATAACTTTATGTATGGGACTAATGCAGTAACAATGTTTCGTTAATTTCACAAATATTGTGATCAAAATTTTTCTGAATAATGATTTCACAAATATTGTGATTAAATTTTCTCCAAATAAAGTCCGGCGGACCGAATTTTCAATACAAACGTAATACCAAAATAAATCGTAATTCAAACAAAAATTTTCAAAGTGTGCTATTATTCGGATTCCGATACCTAGACTTGCTTTACCATTTCATCCAAAATACTTCACTGGAAATAAATAAATATAATGCAATTCTTGATAACTTAACCAAGTTTCGAACGATTTTCATGTCGTTTATTTCCAGTGAAGTATTAATAGAGGAAATGGTATAGTAGGAACGTAGATTAATAATAACACAATTAAATTACAAACTTTTCTTTCTTTTCTTTCTGTTTACAATTAAGAAAAAAGATACAGAACAGTCGTTCCCAAAGTTGAAGCAAACGCAAACGCATTCATAAAAACTTCCAAATTCGAAACTCACCTATTGCACTCACTTATTTCTTTCTTCTTAATAAAGTTGAAATGATTCAGAGCCCACCAGTGGGTTGCGATCCTATGTTTGGGAAATACTGCCTTTAAGATATGAAGAACAGTGTCTAAGAAAATTCCACAGCGGGAACACAGGTCAATATGTACGATTTTCGTTAATCAAACCGTAGCCGTAGTAGTGCCGGTCACCTCTACCAAGTATTTGAAAGGTTTACCACCGTCTTTCGCGCGGCCATTCACCGCATAATCCTCTTATGTTGACCAAAGTAGCTTTACAAATTTGGTACACACACTTTTTTATGTGCTATAAGTACTACGCTAACGAGTGATTTGGTTATTCAAAAGTGTATTGGGCAATGAGGAAAAGTAAAGTACCGTTTGATCAAATGGTCACTTGATGCTCAAAAGATTAGTTATTAAAGTAGCCTTTAACTGTCTCTATGTAGAGCAAAAACCTTTGCTCATAGAACGAATGATAGTTTTTAACATTATAGGCGGTTCAAAATCAATTCAGGGGCAAATTAATTAATGTTTAAACGTGGGAGAGCCATGCTTCGGCATGAATGGGACAGCTCGACCGGAGTGATATCACACGGCCTCACAGAAAACCGGCGTGAAACAACACTTACGTTGTGTTTCGCCGAGTGAGTGAGGATACCGGAGGCCCAAACCCTTTTAAAACGCGGGCAACGCACTTGTGACTCCTCCTTCTTGGTGTAGCGGGTGTCCATGGGCGGCGGTAATCGTTTACCATCTAGTGATCCGTTGCCCCCTATACCATAAAAAAAACCTTAACGATTTGGGGGGGTCAACTAGGACCAAAATCTGCCAAGGTTATGGAAGAAATGCGCTCGAGCATCAGGTAGCGTGGAAATATGCACAGTTTTATATCCATCCCTTTACTTTCAAGTCATGCTTGTGAGGACTTACACATCCACATTAATTGATGTCTTAGATTAACTCACACTGATATATGCCAAGTTTTGATTCCTGAATCTAGTTTTACTCCAGGACATATTTTAAGAAATATATTTATTTTGTAATCATTTCTGTCACCCTCTGTTATGTTTGCTAGTTTATGGTTGGAGTTTACCATGACTAAAGCATTAGTTTTAAAAATATTTTTAGTACTGCGGAACAACCGTCGATACCTATATTATAACACTTACACTTTGGAAGTACATCATTAGGTACTACTGTCTAAAAGAAGCTTTCAATTTCGACATTACGTTTACGCCAATTATGCCAAAGGTACAAGTTTTTTTTATAAAGTAATCGCTATAATCATACACTTCCGTTAATTAAGTTTATTTAAGTCAAATTGTCAATTAAAATTCTTGTCAATATTATAGATCCGCCGCGATAAGATCGAATTATAAATTCCAATTGAGAAAAAAAGATTTCCGACAAACTTGAAAAATTTAATAATTATCTAAACATATGTATAGTCACGTTAACATAATCATTTATATTAATTTCTCAACCCATTTATATATGCTTATTGATACTTCTTATCCTGAGACTCAGGCTCATTTGCCTATCTTATAGTCCTCATGGTAATTACACACCTTTACTTGTGAGTTGGTGAAGGTCCTCTAAAAATATCAGCTTCCGTCAGCGCATCTTTGATAAACTTTGAACTTTTCGTAGAGGAGTTTTGTCATCGTTTGTAGACATTTTCCTTAGCTTTAAAAACAGATAGAAAACTTAACAGAGCAAGGAAAGTTACCAATCGTTGTTGGTGGAACAAACTACTACATAGAATCAATCGTCTATAAAATACTAGTTGAAAATATGGATGACAGTGAAGCGTTGTTATGGGATAAAAGTCGAAGAAAAAGAGATTTAGATAACTTCGAGAATAATACAATAACGGATAACAAAAAACAAGCAGTTGAGGCGAATAATACAGAAATTCTTGACGCCCCAACTACATCTGCTATTTCCGATACAGATGTAGATGTAACTCCACAAATTACCAAAGAACAACTACAAAAAGATGTTGATTCTGAGAAACAGTTCACCAATGAAGAAATTCACGCGAAATTGAAATCAGTTGATCCGAAAATGGCAGACCGATTGCATCCGAACAACAGAAGGAAGGTTTTGAGGTAAGTGAAAGATTTTAAATATTGAATACTGGGTGTCTTCAATTCACAAATTAATAGATTATTAAAATCCTTGAAAACTATAATCTCACAATTTATATTATTACCGACAATTTTTAAGACATTTAGAACTCAGGTTGCTTTTTTATTTTTGCGACAACCAATTTGTTTTCGCCATCACTAAACAATTTAAAAATAAATCATTCAACAATATTATCCATTCAAAAACGATGGGGCGACGCAAACAGACTGCCGCGACCGGTTTTTATGAATGAATCCATCGAATATTTATTAAGCGACTATCAATAACTAATTACCAATTTAGATACCAACCTCTAACGTTCGATTTTGACCTTTATCACCTTCACCTAAGACTTCAAACGACAGCGAATCCATTTGCCTAAATCAACCTATATCATATGTTTTATCAAATAATGTCAACGTTAGACTCACTGTGTCAAATTGATCAATCTTTTTTCTTGCCTGGCGCATGTTATCTTGGACCTTGCGTACTGATGTTATGGTTCATATTGGCATATTAACAGAGGTGTGAGATTGAGACCATCAACATGGACTTACGTGAGCATCTTTGAATTGTTGTTTTAGGAGGATACAACTTAAATGAAAGTTGTTTTGGTTTTTCCATATGTAATATAGGTAGTCCCAGGTGATGTTTGACACAGAGATCATGTTTTGAATCAAAATTTAATTTCGTTCAGAATATTTTACATATCACACAATTTATTAAAAGCATCATCAAATTTTATAGAGGCAAATAAGATTTAATTATGTTTCTTCCAAAAAATTTACTGTCTCCAACATTCTGTAGGCAACTGAGTATCAATCCATACATACCACTGTCCCTTTCTAGGAATAAATTACAATGAATTTTTATACCAATTCAATAGTTAACAGCCTTGAACGAATAATCAATTTTATACTCTTTTTATTGCTACAGATAGTCGATTTTCTATGTTTAATGTTTTATGAAGAAATCTTGTTCGACCTCATCAACCTCCAGCGCTTCCTGTTGCCTGATAATTACGTTCTTGATATTTCTATGATTGGTTCAGAAAAATACTGTTTTTGTGACTTTAGTATCGTCTTCTTTGATAGCAATGATATTCAATGCTTTTGATTTATAATTGTTTGATTTAAATATAGGTACTGTTTTAATCTACATAATTTGTTATTTCTTCTTTTGGGTATGTTATTTCTATGTAATAAGATATAAATTCCGTTCCGTGTGATCCCACTCAGGCATGAAGTTCGGGATGAGTAATAAAATGGCCTTCATAGCTTTATTTGCGAATGATTTCAACATAATTTAGGATATGATGAAACGCTATAACATTGTGCTTTTTAAAATAGTAAATTTTTGTCTGCCGTCCCTGGCCATCATTCTTAATCATCTATTTAAAGTAGCTTGTCATCGTAAATCGCAAAGTCCGTTTGAAAAAGGAAACATCAATGAGTGCGTCTCTAAAAAAATATGCAAAATGGTCCCTCGCATATCGCACAAGGCACGTTATAATGTGGTAAGTATATCAAACTGCCGAATTAGACGTAGTAGAAAAAAACATACTTCCCCCCGGCAACACTTCGCGAATACTTGTTCACGCGGTTTACATAAACATAGGAATTGAAGGCCGACTGACGTGATGACATAACTTAGAACCAGCCAGGTTGAGCTCCCTCCTCAACCGTAAAGTTCGACACAAACGGGGAAGTTTATTGACGGCGGCGGCTCCACTTATACTAGATGTTACCACTTCCGTAGGTCTTTAACCGCTGCCAAGGATTTCGTAGATGCTTGCGAATGTGTGCGTAAAGTGACCTTGGCTTCACTACTCGATTGTAGAGTAACCATGCTCACGGCGGTAATTCGTGGATTGGGTCGCGTATGTGGGTCGATTTAATTGGACGCCATGTTGGTACAACTGAACGAATATTTTATTAGCGATCTGTGACAAATTACCTATTAATATTTTATTCATTAATAATTTTGTTTCGTTTGACTATTTAAATTAAGTTTACATTCAAAGTTTAATGCGAGCATATGACATACTTCCATAATGTAATGTATTCATCTTTATTTAGTAAACATTGTGGCTGCTGCGGAATCCATTCAACAGTTATTACGTACCTACTTAAAAGTCGTTGTTGTTTTTTAACGTATCTTAATAAATTAGCGTATTTTTTTTTGTTATTTCCATATAGGTACACCTACTTACATATTGCTTACCTCACACATAGCATATGTATTATGCTAGTGGTATAACAATCTTCGGACTGTGTAATACATCTGTCGCTTTGCATTCGGCAAGATCAAAGTCAATAGTATTTCTTTAATATATTCATTCTTAAAATATTTGCTTTTCCTTTCTTCTTTCCTAACGTTTTGAATTGTTATATAATAAACAGTGTTGTTAATTTGTTATACAATATTTAATAAATAACCTATTTAAGTTACAGTCCAGTGCCTATATTTCCAGGTCACTAAGTCATTCGCTCAATACTTCAAATCTAACATTGTTATTAGTAAACAAATTCGACCGAACGTTTTCAATCAACCGTCCCATATCTGGTGTGAGAGATCATGGTCACACTACTCAGTATCGCGGATAGTCCCTTGATAACCCCGAATTATTTATCACGTGACTACTTTACATTCGCCTGACTAGACGCTCGTAATATGTATTTAAAATGGTAAATTATCATACTTACTGCGCATATTTGACTGACGGACTTTGGAATTTGGAAAATTTTGCGCATTTACTTTACCTGTTTTATTAGGAATTTTATTAATTTACTTCTAGTAAGTTCTTCTAAAATTAAAGTTCGTTTAGGGTTTTAGGTGTATTATTAAAGTTGAGTAGGTGCCTAAATAGTGTTCCTAGATGTGTTATTTTTCTTTTAAGAGTATAAATGTTGGAATTTATGTATTAATTCAAAAAGACTCTTAGTAATTATCTAATATGGATTTTATATAATCCCCCGGCGTTTTTGGTATGATTAACGTACAGTCCGTACAGCCAATCATCTCTTTGCCTATACGCGTTACTCAGCATCTATAGAATGCGCCACCGTCAGATTCCATTTACGAATATTACCGTTCTTATCATTTTAATTTGTCTAACTACCGCTAGAGGCGCTCTAAGAGGTATCCCGTAAATATTTTGGATTTCCTCAGCATAATCTACTATCTATAGAATACCATAAAGTTATGCACTAAACAGTCGCTAGAGTTTATTGAAATTAAAGTATATCTTATAATTATTTAGTTCATCAAACGACCGCTAGAGGCGCTGTAACACTCTGTTTGAAAATCGAGCGTAAGTTACTTCTTCGGCCATAGAATCTGTTATCGCGATATTTTTTAGGTTTTGAGAAGATAGAAAAACTATCTCACAAACCATGAAGCAGATCTCGTCATTGTGATAAAAACACTATTATTATTTATTATTATATACACTCTTACTGCCTCATTAGCCAAGCGGTCCTGAGCGCGACTGCTACGCTAGAGGTCCTGGGTTCGATTCCCAGGTCGAGCAAAGTGTTATTGGGTTTTTCTATGAAATTCCCAGTAGCAGCTCGGAGTTAGGAATTTGTGCCCGGTTAATAGCAATAGGCTCGCCCCCTATTACATGGGACCTAAACATACCGGCGAACTGTGGGTTTACAATTAGTACGCCTCTGCCTAACCCTTCGGGGAATACAGGCGTGATACATACATACAGTCACGCCTCTTTCCCGTAGGGGTAGGCAGAGACCACAGACTTCCACCTGCTACGATTCTGACATACCTCTTTACCTCTATACAGGCGTGATGATGGTATGTTATATACACTATAATTTTCTCCTTTTTCAAGAGTCCAAATAAATCTTTAAAAATCGAAACGAAAACTATAAATATTTGTTCAGTGCTGGAATCAAACCCCTAACTCGACTCATAGCGAACGCAGAAGCTAATCTCACCAATTCGCTAATCTTGTCCGCCATTATGCAGTCTCTCCCAAGAAGATTAGTACCTAATCAATCCATTGTGTATTTACCCATATGATTGATGGTTCGGTAGTTGATAGATAAAAACTAAACAAAAAACATGTAAAACTTTGATCATCGTAGGTAGGTACTCCATATGAAATATGTATGTAAGTATATATCATACAATAACTTAATAATATATTAATAGTAAATCTATTCCCCTTATAAAAATGCAAAAGTCTTGTAAACTTCTCACAGTTATGTGTTTAGTTTTCTTTCCCCTGTCACAGAATATCACGTGCTAAAACAACACAAAACATTATAGCCATGGAAGGTTTATATTTTTATGAATAAAAGGGGGAATATCTATAACTTTGTCTTCGTTGTCAAGCGTATGTATAATCTTGCTCGAGGGAGACCCGTGGGACACATGCAAAAAATTTGTCCTACTATCCTACAATATTATAAATGCGAATGTTTGTGAGGATGGATGGATGGATGGATGGATGTTTGTTACTTTTTCACGCCAGAACGGCTGATCGGATCTGGATGAAATTTGGCACAGAGATAGATTATAGTCTGGAATAACACTACTTTTTATCTGAAGTCCACGCAGACGAAGTCGCGGGCAGAAGCTAGTTATGTAAATAAAATTGTTTTAAATTACTGACTCAGCCCGTTTAATGTACCTACATAAAATTATTATTTTATTATTTGTATCTCTGGACTTACCAAATAAAATATCGTCTTTTTTTCATTGTTCATGGTTCTGACTCCCTGAATCACTCACTCACACACCACTCACTCAGTCACCACTCACTCAATCACCACTCACTCAATCACCAATCACTCACTGACAGACAACACAGCCTAAACTGCTGGCCGTAGAGATTTGAAATTTCAAGTGTTTATCAGTCTTGATGCGTAGAGGTGTATTAAGGGAAAAACATGGTAAAAACGTTTGTATGAAAGTCTATTGTTTTTAAACAGTTTGATCGGTTGATCATTGATTGACAATTTGATCGATTTTAATGGTTTTTTGTACTAAGAAACATCTTTTGGATGGGACTGAATCCGCAGTAACTGGTAGTTATAGTAACATAACATACCAACACGCCTGTATTCCCCGAAGGGTTAGGCAGAGGCGTACTAATGTACACCCACAGTTCGCCGGTGTGTTTAGGTCCCATGTAAGTAATAGGGGGCGAGCCTATTGCCATTAACCGGGCATAAATTCCTAACTCCGACCTGCTACTGGGAATTTCATAGAAAAACCCAATAACACTTTGCTCGACCTGGGAATCGAACCCAGTACCTCTAGCGTAGCAGTCGCGCTCAGGACTACTTGGCTAATGAGGCAGTTAGTTATAGTAAAAAACCTACAAACTTGAAATTTGGCTTATAAGTTGCATAAACAACATTATTTTTAGTAAGTATTTTAGAATAAGTAACTGAATCGATTCAAATAATTTTTAAAAATTAAATAAAAAAATATTTCAAAGTTTCAAGTGGAACATCGGGCGATATACTAAAACTAATGTTGTATAGTGTAAAAGAATTGGGGAATTTCCCACAGAGATATCAATACGAGTTGCATCGCGGGACTAGTTTTTTTTTCTTTTTTTATTTGCCTGTACCTATTATCCTAAGCAAAGGCTCAATTTTTTTTCTTTTCGTTCTACTTACTTTCAATCCATATACGTCTCTATATTAAATTCATGTATAAAATCACTATTCCTTTCGCAATATCTTCAGAGCTTTAGACATACTTTGCTTCCCAGTCGTTTTATATATATATATATACCAGCTTCTGCCCGCGGCTTCGCTCACGTGAAGCTTTATCAGGAGTAAAAATGGAAAACCAACATTGATGACCTTTTTTTGTATGGGCCTCTATACATCAGGGAGGTCAAGCTGTATCTCTGGATTCATATAATTAATTGAGATAAGAAGTTCACCAGTTTTTAAGTTGGAGCATATACTTTCTAACAGTGATAATAAAATTAAAATCTTTTCAGTAGTTTTTGCTCCAACCCGTAACAAACAGACAAGAATTTTAAAAATCACATTTTCGGATTTGGATACGTATATATACCATAACCCGCGTGTTTTTTTTTTAATATATTCAATGTACAGACACAGCTTTTCTACAATTTTATAATAGTAGAGAAGAAGATAGAGATATACATACTACACTACCTACTTATCGTCCACCAAAACTGGGTTATACTATTATTGCGTACTGTCCCCTAAGTCCACATATCAGCGGAATTATGTATTCGGCCTTTATTCGGCATACGAATCGTCGAATTTTTCCTACAATTATTATAAGTTGGTCACGTCACTGTTGCTACGCGCCGTACGTACATTGAGCTTAGATAGCGTATGAGGTGATACCACATAGTGAATTGGGGGTTACGGTAAATATAGATAAAGTTTTTTTTTAATTGCAACATTTCCGTAGAATACTTTTTTTTTCGTACGAGTATTGTACAGTTTTAATTGATAACGTTAGTGATGTGTTAGTAATGTCGGCACCCTTTTGTAGTGTAATGTAAGGCGCCATTGTAATTAATTACGCGTGTTACACTGTATTAGATAGTGACGCATCACTTATTTTAGTTTTTATCCGTTTTACAAATTCCACAAGTCAAGTGGTTACCTAATATTTAAAGCGCTTCTTTCTAGTCGGTATATAACATACCATAATGTTCCCCGTAAGGTTAGACAGAGGTGTACTCCACAAATACACCGTTTTCCGTTGTTATATTTAGGTGTAGTAGATATGGCTCGCCTATTGCCATTAACCGGGAACGAATCCAAACTCCGGGCTGATACTGCGAATTTCATAACAAAACGGAATAACACGACATGAACCCAGGACCACTAAGCGCAGCAGTCGCGCTTACGACCACTTGACAGTCTCTAGACTATTTAGCTAGCTGCTTCCCGTGGTGTCACTCGCATCCCAAAAGAATTTACTTACTATAACTCGCCTTCTAGTTAGCGTTAAGATGAAACATGCGCCAGATTTTAAGTTAGACCACAATACAACTGCGAATAGAACATCCAATTTCGTGAAGCAGTTTTTGCGTGCTGCATTTACAAACATACAGACAGACCGACAGATAAAAATTCAAAAAAAAAATATTATGGCTTCTGTTGCTCTAATAAAGTCCATATTTTTCTTCATTATCACATCGGAGTGTTACAATTTTATTGTACACTAGCTTTTGCCCGCGGCTTTGCTCACGAGAAGCTATATTAGGATTAGAAATTGATCCCAAAAATAACAATAACCAACAGTGATGATCTCTTCTTTGTATGGGTTTGTATACATCAGAGAGGTCAAGCGGTATGTCAGGATCAGTTTAATTAATTATTTAATTAAGATAAAAAGTTCACCAGTTTTTAAGTTGGAGCATATACTTTCTATTAGTGATAACAAAATTAAAATCTATTCAGTAGTTTGTAAAATTCTGTCTGTTTGTTACAAACAGACAGAATTTTAAAAATCACATTTTTGGGTTCGGAGACTTTTATATCCTACTTCCTACTAATATTATAAATGCGAAAGTTTGTGAGGATGGATGGATGGATGGATGTTTGTTACTCTTTCACGCCAGAACGGCTGAACGGATCTGGATAAAATTTGGCACAGAGAAATATTATAGTCTGGAATAACACATGGGCTACTTTTCATCTGAAGTCCACGCAGACGAAGTCGCAGGCAAAAGCTAGTATACCCTAAACTACTTGTTTTTTTTTAATATCTCCAATGTACAGACACAGCTTTTTTACAATTTTATAATTGTAGAGTAAATACTTTTATGCAATGCTAATTCAATAGAACTTATGCGAAATACCTACTTTTGTGTCTATGCAATGTTCCCAAATCCTAGTGAATTTACTTTTTCGCCTGGTTTCCGTGATTCAGCGCATATAAATAGCAAGTCTAGCATGATATAATGTTTAGGCAGACAAAGAGATCTTTCTACATTTTTTCTCTGATCTAAATTGATCCACGCACTCATGTGCACTTTGGCATGTACGCATAATTTTTATTTTAAGCTTGAAAGATAATACTACTTTGGCTGAAATAAGCGGAAGCTTAATTCAATGTTATAACATACCATCACGCCTGTTTCTACCTTAAGTTTACAATATTAATGTACACCCCTAGTTCGCTGGTCCTATTGCCTTTAACCGGACACAAATCCAAACACTATTAGACCCATGGAATCGAACCCAGGACCGCTAGACAATGAGGCAATTTTAATAAAAATTCGAAAAAAAGCACAATATTGAACAATTTTTTTTAATGCTTACTAGCAATGTGGGTCGCACATTACTAGTAAAGCTAAATGCTTGTGTTACGAGTGGGTTCACGTCGGTAGTGACATGGGTGGGTCGAACCGGCAACCACATGATCGCAAGTATGACGCCCTAGCCATTAGGCTACCGCCGCTTTGATTAATAATTTGATAACTTAGTCAACTGTGTCTGATTTTTCAAGAAAAATCCTATAATGTAACACTTTGTTTGATCCGGGAATCGAACAAAGAACCATAGATCCATGTGATTGCTATACCAATGAAGCTTAACGTGTTCAATGTTAGAAAAAAAATGTATAAAATAAAAAAAGGTCGTCTGGAAAAATACCTTTATGATACTGAAATTATGTCTACATTACATATACCTATACCATCACGCCTGTATTCCCCGAAGGGTTACGCAAAGGCCTACTAATGTATACCCACAGTTCGCCGGTATGTTTAGGTCCCATGTAATAGGGGCGAGCCTATTGCCATTAACCGGGCACAAATTCTAAACCCCGAGCTGCTACTGGGAATTTCATAGAAAAACCCAGTAACACTGCTCGACCTGGGAATCGAACCCAGGACCTCTAGCGTAACAGTCGCGCTCAGGACCACTTGGCTAATGAGGCAGTTATGTGTGTCTAGGTGCTTAAAATCCGTATTCATAACTTGTTTCACAAATAATACCATGTTTGGTCTGTCTAGCCGGTGCGTCAGGGTCACCATGCGTATGCGCACACGCAATAATTATCGCATCAACAATGAAAATTGGCGCGAAGTGAACACGACGATACTTAATATATTTTAGCAGATATATTTACATATTCACTTATCGCAATTTGTTATTAGTTACCACACGCTCTTAGTTATGTCACGAATATTTGTAGCATATCTTATCTTCTTACATATATGTAATAAGAATGTAAGTGAGCCGTGTCTGTACATTGCATATATTTACAAAAAAACTAATTTGGGGGACTCAGAATCTTTTGTCTGTCTGTTCGTCTGTCGGTTTGTCTGTGTGTTTGACCGCGCATCAAATGAAAACTACCGAAGAGATTTGAAGGAAGTGGACAAGAATTCATAGCTGTTTCTTGGATTAACATTTAGGCTATATTTCATTAAAATCGGTTCACTCTATCAAAAGTTATTAACATTTTAACGATTGAAAACGTAGAATTTGAACAATAACCATTGAAGCTAATTTCCTTTTTAAGTATTTCCGTATAAGACTAGCACGGATCAAACATTATAACAGAATCAAGAAATAAAATTAAAAAAATACACTCACAGGTACTAAATAAGATAAAACAAGAAAATAAAACAAAGAAATCAGAAACCATTATTGTGAACGGGAATTGATTATTAGTACAGTTATTCTAACTCTACTTAAATAAGGCATCACGGGACATACATAGGACTTATCCAGCGAGCATCAACCGGTGTAAAAACTAAATATTTGAGTAGGGTAAAGAATGACAATTTATTCTCTAGAAGACTAACACGACATCGTAATTACCTCAATGAAATTTGATTCCATAACAGGTGTCATTTTGAGTTGACAATTTTGAAAAATAATTATTTTCTTCTATAAAGCATCCAGCTTTTAAGTAACTGATTTTATAATGTGAAACCTCCATAGTGTAGATTCTAAAGAGTTTCCATCTAATCAAATCATAAAATAATATACTTACCACGTATGTACCTATGTATAATAAATAAAAAAATGGGTCATTTAATAATAATAATAATTGCAACGTGCGTTATACTTTACTGATGCCGTAACAGTTATTTGAGATTTTTATCTATGTAGGTATGTCTGTTTATATTTGCGAACATTTAAAAAAATTAAGTAATGTAAATTAAGTCAATGGCGCTAAGTGTAAGTATTGAAAATATGGAAAACCAGAATCCTTTTTTCTATGAGATTTTTCGAGGTAGTTGAAACTTGGAGAGGACAGCGTCTCTCAGGTCAGCTAGTACTTAATATACTGAAAAGCCAAACACAGCCTAAAGAAAATTTATCTTTAGTACCGAAAAAATACGATGTATAATTGAAATTAGAAGTGTGATGCTTATTACCTATCTTCAGCAATAAGTACATCATAATCATCTACATACATGTACCGTCACTGTTTTCGTCAAATCGTTTCGCAAAGTGGGTCTTCTTGTTGGCGCTAAAAGACTACAGGGGCAGTAATATATTATATATGTATATATTATGTATTTATTTTTATATATTATATTATTTGTATTTTTTTAATATTTATATGTCTAAGTATGTAGAATAATATGATTTATGTATATACATATTTTTTTTAGATATTGTTATATTTAATATACATATACAGTATTCCCTTTGTTTTTTTTTTGTTTTCTCGTTAAGTTACATAAGTTAAATAATGCTTAGCACCTGCCTATAATATTTCTGCACCACCCGAAGGTAGACTGGTAGAAAACGCCTACGGCGTTAAGTCTGCCATGTACATTTATGTGTGCAAAAGAATAAATAAATAAATAAATAAATATAGGTAAAATTTCTCATTCTCATATCTTTTGTTTAATATTTGGAAGTGAGGATACCGGAGGCCCATTGGATACCCTTTTAAAAGGCGGGCAACGCACTTGCGACTTGCTTGCGACCCCTCTGGTGTTTCAGGTGTCCATGGACGAAGGTAATCGCTTACTATCAGGCGATCTGTCTGCTCGTTTACCCCTCTATCCCATAAAAAAACTGGGAGGCAAGGGAAACCACTGGCACTAGCTAGTTTGGAATATTTTAATAATCTAAACATACATTCATAGTTTATTATTATTCTTCTTTGGCTTCTCCGTAGTCGGATATAAACCAATTTCGGCAAAGGGTGATAAATAACGTGAGAAAAGCGGATATATAGGAAAAGTCGCCCTTATTACAGCTATCAGAAGTACACGTTTGTTGGACTATATCTAATACTTTCTTCGTGTCCTTGGCCTCTTTCATTGATCTAACAGGTGATGATACCATAATAGAAAAGCCACTATTATTAAGTCACAATAAATTAAAAAAATATATAAAAATCAATAGGTTCATCAGACGGCAACGGTTAGCTATTAAAAAAGGTCAACTTATAAAATCTAATACCAATCTACGAAGGGAGCGCATTAGGCTAGTTAATGAATTAAATGAATGTGCCATGCAATTGGACACCTGTAGATCTATGTATAGTGTAGATACTGAGCTGTTACAGAAGGAGCTATTATGTAAAGAAAACATGTTGCAAGATATATTTGCCAGGTATGAAGATTCACAAAAACAACTTAGTGAACGCATGTTGGAGGCCAGTGAGCTGTTGGATATAGTAAAGTTTAATGCTGAGAGATTTGAATCCTTAACAAACAATCTCTCGTGCAACTGTGATCACTCTGTTCCGCCTCCTGAGCTCCGGCATGTATCTTCATTACCCAAGCTAGCTCAACCTTTGTCTGCCTGCGAACACATCCAGCCAAACTATAAATGTTTAGTCTATTCTGATAAGATAGGAATTGGTTTCGGATCCATACTTCAAAATAATATGAGTCATAGTGTAACTAACAACTGTCATCACAATCTGCATTTTAATCTTATTGTCGACAAGATTGTAAATTCCAATTTAAATAGTCAATCACACATTGTTTTACTTATAGGAAATAGTATTGGGGTTAAAAAAATAGATATTGTTAATGGGATCTCTGCCTTACTAAATTTGAATGTCGGAAAAATTATGATTTGTGCTCTGCCTTACTCCCATTTGTTATCTGATAAAGAAAATGACTATGTTCATAAATTAAACAATATTATTTATATGTTGACATGTCGTCATGGTGATAAATTATTATATTTTGACACAAACAAGTTTGTTAGTGGCTTTCAATTGACTGGTGAAGCTATGTTTCTTCCCAAAAGATGTAAACACGTGATGGCTTCTTTGATAGCCTACAATATTCAATCTGTGATAGAAAATATACCAAAGAATAGGTTAGTTAGTTTTAGTGACGAATCAGTATTATCTAGCCTCACTAATAATACTGTGATAGATTGTTTAAACTTTCCCAACCAACAATCTGTGATTTTTAGTGACAAATCAGTATTATCTAGCCTCACTAATAATGCTGTGATAGATTGTTTAAACTTTCCCAACCGACAATAGAGAGGCATAACGATAGGATTCTTCTTTACCACCAGAACATAAATCGCTTCTCTGGCAAAATTTTAGATGTAGAACTTTTAGTAGATAAATATTGCATTGACATCTTATGTTTTTGTGAAACATGGTTAAAACCTGAGACAATGCAATTTAATGTAACTAACTTCACAGTTGCCAGTGCGTACAACAGAATAACAGCCGCGGGTGGCGGAACATTAATTCTATGTAACAATAATCTTAAATTCAAAGAACGAAAAGACATCACCTCGTGCTCTGTTGATCGCTTATGTGAGGTAGCATGTGCTGAAGTAGAAAACTATATTATCATATGCGTGTATAGGCCACCATCTTCAAGTTTTCCAACATTTTTGATAGTAATGGAAGATGTTCTTAGAAAAGTATTTAAATGCAAGAAACACATATTTGTTTGTGGTGATATAAACATTGATATTTTAATAGAATCCCCTGAAAAACGTAAATTTCTAGCATTATTTAATTCTTTTAATTTGGAACCAATTTTTAATGAACCTACTAGGATTACTGCTACTTCCAATACTTGTATTGATAATATTTTTTCAAATTGTGCAGTTCAAGGCTCTTCAATAGTTAGCGGTGTTAGATCGGATCACATGGGACAACTGATCTCTATAGAGACTAACAAAAGGCCACCTATTAATAAAAACATATTGGTTAGATCTCTGAAAGAAAATAAATTACGTTCGTTCTACGAGCTAATTACAATGCAATTGTGTAACACTAATTTTATTTCTAATGACCCCAACATAAATTTCAATAAGCTATTCAATATAATATGTAAATCATTTAATAAGTCATGCCCTCTTCGAAGAGTTACCCAGCGTAAAAAATGTAAATTTAATGAATGGGCCACAAACGGCATTAGGAAAAGTAGAGATGTTCTTTACAAACTGTACTATGAAAAATCATTAACCTCTGACAAAGGTTTTCATAATTATGTACGACAATATTCTAAGTGTTTTAAAAAAGTATGCATTCTAGCGAAATCGAAACTCATTAGCAGTCAAATTAACAAATCCGATAATAAAATTAAAACAGTGTGGAGGATAATAAATGCGGAAACTAATAAAAACCGAAAACAGGACACAGATCTGAGTTTAAAAGTAAACAATAAAATAATCTCAGACCACGCGGAAGTTGCAAAAGCTTTTGAAAAATACTTTACTAATGTCCCGATCGAGGTCACGAAATGTTTAGATTCGTCCCCTTTAGTAGCAGAATCTCTAGCAAAGAATTTTTTCAAAAGAGACATACCAAACTTTGAGTTTAGCCAAGTATCTCCGCCTATGGTTATAAAAGCGTTTAAAAGTTTAAATATTAAAAATACTGAAGATTTATGGGGCATATCTGTTAAAGCACTAAATTCAATAATTGACAATATCGCTCCAATCCTTACAAATATATTTAATCTTTGTATTAAGACAGGAACCTTTCCAGACTTAATGAAACATAGTAAAGTTATTCCTATCTTCAAATCAGGCTGTAAAGCGAATCCCAGTAATTATAGGCCCATTTCTGTTCTCCCTGCCTTAAGTAAAATATTTGAAAAGCTTATGCTTAATCAAATGATAGCACACTTTCACAAAAACAAGATCTTACATGATCAGCAATTTGGCTTCACGAAAGGCAGGTCTACGTCTGATGCTGGTACAAAGCTAGTCTCTCACATTTTAGAGGCTTGGGAGGGTTCACAGGATGCTATAGGTATCTTCTGTGATCTTTCCAAAGCTTTCGATTGCGTTGATCACGATACGCTTATCCGTAAATTGAACTACTACGGTATAAGAGGGCTATCTTTGGAGCTTGTGTCTTCCTATCTTTCTAAGAGGCTGCAAAAAGTGGGCATAAATGGAGTCACATCTCCCGGGTCTGCAGTTAGAATTGGTGTTCCACAGGGTTCTATTTTAGGCCCTTTTCTTTTCTTAGCGTACATTAATGACCTTCCCTATATGATGTCTGAGATATCGAATATAGTATTATTTGCTGACGATACCTCACTTATATTTAAAATCGATCGAAATGATAGCAATCTCTATAATGTAAATGAGAGTCTAAAATCCTTATCCAAATGGTTTGCTGCTAATAACCTACTACTTAATGCTAGCAAAACTAAATGTCTTAAATTTTCGTTACCAAATGTACCACAAATTGAACCTAATCTAATTCTTGAAGGCAGCAAACTCGACCTAGTTAATGAAACTGTTTTCTTAGGTGTTACGGTTGATTGTAAGTTGCAGTGGGGTGCGCACATATCGGCCCTGTCTAGCAGGTTAAGTTCCGCTGCATACGCAGTGAGAAAAATTAGGCAGATCACTGATGTAGCTACAGCCAGACTCGTGTACTTTGCCTACTTTCACAGCATTATGTCGTACGGTATTCTGCTATGGGGATCAGCTGCAGACGTAGATTCCATATTTATCTTACAGAAAAGGGCCATCCGCGCAATCTACGATATGGGCCCTCGCGATTCCCTAAGAGAAGTGTTTAAGAACATCAATATACTTACGATGCCGTCACTCTACATCCTTGAAAACATAATGTATGTGCGCAAAAACCTGCAGAAGTTCAGTGTCAATAGTGACTTTCACAACCTTAATACTAGGAATAAACATAAAATAGTGGTACCTAAATTTAGACTAACTAAAACAAATAAATCATTTCTAGGAAATTGTGTGCGTTTCTATAATAAACTCCCAAAATGTGTCACCGATCTCACTGGCAAGAAATTTAAAAGACACGTCAAATCTGTTCTTCTTAAGAAAGCCTATTACAAAACCAAGGACTATGTTAACGATAAGAATGTGTGGTTGTTAGATACGGATGCATTTGCGGCCTCCCTGGCAAAATGAAACTGTTGATTATTAGAGACTAATATAAGTTTATTAATTTTCATGTTGGTCAGTTAGTAGCTATAGTAGGAACCTTATAAGTAGATGGACATAGCTTTAACAGATTCCATATTATTTACATATCGAGATGTCTTCATATGGAAAGTATTGTTTACCACAACAGAAACTGTAAATGTGTGTACGTTGTGGCTTGTCTAAGTAGACACCTAGTTTTATTTGTCGCTTTGATGGTGTGCGTTACCACATAGTTTTTTATTTAGAAATGACATCGGATTCTCAAATAACGTGAATCTTCGTTTAATATAGTCGACCTCGGTCAAACTTGGACATCCTTCAACGTCCTCACATCTTGTTATCGCAATATTGTACCAGTGAAGTTTGTAATTCATTTATTTTAAAAGAGTGTCCATGGAGTTTCTTGCCGGATTCTTCTCCATAGGATCGACCTTTTGGAACCGTGCAACTAGAATCACAACGTTTCATAAACGCTTGTAAAAGCTTATTTGAAATAAAAACATTTGAACTTGAACTTGAACTTGAACTTTCTCCGAGTATGCACATCTCAGTTGACTAAAGAGGATGAATTTACTTAGTTATTGAATCCAAGAATTTTATAGACAAATCCAATAAGCTCAGCTTGCCAATCGAACTCAGGACCTCCAGCGTAGCAGTCGCTAATGAGGCTGTTAGTTATCAAGATTTTAATGTTAGTAAAAATCTGACTTTAATTTAGACAACACGCTGATCTGACTTGGCTTATCAAATTCCACAGCTTGATTATGCAATCAAGCATTTAAAGTATGAAAGATGAGTCGACTTTTACGGTTCCAAACAGTTAATCCAGAGTAGAAGAATCGGCTAGAAACTCAAGATTCTACAAGACTCATCCCTATCCAGGCCTAATCAGGCCATGATCCACTTCACGAGTATTTCTACACAATGTCCAGTCAGATTACTAGGCGCGATAATGGCCCCACTGTGCGCTTGGCAATGACCTTACACCAATTTAAAAGCAGTTTTGAATCATAGAGGTATTACGTGTGGTCCCCTCCCCTCTGTCTTGTAAAAGGAATAGAATTACTAAAGAACTTGATAATAAGCTGTTACCTATTGTGTCTGGGGCCTTTGTGGCGTTTTATCGCGAGACGCAATAGCCATGGAGAACAGGTTTTCTATGCCAAAACTGGTATTTAAGGGTCCGGAAGAGTTTGAAATGTCCTCAAAGGCGTAATACCTCGTAATCCAAACATTATATATTATTATTCGGATTAAAATTAAATACAATTTAAACATATTTAAGAAGTTGGTGCAAGTGGCCATTTTTGCATATCAACCATGACGGGACTGAATCAATCTTTATGTAAAACTACGGTTTCCTTGCCAAGTTCTTGTCTATGGATGATTCATAGTTTATGGCCCTATGACTTCGAAATTGCCTCAATGCTTCCCCGATAGATATAATATGGGTGTCTTTAAATCACGAGTGAACCGGTTTCTTCTAGGCAAGCGCGCTCCATTCTAGATCACCGTGTAAACTAGATTTCAAGGAACACATCCCCCAAGAATAAAAAAATGATAAACATATAGATGTTACAGGCAATTAACTCGTCAAGATGCCTATAGTTTGAAACTCAGTCTAAACTTTACCCCACAGGATAAAGGTCAAATTCATTAATTAAGTTGTGGAAAGTTGATTAGCGAAACTGGTTTTCACCGTCGACAATTGCACACAAAAACTGTTTTCTTCTAGTCATTCATCACAATAATTACCATTAAACCAGTTAATTTTACATTTTGATTGATGATCACCGATAATGATATCTTCAAGCGATGACATGACTTCCTGTAAAAATAAACAACGGAAATATTTCAATGTCACGTTAGCTAATTCCCACCAACTTTCAGTGCGTGACCTACATACCCCAGATGTAGATAATTCTGGTGGAGTCCTGCGGGGTGTGGGCCGCGAGCGCGCGGGGCGGGGGGCGTCACCCGGAGGATGACGCAAACCCTACAATAAGGAAGTGTGTTCAATTGTCCGTGCGTACGCTGGGCTATTCTAAAGTTGATAGTTATTATTCCTAATTTTGAACATGATTTATTTGCAAAGAAAAAATAATAAGTAACGATTTGGTGATTCTTGCCCCATCTAGTGTAAAAAATCTAAAAACATTGACCTGTAAAACACTTTATAAGAACTATTTGTAGACATAAACATGTCAACAATAATTATGTACCTACCACGTCAAGAGTTTTTTAAAATACGATCGATATGAAAGAATTATTGAATTTTAGGCTCCAATATGGAAATAAAAATACATTAAAGATTAATAAGTATATCAACATGGCCTCTGAAAAGGTTGAATTTGAATGTTTTCCTAAATTATAATTAAGTGACGGATGTCACATTTCGTACATAACTGGATTTAGAAGGTTAAGGCGTTGGCTAGTCGTTTCATTAAATAATAATAGGTAGGTATAATATTAATTTATATTAAATTATTCTGAATATTGACACGTCTCGATAGACTCGTCTGAAGTCTATTTTAAACTTTCAAACATTAATTGTTTCATAATATTATGAAATCTGTGCCACGACGGCCTTAACACACTTATTTTAATTATAATACATAAGACCACCTGAGATCCCTGAATTTTCAACAGTATGTAAATTATATACCTACTTATCATGGTTCATACAATTCGTCAATCACGATATTAGTTCTTGTATTAATTATATTGTGTTTATTAACTGTTCATATAATTATTTAGTTCAGTTTAGTTAATTATCTGTGTATTTATTTAAATAATTTTTTGACAGATTAATGTTATCATGTTATTTTAATTTACTAGAACGCTTTTGATTGCTTTTTAAATAAAAATATTATAGCAAGGTACCTATTTGACCAGGTAAATTGGCAGAAACTCAATTATGGCCTGGCATAATTGACTTTCTGCCAATTTATCGTATTCATGTGAATCTTTCTTCTTCCCCATATTTATTAATTCTAATTGAATTATAACAAAAAATAACAGACTCACCCTGCCAGCTGGAATATGCTTCGTATTGACTGATTTATTGTAATGTAATGTACACCGCCATTGCTACTGGCAAGTACTGGCTACAAGTACTGGCCGACTAATATTTGGTAAAATGACTTTTAATATAATTATACTTTAATATATAATATAAACGACTGCCTCGTTAGTCTAGTGGTCCCAAGTGCGACTGCTACGCTTGAGGTCCTGGGTTCGATTCCCAGGTCGAGCAAAGTGTTATTGGGTTTTTCGGTGAAATTCTCAGTAGCAGCTCGGAGTTTGGAAATTGTGCCCGGTTAGTGGCAATAGGCTCGCCCCCTATTACATGGGACCTAAAGATACCGGCGAACTGTGGGTGTACCTTAGTACACCTCTGCCTAACCCTTCGGGGAATACAGGAGTGATGGTATGTTATGTTATGTTATGTTTATATAATTATATAGGAAATTTATAAAAAAGCACTCTGATTTATAAAATAGTCATAACATGTTATGCTATAATTTTTTTATTAACGGCGAACTGCACAGATTTTATGTGTTCATTAAAATTTCTTTACTGTTAATGTTTTTAGAGATATTAAACACTTGATGGGGCCGGCATTTCCTTGCTCATATCCGCCCGAAACAAACTCAGAGAGTCATGATCCCTTTTAAAGGATAGACATCATAGGTTTCTATTCATTAATACAACTAACGGCTTCAACACACTATCGACTATCGTTCTCGTCCGCCAACTGAATATAATTATATTAACATAACATACCATCACACCTAAATTCCCAGAGGGGTTAGACAAAGGCGACGTATTTTTTTTTTCAAAAAAAGCTTACCTACTATTATAGCAATGTGGGTCGTACATTACTAGTATTCTTGTTAACCCCTCGTGCTAAGCTAAACGCTTGTGTTACGAGTGGGTTCACGTCGGTAGTGCAATGGGTGGGTTTCGAACCGGCAACCACATTATCACAAGTCCGACGCCCGAGCCATTAGGTTACCGCCGCTCTTATATACCCATGGTTCGCCTGGATTAGGTCCCATGTAATAGGGGGCGAGCCTACTGCCACAGATCTCTTTCATAGAAAAACCTCAATAGCACTTTGCTCGATCCGGAAATTGAAACCGGGACCTCTAGCGTAGCGGTCGCGCTTGGGACCACTAGACTAATGAGGCATTTGAATCTATATACTAATATATCTATATACTAATATATAAAGCTGAAAAGTTTGTTTGTTTGTTTGCTTGAACGCGCTAATCTCAGGAACTACTGGTCCGATTTGAAAAATTCTTTCAGCGTTAGATAGCCCATTTATCGAGGAAGGCTATAGGCTATATATCATCACGCTACGCGGACGAAGTGGCGGGCAGAAGCTATATGATTATAAAAGTCTAGATCCATTTCCAGTAGCAAAACGTTTCCGTGTACAATGCTCATCAACTCTCAAGTAGGTAATCATAATGATTTTCGCCAGACAGGCCTTGAGCTTCAGACAGATTTAGTTGGAAGATGACATAACGTATGAAGTCTGAATAAAATTATGTAATTAAATGTGTATAACTAGTTTTGACTCATGGCTACTAAGGCGTGCGTTTTAGTTTGTGAATAAGGTAATTATGTGAGGTTTACGTAGCTAGACACGTTCTTTAACTATTTTAACCGATTTCAAGAAAGAGGAGCTTTTGCAATCCTTATGTTACACGATATCTACTATCGGCAGTCGTGAAACGATTTCAATTCAGATAAAATATTACTGTACCTACCTACTTGTAATGAAACTACTTTTTTTACGGATTTCGTCGCGATGTATTGATATTAACATAACATAACATACCATCATGCATGTATTCCCCGAAGGGTTAGGCAGAGGTGTACTAATGTACACCCACAGTTCGCCGGTATGTTTTAGGTCCCATGTAATAGGGGGCGAGCCTATTGCCATTCCGGGCACAAATTCCTAACTCCGAGCTGCTACTGGGAATTACATAGAAACAATAACACTTTGCTCGACCTGGGAATCGAACCCAAGACCTCTAGCAGTCACGTTCAGAAATTTCAAGGCACCGACTTCCGAAACCGTTTATAATTGTCGGCATTCTGAGGTAGTACATATCATTCGATTTTTTAAAGGATAAAAATATATTTCTTTTATTTTTTAGTTATTCAAGTACAATTTTATGTTAAGTCATTTGGTCTGTGAGCTTGGTCGTCCTATGTCTGCATATCTATGTATATCAACGGGAAATACTGAAAGTAAACCGTTATTCAAACTGTAACAAACAAAAACTCATTTTATTGTTAGCAATAAAATTTCACAACTATACAGAATGCAAAACAATCGCTTAATCGTATGTAGCTAAAGTCGATGTCTTCCATTCATTAAATAAAAATCCTGATTCATACGCTGCGTGTGAGATGTCTGCAGAAAAAAGTGCAGCGCTCAACAATGGGACTCGTAAATAATTTGTAATGCTATTGACAGTGTGACGTAGGCGACACAGTGCAGCGAATGCAGTAATACAAGACATGTAGGTATACTGGTAATATTTGGTTGATTTTTTAGGCTGTAACCTGAGATTGGAGATGCTATATAGGAATATAGCTATTGACTGAGGTGTCTCTCGCATTCCAAACAACTTTTTAAAAGAAAGGTAGAAATGCCCTTCTCCGAGGTCCAATGTATCTCTACGAGTACCAAATTCAATAAAATTGATTGAGTGGTTTAGTGGGGCGTGTAACGTAACTAACAAAGAGATAGGGAGTTATAATCGCATGTACAATTTTCATTGGTATATCTGGATGACATAAGTAAGCATACAAAATCTTAAGATTATTAATAATATTTACCAATTCTACGCCGAAAAGACGTAGAATTGTATTAATAGTTCTCATCTCTCAACGGCTCGATAGGCGCAATAGTTGAGCAAGTGTTTGCCGTGCTACGGGTCACGGGATTGACCCCCAAACGTAAAAAAATATTGGTATGGGTCCCGGTTTCTTATTGTAAACGCTATAAATGAGAGATTCACGATACAAAAGTAATCTCAGGGCCACTTGTTCCAACTTATGAAATATGTTTAAATTGAATTTAAACACATGTATTTAAACACAATTTTTCATAGTAAATTTACGTTTAAATACAATTTAAATACATTTTAGAAGTTGGTGCAAGCGGCCCTTACACTATCTTTACAGGAGATTCCTAAAGCTAAATGACGATAGAAAATTGTGTTTAAATACAATTTATATTTAAGATGTTGGTGCAAGTGGGCCTAAGTGTAGGACAAAGTTAGAGCAAATTTATCTCTGTCTCGTTCTAATAGTCGAAATGTATGCAGAATCTGTGTTACCTGATTTTAATCATTCACAAGTCATTGGCTCTTGAAGGATACAATTCAATTTGCAATTTATCAATGGGATTTGTTTATGGACGCCCAAAAACGTGTTTAGGAAAACATGATGTACAACCTTTACGCTTAATTTATATTCGACGCATGGAGAACGCGTTAAAATAGACTTCTGATGTAGGTACTTAAAGTTTATGGCCGTAGAAATAATATTACATTGAATTATATTATAACGAAGTCCTTTGTTCTTGTCAATGAATAATTTTAATGTTGTGTTTCTGTTTTCGAATAAAATAAGAATAATTTCTGCGTTATCTCGTTATATATTATTTCTCATTTGTAAGTGTGTAATTTGTTTAATTGTTCAGTTTCTAGAAAAAAAACTGACTAAAAATTATGCCGTTTAGATGATTATAAATTGAAATATAACGTAATCGTTTATAATTAATCCACATAACATACATACGTACCATCACACCAGTATTTGCCTAAGAGTTAGGCAGAGATGTATGAGAGATGTAGAGATGCAAACGATACCGAACACAAGATCCGAGGTGCTACTAAGAATTTCATAGAAGAACCCAATATAACTGTTCCATCTGGGAACTGAACCTAGAGCCCGAAATGTGGCAGTCGCGCTTAAAACCACTAGACATAAGAGGTAGTTTAAGACCGCGTCTCTTGTCTTCAAAAACTGTATTAATTAAAATATTCATAAAAATATTTTAAAGACATATTGTAACTGATTTACTGCTGATCATTATGTACGTAGGGTGCGTACGCGCGTCGGCGGCGCCTCGTTGGCATCGCGTGATGTCATATCCGCCCGCCATTCATGCCGAGACGTTCATTCATGAAACTAGCGCCTCATTTGTTCGAATGACGTATCAAAGTAATTCTGACCTTAAACACTACCTTTTAAGCTCATTTTAGCTTGAACGAACATAATATTTTTTTTGACAACACATTTGCGCTCCTAGATTGTAAAAAACAGGATATGTTCGGGCATATGATTTTAATTAGGAAATTAGCACATTGCTAATTAGTTACTCGAGTTTAAATTGAGAATTTTGTCAAGAATTCTGTGAATTTGATCCAGTTCCTTAAAATTGTTGGTTGTCATGCTCTTTATCTTGAATTTTGATGATTACAGAGTTCATTATATTATATCTTAATTATTATCAAGTGTATCGGTTGACGTAATCAACAAAGTTAAACGTTATAGGTACTTGTATCTCAGCATTATTGACTCATTTAATTCCCCACACAGGCGGACGGTATCATGTGACTTGGATAAGTAGAAGATTAAGGATCGAGCAACTTATTCAATGAATGACTAACCGTTCACGGATTTGTCCTCTATACTGGATAGACAAGAATGGAATTCCTTAAAGGAACATACTTACACAGCTTATTTGCCCATATGTAAGTACCTACGTAAACAAAGCTGATCAACCAATCTGCAAGGCTGCATCGAGACGTCTTCGTGCCTCATAGAGCACGTTAATACGAACACTTCTGGCAAAAAATGGACCCATCCATAATTTGAACGCGCCAAACGCACCTTAAACTTGCAGATCTATTAATCAACGTAGTTATTACCTAGCCACGAGCCCCTGTAGGCATTACACAAGTAAAATAAATAATAATTTTATATTATAAGTACCTACTTACATACAATTATATAATTATCACTATGTATGTATATCTAACTAATCTTAATTGTAAGTAGTTACATTATTTAAATTAAAAACGGTGGGCATAAATTATTGTTAATAATTATGTTATCTTAATGAGACATTAAAACTCGGGCGATGTCGTTTCGGGGAACTCATAATAATATTTTTATAAGATCTCATTACTTGAGGAAATTAATAGCAAATATTTCACCGCAATTATTCCATAATATTGTTAATATTATCAAGCTTATCTAATAATCGCTACACTTACTTGGCAGAAAGAGTTTCTGGCCGCAGTGTATACTTTTTATACAATCAGAGCCACATGACGAAGTTATGGCGCCACAATCAAGGTTGTTCCAATATATCATATAATATCACAAGCTTTTCGCCCGTGGTTTCACCTGCGTTGCCCCGTTCCTAAGGGACGTAGCGTGATGTTTAATAGCTTGAAAGCTTTCTCATGAAACACCCTGTCTATTGGTGAAAACCGCATGAAAATCCGTGCAGTAGTTTTTGAGTTTATCGCGAACAGACAGACGCAGCGGGTAATTTTGTTTTATAATTATGTAATGCTAATGACTACCTAATTAGTCTAGTGGTCCAAAGCGCGACTGTTCTGCTAGTGGTTTCCACTTCCAGGTTGAGAAAAGTGTTATTGGGTTTTTCTATGAAATTCTCAGTAGGAGGTAAGAGCTCGGAATTTGGATTTGTGCCTGGTTATAGGCAATATATTTGCCCATATTAGGTATGGGAGTTAAACATACCGTTGTTACACCTCTGCCTAGCCTTTCAGGGAATACCTACAGTTGAACCTAGGTATACATATATAAATAACGTACCTACTGTTTCACGTTTAACAAGTTATTAAATTCCAAGGAAATTATTCATCATAGACTAATTTAAAGGCGGCGCCATATTGGGATATTTCGCGACAAAGCCGATAATCATAAAATAAGTTATATCTATATACTAATATATAAAGCTGAAGAGTTTGTTTGTTTGTTTGCTTGAACGCGCAAATCTCAGGAACTACTGGTCCGATTTGAAAAATTCTTTCAGTGTTAGATAGCCCATTTATTGAGGAAGGCTATAGGCTATATAGCATCACAGTTCGCGGACGAAGTCGCGGGCAGAAGCTAGTGTACTTATATAAACATTCCAAACACGTTATAATTGGGAGGTGTGTGCGGCATAGTATTTAAATTAGATTTTTATTGTGCCGAATAAGTTATAGGTTTCATTGAAGATGTAAATCGTTGGATATTTTTCTCGTATTCCGAGTTGCCATGATCACTGGAAATAATTCTCCTTTTTTTACTGAAATTGAAACTGAAAAAAATTGGTTCAATATGAGGATCACTCTGTTATTTATTACTTATTTATGTCTAGTAATACCTATATCTTATAGTACTAGCAAAAAACTTTAAAGTGGTCATATCGGCTAGGGCTGATACAACTTAAGTGAAAAAAAAACTAGCACCCGCCCGCTAATTCGCGTCGATGTGATAACAATAAAACTTAGCCGTATGTAATACAAAAATCGTGTAGTTTTCTGCGATATTGATTTTGAGTACGTTATATTACAAAAAAATATTGTTTTTACCTCTCAATTTTTTTTGTTTATTAATACAAAACATAAACATTTGAGGGCGTCCAAGAAAAAAAGGTCCAGTGGTGAGGTATTGAGATAAGCCTAGATCCAGTATCTATAGAAATACTTTTTTTTTCAACTTGAGCTTGATTTGAGAAAAAACATTTTCAAAGTTTAATCATGTAAAGTAATTTACTATATGAACTTGTAGATGAGCATTAAGTATCTACATATTCTAATCTATACTAATATTATATAAAGCTGAAGAGTTAAGTCTAAGTAACTATTCCACGCGGACGAAGTGTCGGGCGAAAGCTAGTTAATTAATAAAATAAACTAAAATCAATACTGCATAATATTATATCTCGGCCTATATTCTCAGTTTCAACAAGCAGGCATACCTACCTACTCAAACACGGCCATGTGAGCTAACTGCAAAAAAAATCTAATAAAAAATGATTTGATATATTTGGTGTCGTAGTGTCGATAACCCTAGCGTCGCTGCCCTTGGGTAACATTTTGACAATAGCCCTGTACTACGTAGATATATATTTTTTATGTTTCCGCTTTAGTTCGTGAGTGTTTTATTAGTGTGTTGTATGTAGGTACTCGTTCCTTGGCATGTCGGGTTCCGTTGAGCTGTTTGTTCGACAAATATTCCTGTTTACATACTTGTCTATTAGCTCGTTTACTTCGGGGTGGGCAGAGTTTATGCCTTAAATACATATAGGTAGGTAATATAATAAACATGCGATTGCTTCAATTTATGATTGCAGATTTTTGTATATGCTACTGTCAAAACTCATAACCAGTCAAAACCACTTTTGACTGCGAAAATCAGTCAAAAGTGGTTTTGCCTGGTTATGAGTTTTGACAGTAGCATATATAAATGTAAATAAAAGAGAAATTGTAATTTTTTAAGACTATCCTACCTACTTATTTTTTATTTAATTTTTCAAAAGTGTTGCGGTCTTGTAACTTTCTTCTAAACTCAAAACAACTACCCATGGACCACATAAAGATTTGCCTCGAATGGGAATCAAACCTACAGCCGCCATAACGGTAGTGGCGGAGTGCAATCGTAGTTGCGAGATTATTAACTTTAACTGCTTCGAAAAACACTGCTCAACCTGGGAATCGAACTCAAAACCTCTATCATAGCAGTTGCACTTAGAACCACTAGACTAAAAAGGCAGTTAAATATATGGGAAAAGACAAATCTATAAAAAATCTATAAATATAGGTATTTTGTATAATAGCTTTTGCCCGCGGCTTCGCTCACATGAAGCTATATTAGGAGTAAGAATGTAAAAACCAACATTAATGATCTCTTCTTTATATGGGTCTGTATACATCAAAGAGGTCAAGCTGTATCTGATGATCAGGATCCGTTCAATTAATAGAGATAAGAAGTTCACCAGTTTTTAAGTTGGAGCATATACTTTCGAACAGTGATAACAAAATTAAAATCTATTCAGTAGTTTTTGCGCCAACCCGTAACAAACAGACAAACAGACAAGAAATTAAAAAAAAAACACATTTTTGTGTTTCGGAGACGTTTATATACCCTAACCCACTTGGTTTTTTTTTATATCTTCAATGTACAGACACAGCTTTTTGCAATTTTATAATAGTAGAGAAGTATTAATTTTACAAGTATCTTAAGCTCTATATTATGTGGTAACTTTTCCAAAGTTGGTCATAAGTCCATGGCTCCCATTATTCTACAACATAACTAAAACATGTGCTGTCTCCTAATTTGGTGCGGCATATTTTATGGGAATTATAATGAAACGGCCGGGAATGGACCTTGCGACCTTGCACGACCTAATCTGTGTGAATTAATCAGACAACGTTGGCTAAATTGTCCAATATTGTGTGATAAACGGAATCTTATTAAAACTGTTTCGTTATACAGTGGTTGTAAGCACGACTGCTACGCTATTCCCTGGGTTGGATTCCCAGATAAAATTGTTATTGGTTTTTGTATAAACTTTTCAAGTTGCAATGTCCATCCAGTTCGCGTAGTATCTGGCTGGATAGGTGGTTAGGTCCCCTGTAAAAGGGGGGAGCCTATTGCCATTAACCGGTCACAAAATCCGACCTGCTACTGAGAATTTCATAGAAAAGCCCAAAATCACAGCTCAACCTGGGAATCAAACCCAGGACCTCTAGAGTAGCAGTCAGACTTAGGACCACTAGACTACCCAATGAGGCAATAATAATCAATCTCTGCTCGTTCAAGTACATAATTTATTCAAGACTAAGACTCAATGCGCATAAATAATCTAAGACTCAACCATCATTTTAATCACACAAATATAAATGCTGCAGACATTAGCGCTGCACGCGGCGACGCTCACATATCACATACGTTAGTACAGTCACATTTGCTATGTTAATATCCCATTGTTCGTCAGTTGGACGTTTAACGCGGTGGCAATTAATGCTGGACGGCTGGCTCGCCGGCTCCCACGCAACTCGCCATTCCTGACGTGTAGCGCTGGATACAGTAGCGTTAGCAAACAAATTCCAGGAATCGAAAATAAATTATTTTCGTTTATATTATTTAAAATAATATAAATTATACCATCACGTCCAATCAAGTAATTTTATTTTATTTTTAACTAGCTTCCGCCCGCGACTTCGTCCGCGTGGAATAGTTACTTAGTCTTAGCGGGATGATAGCCTATAGCCTTCCTCAATAAAGGGACTATCTAACACCGAAAGATTGTTTCTAATCGGACCAATAGTTCCTGAGATTATCGCTTTCAAGCAAACTTGGCAGGTGGCACTTGACAGGTGGTAAGAAGATGATGATCCCCTTCAGCGGCTTGTAGTATGTTTTGATTGAAGCTCACTTCAAGATATAGCCAATATTATTAGTTGATAGTTGAATATTGAGTATCCGAGCGGAACTTTAGTAAAATACGTCACGGGAACAGGAATGATAAAATAACGCTAAATGAGGATATGTCTTTTAGAGCGTTTGTTGGGTCCGAGCGGACCCAAGCTCGGTCCGCACGGATACAAAACAAACGCTCTAAAGGCTGATGAATAACGTATTTATTTGGATAAGGATTATTATCATGTTTATAAAAACACGACGCAAATAATGCATTTGGAATTTTAGAACAAAGTTAGCATAAAAAAGGTTATAGTGAGCCAACCTTAAAAGATAGACATATGCTGTCGCGGACTTTTTTTTTGAACTTTTAAAGAGGAACAATTCTGTCATATATAATTTTTGCGAAACTTTAACGGTTTCCGCAGCGCACGCATCGGAAGCTCTCAAAAGGAAAAAAAAAACGAATTTTAGAACAAAGTTAGCATAAAAACGGTTATAGTGAGTCAACCTTAAAAGATAGACAGATGCTGTCGCGGACTTTTTTTTAGAACTTTCAAAGAGGAACAATTCTGTCATATATGATTTTTGCGAAACTTTAATCGTTTACGCAGCGCATGCATCGAAAGCTCTCAAAAGGAAAAACCCCGATTTTGAAACATTCTTCATTGATGCTCCGCTCCTATTGGTCTTAGCGTGATGATATATAGCCTATAGCCTTCCTCGATAAATGAGCTATCTAACACTGAAAGAATTTTTCAAATCGAACCAGTAGTTCCTGAGATTAGCGCGTTCAAGCAAACAAACAAACAAACTTCAGCTTTATATATTAGTATAGATAAAAGGTACACAAACAACTCATTTACATTTTTTTTACAGAAGGGTTAATATTCATTATGATATCCTGTGTAAATAAGTCAATTTCAGGCATGCGCAGCTTTTACAGTTAGACAATACTCATTTGAGATTCAATATTTGCATATAACTAGCAAGAATTAAGTGAGTAATATGCTATTAATTGTAGGTACACAATTATTGATAGAAATAAAAGTAGTGACTGCGAGCGGGTTAATATGTCGACGTATCAAGACCCCTCCGTGCCTCGAAGAGCACATAAAGCTATCGGTCTCGGTTGTCATACGAAAACTTTTGATATTTGTTATTCATACTCAGAAGCCCAGAAGCCTGACAACCATTCTATCTTCCGAAAATCTCTATCGTCTAGAAACTGGATAGGTCTCCATCAGACTTCCGCAGTCGGCAATCGAAAGGATTTGAAACACTCAGCGGCCTTGCTGCTCGACATGAGAATTCAATTCAGTACCTCTTGGCAATGTTTTGTCAATTTATAATAGAACACTATAGTTAAATTATTTTTTGTTAACTATGAAATTCTAGGTAACAAAAAGTGATAATCTATTCCGAAGTATGCACGTAAATAAAGCTCCAACAACATTTAAATTAGAATTAAGTTCTGTAACTTGTAGTAAATAAAAGGCTTTTTTATATACCGAATAATTGCAACTTAATCATGAGCTTTCCTTACTCTACACATTTTACATTATGGCAATAATACTAAAGAATTGACGTCACAAAAATCATAGACAAATATTCCAAAGTAAGTACATGCTTAATTTTATTTACACATTTTTTTTCTGTTGTCGCTACGGTGGGCAACGGTGAGCATTGTCCAATGTCCCCTGTAATCACTGTTCATTAAGCTTTCTCGTAGCATACTAGACTTTTTAAATTCGTCCGTGAACCAATTTTGTATACGGTACTTAAATGTGTTTATCATACGTAATAATAACTTAGGCGTATAATTAAATAGTGGCTGCTGTAGACCGACTTACAAGTAGTGTCGTGGGTTCAACTCTAGGGGGCGCAAACCAATGTGGCAGATTAATTTATGACTTTTATTTATGACTAACTGCTTCCTGCGGTTTCATTCGCGATCTAATGTGACTTTCTTTATGTTTAACTCGATTTACAATATAGCCTACTAACTTTTGCCCTCGGCTTCGCTCACCTTAAGCTATATTAGGATTAGAAATGGATCTCAGAGAGCCAAGAGTCAAGCTGTACCTCAGGATCCGTTTATTTAATTGAGATAATAGGTTCACCAGTTTTTAAGTTGGAGTATCAGATGAGTAATTTTTGAGCTTATCCTTATGACATAACTTTTTATTGACACGTGATACTCTGTGACAGGGAAAAGAACACAAAACAAATTACAGTTAAAAGACGTTTTATATTTTTATGAATAAGCAGGTAAAACTGCACAGGTACTTACTTAATTGTATTTTTTAATACTCTATATTCCTAGCCAAGACCTTGCCTAAACCTTCGAGGAATACAGACGTAACGTCTATATAATTTTAATAATTTATGAATAATGAAATGTGATGTGAAAATTATGATAAATATATTTCAAAATACTTCCTCACTTTGCCGCCTAATACATTAGATAGCTGCAGTAAAGATAAAAAACCATGATGCAAATAATTCATTCATATCAACCGACGCCATTGCTTGCGGCACTTCGGGGTAAATTTAGAATTATTATAATGAACTAATTCCGAAACACTTCTTTAAAACGTTTGAAGTTAAATTTTAACTTAATAACCAGAGAATTGTGCCGTCAAGCATAATGATATTTTTATTTATGTAAATATTGTTACTAGGTCAAGATAAACTATTGTTGTTATGTGAAATTAACACATCGTATTACTTTTAGTAATTTTCGGGCGGAAATTTTGAATCTGAATTTTAATGACTGCTTATCATTTAAATCTTTTACTTAGCTTAGAACTCTACTGTTTCTACTATTATTTTAGTATTTCTAATAAAGGAACCATATTTAGAATAAATAAGACATAAGGAAACATTAATTATATAAAGTAGAGCATTTTTTTTAAACTAAATAAAAGATAAAATCTTGGGACAGGTATTATTAGGATGTAGGTAATAAAATGTATCATTATCGCAGTTGATGTTTAAATTGTATTATAAAATGTATTTACAAAATTAAAACAAACATTTATTTGCACTCCATGGGCATGGAATACCCGAAGGGTTAGGCATAGGCCTACTAAAGTACACCCACAGTTCGCCGGTATGTTTTAGTCCCATGTAGGTAATGGCAAAAAACCTGGCACAAATTCCCAACTCCGAACTGCTACATAGATTTCATAGAAAAACTCAATAACACTTTGCTCGACCACTAGGCTAATGAGGCTAATTAATAATATATTTAACTAGCTTTTGCCCGCGGCCTTGCTCACGTGAAGCTATATTAGGATTAAAAATGGATCCCAAAAATAATTTAATCTAAATCCAACAATGATGATCTCTTCTTTGTATGGGTCTGTATACATCAGAGAGGTCAAGCTGTATCTCAGGATCCGTTTTTAATTAATATAAGAAATTCACCAGTTTTTAAGTTGAAGCATATACTTTTTTAACAGTAATAACGAAATTAAAATCTATTCAGTCGTTTTTGCGACAACCCGTAACAGACAAATGATCAAGAATTTTAAGAATCACAGCTTTGGGTTCGGTGATGTTTATATACAACCTAACCCACTTGTATTTTTTACAGACACATCTTTTTACGATTTAGAAATAATATAAAAAATTAACAACTATTGTTAACTAGCTGTTCCCAGTGATTTCACTCGTGACCTAAAGTAATTTTTGTAAATCACCCGTTACTCACTTCTAAATAGATATCGAGCCTCTAAAAAACACGTCTTATGACATTTGGAGCAAGGAAATATGTAGAAGTTAAATAGTAATTAATTAGTTTTAAGTTTCCAGTTTTTTTCAATTTTATTTTTCGGAAGACCCCTTTACGAAGTATTAAAAAAAATTAAAAAAGATGAATGAAATCGGTAAAGTCGTTCTTCAGTCATGTTGCGATCGAGGAAGATAGATAAAAAAAAAATAACAAGGTTTCATTCATACAGATCACAAAATATAGTAAATAATTTTACTAAAAATAATAGAAAAAAAAAAAACAAAACAACCCGAATAAATAAGGCAAAAAGAATATGCGTCAACTGCATAGGCCCCGGCGAGATTCGAACTCACGATCTCCTGTTTACTAGACAGGCGCTTTAACCAACTAAGCCACGGCGCCGCTTGCTACGAGTTGCGAAATTACACACTACATCCCACACACGCATATGTTCGCATCTAATCTTGATGACATACTTCGAAATTTAAAATGTATCTACTAGTGTAGTCTCTTTTTATCACCCAAGTATATTATATGTTAGAAAAGGACGGGTATAGTATGAATAGTTTTTATTTTTTATCACGCTGTTGCTAGGCGCGTAAGCAATATGAATTACAAGTTTTTAATGATTGATTTTAATTCCACGAAAATGATTAGGATATATCAGATAATTATAATCTAAAACCTTGATTAGAAGTTATGCTTCATTGTTTTATATAGGGTTGACCTAAACTTGGTAAGATTAGGTTTATAATAGGATTTGATGATGAAACACTTACTTTTGAACTAAGTAATAAACTTTTTTATTGAACAAATTTGAGAAAATCCAAAAAAAAAAAAAACATTTCAAAAATCGTAACCGTTGAGCTGAGTGAGGTACGTGTCTTTGTGTAAATATTTATATTTGCGAATTAGGTACTCAAAGTTGTGGAACTAAAGTTTTAGATTTCAGGAAACTTGTTATAGGTACTTAATTATATCCATAACCAGTCTTCAGTATAGAACTCCAAGATTTTATGTTATTTAAGCGTTTTATGAAGAATAGAAAGAACTCAAAAGCAATTGAGTCAATATTAAACTACTCTATAAAATTTATTCAGTACAATGAAACGAAATATACTATTCAGGGTATTTTTGGAACAGAACAACAATGTTAAATAAATAGATTTATTATTTAAATAGTAAATAACGTATGTATTTCCTTTAATTGGTGTCAACCAAAAATATTTAAACAACGGACAATATAATAAACAATGAAAATGTTTCATTTGCCCGGTTATTTATAAAAAAATATATTTACTTACTTTTGCTGCCTCATTAGCCTAGTGGTCCTGAGCGCGACTGCTACACTTGAGATCCTGGGTTCGATTCCCAGGTCGAGTAAAGTGTTATTGGGTTTTTCTATGAAATTCCCAGTAACAGCTCGGAGTTTGGAATTTGTGCCCGGTTAATGGTAATAGGCTCGCCCCCTATTACATGGGACCTAAACATACCGGCGAACTGTGGGTGTAAATAAGTACTCCTCTGCCTAACCCTTCGGGGAAAACAGGCGTGATGGTATTTTATTTACTTACTTTTCTAAAAACGTCTTGACAAGCCCGTCTTACTGCTTCTTTTTATTTATTTTTGATGAGTCACTTTCAGAATTTTATTAAACGGACAGACAGTTTCTATATTTCTATTGCGTTTAGATTTGCGTACTAGATATAGAATTTTGACATTTATTAATTATATGTCAAAATTCTATCTTGAGTAGGCAAATCTACTGAGAGATATTCTATAGAAACTGGCCATTAGCAATAGACATTTATTTCACTGTACTAAACGCTGACTAGTAATTGATTAGTTAAATACTGATTGGACGTTTGGCGTAATGGTTAAAGCCGACACTTCGCCGCTATCGTTGCATCGCGGGTTGTGGGTTCGATTCCCACCCGAGGCAAATATTTGTGATTTCCACGGCTACGTACTTTGTTTGTGTCTGTTAATTGTGTCTGTCTGTGAAACGACTTCACCTCGACATATTGTTAAAAAGAACTAATCGGCCAATCAGCTGATAGTCATCGCCTACAAATAATCTTTTACCCTTTAAGTATTATAATTAGTTAACTACCAACGAATTCCAACGCTAATGTAAGCCATAACATTTTTACGAGAGAACTTTGTACACACTAAAGCTAATTTTAGCCTGCAGGCTATCAAATGACGTGACAACTTCACGACCCGAGGACCCGAATATGAGATGTCTGTCACATTTATTAATTCGCACATCCGGTCCTGGGTTCGATTTAACGACACTTGAAAAAAGACGTCTACATTCTAAGAAAACAAGATGGTATAATCTACAATCTTGCGCATGACCAGTTTACACTCTTATTTTTAAGTATGTAGGGTCGAAAATTCCTCGACCACTAACTTACTTAACTGTATTTGGAATTGGATGGGAAGAATTGAGATTATAAAGGACAAAGAATTGTTGTGTATGGTCAAGGAACCCAAGAGGGTTTGTCAAATACCAGTTTAATGGTGAAGTATTTCGGCGTTATCAATTTTTTATGATAACGACTACCAAGGAAGTTGGTTTTATTTCATATCAAGTCTGAAGTCACATCAGATAAATAAATGACAAGATGATACTGCAAAATGTAAAAAACATGAAGAAACTGATCATATACAATTTCTGAAATGATAATTCAACGACAAATTCAATAAATACAACGATAAAACGCATGACACCTCAGTCTGCCCGTGACCATGGACGCTGTAAAGGCTCCGAAACGTCGGGATTTGTATTGTATTTTATACTAATATAACGCGATATAATCCGTAAGGTTGTTTTATTACAATATAATTATAACAAAAAAAATAACTCTTCCCGTCCAAGTTTGATGTCACAATATTTTTTATTACAGTTTTTTTTTGTTTTATTCACAACTAGTGGTCCCGGAAAACGCTGTCCTGTCCTTAAACCATTGAATCCCTAAACTTACCTCAATCCTAAAAAAACAACTGTCAAAGGAGGACACACAACGCCATCTACTGGATTACCGAAACCAGCATACAAGACCATGTTCATTTCTGTCCGTGTTTTGTTTCTGTGTAATGACGTCAATCCGTTCCCGATACAAATGTATGAGAAAATCAATTTTCTTCAAAATTTTATTCGTTATTGTTATTTTTTATTGATATTTCAATAGTTATTCTGTTATTCGGGATAGACACAATTTCACCAAATAAATTATCATAAAAATCGGTTCTTGACTTGATGTAACTAACCCGACTTTGTTTTATATATATAGAAGACTAGCTTTCGCCCGCGGCTTCGCTCACGTGAAACTACATAATATTAGGTTTAGAGATGGATCTCAAAAAAAAATTCAAAATCCGACAGTGATGATCTCTTCTTTGTATGGGTCTCTATACATCAGACAGGTCAAGCTGTATCTCAGGATCCATTTAATTAATTGAGATAAGAAGTTCACCAGTTTTTAAGTTGGAGCATATACTTTCTAACAGTGATAGCAAAATTAAAATCTATTCAGTAGTTTTTGCTCCAACCCGTAACAAACAGACGAGAATTTTAAAAATTACTTTTTTGGATTCACAGACGTTTATATACCCTATCTCACTTGGTTTTTTTTAATTTCTTCAATGTACAGACAGCTTTTTTACAATTTTATAATAGTAGAGAAGAAGAGAAGAGATAAATTTCCAATTTTAAAGTTTTTTTTATAAGCGAAAGTAAATTCGTATTTACAATATTTTGCAAAGCCGACGCAGCCCTATTCTTTGGCAAGCATTAAACCCTTTCTATCCTGAAGCTAACTCATTGTCTTATTCACAATTGTTCGTACTTGACCCCGTGGCATATCGACTTACTTCTATCGGCCTCAGCACTTACTTAACTCGGTAGCTTCGGTATTTGAATTTATAACGGTAGAGAATAACCACACACGATGCTTTTCACATCCGCATTCAGCTATTTTGTAGCTGATTCAAGCTGCATCGCATTTTAGCGATATTCTCTAATTACTGCGTTCCGCGATTTTGCAGCTGAATTAAAGAAGAAAACATTTAAACATTGTCAAAAACCAAATTAAACATACATACATCAGCTTTTATAATAAAAACGACATAAGTTTTGTGACAAAAGAGGTTCACACTCAGCATTAAGCCGTATTAGGGCACAACCCACAATACAGCGCGGGTTTTCAGCATGAACCTCAAATGACGGATGCATCATGCTTGCATGCATGCATGCATTATCATGCAATAAAGGTGCATCGAGTTTTGGATTTTTTTCCAATTACTGCATTCGGCGAGTTTGCTAAATTTGATCTGCATCGCGTTTTGATGACTTTTTCCAATTACTGTGCTAAGTTTCCAAGCTGCTTTTAATTTTGGAAGTTTCGGCAACATTTTCCAATTACTGCATACGGTGGTTTTGCAGCTGAATTAGTGCTGCATCGAGATTTAGCGGATGTTTCTAAAGAGGTGTTTTTATTTAGTGGATATACTGGGCCTAGTTTAATATTACCATTTTTATTTTCCTTTATTTTCCCCTTATGTTTGCTTTCGATAAGATAAGAAGAAGTATGCTATATATTTGTGCTGAATACTTACTCGGCACCTTACTTGTCTGAATATTTCCCGTGACTTATCATAGCTTCACACTTGCATGGTAACAATCAACTGTCAGTCACCCTCGGAAATACAATCCGTAATCCGTAATAAACTATATAAACAGATGACTATCTGTGAACTAATTAATATAAATAATATGGAAGACGCAAGCTCCGAATCGCTGGGGTGTAAAATTATACGATTTACATAATATTTTTTAATTAATAAACAAGTTGAGCTTTACCTAATTAGAGGTTATCTCGTTGGAGGGAAGTCGTTTGTTATCTGTGTTCGGTTTTTTCTTAGGGTCGTAGATTTTTGTAGAGTTGCCATATACCTAGTGATTATGGAGTGACTTTGTAATTTAACGTCAAATGCTGTAGCAACTCTAGTCTCAAATGGAACGTCGTTTTCTGGCCTGATGGAATAATGTGTTAATAATTGATTAATTAAAACGATAAGCTGAACGTATAATATTCAGTGTTATCCGCTAGTTTCTGAGAAAATAATATTTTATAGACAGACGCTAAAGCAATTTTAACGTTCCATTTTACCTTTGTCGCGGAAAATTTTTATAGCTCTAGCTTTCATGTATCTACCGTAAACCTGAGTCTTGGTGACAATGAAGAACCTGCTCGTTCGCGCAAATCTTTAGACCGGCACTAGTAAGCAACGTTTAAACTGGACATTAGATGATTGATTGATTAAGTAAACGTTTCATATTGTGTAGTTAATATCACAATTACCAATTAAAATTTAAATTTGGCGATTTTTTTCAATTGTTTATCAATCATTTATAACACAATTATATTACCACTAGCTTCCGCCCGCGACTTCGTCCGCGTGGAATAGTTACTTATAGTCTTAGCGTGATGATATATAGCCTTCCTCGATAAATGGGCTATCTAACACTGAAAGAATTTTTCAAATCGGACCAGTAGCTCCTGAGATTAGCGCGTTCAAGTAAACAAACAAACAAACAAACTCTTCAGCTTTATATATTAGTATAGATTAACGCCTGCTTATAATGAGCAAAAGAAAAATGTCCTTGGGCAGGATTTGAACCTACGTCCTGTGATTCGGTACAACGAAAGCTTCAGCCAACTACGCTACCGAGATCATGTCGATCTGATCAATATTGTGACGCCATCAACGTTTATATGTGACAGATTATTATGTCCTTCACACCGACACAATAATATTCAATATATGTATTTCCCACCCACTCAAAGATAAGGAGTCAGCGAACCGTTCGTTCCACAGAGTGGTTCTCGCTGAGAGCGGTACATAAACATCCATATCCAACATACATGTAATATAATAATCACCCCCTTTATTTCCGTGCTTTATGCCCTGAAACATCGTTATTACGAGCTGCGGTAAGTACGAGTTTCGATGCCCGGCAATAATGCCAGCGGATAGGTGGGGTGTAAGTAACAAGAGACTGTTTGAATTATTTAGGGATCTCTCGACAGCAAAAGGAAAGAATTGCATGTTCTGTATACTTTCAGATTTCCACTTTTTTATATTTGCAAAAAAAAGTTGAATACCTATGTTAATCAACTGTAGAAACTATAACAACAAATTGATTTTTCATTGAATCATAAACCATTATGGTTATGATATAAAAAGATAAATACTTGAATATCTCTGTCAAAGGGTGATCAGTCTAAGCGACTTAGGCCGCTTACACTAATCCGTCAATTAAGCCAGTAGCTAATATAATCCACTGACATAAAAAAAAGTGTTTATATTTCCTATAAACCATATTTACAATATATTTTTTTAAACCAAGTGTTCGTTAATTCACCAAGTTATTAATATCACTTGACTCATTAACTTGTTAATAACATTCATATGTTAGACATATTATATTATATTATTTTGCAACTAATACCTACTTATTTATTTACTGTTATTTTTCAGGAATCGCTCTATAGGCTAGGATTCCTCAATATTTTCTATCTGGCGCCGACTTCATCCAATTTTTCTAGCCACCTTTATTATGGCGTCCGATCTATCGTTTCTGTATCCGATCTACCCACGTAATTTATTCCGTGTGACCACTGTTTAATAATATGGAGTAAGATCAGTGGCCCTAACCACAGTTAATATAGCCTTTTTTTAAAGTGATAATATCCTCTATGTTACATCAATAAGGTTCTCCAACAAAATATTAAACCTCCTTTTTCTTGTGCCTTGTCCTACTATACATTACAAGTAACGTATGTTACTAGACTTACATGCAATAATGCGCGCGCGCCTAAACCGAAGCGACTTTTAAAAGTTCCACGCGCTAAGTTGCCGACAAGCTTCGGCGTCTGTTCTCGCTGAGTATGATTATCTTTTTCATTGGGACAGTCCTCAAACGAAAATTCCATGAACGGAAATAAGGGAATTGAGTTTCCAATCTTTACAGTAATGGATTTAGAATACTCTTTATTGTTTTTATTACTGTTTATATGATAAGATTTAGAGAAGATTGATAAGAATTAGGTATATAAGTAGAGGTGTTATCGGTGAAAGCAATTTCTTACAGACAACCATTGTATGGACGCGATGTTAGGAAAAGTAAACAGGCAATTGGCGGTGTACTTTCGTGGTATGATTGAAACATGCTAAAGTTCTATGAAAACTAGATAAATATTGTTCCATTGATTCATGACTTTAATATTGCGAATTGCTAACAATAATATCTCGTGGCTACAATTCAGTGCGGCTAATAATCTGCTCACCCTCTGGGTTTTAATTGACTTATCAGAAACTAGCTGAAGTAGGTATTGCAAGATATAATGTCGTAGAGATGCGGAAACTGTTCGACGGGCTCGTGGCTAAGAAACGAAACTGATCTGCAAGGTTAAGCTGCGCTCGCCGCGGTCTGTGTGCGGATGTGTGACCATACTTAACACAATGAGACCCCTCCGTGCCTCAGAGAGCTGTTGGTCCCGGTTGTCAATACGAGCATCTTTGACAATAAAATTGTTAGTGGTTGTCAGAAGCCCAAAAAAGTCTGACAACCAGTCTATCCTCCGAATATATCGGTATTGCTCAGATATTGGGTTACGGAGGTCTGATGGCAGTCGCTTCGTGTAAAATGCTGATATTCAACCGCATCTGGGTAGACTCGAAGCCTACCCCAACATACTTGGGAAAAAGCTCGTAGAATGAAGGAGATGCAGAAACTGTTCGCTATACCATATCGTATTGCACAATATGTTACATTAAATTGACCCTAATGTAATGTAAACAAAACTATCTAATTAAACTTGGCAATTGTTAAATCACACGAAAAAAATATCCGTTAACGATACACCTGAAGTGATAAACGCACACCTTACAAAGCTTCCCCTTTAAAACTTCAAACAAATGGGCCTGTCCGCGCACACAGGTGCATAACTACATCACGGCCACCCTATCATAAGTCTACGCCGTCGAATCCGATCCGTCTTCACGGAACTCGGAAGTCACAACACCAACATAACTTGACCTCTCCGATTCCATTCGATTCCACAAACACATTGAACATGAAACGGCTCTACGTAAACTGGTTAATAAATTCCTTTATAAATGTTTTGAATATTAGATATTGTTTATAAAATGTATGCTTGGTGAACTTAGTTTTTATTTAAATAATTGACGTGAGAATGTCCCAATTATGAATCAACAATTGATGGTGGTCCCGTCGGTGTATGTTATCCTATTGTTGGTATCTTCACGCCTTGTCAGTTATGTGGTAAGCAGGTTGAGGAAAGAACTTCGTTGGGGGTAGTCTGTATGGTTGTAAGCTCGTGATGAATATGATCAAGGACAGAAATAAACGGATTTTTCAGTAAGTGTCGAATCCCTTGTAGCTATCCTCAGCAGCGGAGTATCCAAGAGAAAGGGAGCGGAGTATCCAGGCCGTACCAGCGTCACTGTAACTGAAACCCTAATTAGGTTTTTCAGAATTCCAATTCGCTTAAACCTCAAAAGGAGCAGATCAACAATCTTTCTGGACAATCAATTCAATCTTCAATGTTCGACTGGAGTTTATAAACTCTTCCTTTAGTGAAGAAAGATTTTTTTATACACATAAAATGTTTTTGTCGGCTTCGAAGTCGAATAAGAAGACCATACTGATTTTACGAAAGCATAATACAGGGATTAACTGCCTCATTAGCCAAGTGGTCCTGAGCGCCACTGCTACGCTAGAGGTCCTGGGTTCCCAGGTCGAGTAGTGTTATTGGATTTTTCTACGAATTTCACACTAGCAGCTCGGAATCAGGAATTTGTGCCCGGTTAATGGCAATAGGCTCGCCCCCTATTACACGGGACCTCAACATACTGGCGAACTGTGGGTGTACATTAGTACGCCTCTGCCTAACCCTTCGGGGAATACAGGCGTGATGGTATGTTATGTTAATACAGGAATTATGAGTTCCGCTTATTTTATTCATAGTTAAATCGTTAATAACGAAAATAATTCTATTAGTAGGCAAGTCACGGGAATCTAGTTTAAAATATTCCAAAACTAATTTTAATTGATTATGTTCATGGTTTTCCTTGTGATCGCTAGCCAAAAACAGAATTTCTAATTGTATATATAGAGGTTATAATTCGTAGAATTATTATGGTGTGATCGCAGTCATAGTTCAGTTCCTTCGTGCGCCTGCGCATGGTGCGGTAGCAACAAATCTTGATACGGTGCCGGATTTTCCTCAACGCTTGACGTCTCACCTTATCATTCCCGTATTGTGGGTATTGTACCTAGGCAGGCTACGGTCATTTTGCAAACATCCTGTCGACTCGAAACTATATTTATACATTGCGATACGACTTAATTAACGAATGCCCGAAAGGGGACGGCTAGAATATAGAACTTTGTGTCCGCACGCTCGTACGAAACACGTATTGTAAAAATCAACAAAACCCAACATACTTGGATGTAGTATCTAAAGATCTATCTGCCGAGCTACCACCTTATTAGATCATTTTACAGTCATAGCTCTTTCAAACTGACAATTTCTGTTTATAGATGAAAGTCAAAGCAGTGATGCTGCTGCTGGGAATCCTGGGAGCCTTCGTTTAATATTATCGACTTCGGTCAAACTTGGCATGACTTGGACGTTATCCTTCAATGTCCACACACTTGTCATCGCAATATTGTACCAATGAAGATAGTAACACCATTTCTTTTAAAAGAGTATCCATGAACTTTCTTGCCGGATTCTTCTCCGTAGGATCAACTTTTTGGAACCTTGCAATTACAATAGAATCATAACGTTCCATATACGCTTGTAAAAGCTTAGTGGAAAAAAAATATTTGAACTTGAACTTGAATTGCCAAATCAAAGGTCTAGAGTTCGAATACAAGGCACGTAGGTACCTCTGACTTGTCGTAATAATGTGCGTATTATAGTTAAAAGAGATAGAGCCATAGGGGCTTTGGGTAGACCAGTCCCAACTGACTGCACGCATACATCTGTCTTTGTGTAGTTCGACTATAATCTAGGGAACCAACTCAACCACCAGTCACACGACAATTTGCTTAGGATACAACTATCACACCCGTATTTCCTAAAGTATTACGCAGAGATTGTACCCCTCGTATGGGGACGGATTACGATACTGTTCCTCTCTGCCTTTCAGTTATGCATCTCGTAAGGCGAGAAAATAGCTGACTTGCTCTGTTGTAGGACCTCTTGGAGTCTGAGTGGCTGGTGACCGCCCTTACGTCGGGAGTCTGTTGTAAAGGAGACTCCAACGAAAGGGTGTTTCGATTTTTGCGCGTGGGAGCCAGTTCTCCAGCCCTCGATTCCTCAGCTCACGCAGTCTGCAGTCTGTAGGGGTTCTTAAGGGTTCGCTCCACCAAGTGGCTCATCAATTCGTTTGCCGAATTAATCAATATAATAAATATATCACAATTGCTTTCGAACTTCGTGAGCAGAATCTATTTGAGGTAACCAATAAATGACCCAAAATGGTTCGAGACGGATCTACCAATATCGACAAAGAAAACTAAAACAAAAGGAGTAAGAACTAGGTACCTACTTAGGAATTCTAAACAATTTACGATTTACACTACCTAGTTTTAGCTGTAAACAATTTTTAAGCAAATGTTTTACCTAAGGAGGCAGGTAGGTACTCACTCGTGAATAATACTCTAGTGACATGACTATTGGACCGCCAAGTCCACCTCTGACTTCGAAGTCAAGAACGTAGGTATTAATAGTTTATTTTCACCAAATCCAAAATTAAAAAAACCCACAAGCTCAGACTTAGGAGCTATGCTAGAAAAATTACATCTTGTTGTAAATGTCTAGCTATGGACAAGAGTTTTAAGCATTGTTCAACCCATTTACTTGTACAATATTGTAAATCAATTAACGTTTTACGAGCGTTTCTTAATTAATAGTTGTAACGCGCGTCATTGTTCGCTTGCGTAAAGGTGCGTGGCAACTTGAACTGCGGCCACGTCAGGTCGTTCAGTTCATTCAAGCCTGATCTTGGATTATTTAGCTTGACTTGCTGCTATAGAAGGATCTGTAACGTTGAACATGTTTCATAATAAACACACAACAAAGTTCCTTTGGAATGCAGATCGTGGTGGTAATTAGAGTATAGGTACCAAAATAATTATAATTAGGTTTGGCTGCTTTACACACCCAAATGGTCTGACTATGGTCTATCTTCGGAATCTACGGTTGAACATCGACCAAAGTTATATGGGACTAGCTCTGGAATATTTTTACCCGACTGCGCCAGAAGGAGGATTATGTTTTTCAAGTGTATGTTTGTATGTTATTTCATTGTCACGCTCTGTAACTTAGTTGACTTGATGGATTTTAGTTTGTGAGGCATCGTTAGATTTGTCTCAATTGTGAGAGAGACATATACATGTATATAAAATTATGAACATTCAAATGAGCGATTCTTTGCGCCATATTAAATGTCATGAAAAAAAAAATCCAGTTCCGGGTCTGGTGTTTGTGTATGTGATAATGTTTTTTTCTAAACGCACCCACGATACAGGAGAAAATTTAAGTGTGTTTAAAAAAAGATAACGGGTCGCTAGTTATTACATAAATATAGGTAAACATGCAAGCACGTGATTCGAACTCTTGTGTACAAACAAAACCACGTTTTTGACAATCGCGTGGCTAAAACTCTGAAATAACAATCGTACGATCGCCTCCTATCTAATCAACTGGGCATTTCCTACTTGTAGATAATGTTACTACAAAAGATAGCAACATAATCATTTGTGCGAATATCTGGTCTTGATATAAAATACTACGCGTCACTTGGATTTCGGCGTAGTTTGCCAAAAAAATATACTTTTATTTCGCGTTGTTACGTAATTTATCATAAGTCCGCGATACTTATCGTGTTTTATCTAGAAACGTGCGCCATCGCTGAAACTATGTACAAGATTTCTCCACTTTTATAAAATCGCTAAAAGATCTGTACATTGAAGATAATTTGGAAAAAAATCCCGTTCCCACCCCATGAGTATCGGTACAGATCAACAGCCTTTTTACAGACTTCACAGCCTTGATTACTGTCTTAACAATAAATGAACATCATTAAAAAATACTTTTGACAAAAAGAAAACCGCCTTCAAAAACCGAGGCACAGACTTCCGAAACTTTGAACATAACATTATATTTTTACGTTTTTTTATGCAAAATTTTGAGTGACGAGTAGAATTTTACGTACCTAGACAATTGCATCATTTAATCGGTCGGTGCGTGGTACTGTCATTTTGTGATCAGTAGTCCAAGCATGAACACTTTCGAAAACGTATTCATAATCGAGAAAAAAATGTAAGAGAAGGACATTAATGAACGTAAATGAAGCGAAAGTGGTGTGCCAGGATCGCAGCAAGTGTAGTCTCTGCCTACCCCAATGGGAGACAGATGTGAAAATATGTATGTACTAGCTTTTGCCCACGGCTTCGCTCACCTGAAGCTGAAGTAGGTTTAGAAATGAATACCAAAAATAATTTAATAAAAACCAACAGTGATGATCTCTTCTTTGTATGGGCCTCTATACATGATACATCAGAATTCAGAGAGGTCAAGCTCTCTCAATTAATTGTGATTAGAAGTTCACCAGTTTTTAAGTTGGTGCATATACTTTCTAAAGCGCAATACACATTGAGCCCGCCGGGCCGCCGACATATGTCGGCAACTTTTTTTTTTCAACATGATTCTTTTCGTACAGGCCGCCGGGTTGTGTCGCCGGGCTTTTGTCGGCGGCCCGGCGGGCTCAATGTGTATTGCGCTTAACAAACTTAAAATCTATTCAGTAGTTTTGCTCCAACTCGTAACAAACATAGTTTTTTTTTTACAATTTTATAATAGTAGAGAATAAGAAGAGACGAAAATATCGATGAAAATACATAAAAATTATACATCCAGACGAACAGAGAACCTTCTCCTTTTTTTAAATTGGTTATAATACCATACTAAATAAACAGGTGCCAAAGAAACTTTATCAGACCACTAGAAAGGCAAGACAGACAATTAAAAGTTAAAATGGCAATTCACACACCCTGCTCATTACAACCCAAGCACCTACCTAACACGAACTTTTAGGGATGTGAAAGATTTACAAAAAGTATTATCGAGCTTCGCGAGAACGTGTTTTCATTATATCATATGGGTGGTTTTATGCTGAATTTCCTTCATAATTATTTAATTGGCTGAAATACTTAGACCAGGTACGCACTACGATTTATTATAATATGCTATATTTTAAACAGTTCTTTCCTTAAATATTTGGGAACCGTTCCAAAATAAAATATTATCTATATTGTAAAATGGAATTGGTATTATTGTGTTATATATTCAGATTTTTAATCATAAACAGACATACATACCAGCTTATCATGAAACCGCAAAATATACCTAGTACGTAGCAACTAATTTCCCACGGACACGCGGACGCTAGCAACTACATTAGTATGTTCATATGATGCTAAACTAAGTAGCAGTAGAAATGCAATAAGAACAGGCGATTGTTTAAAAATGTCTAGAGGAAGTATGTACCATAAGTCATCAAATTTCCTCCATGGACAACTTAGGCAAAAGAGATTGTAATTACACTCGAGACGTAAAATTATTTAAGAAAAATCTAGTTAGACACATGAAACCTATTGGTTGTTTTTTTATCAACATACAATAATAAAAATGCTTAACAATACTAGTATATCAGTCAGTTTCAGCCTTTGTATATAAACATTATTTTTAATATCATTACATAATGGCCATAGTATCGTCAAAATTGAATCAGTTATCATTGAAATATTACACCCAGTAACAGCTACGTAAAAATATCATAGTGTTAATGAGCCGCTGTTTGATTGGTCGGCTCCGATTACCGTTCGGAGTTCAAGGACAATCGATTGTACTGCTAGTCGACTATCTACAAGTCACGTGTTTCTTTTGGAATTCCGTAGTAATGTTGTAAAATTGTTTCAATAAAGTCATGCTGAATATATTTAGCTATATGAACGTAGTTTGAAGCATGTTTATCGACAAAATATTTTATTCTTATATGTATAACTCGTAACACAAGCAATCTAGCTTAGCAGGAGGGGTTAACAAGAATACTAGTAATGTGCGACCCGCATTGCTAGTAAGTAAGCTTTAAAGCTTTAAGCTTTATAACAGAATAATGTGCGTATTGCCATGCTCTGTTTTTATTGTATGTAAGTGAACATTACCTAGGAACTGGGTATATCCATTATCCTTTCCACCGGTTTTGTCCATGAAATGAAGGGTGGGTGAATAATAATTGGCTGTCTTTGTGATATTTTACATTCAAAAGACCTAATCGTTAGACTACAATGATTTTTAACCTTATTTTTTAAATTAATGAGTAATAGAAATAAAACTATTTTTACGGATTTTATTGCGTTGTATTAATTTTATTTAAGTAATTCCCGACGTTTCGGATCCTTTACAGCATCCATGGTCACGGGTAGACTGAGGTGTTGAACGTCTTAATGTTAAAAATTACTAACTGCTACCTTACATTTTTGTTAATTATTAGTGATCCGATTCACGCAGAACGAGCTCACCGTATCCGTTGGTCTTGCAGTTTTGGGCTTGGATTTAGATTAAATTGATTCTATAATGAGTAATACCGAATAAAGTAATAAATCTATCGAAGAGTCGGTGTATTGACTAGCCTTGTCTTCTGCAAATGTTAAACACAGTTCTGTTCTGTTATACACAGGAAACTCATCAGAATCATAAAGATATATAAAATGAATAAAAATAAAGAGTACGTAAACTCTTTATTTTTATTCACGCCCTCTTAAAAATAATACTTTAAATGAACATGTAAACATATTTCATTCACAACTTACATCATCAAGCCCTCGCCCATTAATTGCTGAAAACGGGCCTCCCGCACTGACCTCTACAACAAATTATATATACATTGACGTGTGTAGTTACATAAGGTGTACGTTACTGTGTAGATAAAGAAAAACGTGACTCACAAAAATGCTGAGATAACCAAGTAAAATATACCTGTGATATTAAAGATATTTCCGCAATCTAGTACGAAGATAGCTCTATCTACGTTCAACAGAACCATGGTTTGACCTATTGCATCATCTACGGTGGGTGTGGTAAAATTTATAACGGAAATTAATTCAAAAAATCATCAATTAATTATTAACAATGGGCCAAAGATGTGAAGAACACATTTAAATAAATGATGGAGACCAGACTAAGGTTAATATTCAACGCTACATTCAATTATGATAATTTGTTTCTTAATATAACATTGGACCCTTCGCGACCGCCAAAGCAGACGAAATATTATTATAAACGAATTCAATTTGGTACAAAATGATTACAAAACCAGTCAAATGATTTCCGACTTGATTTTAATTTATTTAAACATTCTGTCAGCTGATTCTTATGTCTTAAAATACTAGAATTAAAGACGCGCGTTAACATAAAATATAACCTATTAACTGGGGTAATTTATTAATGTTTGATACAACTACGGATAGTTGAGTTTACGCAGGTATTATAAAATTTTATTTTGGCTTTAGATCAAATCAAAAATACATCTCTTAGGGCCGATTTTTCCACCGCCCGATAATTTTATCCGAGGAAAACATTCAAATTTTTGACAGTTTTTTATACATTCTTCAAACGTCAATTTTATTCCTCAGTTAAAAAATATCTGACGATTGAAAAATCAGCCCTTAATTAAATAAAAAAGATACCATCATGGTAGGATCCGCCAAAGCTTAAGTTAAAGAAAAAAAATGCATCATATTTTTATGCCTAACTTTTACAAATTTTCTAGGCAACATCAAAAATAAAACTATCGGCCTGTGTAGCAATGTGGGCCAGTATGCCGAATGGTGCCGCCATTCGGCTATCATCGCGGCCCGCCGTTTATCGACACTTTACGTCACTAGTTCAAGGGCAGACGCGCGGAAAATTGTCATGGCCGCCTGTTCACGTTTCAACTGATAATTTAATAGGCGTTAGTTTGCGTTGCCTAATAATTAAATAATTCTCTAATCGCATTAATTGGACCCGAAATGATAAGCCGTATTAAATTTTGTGAGTTTTGTTCCTGGTTTTCGTAAATATTATTGTATAGGGTTGACGTAGTTTTGTTTGAGTGTATTTTAAGTTACAGAGTACGGCGAATTTGCAGGATAAGGGCCACTTGCACCAACTTCTAAATTGTATTTAAACACAAATTTTGTATGAAAAATTGTGTTTAAATATGATTTAAGCACATTTAAGAAGTTGGTGCAAGTGGCCCTAAGTCTCGGATAATTTGCATATTTAAATAAAACAGTTTTAATTTATTTATTTATTTATACTTCCATGCACAAAAGTAGAACATAAGGCGGACTTAAGCCATATGGCATTCTCTACCAGTCAAATCTTTGGGTTTGGGAGAAAAAATTAAAAATAGGTATAAAAGAATAAATTCATTTAAAGATGCTCGAAGGTTGCGATTATGAGAACAGCCTAGAAACTGGAAAAAACTTTTGAGGTATTCAGGAGAACCAGGAACATTGAGTATAGAAAAAAGCATACAAAGAGATCTGAGGGATCTTTTTTGCCGGATAGGAAGCCATTTAAGCTGGTGACGATAGAGGGATATGTGGTCATACTTTCGAAGGCCAAAATTGAAGCGAGTGCAATTATTGAGTAGACGATCCAATTTGTTCAGAAGTTCTTGAGATAAATCAATTAATTGAATTTTAATGGGTACTTAAATGTTCTTACAGGTTTCAGTTCCTACATAACTATGAGTTATTTATTCATCGCAATCATCTGCTGGTTTCTCAACATGCCGTTGACAGCTTAATGTCTCACCAGATGTGGCATATACATCCACATGATCGTGTCGGGGTCAGTCAAAAGTTTCACGGTACTTACGCACCCATCCGCAGTTTCACCACGCCATTAATAAAACTAGTAAGTACAGACAGCAAATAGGTCACCGCCAGGATATCACGACCACACAATACGCACATTACAATGCCCAAAAAACTTAGTATTCACGTCCCAAGCATTAAGTTTCTCAATATCCCCAAACTATGGCCATTGTTAAAGGCTGATAAGCTATTTTATGATGGCATAGGCCTAAAACGTGCCAAAGAAACACGCTGTTGCTATGGCAGAAGCATATTCGTTTTATTATTCCGTAGCCTCGCATATGTAAAGTTTAGTGAATTGGCCTTTGGACTCGGTTTTGCAAGGTTGGTTGGGATACTTGGCTGAGTGAATGGATGGGTCAATCAGCTAGTTATACACACGAATGATTGAGCTATAATAAAATAGTAAATCCATTATTCTGTCCCTTTTTAGTCGATTTTAACATCTAAACTATCGAAGAACTTCCCGCGGTAGTTTAAATGAATTTTACTATTGTATCACTAATTAGTTAAGTAAGTAAGTACGGGCAATTAGATATATATAATAGGTATATATAATAGGGCAAATAGATTTTTCTACGTATTTATTGAATATCAGAATCAATATAGGTATACATTTGACGTTGTAATGATAATTCATGGACTATATGAAATCATGTAAAATTGTACCTACTGGATAGATTCAAATTAAATTTTAATTCCGCGTTGATTTATTTCCATATTGTTGTTTAATGGATTAATTAAATAACTTATTTAATAATTAACAGACAAATGTGTTGCTAGGGCGTTAGTTGCGCCGCGCCACCGCCTGATTCCAGCTAAACATAGATTATAATATATATTTTTTATTAATATTATTTTGAACCGGACTTCTAATTGTTTTTAATTTTTTTGCTATAGTTACAGCGTTTCTTTGGAGTTCATTTATTGAAACATTTACCTTATACTATAAAACATCACAAGCAAATGGCCCCCAAACTTAACTCAATGTAATAACTAAACAAAGAGGTATTGTTGTATGTAAATAGTGGTCGTTTGCTCCGTCCTTCGCATTGGTTATGATAGGAAGGGACGCAAGGCTGCCCGCCAACGTGTCGCGATGTCACAGATTAGCCAACTACGAGTCTTGAGGCGCGTACGCACTAGCGGACTGCGCGAACACGAACGCACCAGGACATATCACGAATATTCGACTCGCAACAATGAATAAACTAAGCTTATAGTATACTTTAAATTTATTTGAGATTTCAATATTTTTTTTATACTCATACACCAACTTAATATTTTGATCTTAATATTTATTGTTTACTTGAATGCGATTGAACCCCTGTTTTGGATAGAAACTTCCAGGAAAACTTTTTAGGGCACATTATCTGATCACTTACTAAGCAAAGTTGTTTGGCGGTGGGGGTCTTATATCTTGATAGATGGTCGGGTAGATCACTAGTTTCTACTACCAAAAGTCGGATCGTATGTCGCCAGAGAGGTGGTTCTCTAACTGGGAACTCACTCGCCATCAATTGTTCCATACTAGGCATGGAAAATATTCCTACATTTCATTCATTTTCATTTGATGAAAAATAAGCCTGCTACTTTTTGTCCGCGATGAAATTTTTATTGAAAATCTTTTATCAAAATCATTTATAAAACACAATGTGTTTTTATTAAAATGCGATGCATGCGTAACATGTGAAAAATCATTCCATGTGATTTTTCACATACATATCTGCGAAATATTTCATGCCTATTCCATACTATGGTTCTTCCATGAAATCAGTTTTATTCAAATATTAACTTAAGAATAGTTACTTTATTGACAAAAATATTTAATATCTTAGAACTGTAATTTAAAAAATACACAAAATTATTCTAAAATTCAAATATGCCTAAATGTTTATTTAGTTATCAACGTGACGAAAAATATCTATACTCTGGGCGATGGCAAGTGATCACATTCGCCACATATCTGTAGGCACAAATAAGCTTCGCACTTTCGGTCGAAGTGCCGTAAAGTGCGTACCAACCTTTAAATTCGCAAGACGAATAAGGTTGTATCTGCGGATTTTGACGTCGTGACCTAGAAATTAAAAATATTTTATCGGCTGTTGCTATGCGTCGTAACGATGCCAAATACAATGGCCATTGATGGACTGAGTTCTGGTTTCCTTTGTGACGTGGAGATAAAACTGTTATCAGTATGATGAACATATTACATCATTTCTTAGATTGAATTTTAAAACCTTTACGTTGGCCTAAAATATACTGATTATGAAGAAACTTGTGTGAATATAATTAAAGAGATGTAATACTAATATTAGAACGTAAAATTAGTTTTGGTTTGGGCCAAGAAATCGGTCTGTGATAAACCTGAATCCTGAAACTAGTTTACATTTTTGAAAAAGTTTAGCTTGCGTTAATGTTAAATATAGCAAAAAATAAGCCGTCTGTACTCTGTAATTCTCTTGGTAAGTCATGTTACATATTGAGCTGTCAGAAAAACCAATGAAAAATGGCGTAAGTAACTGATCCGACACCCTCCTAATATTGGCGACGATTCCTGCAATAAAGTCGCAATGAAAATAATCATCACGTGCTTTCAGTTTTACCTTCTCATTCGAAATAAACGTGATCTCACATTTTCCCTTGAAATCCCGATATTATAAAACTTTTCATAGTCACATTGTTAAAATAAATTCGTTTAATTCTTAACATTCGCAGACGGTATAAAAGATAACCTGTCAGTCGACTAAATTGTCGCAACATCGAAGGTATATATAATTCGGTAACTCTTGCGTCAAATAATATTAGTGTGAAACTTCCTTGAGTAGCCGAAGGTTATGAGATTTATGGAGCTTCAGGGTGGAGCTCTTTTCATATTTCTTTTTAACTTTTTCGCTGGATCGCCGAGAACTTGGCAGTGGGCCGGTTGGTACCGTCGGAGTACTTATTATAATGGCTGATTTACTGGACGTAAATTGTCGTAGAATTGCGTATTACTCTATAATAAAAATATTCGCTCAATGGTCTAGTGTTCACCAGAGGGGCTTCAAAGCGTCTGTCTGCGGAGCTAGGAAATTTATATAAAAAATATATTGAAATGTGTATTATCCGGTACTTTTCGCCTGAGCAGACAGCCTTGACTCGTTGATGAAAGATATAAATCTAATAAAAAATACTTTGTGACCATTTTTCTTATCTTAATTACCAGGCTGAACAGTATTAACCCAATCATTATAGACATATCACTGTGCAATGAAACAGGATCCTGACCAACCTCAACAGCCACAAACATGACTATCCAACAACTGTTTTGTACACAACCCTATACATATTTCAGCCATTATAATAAAGTACGATGACGCTCACACCACAATAAAAATAAATTTGAAACAAATTCGGCTATTAACGCAAGATATATTATCCCGGATGCGTTCGGTGTAACTACGGCGGAGGCTCACACCTCCGCTATATGTGTATTAATATGTATGTCGCCTTGTATTTCTGTTAACACATAGATTCCATTTTTGATTCTTGGCAACCTTGATCGTTGGTTCATCGATAGAGCGTGAGACTCTAGGGTTGTGAAACTCATGAATGAGTCGTTTAGATGAATTGTTCTTACTGTAAGTGAATCTAATGAACTAGTACACCCCTGAGGAGCGTTTTAGTTCAGTCGTTCATCCAAATACGGTTGATTCCACACTGACCTAGGTAAACCCACTAATGGTTGGCCGAGAAAAGAATAACGCACAAACATGAAATAAAATCCATACCGTAGTTTTTGCGTGAAAAGTAACAAACATCCATACATTTTTGAAATTATTTATTTATGGATTTTATAGTTAAATACCGAATTCATGCCTACCCAACGACAACGGCTGAGTTTGCATGTAAGATAAAAAAAAAATATTTTTGTATAATTTAGACTATTGAAATTACCTACATTTCATAATTAATAAGTACCTAATGGTTATTGAAGCTCTCATTTAAATTTGTCACATTTTTCGGAAGTCACGTAACTGTCACTATTATTGAAAATTAAATTATTGATTCATGGTTTTATTCACCAATAATAAACTAATATACTGGCACCTCAGTCATTATTGAAACTTTTGTTGGTTGTTATGTTCATGTTTGCCGAAATAAACTTGTTTTTATTAGCATAGTTTGCGACCTCGTCGCTGTGCCATCATATGTAATAATTGGTAACAGAATTTCCCCACAGTGGCAAGAAACTAGATAGGTGCAACTGATAGCATTAGAAAGAAAGAAAGAAACTAAATTTATTTGTAAATAACTACCTACCATACTTTAGCTTTTAACTGTTAAGTATTTGTTGAGTGAACACTCAATCATCCCCTGTTTCATACCCTTAGAGATAATTTTTTTTTCAGATTCATATGGGACCAACTTCGGGGTATACCCTTTCCTTTAAAAAAAGAATTATCAAAATCGGACTACTCTGCAAAAATCGATTTGAGAACCTCCTCCGTTTTTGCGTCGTTTAAAAATAAAACAAATTAAATAATCACTAGTAGGTCAAAGTCAAGTCAAAGTCAAAGTCAAAATCATTTATTCAATATAGACTACTAGGTAGTACTTTTTGAACGTCATTTTTACATTATAGACAGCCCCCAAAACGCCCGCCCTTCACCGCTTCCTAGTGTTTTCGCTGGGAAGAAGAAGCGGCGCAACAAACTCCCCAGCAAACACAAGATTTCAAATCATTGTTTGGGGTACTTAATAATTTATTCATTGCTACTGTCAGCTGGCGCACATGTTATTATTTTCAAGCAGTATTTATAATTTTTTTAGGTGCTTCTAATTCCTCTGTGGACCCAGAAATACTTAACAAATCGGCACAATACTTTATCTATCTACAGTGGGTGATGACAGTAAATCTATATATATAAAAGAAAGTCGTGTTAGTTACTCCATTTATAACTCAAGAACGGCTGAACCGATTTGGCTGAAAATTGGTGGAGGTAGTTTAGAACCAGGAGACGGACATAGGATACTTTTTATCCCGTACCCGTGGGATGTGATGACAGACCAAATTCCACGGGGGCGAAGCCGCGGGCAGAAGCTAGTTCCGTATATAACCCACTTTGGCCTTGAAATTATCTGTCATTTTTATTCAACAATCCGCGTCATCCGAATGACGCTAACCCAAAATCTGCGACTCGACGAAAAATTTACACTTTTTTACTTTTTATATTGCCGTAAATCAAATTTTACGATGCCTTAACACTCACTACTAAATGTCGTAGAAATATAGAGAAAAAAATATTTAATCGCACATGTAATACTTACACTCAATCAGCGCTCAAATTATTCCTAGTGACCCAATTTAAACAAATGTAAATGTTTTTATAGAAACACACCTGTATTATGTTTTAGGAGTTTAAGAGAAATTAGATTCGTAAAATGTAAAAAGTTAAGGTGTACAAATGTTATTTTAAATGAACCATTAACCTTTATTTGAAAAGTTACCAGATAGTAGCATTTTCTCCTGTAGTACCTATCGTGAAGCAGAAGAAATAAAAACATATGTGTACGAATTTGTATTACAAACACAAATTCACAAATAAATAAAACCTAGACACAACGCAACTACTTGTATGCCATAAAAATTATAATCCACAATAAACTCCTTTAGTAACTATTTCATTTTAATTTCCCATACCCCCTTAAGTGACATTAAATTCAAGTAACATTTGTAACCTATTTATTACAAAATATATTTTCTATTGTGTGTATCGTAAAATGATTTCTAAAGAAACGAAGACGACTAAAATTTAACCATTTAAAAACGACATCACTACTGCTAAGTACTTATAATAATTCATTAAAACAAAAGGGTCGTAAAAATACATACAAATGACAAATTTTGAACACAATGAGGCCCAGAAAACAAGGTTTCATATGATGTGAATTGTACAATTATGTGGTCGTGTCATGGTTAATTAGTTTACGTGAAATGAATTTTATGCTTTAAACGTTAATTGAATATGAATTAAAATTGATACTTGGGAAAGTTTACCGTCATTCTTCTTCTTCCTGCCCTTGTCCCAATCTATTTGGGGTCGGCGCAGCATGTCCTTTTCTTCCATTCATCCCTGTCAGCCGTCGTCTCGCCATTCACTCCCTTAACCATCATATCGGCCTTAACACAATACATCCATCTTTTCTTTGGTCTCCCTCTACCCCTCTGTCCCTGCACGTTCATATTCATCACTCTTTTAGTCACATGCGTTTCATCCCTCCTCATTAGCCGTCATTGTTCCTAATAAGACAATAAACGGATATTCCGTTTATTGTTTTACTATTGGGAATATGGCCCTGCTTCCATGAGGTGGTTTTCTAGATTTCTTAACCCTAACTTAAACGCGTATCCGAGGCAAGAAATTGTCTTGTCTGATCAGAAATATAAGCATACTAATGAATGATTATGTAAATGACAATCAAATAAATATTTGCGACATTACGTGGTTGTTAATGACCGTGTCACATTCGATATAATTGAGGAAGAGTGTGACAATTTATCGTAGACATCGGGCGTGCGGCAATAAGGCTATGTTCACACCAGGCCCACTGGCTACTGTCTGTGAGCTACTAGTCGACGGCTAAGTTATAGCCAGATAAACAAATGATGAGTTGGTTTAATCGGCTATAATTTAGCTAGTGATGTGGTGCAGGGAACCTAAAATAGATATCAACAACACTAGTTCCTCCTACATTGACATTGGCAATCATTGAATCCTGCAAAACTGCCACTGGCGAATGTTTTAGAATTTTACAAGAGTACTCATAGTGTAATTAATTACTATTAAAAATTTACTACTAAATATTAAATATTAACTATTAATAGTATTAAATATTATATTTAATAGTATTAACTATTAAATATTAATAGTATTATATTTTTGAGCGAAAAGTCTGACAATATAGGAAGTGATAAACTCAAGGCCGTGACGCATTTGGGACTAGACAGAGCAATACACTTTTGATACTCATTAATAGTTTTTTCAAGTCCAAATTTTATGTTAAATGTTATATTATGTAAAAAGACTAATTTAAAGTTTTTTTGTTCGGGAAGACGCTACTGAAAGCTGTTTTGTACTGTGGTTAACTTTTATTAGTGTAGGTAAGTTAAATTGTTGTCACTTGCCAGTTTAATTTATCAGTTATTTCATTCATTTTAAGATTAGGTATTGCCAATGTTTTCATTACGTACTAGCGAACCGCCCGCGGTTTCACCCGCGTTGCCCAGTTTCTAAGAGTCGTAGCGTGATGTAACACTTAAAACTTTCCTCATTAATCACTCCATCTATTAGTGAAAACTGCATGAAAATCCGTTTAGTACTTTTTGAGTTTATTACGCACAGGCTCTGCGGGGGACATTGTTTTACAATATGTAAGGATTTAAAAATATTCACTCATTTTTCTGTTATATTTAAATCAGAGCATAAGACAATTTCATGAGCAATAACTAGAAGTAAATATATTGTTACAGGAAACACTAAATCATTTCAGTTCACTCACAAAGTGGTTTCTTACAATCTTTTTACCTAACTTTTACTTTTTTCACTTCGCTTAATTCAATGTCAGATATCTGTTTCCTATTCCAAGAAAACATCTATAATTTGAGTTAATGTTTATTCATTACCGCAAACCAATGGAAAATTTATACGTCTTCTCGTTGTCTAAACGGAGAAAATATATTTTGAAAGACCAGCTTTTGCCCGCGGCTTCGTTCACCTATTCAGTAGTTTCTGCGCACAATCAAAATCCAGCGTCAAAATAATTTCGTTTCAACGCATAAGAAAGTGTTTAAAATTAGTTGTATCAAATGCAGCGCGCGCGCCGGCGGGAGGCGCGGCCGTGATGTACTTAGAAGTTACATCACAGTAATCTAGCACAACCATCCAATTCGTTATTAACTTCACATGTACTATTTTAGTAGTAAGGGATACGAATTATAGAAGTGTCTTGATGTCGTTGGCTACTTGGGAGAGGTAAGTATAAATGTGAATTCGTATAGCTCTTCATGAATCGGTTATATTTAACTGCAAAGGGTTTTAACTGCAATAATATTTTTCGATATATATGTAGCTGGACACTTAATTTTGTTTAAACTGACTTCTTCCGAATGGATATTATGGAAAAGTACACAAGTCTAAATATTATGAACCAGCAGGTTTGTTAATTTTAATGCAATAATATTAAGTACGTAAAGAACATTGAATGTTGAGTGTTTCAATATGTCTCTTAATATCATAATATAATCAATTAATAGTACAGTGCCGTTTTAGCATTTATTTGTCCCTAAGGTTGTAGAAAATGCCTAATACTAGACCAGTGCTACTTTTTTTTATAGGATAGGGGAGCAAACGAGCAGGCGGATCACCTGAAAGTAAGCGATAACCGCCGCCCATGGACACCCGCAACACCAATGGAGTCACAAGTGCGTTGCCCGCCTTTTAAAAGGGTTTGGGCCTCCGGTAACCTCATTCACTCAGCGAAACACAACGCAAGCTTTGTTTCACGCCGGTTTTCTGTGAGGCCGTGGTATCACTCCGGTCGAGCCGGCCCATTCGTGCCGAAGCATGGCTCTCCCACGATAAGACTGTTGTAGTGTGAATTTTCTGGACTTCTTCTAAGCAGTTGGTGTGATTTTGTTTATGTTTATAAGGGTCCCTGGATGTTTTAGTTTCACATTTTGAGACGATAGGTGGTAATCGAGATCTAGGTTTTTTTTATTTTTAGGGCAGTACAACGTTTTTTGGGCCCGCTAGTACGTTATAAATAGAAATTGATGCGACTTTCCAATACGTAGAACATTTTTTTTTCAATCATAAGTAGTAATAACTACATTGTTATTAGAATACTAGATTTTGCCCGCGGCTTCGCTCACATTAGGCGTAAAAATGAATAACCAACATTGATGATCTCTTCTTTGTATGGGTCTGTATACACCAGAGAGGTCAAGCTGTATCTCGGGATCCGTTCAATTAATTGAGGTAAGAAGTTCACCAGTTTTTCAATTTGGAGCATATACTTTCTAGACAGTTATAACACAATTTAAATCTATTCAGTAGTTTTTGCACAAACACCCTATATAAGTACCCTAAAACACCTGTTTTAGACAGACAGACACAGCTTTTTTTCAATTTTATAATAGTAGAGATTGCAAAAATTATATAATATCTAGATGTTGTATTAGGTTTGTCTATATCTATAGGTATGTCCTAGAACTATATCCATCGCCTCCAGTATATAATGTGTACTTAAGCACCACCCTCCATGTATATTAATGAATTAACATTAAACACGATATTTTTTACATATATTAAGAATAATTCCCCTAAAAATAAATTAAAATTATGAAGTCATAAGTAGTTAGTTTTTACGATCTAAAATGCCGTGAACGTTAATATAATAATAGTTTAGACAACGTGACCTACACCAAGTTAGAATATGTTTACATAAACACGTACTCAATGTAATATTGCGTCACCATGGAACGACGTAGTATCCACCTTGTCAAATATTTGTATTCGAGTTTGGCATTATCGTTATTTATTGTTTCCTTAATGTTCTCGAATCCGTTGCTATGGCAACAGTTTCTAAAGCGGAGAATTCACTAGACAAACATGCCCGCGGGCAGTTTGTGCGGGCATGTCTGACGCCACAATACACTGCACACTCATCAGCTTGTTGTCATACGTTAAATCAGCTAAGAGGTGTATTTCCTTATATTTTATAATTAAATTTTGGTGCAAAGGCAGCATTGCGAAATTCTGAGTTCATAAACTCTGTTTTTTTTCCTCCATAAACGTAGGTATTATATTACGGTTTTCCTTGCAGTTTCAGAGACAATCGGCTTTTTCACCACGCTTTCATACAAATGTTTCGTAAAAAAAATTAATTAATTCGTTTTGTACTTAGGTACATATTTAACTCGGATGACAGTTTTGTGTATAGCAATAGCATAGCTTTATAGAATATAGAAGCAATATCCGGAAAAAAACCCGAGACTTAAAAATTTTGTTCCCTTAGTCTATGAAAGCCGATTTTCAGCCCACCGTGTGACGGTCCTACACTAGCAAACATTGCACAGACACATAGTAGTGAAGTCCGGCGGGCATGTCTGAAAACTTGCCTGTTGCGGGCATGTTCATCTAGTGAATTCCCCGCTTAAGCACGACACATATAAGTATCCGTTACGTTTCATAATATATTTGGATTAGACATCATTGACTATCAAAATACTTGAGACCTTGATGATCTTCATCGTAGCAACATCATTAAACTTTAGAATTTGTCCAAACTAAGCTTTAATACCCTTCTATCAAGAATTAATTTGCACTATTCATTAAAATTCTTAATTAGATAGTTGTGTATACTTCGACTTTTAATTGTATTCAGTAACTTGACAGTTCGAGGAAAAATAATGATACCACACTACAACTAATAGTGCTGGGGTAGTGAATGATTTTGCGTAAAGAATGAATGATAAAAATGATTTAATTTAAATCAAACTAAAAATTCGTTAGTAAGATGTGAAATACTAGACTAATTAATAACTATTAATAAAAGTAATTTCTGATTTCATTTTCATCTAATAAATATAAACTAAAAATAAAAATCTTGTAATTTTAGCAGTCGCACCACTGTGCACTGGACTAATAAAGCGTTTGATCTTGGCACGTAATAATTATTTGTTTGTCCAAAAAATGTTAACGCCAGCCGTGTGCCTAAGATTGTGTCTCAAAATGTAACTGTAATACATAAGACATCCTAACTAAACTAAAAAAAAATTTAAACCTATAAAAGCCTATCGTTTGGATACCTACACTAAGATTTTCTCCTGTATCGTGGATGCTTTTAAAAACACAAATACTCACACACACAAACGCACAGACCCAGTTCATAAAAATACTCATAAAATTACTCTTCCTAATAAATAAAACGGTATTTATTTAGTGTCTGATTTTTAATTAATTTCCATATTTTAAATTTAATGTGGTCTCCACATTAGTTTGTTCGTACGCCCGATAAATTATTTTAAACCATTCAAAGCCAATATAAATATTTATAAATAGTCTCAGAGACATGGAGCTACAATAAAAAACTAATGCCATTTTTCATAATTTTATAAATAACTTAATATCTATGTACTCGCCTTAAATTCGCATAAATCGGTGCGCGCGCGCCGCCCACTCGCGACTTTGTTTGATCTGCCTAGTTTGTTTTATAACACGCACATTACCGACCGATGTAAGATCAAGCTTCCGTCGTTTTTCTTGAAAAATCACTTTTATTATCGCTCTACTAATTAAAATAGCTTTGTATCTAGGTCATGCGTAAACTGATGAAGAAATTGTAGGTAATCTCGAGATTTATTTATTGATCCGTTTGAAACAATAATTTGTTTGTAAATTGGTGGTAGACGTGAGTCTCATAACAATTTGGCGACATAAATCAACTTGGAAGTTCGTTTAACTCTTTATCTTAGAAAAATATTTTTTATTTTTTCTGGACAAACTCAACGAAGCTTTTGTAAACTAAATTACATTTCTTATATCTCTTGACACACATAGCAAGCCCAATGACAATTTAATTCTTAAGAAAAAATATGACCGCAGCATGGAATTGGACATTCCTTAAAAACGCTGATTTGATACTAATATTTGCAACATCAAATTCATAGCAACGAAACAATTTCGTTGAGTTTAGGCGGGAAAATGTAAAGTGCACGTTGTCGATTTTATATTATTTTTCAAAACTTGAATTTCTCCGAAGTTTGATGTGTAATTATGGTGGATAATTAACCATTAATTGTTCGTGAACGTGTGAGAGTGTAGGCAAATGATATAAAATTGAAAATCGTGACTTTTTGGGTTCACACCTAAACTCCATCGAAGCCTCAATAAAGTTTCTATCGTTTTATTGGGGCAACTGAACATTATACTTGACACTGGCGAACACAAAAAGTGTGGTGCCATAATACAATCCCATGATGGGAAATATTAACTACTTGATTATTCTAATACTTGACACTGGCAAACACACAAAAAGTGTGGCGCCATAATTAAAAAAAAAAAAAAAACAAATAGTTTTTTTTCACTGGAACACAATGTTAGAAAACGAATACCAGTATTTACGTACAATTTTATTATTTTGGCACGTTACGTCGTCTGTCGGGCCGTATTTAGCATTATCGACAATCTGTGACGCATTAATGTGGGCGTGTATGTGGGAACATCGATAAAACCCATTTAAAGTATGAGGAAGTGAACGACTAGTCGCATCACTAGTTATGGCGATCGGTGCTCGCGGCCTACTATAGACCTACCTTAAGTAGAGGCGTGACATCTCTATTCACGTTTAACCTTGCGGCGTGAAGAGAATTATGAAAAGGTACATCACTATAACTTCGGCTACCTACTACATGTTTTTTTAAAGGTTTGTCTGAATACAGTTGATATTTAACGAGGAATATCGTTATTTTACTCATTTTTAATTCTATTATTGTTTGAAGAATTAAATGGTGTTTAAATAGCACAAAGAGCCGCAAACAAAATAAAAAGATATTGTTTGTGTGTCTTTTAATTGTTTTATAATACGGCCACACAGGGCTTGTTTGCTAGTGCAGACAGCTGCCTTTTATAAAGGTAGGTACATATAAGAAAAAATAAAATATTAAAGAGATTTATTGATACAGATTTTAGAACAAAGAAAATATCGTCTATGAAAATGAAATGAGTTCACACAAGTACGATTGACCTTACTCACGACGGCCATTTTGTTTTTTCATTTTATTTTATGCATCATAACGTGTGCAATATATCCGATTTACAGTGAAAATATATTATATGATCCAACAAAAATGAGGTTTTGAAAATCGAAATTCATCTAAATAGCCCAAGCCCATAAATTATTCGTCCATCCTTTTCATCAAAATCCGTGGCTATTCTAGAAAAAAACAACATCAGAATTATGTTCCAACTAGCTTATGCCCGCGGCTTCGCTCACATGCAGCTATATTAGGAATAGAAATAGAAAACCAACATTGATGACCTCTACAGACCAATACTAACTGTCTGTATACATCAGAGAGGTCAAGCTGTATCTCAGGATCTGTTTAATTTGTGATTGAGATAAGAAGTCCATCAGTTTTTAAGTTGGAGCTTAAAATGTATTCAGTAGTTTGGGCGCCAACCCGTAACAAACAGACAAACAGACAAGAATTTTAAAAATCACATTCTTTCATTTATTTTTTCTATATACCCTAACCCACTTGTTTTTTTTTAATATCGTCAATGTACAGACACAGCTATTTTACAATTTTATAATAGGTAGTAGAAATCCAAATACAAAACAAATTATATACTCTTTTTTTAATCTCCTACAGTTTGATAGTTTATGCTCGTGACCAATGAACATACCTACTATCCGAAAATTTAAACTTTAGCAAGCCATTTAGATTTCACTCGGGGTCTCTAGATGTGGAATGTATTGCGCAGAAAAAGAAAAATATATTAAAAAAAAAAACAATTATTATTGCATTATTACTACTTAATGCTTCATCAATCAATCAATTAATCATTCTACTAGCACCCTAACATGATGACGAAGAATTGGACAGCTCTAAAATTATCTGTAACAGCTCTCAGTAAACTGTTGCTACTCGCACGTATTCTGCTTGGTAGTGAGGCTTTTTTTTTCATGATAGCCGCATAGCTGTCAGTTCGCGCTTCTATAAACATGGAGGATGCGCTGCAGAATCGCGGGAGCCACATCAGCACCCTGAAAGCGTTGTTATACTAGACACGCAGAGCGTTGAGGGACTTTTGAGTGTATGCTGTCCACGCTACTAGAATGATTGGCAGTACCTTGTTTTTTTTATATGCTTTAACACCTTCATTATCCAGAAGTAACTATCTCAAGACTCTAGTGCGATTTTTTTGCCTGTAGAAGAAAATTATATAGGTATACATAATCAACCCAATAAATGGTCCAACACGTTAGCCTAATGCAGATTGACAGACTTCATATGCCGTCGAGAAAATCTCTCAGCCACGCAGGTTTCCTCACGATATTTTCCTTCACCGTTTAAGCACGTTATAATGAAAGGAAAATTATATGATTTACCTAAATGCTGTCTCATCTATAGTGCTGTGACGTTTTTAAAAAATTAGACTTTGTTCAGTGACAATTCGTTACCGACACCGTACCAAACGAATTAGCAGCTGAATAAATATACCAATCTCATGGCCGGGCTGACTGAGAACACAGCTATACCAAGACCAGGAGCATTGACGCAATACCAATACAAGGCTGGCTTAAGTCTCGTCTTGGTCTTGCGTTTGGGCAACACTAGGCCGTGACTAGGGAAGGCAAGTACGATTTTTAGTCGGTGCGAGTCCGACAACCTCTGGCCTCCCCAAGTGACAATATAATCCTGTGCCCCAAAAAAAACGTTGCGGCGTGAGTGAGCGTAGTTCTACATAGCAACTAAATAAATATATTTCTAGTATTCCCCAGTGTAAAGTGTAATGCCACTGCTATGATGACAAGTTTCGTTACAAATTGTTTTGTAGTGTTTTAAAATTTATATCTATTGTATGATCTACCCTACAAGGGATCCCCCCTCCCCCTTTGTGGTAGGCTAAATTCATAAATTAAGTCATAAAATTTCACTTTTGTAACCCTTCTATGGCCATAGACTGATTGAACGTGAGTAATAAAATAACATTGAATCCATACTAATTTAATATAATGATCCATCCATCATTGTTCATGAGAATGTAACTTTGTCTGTTTATCTGTTACCTTTTCACGCCTAAATAGCCGAACTGCTTGCAAATTTTACAAGGCGATAGCTCCTTTTGGGATTCGAATAAAATCACGGACAACACCTTTTTTTTGTGTGTGCGAGGAGGAAACCTTCAAAAGGCTGGCAGCCTACTGGGGGGTAGGCCGGGGTGTGTGGGATTTTTACCGCACTAAAACCTCCCCGGTGGCCATCTTCAGCACATTGGAAGGATCCGGGAACAAACTTATTCTTCCGGATCTCTTCCTGTGCCGTCCGTCTCAGGGACTCCCTCACCATCTCTGTGCATGCACACGGCGGCACGTGACCACTACGTGTCACCGACATCCTCAGGGTCCCTTAATGGACGCCCAGAGCCCCCACTCTGTGTGTCCATGGCCCCAGAGGCCCCCCGCAAGTCGTTTCAGTAACAACAGGCAGGGGGTTTCCGCATATAGCCCTAGCTGGGCTAGACACCGACGTGGTTTCCACGACGGCGTCTGCTCCTCCGAGAGGGATCGGCCCTCTCGCGATCCCGCTCGGGCGGACAACACCTAGCACTGACATTATATAATACCCGGAGTTGTATATTAATACTCAATAACACTTTGATCGACCTAAGTAAGATTCGAATCCTTGTGTTTAGCAGCAACCGCTAGAGTAATAAGACAGTAGAAATTAAAAGACCGGAAGTCTTACGCAATATAAGAAACAATATTCTTACATCTACTTTTAACCGGCAGCTTCGTTAGTATTCAAGGCAGTGGAATTCGAAAGTTATTGTCACACTGAAACTACTGTAGAACTGCTTGGTGTCAAAACAATTGATGTCAGCTGTCAATATTGTTTAGTGGTACGTGCTGACAGGCAACGGTGGGGCGCGAGCGGTCTAGATGTGCGATGGATGTCTTTAAATCGCGAGTGAATTGGTTTCTTTTAGGCAAGCGCGCTCCACCGTAGATCGAGGTGTAGCTTGACATTAGGCAAACTAGTGGTTATAAAAAAAGTACCAGAAACGTAACAGGAGGTCATAAGTTGGTAGGAGTTTGACTTATGCGTCCAGCCGAAACTCCATAGAAACTTTCCGGTATCGATTACTTTTGGAAGGTTATCATTGATCCTAATCTATTCTTATTATTCACATAAAACTGCATTATTCTCACATTGACAAAACATAATATACCATCACGCCTGTATTCCCCGAAGGGTTAGGCAGAGGCGTACTAATGTACACCCACCGTTCGCCGGTATGTTTAGGTCCCATGTAATAGGGGGCGAGCCTATTGCCATTAACCGGGCACAAATTCCTAACTCCGAGCTGCTACTGGGAATTTCATAGAAAAACCCAATAACACTTTGCTCGACCTGGGAATCGAACCCAGGACCTCTATCGTAGCAGTCGCGGTCAGGACCACTTGGCTATTGAGGCAGTTGACATTGACAAAACTAATTTATAAACAGAAGTACGTTGTAAACATTAATTATTTTTTAGAAAAGTCTCTATGGAGTTTCTTAGCGACTACTCCATAGTTTTCGACATTTCAGAAGTACCTGTAATTATGGTGTTATAGAAATAAAATATTTTATTTGCTGTTACGTTTGGACACGCGCAAATGTATGCGTAAATAGGTAGGGTGTTCACACAGTAACACGCGTACGATGTAATCTCGCTTCTCGATCGCGCTGCCCTTTGAGTTAGGGACAAAGAACATTCCAGTTAATAGCAGCTAGTACATTTGACGTCACGTTTGGCGTAGCGGCTGAGCGATCTACTTCTGCAATCATTTATAGCTTACAGATAAAAATTTGTTTGTAAAAGCACCCACGATATGGAGAAAATGTGTGGGGTTTAAAAAAAACATTTAAATTAACGGAATAGTGGATTACTCGTTACCACTATCGATAGCCATAATGTTCGTAATAATTTGATGAGTTCTCGGAATCACAGACGGGTCTCGCAATGCTGTAATCCTTAAATATAGTCCGATAGTCCTTAGATTGACCGCCTCAATCTAGAGTATAAAGACCATAGGGTCAATCTTTCAAACAACAGCTGAGACTTGGAGATCAATTGATCAGCGTAATTAATACAACCCTCTATCCCCTCTATAGGCAAAAACAATTACAAAACTTGAACTTTTTTTTCAGCTGAGGTTGAGATTCATATAATGACGATGATAAATATTCTTCGCACTTCCAAACTTTGTCATCTGAATGTTCTGACTAAGGGGAGCCAGAACCACTTAAAACTCTAGGAACCCAGAACTTCCAACTCCATTAAAACGCGCCTAACATGCTTAGGGGAACTTAATTACTTTAAACTCATAACAACAATGAACCACTAAACGTAATCCTTAACGACTTGACATACGCACTTTCAAATAAAGATGAACATACTAGTCACACGCCACGCCTCAACTGTTGATCACCAAAAAGGTCTTCGCCCAATATCACACTGTATCATTGTCAAAGTCTTTCATTTAAACTACGCTAACAATTTCGTTAAATTATATAAATATGATTGTAATGTTTTGTTTATACCTATAAAAAGAAATAATTAGTTCCTAAGGTATAAAATATTCCATTTTAGAATAATTCAATTTTAAATATTCAATAGACCATTTTCGGTCGCAGTGATACAATAGCCGCAAGCAAACAATAAAAAGAAGGTATAAAATACTTTCAATTATTTTTTTGAGAAAATATTACACACTAGCTGTTTCCCGCGATTTCACCTGTGACCTAAAGTGATGTTATGTTTAACAATATAATGTAGCATTCCAATAGTGAAAGTTTTTTTAGACGGTCTATATTTGTTTGAGTTGATTTGTTACAAACATACAAAAATACAAACCTTTCCTCTTAATAATATACCACTAAAAACATATTCATGTAAAATGTTGCCAAGACGAGACCATATGGATCGCACTGTCAAAAAGTCATCAGATCTCATGTAGAGCCAACTTCTAACTCTTTACGCCCTAACTGTACAAGCGCTAACTTCACAAACTCTACACCTTAGTCAAAATATGTTGGTCTTATACCTCTATGTGCCCCACGATACCTAACAGGAAAAAATTATAATGTGGAGCAACGATTTTTATAAAAAAAAAGAAATAATAAGAAAAAAAATATGTCTAAGACTATAAATCTGTACTGATTTCTGAAGCTTACGCGAATATTAGAAATATTAAAATAAAATAATTAAACGAATTCTATCGCTTTATATCAAATCCCACGGACAGACTCGTCCGTGTACATGAACGTTGTAAAGGGTACGTTGTACAGCTCTACGATCATATGCAACTAACCTAACTGCGAAATGAAATTTATAAAATTATGTAATTTATAATAAATACTAGCTTCTGCCCGCGACTTCGTCTGCGTAGCGTGATGATATATAGCCTATAGCCTTCCTCAATAAATGGGCTATCTAACACTGAAATATTTTTTCAAATCGGACCAGTAGTTTCTGAGATTAGCGCGTTCAAGCAAACAAACAAACAAACAACCAAACTCTTCAGCTTTATATATTAGTATAGATTAATGAATGAATTATTTTCGCATGCTTCTGTACGATAATATTTATTGTTACGATATACTGGGCGGGTTCCTTTACTCTAGGGCGATTCAAGTCTGTACTTAGCTTAGACGAGTCATAAAGACATTTGCGATTAATTCCGTCTCTTTTAAATTCTATTCATGCGTTACGCAATATCTCTATTCGATATTGCAACCCCAAGGTTTTTCGTTTCGCTCACGTACCGGGCCCCTAATCCGCGTGGCGTGAAGATATTTTCGCGGCATTTTATGTGGCCATTAAAACTGAAGATATGAGAACATATATTTTTTAACATTATTATGATAAAGGTTTTACACAGTCATAATGAGCTATTAGATTCTTATCGTTTCAAAACACACCGTTTTTAGTAAACTATCAGCACTTTAATCGATTCGATAAATAACACTCAAAAACCAACCCGGTCGGATTTTGGGGGATAAGGGTCGGAGGTTTGAAAGAGAGTCTCAAATATTAAATCTTAAATTCATATTTACATCGCAATAATTTCTCTGGTTTTATATAAATGTTTACGAAATACGAAGAAACCTAGACGAAGTTTTTTGGAACAAGTGAAGGAAATGGTGAGAATTGAGTCGTACCAAGAGGTAAAACGGAATGCAGAAGATAGAGAAAGGCGTTTGCTCCACAAACAGGAGCGCAGGACCATTATTACCGGAGTCTTCCGGGGGAACCCTAACTACAGCCATCATTTCCCTTGTAGCGACCGTGCTACATAGAAAAACTTCAACAGACAAATCCTGAATCGCGCAAGTGAAGTTTGCAACGCAACTTGGATATATACAACCGCCTGACATCAACCGTTGGGCCGCGGCCCGCCAGGCAAAACACCCGCCTGGCCGGAGGATCCTCCCTTTGGCTGGAGGGGCAACACACCTCGCTCCTTTACACCTTTATACATTCCTCTTCATCAGTCCTCCATCAGTTAACCAGTCCGCTATTCGCTCCGCTCATCCCTCGCTGGTCTTATGGCCGTACTTAAACAAGGAATCGATTCAGCTATAAATCGGCGGGCCACGACTACATGACATGAATATTATTACACCTCGCCTTTATTGAGGCTTAGTCCACCGTTGGGACTAAACGAAATATGCTATAAGACTTCTTTATTTATTACTTCTAGATAGACTTACAAAGAAGGAAAGGAAAGGAAATTGTTGTCTAATACATAATTAAATGTTTAATTTTATTAAAAAACATATCATACCATCACGCCTTTATTCCCCAAAGGGTTAGGCAGAGGCGTACTAATGTACACCCATAGTTCACCGGTATGTTTAGGTTCCATGTAATAGGGAGCGAGCCTATTGCCATTAACCGGGCACAAATTCCTAACTCCAAGCTGCTACTGGGAATTTCATAGAAAAACCCAATAACACATTGCTCGACCTGGGAAAGCGAACCCAGGACCTCTAGCGTAGCAGTTGCGCTCAGGACCACTTGGCTCATTAGCCAAGTGGTCCTGAAGGCAGAACAATTTTACCCGACATAATCGTCCCCGTGACTGAAAGCTCTTGCAACTACTAGACCTATAAGACAATTTCAGTCGTTCTATCTGAACTTGAAACAACACCAATTGGTTAAGGTCAAAGCTCGCAAAGGTCGACTTATGACTCTATTCTGAGGGACTAAGCTCTTGATCCTGGCTTACAGGAGTCAAAACGGCTACCAATGAAAGATAAAACCTAACAAAAGAACACTGACCTGTCTTGAATCACAGATGATCAAAACAAAAGAATTATGGGGAATTGAAAAAAGTCTTCTTTAAAATATAACTATTTTCTTCACCGCCACTGCTATAAAATGGATGCTACTGTTCCTGGACACAGGAAAGTTTTTTAAGCTCCCGTTTGCATTGGAGAAGTATAAACACGTTGAACCGAAAACCTCTTCCGTTTTACAGTATTTAAAAAAGAAATCTCAGGTCACCTCGTACAGAAAACGACGTCGTCCTAATCATAACACCGATCCCTATAGCCCACAGCAGACGGTCAGTGAACCTCACCCTGTGGTGAATGGCTCGCAACACTACACTACGAGGTACGATACCTACTTCTTTGTTGTCTGGAATCAGTCCTCTGGTACTAAGGATCCACGGAACTGGGAACACTTGAAATCTACTAAGAATGTAAACAGACCTTTAATGCTTTGTTTGACCACAACAAATCCACAACTTTGATGACTCTGTGATGTTCATTGAGTATCACCAATCACCATCCATTAGTTTTTAGGTTTTCTTCACTAATATTATGATGTATTGATTCTTTGTGATCTGAATCAAAGGTTTATATTATTAATAGCTTATGCCCGCACTTCGTCCGCGTTAGCGTGATGATATATAGCTTATAGCCTTCCTCAATAAATGGGTTATCTAACACTGAAAGAATATTTCAAATCGGACCAGTAGTTCCTGAGATTAGCGCGTTCAAGCAAACAAACTCTTCAGCTTTATATATTAGTATAGATTATCATCCTCCTAGCCCTTTCTCAACTTTCAAGTGGGAGAGCCATGCTTCGGCAAGAATGAGCCGGCTCGATCGGAGTGATACCACGGCATCACAGAAAACCAGCGTGAAACAACGCTTGCGTTGTGTTTCGCTGAGTGAATGAGGTTACCGGAGGCCCAAACCTTTTTTGGGTACGTGCAGGTTTTTTTTTTTTTATTTTTTTTTTTTTTTTAATGTAAATAGGTACCTACCTATGTTTTAAGTGTATTAATTTCCTGTGCGAATCCAGAATAAATTATCTTTCTTTCTTTCTTTCTTTCTTTCTTTCTTTCAAACCCTTTTAAAAGGCGGGCAAGGCACTTGCTTCTCCTCTGGTGTTGCGGGTGTCCATGGGCGGCGGTTATCGCTTACCATCAGGTGATCCGTCTGTTCGTTTGCCCCCCTATCCTATAAAAAAACTATGTATTATTGGGTTGTGGCTTTCACTCTCCGGCCGGCGGTCTAAAAGACCAACCAGTATATAATAATCCGTAGAATATCGGTATTGCCCATAAATTGGGTTGTAGACATCTGATAGCATTCGCTTCGTGTTAACCATATCCAGACATATCATACCATCATGCTGTAAAATCACATCGGTTAACTGGAAAATGACGTGATTTTGATTTTGAACTTGATCCTTAGCTCATAAGCTCTTTATACGGCCCAGAGGTCTTAAGTTATAGTTTAGGGGTGAGTTGACGTAAACCACAGATTACTTACACGACACTAAGTTTATTTCATAAAGTTATAAGTTAAGGTTATGTTGGATGCCAATCCGCGGTTTATTGCTACCACAATTATTGGTCAACTAACTTATTAGATGCGGAATGCATTTACAATTATTCGCGAAAAGTAGGTCAAAGTCAAAGTCATTTATTCAATATAGACTACTAGGTAGTACTTTTTGAACGTCATTTTTACATTATAGACAGCCCCCAAAACGCCCGCCCTTCACCGCTACCTAGTGTTTTTGCTGGGGAGAAGAAGCGGCGCAACAAACTCCCCAGCAAAAGGAAGTCGCGGAGTAAACAAATTACTTGCCTGTACGTGAACCGTACACTCTTCACTCTTAACTTGGCCCATAAGTGTAAGAAAATGTAATACAGACACAATGATGATTTGCATACCTAAAACGACGTTATGCGGCCCTATGCGCGAGGTTAACGTTCCTCAAACTTTGCACATCGAATCCAAACGCTGCAAACTTTGACCCTTCGAAAGTCGTATTAGGAAAATCGTAAAAAAAACTTGTAAAAAACTTTTACATCGATCAAATGTCGCGGTAATTTTCAAAACTTTTATTTTACACTAGCTTCTGCCCGCGACTTCGTCCGCGTAGCGTGATGATATATAGCCTATAGCCTTCCTCAATAAATGGGCTATCTAACACTGAAAGAATTTTTCAAATCGGACCAGTAGTTCCTGAGATTAGCGCGTTCAAGCAAACAAACAAACAAACTCTTCAGCTTTATATATTAAGTATAGATGTAATTTTACACAAATTTTATCAAAGTTTTGTCTCGACAAGTCAGAATGTTTTGTTTTTACTATAATATACATATACTTTTACTTAATCCCTAGAGTAATGACTAGACTACGACATCGAACGTTATTTATATATTTTAAAGCATTTATATAATAACTAGCTTCTGCCCGCGACTTCGTCCGCGTAGCGTGATGATATATAGCCTATAGCCTTCCTCAATAAATGGGCTATCTAACACTGAAAGAATTTTTCAAATCGGACCAGTAGTTCCTGAGATTAGCGCGTTCAAGCAAACAAACAAACTTTTCAGCTTTATATATTAGTATAGATAAAAGGACTTATGTAGCACACATTACCTACCTAGATGAAATACTATTCTTAGGCTAATTTAACAAAATCAAAACAATTGAAACAAAACTCCTTTTTTACGGATTCTATCGCGTCGTATTGATATTATTTAATTCCTGACCGCAACGTTTCGGATCCTTTACATCAATACAACGCGAAAAAATCCATAAAAAGTAGTTTATTTTCAATGTCTAGGTCTATTCCTAATATTGTTAAAATAAAAAAATAAAATAAAAATAAAATAAATTATTAATAAAGATTATAATATAGTCTATAGCTTTACAATTTACGCGCCTAATGGTAGACTCCTCAAAAATAATAGAATTAAGTTTTTCTTGCAAAAAACAATTAATTCATTAGATAAGCTGGACTGGTAAAATAAAGGCATTTTTGTCTCTCTACTTTGAGGAATACAAATATGTACTACATCTACTAAAGAAAACAAGGTAGGTAACGGACAGACGACAGCTAAAAATAAGACATCGGATTATACAATAAAAAACAATTGAAGTGTTAAAAAAAAGCAATAAACTACAACAACTAAAATTACTCTCTATTTCTCCTGAACTACAAAGATAGTTAACACGTACCTAATGGAGTTTGAACAACGAGTACACTTAGCATCATAACTATTGAAAGTCTGTCTGATATTAAAGGTGATAGCGACAGTTAATTCTGCTATCATAAACAAGTTAAAGGTGGGTGCTCTCGTGTCTCATTCCATATTGAAATCTTTTTTTTTTACCTTAAAATACCCATTTTTGACAAAACATTGACCAAATATCTAAGTACAATCTCCAAATATTAAATGTCTGGTATGTAGTAGGTTGCTTCACGAAAGAAATAATTATTTTTTTCTTTCTTCTTGAAGTCTAACAACACATTAATTAAGCTAGCGTGGTGGAGATTACAGGCCAAATGTAGAAATAAAAGTGCTGTAGGAAAAGTTTTGTAGTAGTGCTACTATTCCTACTACATCAAATTTGCACTCCGTAAGTGACTTGTAAAACCACCAAAGTACTCGTATAACGTGTACTTTCAACTTTTTAATTCGCGCCAAGTTTCCCCAAGTACACACGACATTCGATTAGAATAGTAAACGGCAGTGTGGGGGACAGACGTCTCCCTGTCTGCGCCCTAGCCCCGACGCCCTTTGCCCTTTCCCCTTTTGCAAAGATCAACTTTGATTAATGGCGCAGACACGACTGAATTTCGGCGGGAAAAGGTTTTTACCTATATCAATATCGGTTTGGATACTACGGTACGGTTTGTCAAATAAACATTAATTTTTTGTAGGTACGTCCGAATTCGTTTTTGCTAAAAGCTTTAACACTTGACTTTAGTATGTCGATGTTATATATTATGTATAATACTTCATTGAACTTGACTACCTACGGACTTATTCGCCATTGTGTTACCACTCCGTGCTAAAATGTCACAGACACAAAATACTTTGGGGACACCTCAGTATCTTTATTTCTGTCTCTCATAGTTGCTTTTGGCATAGTTGCAATAAACGATTACCTTAACACTGATCGCAGTAGATAAGACTAAAACTTTCCTAGTCATTTATCTTTAATTCAAAACTCGTCTGTTTTGACTATTCTGCAAGCGTCATTAAGAACAAATATGATCAATATAACAACATGTCAAAACTGAAACATTTCAAAAAATAGTTAATTTTATTGACGATCAAACAGCATACACTAAGTCTACAAGCTTTGTGCGTTAAGTTTGTAACAGATATTTAATATATATTATAATGAACATTCTGTAATCTAAATTAATCCAAAAAATCAATTTAATCTTCTACGTTGAAACAATGTTCAATAACATCGTCGATGTCGCGAACAATAATTTAATATGAACAATGAAGCTTCAAGCAACATTAAATTACCTCATCACTCAGTCCTAATTTGCCTAAATAGGTAAAAAAATCAACGCCATCGCTTCTCTAATTTCGGTCCATTAGTCTGGGGCAACCGTCTCGCCCGCCGAGTACGTACGCACCGAGCAGGCCCGGCGCCCTTACCTTGCCCTTCGACCAGGATACGGAGCAATTTCACCTTGTTTTAACACTTTTTAACAAGTAAAGGGAGATTCACTAACAACAACTTAAAGAGTAGCGTCTACCACTGAATAATTAAATTAATAGTAGTGTATAAATGAACGCTCTAATTTTTTTCGGCGTGTTCCGTCTGGATCCTTAGTGCAAACGTACCGAGCTTTCCCGGCGCCCTTTACTCGTCCTTTTACCCGGATTCGTTGATTTTGCCAGCCTATAGACGATAAGGGCTCAACCACACACAACTTCTAACATCAGAGACATCGCTTTTTGGAAAGTCGATGCTTCGATTGAAGTTTAAACATAATCTCATTAGGTACCTTTAATTTCGGTACTTGATTGCAACTACTACCAGTATCTGCTATGTGCTTTGAAACTTTTGCCAGCTCATGCAGCATCAAAACAATCAAAAAGCAAGATATTGCGATTCAAATCACCGATTCACCAAAACACGATACAGTTGCAAAATCGCAAATCACATATAATATAATTCTTGTGTGTGCTTTGAGTCTTAGGAACATTGAAGTGAATAACTAAACACCTGTTACCGAAATAGTTTAACTGTGAACACTTTGCACTATGCCTGGAGGAACTTCAAGTATTTTGAGGCGTTCTTGTATCGTTGCCCACGAGTTCGGGTGAATCGAAGGTTACCCTACGTCCTTATCCTGTCTATTTTGATAAAGACTCGTCTGGCACAACATTTTTTGGAAAATATTGGACTCGTAAAGTATAGAACTAACTGTAAGGATTAGGTGACCGAGATTCAGTAGAGTGATACCATGTTTGGAAAAGGGGTGTATAGAACGTTAGAAGCTCAATGGCTTGTATATCATGGCTGACTAAAGACCCAAGCAATTGGAGGACCCATACGGCAGGGGTTAAAGATTTTTTTTTTTTAATTAAGTACTACAATGCGATGTAAAATGCGATTAATCTCTATAACGTGATATTGAATATTTTCTTTCATTGGTTTTGAAAGGCGGCAGCTGATTCTAATCTATAAAATTTATCTTTTACCAGCAGAAACTTATAAAAAATTCTGAAAGTAAAGCAAATTGTGCTAATCTCAACCTCTCACCTACATGAGGAGCTAGTGTGCGTTGGAGTTTGAAGATCTGTTCATATCTATTTCAGTCTAGCCTTGTTACTACAATAACGGGTGTACCGAGGTCCTCCATGTTCTTAGCCCATTATTGTTCAAGCATTCTTACCAAGAATAGATCCCTGGTTGATAATAAGTAGTCTCTCAGGTACTAGTGGACGGCGAAAATATTTTATCTCGAGTAACATTATGTTAATGTGTTTATTATTACTGCTACGGTACTCGTACGTTGTCTACATCTTCAAATGCGGGGTCCTTTAACGCAATGCCCAACATGGACGTAGACTTTCTATTTTATTCTTTCTAGAAATAATGATATGACTTATGTATATGTAGTTTGATCTTTGAAAGCTCTTAAGAGACAGGCGAAAGCTGGTAGTGACTAACCGAGGAGGGGAGGCTTACGTCCAGAAGTCGAATGTAAGGTTGATGATGATGATGAAGAGACACTGGGATTTATTAATCGAGTTTGAGCAGAAACCTGCTCTTAAGGGTCTACAATTTAAATTTCAGGATGGGGTTGATTTATCAGTTAAAATGAGGAAATTCTGAATCACAAGTCGGCTTGTTATTCTCTAACTATTGTAGCCGTGGTAAAATGCATCTGACATGACAACTTAAGGGGTTTTCCGCTCCTTGATGCTTGTGCAGAGTTCTACTTTTCCTTAAGAGAAAGTGCATCAGATTGATTGATAAAAATTATAACGTCTCTTCCCTAATATAGAATATCAGCGTAATCTTTATTTATATACGCGATAAGACAACAATTTCGCAATACATTAGCTCTTAACTGCTCTGATGTCTCGTAAGAGCCGTTTCCCAACAACACGCCTAAAGTACAGACGTACTAAGCCTCCGGTGACCTTGTGGCGTCTTTTATCACGATACCGTCTAGTCTCAGTATTGAAGTAGGCTGCTCAAAGATTGACTCAAAGTTTAGTACACACTAGAGCACATCTTTATTAATATTTTTTATGGCATAGGAGGGCAAACGGTCACCTGAACACCAGAGGAGACGCAAGTGTGTTGCCCGCCTTTTTTGAAAGAGTTCAGGCCTCCGGTATCCCCACTCACTCGGTGAAAAACAACGTCGTGTTATAAAATGACACAGGGATTCCGTTCTTCCTTGGGGATTGATAGATGTTACGTGTAATAACGATGTTGACCGCGCAGAGGGCGCCATACAATGTAAATGTTTAGGTTCGGTAGGGCTATTCATTTTTTAAGGACGTAACGTAGCCTGTCTATGTCCATTTATGCCCATCTATCTTCTTGCCAAATATTATGGAAATCTGTTCAGCAGTTTAGGCGTAAAAAATTGTGAATATTATTAATATTAATAGTGATTATTGTCACCTGTGAGGCCTGGATGGTTTCGGCACAATCCATAACGTTCCATTATGTGATAACGCGATCATTTTTAGGTTGTGAAAACAGGCTGGCGCTATATAATGTCTAGACCGACATTTCTTTCTCTCAATCGTAAGACGATCGCAATAACAAGTTCTGCTAAATCCCCTGGGTGATGGTTTAAGTTATTTTCGATTTGTAACTATTATACCTAAATTAAACTCTTGTAAGTTTGAATCAAGAGGATATTTATAAAAAGTGATAGTTACAACTTATTTGTGATCATACATAATATACTTATTATCACGCCTGTATTCCTTGAATGGTTAGGCGGAGGTGTAATAATGTACACTCACAGTCCGAAGTATGTTAAGGTCCCATGTAATACCCCTATTACATGGGACCTTATTGCCAGTAACCGGGCACAGATCTCAAACTCCGAGCTGCTTGCCTGAGAATTTCATAGAAAAACGCAACAATTTGCTCGACTTGCAGAATCGAACCTAGGACCTTTAGCATAGCAATCGTGCTCAAGACCACTAGGCTAATGAGACTGTATTGATATTTTTTTATTCCTAAAAATAGCTTTTCTTTTCGCTGTCTTCGTTACATTACAGTGACACTTTGTAGTCAGTAACCTCTGCCACAGACCGCTTCTAGTACAATAGGTCAAATTTTATAGGCCCGTAAATCTGATAGGTCAAGTTCATATAGGCTTACTATAAAACACGCAGTTATAATAAACATTTTTATTACTGAATTAATGCGAAATAGATCTCGTTTATGGAGATTTTAATACGAGATAGGATTATTATAGAAACTGATCCTTACAAACATATTTGGCAGTGGAAAAAGCAAATAAAACAGTACCTACACAAAAAAGCAATTTTGTGCCACATCAGTGTGATATGAATCACTTTATTAGGTACTAGCTATAGCCCGCGGCTTCGCGCACGTGACAATATTCTAGGATTAGAAATGGGTCCTAAAAATAATTTAATCAATAAGCAACAGTGATGATCTCTCCTTTGTATTGTCTGTATACAGAAAAGAGGTCAAGCTTTATCTCGGGATCCGTTTAATTACTTAATTGAGATATGAGGTTCACCACTTTTTCATCATCATCATCATCAGCCTATATTCGTCCACTGCTGGACGTAGGCCTCTCCTATTGAACGCCACAGAGCCCGATCTTCGGCTTTCCTCATCCGGTCACTGCCAGCTGCCTTCCGCAAGTCGTCACTCCACCTGGCCAGCGGGCGCCCTACACTACGTTTGCCTAGACGCGGTCTCCACTCGAGAACTCGTTTGCTCCAACGATTGTCGGTTCTCTGACAGGTGTGACCGGCCCATTGCCACTTCAACTTGCTAATCCTTTGAGCTACCACTTTTTAAGTTGGAGCTATTTGCTCCAACTTAAAAAGTGGTAACAAATTCCTTCTCCTTCTCAGTGGCAACAAATTTTAAATCTATTCAGTAGTTTTAGCGTCAACCCGTAAGCATTTTAAAATTCTCATTTTTGGGGTACCTACTTGTTTTTTTTTATATCTTCAATGGGCACAGCTCTTTTTCATTTTTTTAGATTACGAACTTATTCTTGTCGTTGTAAGACGAGATACACATAGACCACACAGTAACTCCGAAAGCATACATTCAATTTGTCTAACTGTCACAATAAAGGGCGAAATAACAACGCTAAAATACCAGACGGATACTATATCACAGGCTTTTAATCTGTTATTTTCCACCTCTTTAATAGCAGAAAAGAATTCGTATCTTTTCAACGTGTTCCCGTTAAAATGATATATTATCATGAGGCGAGACGGCAGTCACGTAGTCTCGCTGAAGCTTTATAAAAACAGAAATCTGTCTGTCCGATTGTTTGGAGTATAAGAAGTTAGGATATCGCGGAAATTTAAGTCTAGAGTTTGACAGTGCAGTCCGTTTCATGTTATTATACTTTTTGGGATGGGTAAAAATGTTAAACTACCGTCAGGACACGTGACCTGATCGAAAATTCGTAAGACGGTTATAATAGTTCGGAAGTGTTAAATTTTTAATGTAATATAAATTGTCATGTTTGTGTACCATAGCGCTATAAATAAATATTGTATTTTACTAAATAAATGATAGTACTTTTATACTGATAATTAAAGTAATTCGTACGAAAATATTTTGGAAATATCAAAAATGCACAACGTTAATGTTGAGTGCAACCCGTTGCTTTTTTTAAACCAGACATTCCTCATGTGGGGACGAGATAGAATACTGTTCCTCACTGTCTTTTAGATTGGCATCTCGTAAGAGACAAGAAAATATCTGACTTGTTCAGTGGTCTGACTGGCTGGCAACCACCCTTACGTCAGAGTCTGTCGTAACGCATCTTCTTGAGTGTTGTCTCTGGCAATCTGCAGTCCGTAAGGGGATCTTAAGGGTAGGCAATGCATCTGCAACTCCTCTGGTGTAGCAGGTGTCAATGGGCTACGATAACTACTTGCCACCAAGTGGTACGTCAGTTTTTTTGCCAACATTATCCATAAAAAACATAGCAGAAATAGAACGTGCGAAGCCAGGCAATCGTGTACAATGTATTATTCAAAATTGGATCAATGGCATTCGTATTTATCTTGTACACACTCTTAATCCCTCCGTCTATTTCAGTATCTCACCTGGCAAGAAATAATTTAACAGAAACCATATATTTTTATATACAAAAACGTAATTCACCATAAAATATCGTCGGTAATGACAATTTCAGGCGCTGCTGCTATTCGGGACGGCTATTTCGAAACGGACGGAACCGCAGGTCATAGCTATGGCTAGTCTATATTTAAAACTATGTCTGTCTGCCGGCATTATCCGGCCGGTATTCGGGTCAAACTATTAGGCTGTACACATATGCATCATGACAACGGGAGGAAGATTTTGGTTGCAGTTTATTTTGAGAGTTACTTTGGAATAACAAATGATCGAAACAATAGTGATTTAGTGGTAAAGTCTTGTGATTCAATGTAAGAAATACAAATACAGTATAGTTTTACAGGGTGGTTATGTGGTGAGTGACACAGATTCTCTGGACCCAACACTAGGATCCCCTGTGTCGTGGAGTACAGCTCTCCCTACTATCAGCAATCTGCACAAATTGGGGAAAAAAATGTTTTTTATCATAATTTAAAAGTAAAATAGGTATGCTTATAAAGTAGGAAAAACACTAACAGGTGTATCACAGGGGTCTTTGTTGGGTTGTCTTTTAAAAATAAACAGTGTCACGTAGATCAACCTCATTTCCCCAGCCCCAAGGAGTTTCAGATTAGCACAGGGCAACACCGTGTACCGTAGATGGTAAGAAATCATTATAAAATTTATTACGACACCCTACACTAAAACTCGTCAACTGTCGTTAAAGTCATCAAATAATTTCGCCACGTGAAACTAGAAATGCAATTGATACGTACAATAATAATGACAAAAACTGAAATGAATACTCGAGGCGGTTGCAACACAATACCCCTTTGTCGGCAGCCGTTGGGTAACAATAGACAGGTGGACAGATGACACTCTATAGTGTGACCAGTCTGTTGTAAAGTTTTTAGACAAAAAAAACTAATTTCAGGTGAAATCTAACGGTACTTTTTTTGTAGAAACTTTTTTTGTCTTTCCATTTTGAACTAGGAACAGCTATTTAGTGTCAGCCTGTATTGTCTTAGGCCTCTTCATAATTGCCAGGCTTTCCGAATGCGTGTTGGCAATTTGCAAGTTTCGCTTGTGCCTAGAAAGGCGAGATTACAGTCGATTTCAATAAAAAAAAACTATTATGTTTCACGTTTGAATTTCTACGAATGTGTTTCTAAATTAAGAATTGATTGCAGAAGATTGTCAAATATGGTATTTTTAGCCACCCAGATTCCCTTCCTTTTTTTTCCTCTCTATATAATGAGGATTCTTAGTTTGCTTTTAAAATAACGATGTATTTATATCATCTTAAAATCATGTCCCTATAGGACTTTTTTACTATTCTCACAGGATATAACTCCTTGCTAGGTTTTATCGAAATCGGTTTTGCAATTTAGGCATGTGTAAGGAACAGACACACAGAGATCGCATTCCTAATACCGTTGACCCGTCAAAAACTCGATTCCCGCTTTCCCTTTTATCAGCAAATGTATTTGTACACAAGCATATAATATGTATATTAGGCAATATCACGCAAAAATGTAGAAAAACAACTCGCATATGAGTACATACATATATATTCATCTAATTAGTGGGATGCTTATGCAAATGTATTGGCATGGGGGTCCCCCCATGGTGCACTGAGAGCTTGTTGGAAAATTTAATGGAAAATACCTAGATTGTACATTGGAGAAAGTGCTTGGAAAATTTATGAGTGCGGTTGCTATTGCAGCAAGTATAGAGTCACACATAGCAATAAGAAATAATATTAATTTAATTAAGATTCCGGAGTCCGTTAACGTAATACCTACCAAAATAATTCTTAATTCAAACACAATTTAATCAAAGTGTGTTTCGGATTCCGATACCCTTAATCAAGGTCCCTGCTCTACCATTTCGTCCAAAATACTTCACTGGAAATAAATATAAGCGAATGCAATTCCTGATAACTTTGCCTAGTTTGGAATAATTATCCGGTCGTTTATTTCCAGTGAAATAGTAGTAGACAAAATGGGACTTAAGCGCGACTACTTAAAGATTCTGGATTCGATTCCCAGATCGAGCAGTGTTATTGAGTTCTGTGAAATCTCAGTAGCAGCTTAAAATCTAAATTTTGGATATATGACCGGTTAACCTTATCACATGAGACCTAAACATACCGGTGAACTGTTGGCGTACATTAGTACACCTCTGCCTAACCCTTCGGGGAATACAGGCGTCGCATCACAAACGGAATACGTTGACTGCCGCTTGACGTAATGCCGAGCTGATGGCCCTTCGGCATAGACAGACAAAGCTCTTGTTTTAATTATTATTAAGTACAACATATTTTTTTTACAAGTAACAAACGGAGAACACGAGTTATGGTGATCCCAAACTAAGCATAGTTTGTATCTTGGGGCTCAGGAGTGCGATTTTAGAGAGACAAGTTGTTACTATTAATATGCTTGGGGTACATTTAAGTTAAGGAGCTATGAGTGGTATGTTTTGTGTTCGTGTGTGTATTTGCATGTGTGCTTGTAGGTCCTATAACAAGTCTTATACTTATATGTATTGCTATATATACCAATAAATACATATTCTTTTTCTTGAAAAAATCCGAGTACCTTTTGCTCTCCTTTTGCAAGAAATTAGAAATATGTTTTCTATCTCTCGGTGTGTTTCAGCAACTACTGAAAACTTTCGGAGTACTGCAGTGGCCCGAATGCATTGCACTATCGATGCTAGGTATATTTAGAATATAATTGGCTCCTCACTGAACAGCCAATGATTACTGTTTCAAATATGTTTACCAGTATTCTTGAGGCTCGTTACTAACTTAAGTTATGCTTGCCGCGGTCAATCTATGGATGGGTGACCATTTTCAATATATCGAGACCTTTCCGTGACTCGCAGGGTTTCGATTCTCATACGAACATCTATGCCAATGCCACAGCCGCATTTGTGTAATGACGACTGCTTGTTTTGACTTTTCAAAAGTACCTATGTCAGTGGTTTAATTGCAATCAATCATTTTGACTTTGACTTTGATCGTGATCCTAGCTTTGCCACCACCGAGACTTAGATATCATCTATTCGTAGGGCAACTTATTCGGTCGAAAAATGAAAGATAGAAAGGTAGATTGATGGAGTCATTGTAAAACTCTTGTCAATGTGAAACCGGAAGGAAGCTACTAAGCCTATGTTATAACGAAAATATTCAACTAACTGTAACAATTAACTCACACCTATATATTTATTTTAGTCTTAAACCGAAATGAAGTGATAACTCATTCATTAAAGAAATAATTGCGTTTAGAAACACCGTCATAACCGTGACGAAAGGTCCGAACATGGCGCCGGTAAAACAAACACACGCTTTATGGATTTATGACTCATAATACCGGTTTATTTCGTTTCCGTAACCCCTAGCCGAATTAAATTTTGGTTAATTATCACACGTCCCACTTAAAGCGTTTGTTTTAGTTTCTAATATTTTTTTTAGTATTATAACTTTATACACATACGGCCATATAAATGAGTGTTCACTTTTTTATAGAATAAACGTCATTAAAATTTTCTTAACGATAAAACTTGATGTGTTTTAATTAATTATAAGAGTCAAGTTAAATTTTCTATTAGAATACAAATGCTGTGTCTTATTTAATAAAGCTACCATTTTTATTGCAATTTAACTGGTTTTAAGGGTGATTTTATTACTTGTCACGTAATAAAATCTTCTTTTTATAGAATGCACACTCAATTATGAATAAGTTATACTTTAAAAATAATAATGGGTGGGTTTCCTTCGGTAAATCTATCTCTAGCCAAATATTGTTAACCGTTTTCTTCGCTATTTCAATATTTACATACCTATATCATTATATGACTGAATCTCTCCTGGGATCATTGGTAGTCGCTAAAAGTTTCTCTTATGTGTACTAAAATATTTCTAATATTTTCATTTTATACACAATTTGCACAACAGTACTTTCTCCATAGTCTCCAATTTTCATAAACCTTTTTAAACAAATTAAGTCTTGAAAAATGATAACTGCGAACTCACAATTAGCATTAAAACTTGGCAAAGGTATTTTTTTTATTTCATTATTTCTGCATTAAGAAAACAACTCCATATCCCAAACCATTTTAAAAGGCGGGCAACGCACTTGCGACTCCTCTGGTGTTGCGGGTGTCCATGGGCGGCGGTTATCGCTGACCATCAGGTGATCGGTCTGCTCATTTGCCACCCTATCCCATAAAAAAAAACTCGCAAATAAACTAGTACGCTTTTCATGAACTACAGTGCACGAAAGGTCAACGACCCTAACCCAAAATTTTATGAAACATTTAGTAGCTTATTACGGCTTTTAAATAATTTTGTTATGATTTTTATGATAATCATAAAACTTGATTTAAAGTTACCTTAAGAGTACAAGCAGTTACCTTTAATGACTGCTTTAATTGTTTCATTTGTTGGAACTTCCACGTAATATAACACTTTCGAAGTTCAAATACAGCATTAAATAAATATTATTTAATGCTGTTACGTCATTAAGTGGAGAAGTAACGATGCGGCAAGGTGGAAAGATAATGCGGGAATACATAATGTAAAAGGTTTTTAAGCTTCGATACACGTGCGAGAATTAATGCGTTATTTGTAAATAGGTGTAGGTTTCTATTGTATTCAGAGGTTTAATACCATATAAAGAAATAAAGCTGATGTTCTCTTTACCATACTTAATATCTACTATTACGTATTTCAGGGGTGCGAATGATTTTCCTACACTCGAAACTTTCTTACAAGAGTATATAGAGCAGGTTCGAAGAAACTACGAGCTTTTAAATGAGAATTAAACTTCAATTAATTCAAACAAACGAAGAATTGTAAATCAGGAAACTTACAGTGTATTTGGAAAACATAGGACCACCCCCCGTGATAAGCGGGCTTTGCCCAGAAAACTATTTTTTATAAATGTTAACTCCATTTTAAATCTTTCGATATAAATTATACAGCATAAGAACCCACGGGCATGCCCATGGGCCCCATTAGCGCAGTAGCTGAGCGATTGACTTCTGCGCTACGGATAGCAGCATCGAAACCCGCCCGTATTAAATGTTGTAGGGCCTCCGCGTTGTTCTTGGTCCGAGTGTTTGTGTATATGAGAATTTGTATTTGTAAACTTACCAAACAAAAAAAAGCTTAGGGCCACTTGCACCAACTTCTTAAACGTGTTTAAATTGTATTTAAACACCAAATTTGTATGAAAAATCGTGTTTAAAATAATTTAAACATATTTAAGAAGTTGGTTTATTGGTTGGTTGGTTATTTAAGAACTTTAGTGTGCTGTTTGTTTTTAATAAAAAGAAAGAATGCGATGATTTTTTATTCCAATTGCAAACAATCCGACACATTATTCGTCTTAAATTCGTGCATGAGTAAAAACCCATTGATTATTTATTAAAAATAGCCCACAATCTACCGCGAAGGTTCGATTACCTGAACGAAGTCAGGTGACATGGCTAGCACGAAAATAAACAGTGGCAAAGCTAATGAACTTGCAAGACTACTTGCGGTAGCGGCCATCTGTCATGCAACGACATATGGTGTTTTTACGGGCCTACGATTTGTTTATAACGTGTCTCTTTCACTCTTGAGGTATTCGTATGTTAGTCTCCCTCCCACCAAGCTTTTCTTCAAGGTGAGGGGGTAATTGAAATCGAACACTGCATGCGGGCTAAGTGAAAGGACTTGTCTTGACATAGATCAAGATAGTAAAGTGTGCAGATATGATTTTCCTCGTGCTTTTTCTATCTCCGCTTGCTACTATTCCCCCAATTCACCGTATATGTCTGGCTACCTACAACCTACTTATATTTCTCGGGATTTCTGATAACAAAATTTAGAAAAAAATTGAATAACATGTACCGACTGATTAAATGAAAACGTCGTCGAGTTACGTCAGATTCTACTCGCCATACTCTCGGAAGTCGGTCACAAAAACTAAAGATCTAACCAAATTAATTGTATCAATTTCTTAAACTATCTCGCACATATCTTTTTTTTATAGAAGCCAGGTTAGTTTTAGTTAAACGTTATTTTATTTCACATACGCCTAAATCCCCCAAGGACTAAGCAGACGTGAACTGGTACCTATATGACCCATAACATCCCATTTCGGGGTCTCATGTATTTGGGGGTGATTCTATTTCCATGACCCAGGCAGAAAACTCAGTCAAAGTCAGTTGCGACCCTTTTCATAGAAAATTCCAATAACAATTTTCATGACCTGGAAATCGTACCTAGAAATTACGTCCTGCAGCTACACTTGCTTGACCACTAGACCAAACATTAGGATACTGCACTTTGCTTCTTTGAAATCTAACTAGATCATTAATGAATCTCATATACTCGCAGGGCAGTAAAGTTAATTATTCTCATTTAATTGATACTTATTTACGTTAATGAAGTAATAAATCTTATTCTTTGAGCTTTTTATTATCAATGCAAAGTAAATTAATTCTAATGTTCACGGTATCAAACCAAAGTTTCAGTGATTTCACCATGTTGCTATGCTGTTAAAATTATAACAATAATAATATGCATCAATATTTCTTATTACTCAGTGAGCATTTATGATATTATGCACAATATAATAATTGCATGGAATTAGTAATCTTTGATTTTTTCCATGAGAACAATGACCTTATCGTACACTAGGATTCAGCTTTATTATTTCAATGACGTTAAGCTGCAGTTAATCTAAAAAGTTGAGTTAAAACGCGGTTAATTGAATTGCTTCGTTAAAGTTGTGTTAAGGAAAAAAACATCGGTTAAAGCTTAAGTACAATACGATTTCATCCGTGTAGTAACATGGTATTTTGCTGAAGTCGTTAAATAACGTCCAATTAAACGGTACTATCGATAGTTTATAAATTGTTATGGAGTCGACGTTCCAATTATTATGGAGTACTTGAAGTTATAATCAACAATCCCAACTTCTTAATTAAGTGGAAGGACACGCTGGGAGTCGTTGGATGTCGGCGGCATACAACTGGTTCTTGTGGAAGTCTTTGAGGCGATCGTTTAGCAGTGGACTTCTTTGGTTGATATGGTGATGTTGATGTGGCTTCCAACCACGCTGCAGAGGAAGCTTTTAAAAAGTGGCACGGTTTTAACTTAGGCCTATATAATAGAACCCATTACCATTCATCGGGCACAAATCCGAACTCTAATAACTAATAAACTGTTCTTCTCAGCCGACTCGCTCTTGGCAGAGCGGTCGTGGCCGTCATGTAGATGTGTCAGTTGGGGGCAGATGTTATTCGCCTCATGATGTCCCGCCAACTCGCTCTGTTGGCCGTCATCCTGGTACACTCACTTATGGGGCCACCAACTGCCTTCTTGATTTGGTCAGTCCATAGCATTGGAGACCGACCGTGAGGTCTTGTACCGCAAACCCTGCCCTGCACAACCAGTCGCTCGATGGATCCCTCACCTCTTCTTAACATGTGGCCAAAGAATGTCAAAATGCGTTTTTGTACGATTGCCGATAGACGCTCTTTGATGCTGAGCTCTTCAAGTATTGAGACAAACTAATAAACTAATTAATACGTTACTAAGATTTCAAATTTCATGGAATTAAAATATACTACGACTAACTATAATTCCCTTGACATTATAGGCGCACTTAACTTACCCTAATGTCCTTGAATATGTTCGTCTTAGAAACAAGAAATTGTTTTGAAAAAGCTTTGATATACACAACTCCATAACTAGTTGTTCATCCTTGGATCACAAGTATCTGATACGCTACGGTAGTGAGGTATCGATAAACTGTCGGCAACAATTAAATCGATGCCGTGACGAGCCCGCCTTTACGTCAATTAATCGATTATGTCCGATATTCCATATGTTATATCATGATTTTGTATCTACGTAGACGTTGACCAATGTGTTTGTTTGTTTGTACAAATTTATCAAAGATTAGCAAAGTTTTCCCCACTATTTTATTCAACCAAATGACATTTTATTTGTCTGTGTCTTACTGAAAATATTGTTCGGGGTTTTACAGATATGTATATTCAGTCTAAATCTATTGCTAGCTAGATTTTAAGGTACATACTCAGTAAATACAAAAATGACTGCCATTATATTATTTACGAAAAAAAACAAGTGACGCCAGGCACCTAAACAAGTGACAGTAATAAAAAGTTTACGTCCGATACATCGATTTCACGTGCGTCGGATCATGGCATCGGTAATAAGCGTACGGTATTTTAATATTCTACGGTTTCCTATGCTTTATGTATTGTCTCACTGACACACCGTGTAGTCTGTGGCGTTTGATCTGAAGGACTTTAGAAACTAGAATGTGCTTTAGCCTAAGCACGAACACTTTCGCAAACGTATTCGTATCGAAATCGAGAATAATTTGTATGAGAAGGAGCTTAATGAACGTAGATGAAGCGAAAGTGGTGTGCCAGGATCATAGCAAGTTTAGTCTCTGCCTACCCCAATGGGAGACAGATATGAAAATATGTATGTATAAGATTTGTAGCAGAAAAAAACCTCATTCGTTTATGATACGAATTCGATATTTGGCTACTGTGCTAATCATAGGAAATTGTAATCGATTGTTTATTACGTAGGCCTGTAGTATGTAAATGGCCCTTGCAAACAGTGTTCTACGTATAATTATTTCAAACTAGCGGGACCGGCACACGTTGCCTTGTACTTAAACTTAAAAAAAAAACAGCTGTCAAAGGATTATTAACACGTCAATTTGCGACATTTCCGAAACCAGCAGAAAACGCCATATTCATTTTTGTCCGTCTATTGTTTCTGTAAGGTCAGTCAATGCTTTGATACAAAATGTATGAAAAAAACAATATTCTTCGTAATTTTCTTTACGTGATTTTTTTTCTGTTTTGACAGTTATTTTCTCAAGCTGTATCTCAGGATCCGTTTAATTAATTGAGATAAGAAGTTCACCAGTTTTTAAGTTAGAAAATATACTTTCTAACAGTGATAACGAAATTAAAATCTATTCAGTAGTTTTTTGCGCCAACCCGTAACACACAGACAAACAGACAAGAATCACAATCAAATAAAAATCACATTTTTGGATTCGGAGACGTTTATATTAACCTGTTTTGTTTTTATATCCTCAATGTACAGACAGCTTTTTTACATTTTTATAATAGTAGAGAAATAGTAAAGATAAGATATACAATTATAGTGTCAATAATCTGTCAGAGAGACATGTTGTTCAAAGTTCAATGGAGTAGTTGATGATCTCTCCTAAGTAGTTATGGACCGGTAGAAGAATAATGTCTTACGAAAGGTATTCACTTCCCAAGCAGATTCTTCTACCATGTTATGATCTAATATAAGTTATATAGTTTCACTTGGAGACTCAGGTACCTACTCATCGTACATACCTAGATTCTTTATTCGAAATTCCCTGGCAGTTCATCGTACATACCTAGATTCTTTATTCGAAATTCCCTGGCAGTTTACGACCAAAAACAAAATCTTTATTATTTTAATTTAAGAACCATAAATTATAAAACTCGTTTCCTAATTCAAAAAAATATTTTGCCAAGTTGTTTATTTCGTGGCGCACAAAAAAAACAATTACAGACTAATTTAATTAAATTAAGTAAATAAATAATGAAATATATGTACCTGCCAACGGTTATCTTTTGCTAACAACAAACATTTTTAATGTAAGCAAAAAATACTCAAAGCTTTTTCAAAGTTCAATTAAGCAGCCGTTTAGTTCCTATTTAATCCTAATACGTTACTTATATTTACATTAAGTGCATTCTTATGCAAATCTGTGCGATAAGGACGAATTTGAATTAGGTAGCTCTTAGCAAAAAATATAGTTTAAAATGGTATTGTATAGTGAGAACGTATATAACCTTTAGTTTCCTATTCTAAGAGCCTTCTTTTTTATAAATATATTCTGGGACATTTTTACACAGCACCATCTAGTCCCAAACTAAGCAGAGCTTGTACTATAGATAATATAATACTTATATACTTTTTTTTGTAAATACATACTTATAATACATAAGAAACACCCAGACGAACACAAACACTTATATTCATCACATAAATTTTTGTGTCCTGTGGGAATCGAACCCACGACCTCATGGTCAGCAGTCCGGTACTCGAACCACTAAACCACAGAGGTCGTCAAAATCGTCGTTCTTAAGGCGCTGTGAATAGTCAAAATAGGCTTCTTAAAGCAGTTATTTAGCAAAAAGTATACTGTTTCAAGCAGTGAAAAAAATATATGTTAATCTTGATCATATTTATGAGTACACTAACCGGTCTAAAACACGTTTGCGGAAAATTTTCTCGATAGAAAAAAATCATAAAGTAACCATTGAATTCAAAATTATTGCAATTGTAACTGTATTATTTACAAACAAATCTTGATAAAATTAATAACACTGACGTAATATATAATAATAAAGTACACTAGCGGTTTTATTTATCGATTGAAATAAGATATTTTTAATAATTAATAAATTTCATGATAAATAACTCTCACGAGTCGAACGAAACACCGCGCCATCGAGGCGTCTGTTCGCTTCTCTTTCATTTCTAGGCGGAGCGACAGTGATCGCTGAGGCGCGCTGCCTGATGGACCTGTGTCATTTTGTTCCGCCCGCCGCTCAAAAATATTTTGTATCTGATTGTATCGTATTCGTATTCTATGTATTGTTTATTTGTATTTTATTCTATGAAACAAAAATAAATGGTGGAAGTTGTAAAGTAAGCACATACCTGCCTGATTATCTATAAATACTTTATTTCGATGCGAAATCCTATAGCTCGGTTGGTCTAGCGGTCTTCTGCAGTAGGAAGATATGCGTTATGTGCGACTAAGCGTGAGTTCAAACCCCGCTTCGATATGTTAACTTTTTGTTCATTTTCTTTTTAGAAATAATTTTTCAGTGATTATTATTTAATTTGTTTTTTTTGTTCTTTGTTTTTTAATACATTTTTTAACTTTTTTTTTTATAGTAAAAATAAAAGTTTACCGGGCTATCCATGAACCATCGGAGATAACTTCTTATGAGTACTCATAAGAAGTTATCTCCGATGGTTCATGGATAGCCCGGTAAACTTTTATTAAACATAATTATTGTATGCTTATGTACATAAGCATACAATAATTATGTACCTACATTGTGTTACAGCATGTTATAGGTAGTAACAACTAGTAATTCGATAGGAGGTCATTGAGGAGCGGCAGATTATTTTTCATGATTTTAGGGAGCCATAGTATTTTTTTTATAATGACATTATATGAACAACTTTGAAGGCGAAATAGTAATAAGTTCAGTAATAATAAACTATAGTTTAGACGATAGCAGATGGCCACAATATAATTATGTTGATAAAATTTATCAAAAAAATCACGATATAAAATTAGTAGTAGTATTTCAAAATTTAAAATCATTATCTAATCTCAATTTTCGATAAAGTTATTTAGTGAAGGAAAAATTCGACTCGCAGGCAGGATTCGAACCTGCGTCTTCTGGCTAGGTACGCCAGACGCTATGACCACTAAGCCACCGCGAGTCCCACCTGCCATGTCGAAATTTGAAATTTGACTTTATAAAATTAGCATGAAAAATGCAAAAAAATCACAAAAATGTCAATTTTCGATTACAAAAGGATTCTGAGCACGAGAACCCTGGGACAGCACTTTCAATTGCGACTTCGGTTTCTGATTTCTCGACATTTGTTTTCTCAGGAATCGAGAATTCTCGATCACTATTTCCCGAAAATTCCCGGGACCCCAAGAAAATCTATGAAGATAAGTGTTATATTGATATTTACTTTATTTTGACGACCTCTGTGGTTTAGTGGTTCGAGTACCGGACTGCCGACCATGAGGTCGTGGGTTCGATTCCCACAGAACACAAAAATGTATGTGATGAATATAAGTGTTTGTGTTCGTCTGGGTGTTTCTTATGTATTATAAGTATGTATTTACAAAAAAAAGGTATATAAGTATTATATCCATTGTCTAGTACCCATAGTACAAGCTCTGCTTAGTTTGGGACTAGATAGTGCTGTGTAAAAATGTCCCAGAATATTTATTTATTTTATTTATTTACACACGTTTTGGATCCATTATAGGCTACAGTATCCATGGTCACCAGTAGATTCAGATGTCGAATTACTAACAGCTAGCTTTCACTTTTGTTAAGTATTTGCGACCCGATTCACATAGAATGAGCAAATCCTATCCTTTGTCTTTGGATTTAGATTTAATGGAATCTACATATAATGGGGTTCCAAGCAGGTAATGAAATTTTGTATTTTAAATAGTCTCGCGAATCAGCTTGGGCAGAAATCTGCTTTCTTTTGCAAGGACTTGCAGTATATTAAATCTGATATAGTACTGGGCTTTGTCAGGGGTACGAGTGTCTTCCTGGAACGACGGTGTTTAACATCGGCATTGATGTGTTCTTTTTCGCATATTGTAGAGGTATATGAGACTTGACAGGTGGTAAGGACTGACTGATCTACTTTACTGGTTTTTTAGATTTTTCTGGTTTTTAGATTAGTAACTAGAGATCTCGTGTGATAAGTCGAGGGATAATCTCGACAAGATCAATGTTTCGACATTTTTTTAAGTAATTACTGAAAATCTGAAGTTCATAACGTGTGATAATAATGATAAATGCGACAACTTATTTGTAAACTTAATAAAAATAAATAACTTACTAACATTTATTGGACCTAGAATGACAAAAGAAACGTATCGCACACGGTACATATCGCAGCAAATCGGCACATATAAGTGCATAGCAGATGTCTATTAAATATTTTGGAAATAACTCCTTTAGTAGCATAGACTAATGGAAGCATTTCAAGCGACGCTGACAGCTTTACGCTCTACGCTACATGATACTGGTACATGTAACTGTTAAGTGAGCTTGGAATTATTAAACCAGTGTGTTAAACTGGCCGGAGGTCCGCGTCTTGCCGTACATTTGAAAAAACGTGAGAGCTTGTACATGACACGGCAAAACCACCGGGCGAGACATCGGCCAAGTACGGCTCAGTAGCGTTTTATCTGGAATCAGCGTATGTAAACCGTCACGAATCCGTGCATAGGTCCGGCGCCGTCGATACACTGCCATAGACTGCTATACAACACTGTTGTTCCACAGTTTTGTTATGTGAGGCAGAAAGTTTCTAGAGAAACGGACAGTTATGGATTGTCAGCCATCAAGATAATGGGGATGGAACTGTTGTCGCGTAGAACGACGGCGAAAAGTAGTTGCAGGGATCAATTCGAACAATTCCTCGGAGCAAGCCGTATAGTATAGGCGATAGAAGATGCATAGCGAGGCCACATCTCTACACAGCGCCAAAGAGTCTAGCCGGTTTGAATTATATTGGTAGTCTACGATTTGAATCGCTCTTCGTTGGATGCGCTCCAGAGGGAGCAGTTGGTACTGGGGTGCTCCTGTCTAGAGATGAGAACAGTATTCCATATGAGACCAGACCTGCGCCTTATAAAGTAATAGGCGGTGGGCCCGAGTGAAATACCGTCTCTATCTATTAAGCACGCCAAGCTTCTTCGAGGCTAACTTAGCCTTAACCTCTAAATGACCGCGGAAATGACTTGATTTCATATGTCTACACCAAGTATTCCAATATTGGCTGAGGCAATTAAGCGGTGCTCTCAAAACGAGAAAATACGACCAACGGCAGTTTTTTTTGCAGTGAACTCGCATATTTGTCTTTTTCGGGTTAAATTGGACCATATTAGGTCTGCCCCAATCTCAGACTTCCTCCAAAGTGGTATCAAATATGATATAGTGCTAGGCCTTGTCAACTATTTATTCACAAACTGCTTACTTCTTGGGACGACGGTTCTTAACATGAGCAATGTGTTCCTTTACACGGGTCCCTATGCTTATTTTTGTTTGGTGATAGAATCCGTATAGTTTTTCAATTTCAATATGTGTAATATTTGCGTAAACTTTAGAAATCAGTGGTTTTTTTTTGTTCTAAAACATGCTAAACATTTTGAGTCGATTTTTTGTGCACTAATATTTATACACACATCAAAAAAATATTGCGACTAGCTTAAGCTGATATAACTTTTTAAATTCAACTTTATCAAGAAAAAATGTTTTTGTGTGTTTTCTTTAAATAGAAATACCCTGTTTGAAATTAAAAAATAAATTCGTCTATCGACCCATTTTTTGTCGTCTCCAATCGAATAAAGAAAAAATTCCCGGGAATTCTCGCTTCGGGAATTCTCACCCGGAAACCCTACGACATTTGTCGAGAAAATATGTACCTACTAAACAGCTGTTTGTGTGGCTATGCTGTTGGTTAGTGCTATGGCTTGCGCTATTTATTACCATCGGGCTTGGTGACCGTTTTTATATTAGATTCTGAAAAAAATGCATATCTCTACTATTATGAAATTGTAAAATGCTGTGTCTGTACATTAAAGATATTAAAAAAAAAACAAATGGGTTGGGGTATATAAACGTCTCCGAACCCAAAAATGTGATTTTTAAAATTCTTGTCTGTTTGTTACGGGTTGGCGCAAAAACTACTGATTAGATTTTAATTTTGTTATCACTGTTAGAAAGTATGTGCTCAAAATTAAAAACTGGTATACTTCTTATCTCAAATAATTAAAAGGAACCTGAGATACAGCTTGACCCCTCTAATGTATAGAGACCCATACAAAGAAGAGATCATCACTGTTGGTTTTGAGTTTCAAGTGAGTGAAGCCACGGGAAGGGGCTAGTCTGGGGAATAAAAATGCTTGTTTATATAAATTTTTCACAATTTTGACACTTTGCCATTTCTAGAATTGGCAATTCTACGCCCAAGCCATTTTATTTCTGAATGATTAATTATTTATTACTCATCTGATGAATCTGTTAAAACTTTCTCAATATTCTATTCAAATTTCTAGAAAATAATAATAATTGATTTACTATTTACAAAATACGAAAAGAGTAGTTAGATAGTACATTTTTAAATTAAAAAAAAAGATAAAAAGGAATATTATGTATCATGAGACTCGAACTTAGTATCTAGTGTCTGCGATATGCGGTGTCAAGCCGGACAACGGCGCGCTAAGCCAATCGTACATCTAACAAACGTTTCGAAATTACGTTTCTATATTAAAAGGACGTCGCGCATCGCCGAAATTCGTCCGAGGCGCCCCGCAGTGGGCGGGCCTACTTGTGCTGAGTTGTGCCCCACGTACCTGCTTCACCCCCTCCAATACCTAAACATCGTCTATTCACCGCGCCTTAAATACAATTTAAACATATTTACAATTTTCCATTGTAATGTTGTGTTTAAATACAATTTAAACACATTTAAGAACTTGGTGCAAGTGGCCCTTAAGATGCATGTGGCCCTAAGTCTGACAGTTGTGTTAAACTCATTAAACTCTCCCACTGCTGGGCACGGGTCTCCTCTCACAATGAGAGGGATTAGGCTATAGTCCACCACGCTAGCCTAATGCGGGTTGGCAGACTTCACACGCCGTCGAGAAATCTCTCCGGCATGTAGGTTTCCTCACGATGTTTTCCTTCCTTGATGATAATTACTTAACTATTAATACGCAAATGACTTCAAAAAGTCAGCGTGCCTTGGATTCGAACTCGAGACCTTGAAATTGAGAGTCTTGGCAGTCCAATAGTCTATCACTGCTAACATTATTATTAATATTTTGTATCATCTCTTGAAAGAGACGCGCCTATTACCTATTAGTTATGCATATAGTCAACGGTTCCTATCTAGTAATAAACTTACAGTAAGGGTGACGAACTTACGCTTTTCCGTTTCCCATTACCAAAGAAAACCGGCGTGAAACAACGCTTGCGTTGTGTTTCGTCCGAGTGAATGAAGTTACCGGAGGCCCAAACCCTTTTAAAAGGCGGGCACCGCACTTGTGACTCCTCTGGTGTCGCGGGTGTCCATGGGCGGCGGTTATCGCTTACCATCAGGTAATGCGTCGGCTCGTTTGCTCCCCTATCCCATAAAAAAAAAAAAGAAAATTATATAACTGTATAAAATATCATAAGCCTCATTTTAATTGCTCTATTGTTAATGACATAAATAATATACATTTACTCAACATAGCATAACATATCATTACGCCTGTATTCCCCGAAGGGTTAGGCAGAGGTGTACTAACCATATTTCGCCGGTGAGTTTAGGTTCCATGTAATAGGGGGCAAGCCAATCGCCATTAAACAGGCACAAGTTTTAACTCCGAGCTGCTATTGAGAATTTCATAGTAAAATCCAATAACACTTTATCGACCTGGGAATCGAACCTGGGAGCGTTAGCGTAACCGTCGCGCTTGGGAACAGTAGACTAACGGCAGCTGGTACTGAAAATTTTATAGTAAACCACAATAACACTGCTCGTCCTGGGAATCGAACACAAAACCATCATTTACTTCTTATTCGGAAATTATTTAATTCTGCCTGGAATTATAGAAGCATGAACTGTTAATTTAAATTTTGCTGTTATCTTATCTTCTCCGCCCGTTACATTAAGAACACCAATAAAATAAAATTACTTCTTGAAAAAAACTTCTTTGGTTCGTTAAATATTCTTAAATATATTAAACACACAAAGTGTATCCGCCAGCTGTCTTTAAAAAGAACAATCTCAAAGAAACTAGGTTACAAAGTAAATGTCTAGAAAGATTGAACGTCTAGGGTTAATTTAGGCTGGGGACCCACTGGAGGCGATGATGGGCAGTTATAGAAATAAATATGGCCGCCACCTGTTACAGTGTCACATGTTGCCGCAACATGTGCTCGCTTCCGCCAATCGACGCGGCTCCACTGTTACACGATACGAGATTATTTAAATTTGGAATCGAACACGTTTTTGAATTTGAATTATAGTTCCTTGTACGCTTGTACTAACATTGGCCGCCGACGCAACGATTTTTTTATGGGATAGCGAGGCAAACGAGCAGACGGATCACCTGTTGGTAAGCGCGTTACCGCCGCCCATGGACACACGCAACACCAGAGCAAGTCCGTCTTTTAAAAGGGTTTGGGCCTCCAGTATCCTCTTTCAGCTCGACGGCTCGCTTCGACTCATTTGGCGAAACTCAACGAAAGTTTTGGTTCACGCCGATTTTTTGTGAGGCCGTGGTATCACTCCGGTTTAGCCGGCCCATTCGTGCCGAAGCATGGCTCTCCCACGGTTAAAAATGACACATGACGGTCCCTTTTCGGTCACTTACGAAAACATAATGTTAGAGTACTATTTGAATTTACACCGTACCATTTTTTTAATTTGTTCAAAGTAATTTATTTTACACTTTACCTATTACTTTAAAATAACGATGAATATTGATAGTTAAAAGTTAATAGAAAGATTTTTATTTCTTAAACAAGCGTCTCTCGGAATCCTTCATCGGTAGATTGGATGGCTTAAAAGTCATGTAGTAGAAGTGGTTTATGAAAAGACAGAGTGCATATAATTACTAGTTAGATCACTTTGCTTCCAAGCTATGCTATCCTACCCACATCTGTGGGTATCCAATGGACATGCGCACACAATTGTTTGACAAATCTCTTAATATAATACTTACGGCCACACGGGCAGCGCTAATGTCGATTAATTAACATTTATTATCTACAATTAACACTCAGAATGGGTCCCACTACATGCTACATATCATTAGGATTTATTTTTATGATACATAACTCAGTTTTTACTGGAAAATTTCGCTAATCTCTGCCGCGAGGGCTACGGTGAGTAAGGTCCCGTGTGCAATTCACACACACACATTTTTTATTTCACGATCTTTTCGGATTAGTACACCTTATCCGATAAACGTCCCATTTGACTAAATAGATCTCTGTTTTAGAATAATTACGAACCTAAATAAGGTCTTTATGAAGTACTTAATATACCTTTTGGTGGAAAACATAATTATAAAAATACCGAGTTGAAAATAATATATTAACTGATTGTCGTATTTGATTGGCACATAAATATAAAATAATCTAGCTCATTTCAGTAATAACTAAGAAATCCTGTCTTCAGGCTACATTGTGTTCACAAAAAACTAATCATGTTGATGTAATAAGTCTGTTTTTCTTTCTATCCTACAACAAAAAAGAAAGTTGCTAGCAGCAATAAATTATTACAATTTAACTCCGTTTGTTCTAAAGAAAAATAATATACTTTATGTTGTTTTTAAATCTAAGGGCACTCTTATGTCCTTGGCTTCAGCTGTTCTTTAAGCTCGCCTATTTAATACAAGCAAGTTATACTTGCAAAAGAGTCGGAGAAAAGTATCTACTTCTCTATCGATCCAAAGTAGACGCACAATATGAACATGCCTCCATATTTCATACTCCTAGTCGTGACTATATACAACAAAACCCTGAACATTCATGGTAGGTGCTGCCTATTTCGCAAAGACCTGAAGTCTGATTGCCTACCTGCCAACCTTCACCGTGAAGGTTCGTTTAGAGATCGAGATCTAATTCTATTATACATACCTAATACTTTTCAGATTACAGGAAAAAAATCCTTGAATAAAATTTAATAAGTGAAGAAAGTTAATTTACATATGTACATACATAATACCATCACGCCTGTATTCCCCGAAGGGTTAGGCAGAGGCGTACTAATGACAGTTCGCCAGTATGTTTCGGTCCCATGTAATAGGGGGCGAGCCTATTGCCATTAACCGGGCACAAACTCCTTACTCCGAGCTGCTACTGGGAATTTCATAGAAAAACCGAATAACACTTTGCTCGACCTGGGAATCGAACCCAGGACCTCTAGCGTAGCAGTCGTGCTCAGGACCACTTGGCTAATGAGGCAGTTAATTTAGTGAAGGAAATATTCGACTTGCGGACAGGATTCGAACCTGGTTAGTTCCGTAACCGTCTTCTGGTAAGATATACCCGACACTAAGCCACCACGAGTCCGATAGCTTTATAATCTTAGCATAGAATGTAGAAAATGCAAAAAAAAAACAATCAAAGTGAAGAAATTGAAATGGCAATACAGTGGCAATTGTCACTTAGTGTCAATCATAAGAATGATGGTGTTTTCACATAAAAAAAAAATTGCCAGATTTCGGGGAAGTTGCGCTAATTTGGGCATAACAATTGTGCCTTTAAACTTCATTAATATGTTTCCTTTTATGAATATTTTATGTTTCTTATTTTATTTCGTGATTTGATTTAGGTAGGTAGGTAGGCCTGCTTCGGATCGGACAGGGATTTTTTATCATTACTCCATTTAATGCAATTTGATATCACAAGGAAATTTTTACATGTCATTAACAATTAAAAAATCATTTGCTTAACCTCATGTCTAAACATTTGATCTATACATGACTGTTAAACAAGACTAACGTTCTAGATGCTTTGATAAAAAATCTAGACAAAAAATTTGGCGTACGGCCGAAAGGCATAATAGCATTCTAAATGTCTTGTTAGATGATTGGATCCATTTTGAATTTAATTATTTCTACGATGTAACATGTATGTGGTTTCATTACTAATCAATGTTTCAATGATTGAGGATGCGATCCGCGGTGCGCATATTTTTTTCAAGTTTTTTTTAGGAGCCGAGACGAGCCGAAAACGAGAATTTTTTGAATAATAAAACCTGGTTCTGCATTATTGATAGTCGTATATATACATAACATACATACATAATCAACCCATTATATATCCCACTGGGCACGGGTCTCCTCTCACAATGAGAGGGAATAGGTTATAGTCCACCACGCTAGCCTAATGCGGGTTGGCAGACTTCACACGCCGTCAAGAAAATCTCTCAGACGTGCAGGTTTCCTCACGGTGTTTTCCTTCACCGTTTAAGCGCGTGATAATTAACTATTAATACGCACATATTTTCGAAAAATCAGAGGTGCGTGCCTTGGATTTGAACTCGAGACTTTGCAGTCCAATGGTAATATCACTATCACCGCTTGCATCATCTAAAAATACGGCAAAACATCATGTCTGTTGTATGGAAGCCTCACTTAAATATTTATTTGATTCTGTTTTATTATTTGTTGTTAAAGCGGCCACAAAAATACATCATCAGTGAAAATTTCAACGTCTAACTATACATGGGATACAGCCTGGTGACAAACGGACGGACAGCGGAGTCTTAGAAATAGGCTTTTGTTTTACCCTTTGGGTACGGAACCCTAAAAATTAGCTTAGCGCTTGTTAGCTCACTAGATCCTTTCACTAGCTTAAACAACTGTACCTAATTTATCGCTAATTGAATCTATTTCAACTCCATCACGATACTGTCATCTACGGCCTAAAAAGATATCTAATACGTACTGCGTGATGACGTGATCTCGTATTTATTATCTTTAGAAAGGTAGGCATAGTCTGAACAGGAAAAAGTTTAGACCGAAAGAGATTATATTAGATTATATTAGAGGATATTTATAAGAATTATGCCCATTTTCACCAGTAGCCCCTAAAATTTAAGTGTTTCCTAAACAAATAGAAGAGGCACCTAACGCAAGTTTTGATTTTATGATATAAATAGGTACGTCTCATCCCTAAAGTCAAGTCACATGACTTCAAAATGTCACTGCGACTTTATTAGGCAATGACATTCGCCATACAGCCAACAAAAACTTTTTATTATTTATCTAATATTTAAAAGGTGCAAACCAAATTAATTAGTTGTTATTCCACATAATAAACTGTGTGAAATTACGTGTTTTATCTTGTTTTTTAAGCTAAATATCAATAAAATCGTTTACTCCAATAATTTATCGATAAACGTTTCCGCAGTACCTCCGCTCTATACGTCACCTAACTAGGGGACTCTTACATAAGTAGCCCTTAGGATGGTGAAACAGAATTTAGGTAAGGAGATGATGTGAAGGATCCCCTAAGATAAGGGACCCTTACTTTAGTAGTTTACTGTTTAGGGGCTACTGGTGAAAACGGGCATCAGTTTCTTTGAGCTAACTTCTTACATTGCGGATATGACGCAATGATGATAATTGCCTAAAATATTGATGACAGCAACCTCATGAAGACAGATCATAGAAAAAAAACTAAATTAATTCCGATCCGTATGACTCCATGTGCCTATATCGTAGCCACAGTAAAAAATAATAATTCTAATATTACTGATACAAGCTAGCAACATTTCTATCATCGCGACACAACCGTCAGGTGGTTGACAGACCGACAGCTCATCAATTATCCCCTGGCTTGACACTACGTGTGTGTCAAAGTGACAGTCCAACACAAAAAACACACAAGATTCAACCTTATTAAAACGTAATAAGGAATTACATATCTACTATTAATAAGATCATTTTTTACCTAACGCGGTAGGCTAGATGCCGTTGACCGCGCTTTTTGTCTATTTCTAAGAATCATTAAGTATTGTTTATGTTGTAGTCAGAATGAAAAAGGCGTAAGTGTTTACATTATCTAGTTCATTCTAAGCTGTATCAGTTGTGACTAGCCAAAGTCATCTTACTTTAAAAAGTACATTTTTTATATATTTTTGGCATCAGTTGGTAGTTTTGATAGTTTTTTTTTTATGGGATAGGGGAGCAAACGAGCAGACGGAACACCTGATAAGCGATAACCGCCGCCCATGGACACCCGCAACACCAGAGGAGTCACAAGTACGCCGCCCGCCTTTTAAAAGGGTTTGGGCCTCAGGTATCCTCACTCACTCGGCGAAACACAACGTAAGGGTTGTTTCACGCCGGTTTTCTGTGAGGCCGTGGTATCAGTCCGGTCGAGTCGGCCCATTCGTGCTGAAGCATGGCTCGTCACGCCAGCGTTTTCTAGGGCTTCCTCGGCGTCGACAGCCGTCCATTTTGTTTGCCTACAAAATTATCAATAGATTTGTCGGTTTTAAAATTGAACAGCAACATGCTAACAAGTGGAAAGTCACCGGATTAAGTGTTGTTATAATATAACACTGCCCAACATTAATCATTAATATTACCACAACAATCTGAATGGCATATTGATAATGTCTGATCTATATCGTAAAACCGTAACATTTCTAAAGTAACATAATTTTAAATTTTGTAAGTAAATAACCACCGATTGTACCATATTCTATGATTGATATTTTATACTCGACATTAGTTTTTGGTGTACAATAAAGGATATTCTATTCTATTCTAAATGAATTATGATTACATGTGTGGTAACTTCATAATTTTTGAAGTATTTGATGCTAAAGCAGGATTAACTGTCAATTTATATTTGGAACCTATTGCAGGTCTAGCAATTAAAAGTCGAAGTCAAAATGTTTTATTTCAATTAGACCACCAAATTAGATACTTTTGAAAAGTCAAAACTAGCTGCAAGATTTCGAATAGGTCTTATGTAGAGGAAGAAACGCTAAGAAAAGCCGCCAAGAAACTCCATAGATACTGCTTCTAAAAAAAACACCAAACAAATCAAACTCAGACCGCAGGCACAATATTTTTTCAGTTATAATATATAATTGCCTGCCTCATTAGCCAAGTGGTCCTGAGCGCATCAGCTACGCTAGAGGTCCTGGGATCGATTCCCAGGTTGAGCAGTGTTATTGGGATTTTCTATGAAATTCCTAGTAGCAGCTTGGAGTTAGGAATTTGTGCCCGGTTAAAGGCAATAGGCTCGCCCCCTATTACATGGGACCTAAACATACCGGCGAACTGTGGGTGTACATTAGTACGCCACTGCCTAAGCCTTCGGGGAATACAGGCGTGATGGTATGTTAATATATAATTATTTATTGGAATACAATTATTATAATTATTATTTGTAACCAGCAGTTATAAATAATAACTATTATATATTTTATATTGTTGCCAAAGGAATAATGTCTGCACTTTTAGGGACCTTGCACCTTGACCCCTGAGTGTGTTTTCTCTCTCTAGAGGTCATACAACGACCCCAGCTGGTAAAACTGGATATAGATCTCGAATAGCGATTTTGTATATTTACGCTTTGCACCTGTAAAAGCTCTTACAATAACTTTAAATAAAAGTCCGAATGCATAAAGTAAATATTTATTCACTAATCATTTCTCGAAGTTTGAACCCAAGGTGACTTTAAATTTCAACGCTTCAGCGGCTCTGAACACTGGTACTTAGTAATGTACTAATAGTACCTACATACCTATAGTAATTGTATATTTTACTATTCCCCATAGTCGTATGAAATCTAGATAGTCTTATACCTTTTTTTTGTTTACGGGGGAAACCTTCAAAAGGCGACCGGTCTTCGGGGATTAAGACCGTGGAGTGTGGGATTTTTACCCAATAAAACCACCCCGGTGGCCACCATCAGCACAAAACGGGCAAGAAGAAGAGGGGGCACAGTGCCCACTGTGACCTCTTAAAAGACCACCCCGGAACCCCCCTGTGCAACGCCTGTTTGGGCACATGCCTGGGGAGACTGTAGAGGGGTCTCCCCTGAACCTCATTGTGTACTGTGCTATCGTCTTCTCTGGTATACCTCTCAATTGTCTTCAGAAAATTTTAGGAGTATTTGTTCTGATACCTACGTAAAATAAAAGAGGCTCTTGTGGCTAAGTAATAACTATGCTGATGAATTGATCTGCAAGGTTAAGCTGCGCTTGCTGCGGTCAGTATGTAGATGGGTGACACATCGAGACCCCTCCGCGCCTCGGAGAGCACGTAAAGCCATCGGTCTCGGTTGTCATACGAACATCTCTGACAATTGTTTGTGGAAGTCCTTAAAAAACCTGATAACCAGTCTATCCTCCGAATATCGGTAAGTATTACCCGGAAATTGGGTTACGGAGGTCTGATGGCGGTCGCTTCGTGTCAAATACTGATATTCAACCGCATCTGGGTAGACTAGAAGCCAACCCCAACATAGTCGGGGATAGGCAAGGAGGATAAATGGATATTGACATTGATAAAACAAAAAGCGAACGGTAAAGTTTCCCGGATTTTGTTCTTAACGAGAAATCTGACACATGATGCAGGTTGGAAGTGAACGTGCTTACCGCATTCTTCGCATAAACCCGACCGTTTCAATGGAACCTTTCACTTAATACTTAGGTATGCTTAATTAAACATTAACATTCGCGACCGCATACCAAACAAAATGGCCGCTGTAGTTCGGTGTATCGCCAAATTACCTAACGGGTACACGCTGTGTGATGTGAATCGATCATTGTTGGGTTCCGTAGGTATTTTATTTGGGTTCCGGAAAAATTAACTCGATCGTAGAAGAACAGACGACACGTTTGGCATAGCGCCTGAAGATCGGCTTCTATGCTAAGTGTGCAAAGATTCGACTCGCAGGCAGGATTCGAACCTGCGTCTTCTGGTTTGATACACCAGACGTGTAGTTATTCAATATTACTTTACATAGGTCTGGACTACTAGACTTATTTTTGTCTTTTTAGTTTTTTTTAAAGTGTTTTTATGCAGTCGGGTTTTTTAGTTATTTTAATTACGTAACTTGTTTCCAGATTTTTAGTGCAAAACTACGAAAAATTATTTATATGAAAAAGTAGATGATTTCCTACAAGTCCCTTAACAATAAAGTAATGTAATGCATTCGCTAATTGCTACCGAAAATTTGAGATTACATGATACGGAATGTTCAAATCATATTTTTCAGCCCACGCATTAAAGCGCATAAAATCCGCCATTTTTTTTTTAATTTCATGTACCCAGTGACACTCGTGCCATCAAGACAAATCTAATGAGGTATCATTTATCTAAATCGGTTGCACCGTTGAATAGTTACGAGCGGACATAGGAACGGACATACATACACTTCAAACACATAACCCTCCTCCTTCGGCAGTCGGGTAAAAAATCACAAATAGACTGATATAATTTTTTAAATTGAACTTTGATAAAGTTCAATTTAAAAAATTATATCAGTTAATCATAATCAGTTAATTATATAATTAATCAGAAAAATCTTTGTGTATTATTTAATTTAAATAGAAATACCGTTTGAAATAAAAAAATAAAACTACCATTTATTTTTTATGAAAAAAAATGAGTAATTAATCATAATGTAATTTGTAAAAGATTTAGATTTTTCAGTGATCGCAATTTTTTTTTATGTGTGTATGACCTATGGGTTTGGGTGTTTATGTATGTGAGAATTTGTGTTTGTAAACGCACCCACGATACAGGAAAAAATACTTGTGTCTTTTAAAAAAAAACCCTCCGCTATTAATTTGTTGGTTTAATGCAGGAAAGGCGAACCTCCTGTCATGGTCGTCACCTGAATGTCACGAATTGGTGGTCTGCCGCTTCTCCTGTTAAGAAAGAAAGAAAGAAAGATTTTTTTGTGCTAATAAATACATTTTCATCCAACTGTGAATGCGAAAGAACTGCCTCATTAGCCTAGCCTAGCCGGTTTTATATCATAAGCATAGCTTATCATCACGTCTATATTTCGCGAAGGGTAAGCACAGAGTTGTACTAATGTAGAACCTTCATTCACCTATATGCCTTTGTTCCTTTTATTAATAATATTATAACTGCCTCATTAGCCTAGTAGTCCTGAGTGTGACTGCAACACTAGAGGTCTTGGGTTCGATTCCCTGGTCGAGCAAAGTGTTATTGGGTTTTTCTATGAAATTCCCAGTAGCAGCTCGGAGTTTGGATTTTGTGCCCGGTTAATGGCAATAGGCTCCCTATTACATGGGACGTAGACATACCGGCGAAATGTGGGTGTACATAAGTACGCTTCTGCCTAACCCTTCGGGGAATACAGGCGTGATGGTATGTTATGTCATTTATTTAGTGCCAACAGGTGGCGCTGCTCTTGATTAGTCAACGAGCCAAAAATAATCAATAATTAATTATCTATACATGTGCTATTACATTTTTACGATAAACGTAAAAGACATGATTAGATAAATGCAAAAACAATGCTTAAATTTGCCAGCAGTCATTGTGACTCGTTAGTTCAGCGGTTAGAACGCCCCATTCTGTTTGCATGAGGTAGTCGGGGGTTCAAATCCCTCACGAGTCGACTTTTTTTTATTTTTTCCCGTTTTGTTATTTTTTCTTGAATATTATCAATACTATATATACTATTTCGATTAGTAGGCCGAGCAGTGTTGTTGATATTTTCTATTAAATTCACATTAGCATCTCAAAGAGTTATTAATGGGACCTAGGTTCAACTAATATTACACTCCGCCCAAGCTTTCAGAGAATACAAGTGATATAGATTATTATGTTATTTTATTTTTAACACTTTTTAACGTATGGAAGGAAGGAAGGTATATACTCCACAAAGAAGACATACACACATCAAAAAAAGTTAGCGATCACTTTGAAAAATCGAAATCTTTCTTGTTATTTTTTCATAAAAAATAAACAGTAGTTATAGTTTTTAATTTCAAACAGGGTATTTCTATTTAAAGGAAAAACACAACAAAGAATTTTTCTTGATAAAATTCAATTTAAAAAATTATAATTTTATCTTAAGCTAGTGATCTCAAACTTTTTTTATGTGTGTATGTATTACATAAAGGCATATCGTAGATAGAATCGGTGACAGACACAAAAGTACAGTAGATCACGAAACAAAATAATAAAACAGTGCATAGTATGCGCGTGCGCATTGCTCAGATTCCTCTGCGTGCGCCGCCATGGGAGCCGGCGTCAATGCGCTTTGACGCAACACGTGCATTTCCAGACAAATTACATTGATGGATGTAGCAGGGTTTTTTTTTAATAATAATCTATTAGTGTAGTGTAAGTACCTGCATGCCTGAGAGATTTTCTCGACGGCGTGTGAAGTCTGCCAACCCGCATTAGGCCAGCGTGGTGGACTATAGCCTAATCCCTCTCATTGTGAGAGGAGACCCGTGCCCAGCAGTGGGACAGAATATGGGTTGATTATGTAGTGTAGTGGTAGTCCGCGCAGCTGATACTCTAGAGGTCCTGGATTAGATTCCCAGACTGAGAAAAGTGTTATTAGGTCCGCATAACCGCATGAAAGTCTTCCTATTGCCACGAACATTCCCGACGCACTACAGTTTTCATTTATTACGGTTGATAATATTAAGAAATTATGCAAAGAAAACAAGTCTCAATAGAAATTCTATGAGACGATTCATAAACAACGTCTAACTGCATAAGATTAACACCTCAAACACATCAATTAGAATATAGAGTCATAATTATAATAACGAAATCCTAAAGTCATTTTGAGACACGTAAGCATATTTTTTTCAATAAATATTATATCTAAAAGCAAACTGCCTCATTAGCCTAGTGGTCCTGAGTGCGACTGCTACGCTAGACGTCTTGGGTTCGATTCCAAGGTCGAGCATAGTGTTATTGGGTTTTTCTATGAAATTCCCAGTAGCAGCTCGGAGTTTGGATTTGTGCCCGGTTAATGGCAATAGGCTCGCCCCTTATTACATAACATAACATAACATTGGTTGGTTCACTCATTCATAAAATAAAAGGTCTTTATTAAGTTATTATAGTAGTAGTAACTGCTTTGCTGTATCTCTTGGAATAATACAAATATCGAAGTCTCATGGTCATAATTCACTCAATCTATTCATTCAAATATCATTCAATCACTCATCCAGTTACTTGCTCAATTTGTCATTCGGTTCAATATTTAAAATTATGATTATAATAAATCCGAACGTTCAACAGTGCACACGCCTTTCATTGCTTCTATGGCTTTATTTCCAATAGTATCAATGTACAATTTAATTAGGATTATTCGCTAAAGACAACCAATGAAACTAAAATGAATACAGAATTGTTCGTGACACAATTAATAGTATAATGAAAAACTGCCCCGATTTGTCACAATTAGTAAAGTTTATTAAATAACAATACAGACGCCAAATAAAACTTTTATTTTTAATTTAGCCTGTCGTGATTAGCAAAAAGCTGTCTAACATTAAGCAAAAAGCCACAATCGACTATATTCTTTTGTTTTGCGGTAAGATGAACAAAAAAATACATAGAATGCATTTATTTGACGGTTTCCTACAAAGATATTTTTTGAAAATTGATAATTTCACGGCAGCGTTTATTTTCAATGCGTTGTTAAGTGCTATAATGCAAAATAAAATAAATGTTCCTATTCTACTAAGTAAAAATGAAACCATAATATTTAAAAAACACGAAAGGTATCTTTTAAAAATTCTATTGGTAATTTTACATAATATACATTCCCGAAGGGTTAGCCAAGAGTTCACTATTTAGGTATATTTTTATCATTAGAGAGGTATATTTAGATCCTATGTAATAGGGAGCGAGCTTATTTCCATTAACCGGGAACAAATCCAAACTCCGAACTGCAACTGAGAATTTCAAGAAAAACTCAATAACACTGGTCGACCTAGGAATCGAATCCAAGAACTCTTGCTCAGCAGCTGCACTTACGTCCACTAAATTAACGAGACAGTTAATACTCGGTACTTACAACATTTTTGTGAGCACCGAATCCTTACATATTATAAAACAAAGTCTCCCGCGGCGTCTGTCTGTCCGTGCGCGGCAAACTCAATAAGTGCTGAACGAATTTAATGGGGTTTTCATTTTCACCAGCCGACAGAGTCAGTGCCGGATTTCCGGCTAGGCCTACAAGGCCCCGGCCTAGCCCAGACAGCCTAGGGGCCTGACAAATAATCTCAAAAGCCTGGCTTAGAGGGGCCCCAAATGCTAAGTGCCTAGGGGCGCTGGACCCCGAAGTCCAGGCCTGGGCAAAGTGAATCATCAAGAAGGTTTCAAGCTATTACACATCACGCTATGACCTTTAGGAACGTGGCAATGCGGGTAAAACCGGCGGACAAAAAGCGGTAATACATAAAATATTGATTACATGAAGTCATCAAGTGCTGTCTTTGCGAGTTTAACGAAGAGTTTCCTGTCTTAATCAACGTACTTTAATATTCATTGTGCGATAATGTAAGAAGTCGTGGACGGACTTGTGACGTCACATCTCAGTAATGTAACAATTTGATATTGTAATATTAATAAAATGGTTACATATTTATGTTACTTAGTTCTTTCCTTTCTTTTCCATTACCTTTCCCGAATGTGTCGTGTTTTTTGTTGGGTTTCGTAAAATTAAGTGAGTGTTACAGTATGACTGTTATGTAGTAGTTGTATCTAGCCTAATTTTGAAGCCTAGCATACTAATGATATCAAGATTTTTTTCAAACGTTAAAATACTTGTTGTAAGTACCGCTAAAAAGGTCTCTTGTTGTGACTCAGTTTTGAGGTTCACACAGTTGTAACCATACTTCTTAAAGCTATAGACAGACTAATGATAATGATGATAGCATGCTGAGAACATCATAATAAACAAACAAAATGTCTAATTTTAGTAGTGCAGACAATTTTTTATCATATTACTCCGTCTAAAAACTCAATGAGCACCCAAAAAACGGTTAGCTCAAACTCAACGACCGAATCTTACTTAACACAATTTTTGCCGCCATTTTTTCCCGCCATGATGTAAGCCAGGTCGTCGACCCAACACCTGTTGCTTATGTTTTTTTTAATCATGTCTGCGTTGGACACTGGTCTATTAAGTATTAAGCTCTTAGTTTTTATTGTAACCTCTTAGTTGATTATTGATTTGTGGTTAAAGAAACGTAATGTGTTGTAGTTTCCCAGTTAGTGAACACAGATGGATGGCTTAGCAAGAATCTCACGTGCTTAGACGGGCTTAATTATAGAATGAACTCTATAGATATAATGATTGATACTTTGTTCCGACATTATAATAAGGATACATTTACATAAAAAGGTCATAGATCAAAAAACTACAATATTTCTTTGTAATTTTCTACCAAAGTGAACATGAAAAAGAAATTCAGTTTGTTTTTGAAAGAGAAGCCAAAGTTTTGAGCATCTCAAACACTGGATTTGAAAGAAAAGTTCAAGGCTTTGGAGAGATAAAAGCGGGGTTTGTTGCCGGCAATCGATCCCTATCCCCATGAAAAGAGGATTTGGAAGTTTGCGAAGTATAGATTCACCTTGGGTTGTGGAACTTTGGGGGGTGACGTCAATACAAAGGCAACTTGTGATCGAACTTTTGATCTTCATGGTTTTATCTGAAGAAAGAAAAATAAAAGACTTTGATGTAGATGTTAATGCAATGATTTTCTGCATTCCTTTCTAATACCTATTCTTTTTTAGGCTTCCGTACCCAAAGGGTAAAAACCGGACCCTATTACTAAGACTTCGCTGTCTGTCCGTCTGTCTGTCACCAGGCTGTATCTCAAGAACCGCGATAGCTAGACATTTGAAATTTTCACAAATTATGTATTTCTGTTGCCACTATAACAACAAACTAAAAACAAAATAAAATAAATATTTACGGGAATAAATACATATTTAATAAATAAATATCCCATACAACAAACGCGATTTATGGTACGGAACCCTTCGTACGCGAGTCCGACCCGCACTTGTCCGATTTTTCAGTTAATACTTGTTGTCCATAAATGATATGAATAAAAAGTGCACTTACTTTTTTCTTGTAGTACATAATGTAGTATTTCGGCCTAATTAGTGTATTTTCTAAGAATTGTTTTCTGCAATGCAGTCGGTGTTGTGAAATGTGTTAAAAGCCTACAAATGGGCTTGAAAATCATAGAGAAATCTTCTAAGATAAAAAACAGATGTCAACCTGAAAATCACATGTCTCTCAACTAATATAACTAAATCATTTTTAGTGACACTCTCCTCACACACATACCTCATGAAAAAACAATTTTGCGTTAAAAATGTGCCCTAATGGCTTCAGTATCATGCTGCTGTCATGCGCATTAGAATATAGAATATAGAAGCGCATATAGAATACTCACTGCCATTCAGATAGGCATCTCGTAAACGGGGAGAAAAAATATCTGATTCGCTCGGTGGTAAGACCTCGTGGGAAAATTCCTGGCAATTTTGACAGTCTGTCGAAAAACACCTTGGGTGTGTATCGACTACTGCGCGTGAGAGCCAGTTCCCTCTCAATTTCTACGGCTCTGGCAGTCTGCAGTCCGTAGGGGCTCTTAGGGCTCAGCAACGCATATCTTGTGTTACCGGTCTCGGTAAATGATAAATCTTTTAAAGTCAGTCTTCAATCTTTTTCTTTATATTTTTTTCACTAGATGGCGCCGGCATTTTCTGATGGACGACATCTGAGAAGAAACTCCGAAACCAACTCGGGGAATCATGATAACTGATTAACATACCATCACACCTCTTCTTTTCCCCGCAGAAGCGTACTTATGTAAACCCACAGTTCATCGGTATATTTACGTCCTATGTAATAGGGGGCGAGCCTATTGCCATTAACCGGGCACAAATCCCAAACTCCGAGCTGTTACTGGGCATTTCATAGAAAAACCCAATAACACTTTGCTCGAACTAGGAATCGAACCCGGGACCTCTAGCGTAGCAGGCGCGCTCAGGACCACTAGGCTAATGAGGCAGTGATGATCTCTTCTTTGTATGGGTCTCTATACATCAAAGAGGTTGAGCTGTATCTCAGAATTCGTTTAATTAATTGAGATAAAATGTTCAGCAGTTTTTAAATTGGAGCATATACTTTCTAACAGTGATAACAAAATTAAAATCTATTCAGTAGTTTTTGCGCCAACCCGTAATTTTAAAAATTTCATTTTAAGGGTTCAAAGACGTCTATATATCTTCAATGTGCAGACACAGCTTTTTTAGAATTTTATAATAGTAGAGATATGTGTGTTTTGATGAAGGGCAATATCTGGCTTTTTGAAGAAAGAGCCATAGGCTCAACCTTTATTAGGGAGCTAGGTAACAATGATTGCTTACTATCAGGTAGATCGTCAGTTCATTTGCCGACAACAACAAAATAAAACTCAAACCCGTCACTTACAAAAGCCTAAAGTAATGGTTTGTCTTGTACTATAAACTGGCTTCCGTTCAGCGGTCGTCACTCCGTCAGGCTTTTGGCTCGCATCGTGTTTCACAACATCCTGTGTACGCTTCCTTGACCTCACCCAACCTTTATTTTGACATCACTTAAACGTTGTATGGTCAGCAACGAAAGTCTGAGTCGCACCAAGAAATTTGAATAAACTTTTCAAATAGACTAAGGTAGATTTTCAAACTTAAATATTTGTGTTCATTATGTATGGTCCTATTGGCTATTGTATAATTGTTAGTTTTTGACATTTTGTATTTTACTGACTACATAAGTATACATACACTCACGCCACACACAGGGGTAGGCAGAAACTATAGACCGCCACTTGCTACGATTCTTGCATACTTCTTTTGCTTCTGCGACATTCATACATCTTCTCATACATACGCGCCGATTGCGAATAAGTACTACGCACCGGACCTTTTTGAATGACTTCGCAAATAAGATCGTAAGTCCTTCTAGACCTCTTCTGACGGTGCCGCTAATATTCCCCTTATAATCTCGTCTTTCATTTATTCTCTCAACACTAATACTTACATTTACTGGCTAATATCTATATACTAATATATAAAGCTGAAGAGTTTGTTTGTTTGTTTGTTTACTTGAACGCGCTAATCTCAGGAACTACTAGGCCGATTTGAAAAATTCTTTCAGTGTTAGATAGCCCATTTATTGAGGAAAGCTATAGGCTATATATAAATAAATAAATAAATAAATATTCTGGGACATTTTTACACAGCACCATCTAGTCCCAAACTAAGCAGAGCTTGTACTATGGGTACAAGCTCACTGTCAATGGATATAATACTTATATACTTTTTTTTTGTAAATACTAACTTATAATACATAATAAACACTCAGACGAACACAAACACTTATATTCATCACATAATTTTTTGTGTCCTGTGGGAATCGAACCCACGACCTCATGGTCAGCGGTCCGTTACTCGAACCACTAAACCACAGAGGTCGTCTAAATTATAAAATATCATCACGCTACGCGGACGACGTCGCGGGCAGAAGCTAGTTACCAAATAAGCTCAATGATATTTTGATTTGGCAGCTCTATATTCATTTTTTGCGCCGTCTGTAATCAACTAAACATTCATTTGTCCAATATGCAGAGTTTCCCACCTTCTCCGGTTAGTAACATTGGTATACTAAAAATGTTGATGTGTTTTGAAGATCTGTTTTGAGATTTTGCATCGCGATTGCCCTCTATACGACTTTTGTCCATTCTCTAAGTCTAAAATAACGGTTATTTTGTGAATTTATTTATCCTAGGTTCATGATCGATGTCCTGTATAGTATCGATATAAAGAATCGATGGCTAATGAAGCAAGTTAGGCATCGACTCCATATCGATATTATTGCCACAAAGGCTATTATTGTTATCAAATTTTCATGTTACATTACACCAAACGTAATAATTCTCTATCACTACCAAACCTAGTCATCACGATTTAATATCCATTGAAATACAACCTTCATGATGATAAACACACACACATTTTATTTTCCTAATTCCAGTTTTTTTCTTTTTAGCAGTCACGCAGTTACTGAAGTTAATAACAGAACTATTATTTCTGACATACCTATTGATGCGCTTGCCGCGGTCAGTCTACGGATGGGTGACTATTCCTCCGTGTCTCAGAGAGCTCGTATTGCTGTCGGCCCCGGTTGTCATACGGTCATCATTAATTATAGTCTGAAGCCCAAAAAGTCAGAATGCCGTCTATCCTTAGAATATCGGTAGATTTTACCCAGAAATTGGGTTGTGCTGCGGAGGTCTGATGGCTTTCGCTTCGAGCATTGTTTATTAGTGGTATTCAGTCGCATATAGTAGTCAGAAACAGGATAAAATGATGATTATGAAGATGATAATCTTGAAATTGTCGATCGTGAAACTAAGTTCGATACTACTTACCCATCCTAGGTCACGATTACCACTATGTATCGAAACAACTCATTCAGTGCTTTTCCCAAAACAAATAAAGCTGTTTTATCACGTGCCACAAAACATTGCGATAAGCCGCCCTCTGCCATAAAGTCCCTCCACGAGTTAGTTTTTAACCACGTCCAATCTAAGAGCATGATCTTACATCGACGCTTTCGGGGGCTCGTCCGAGTTCACTTTTATGAGTTTTTAAGTGGCCATTATGGCGATAGAAGGCCACACTTAATGTCTTTATGTTGAGACTACGGTGCACGCTGTCTTGCACGAAAATTTTCCTATGCTGCGTTTGAATGTGTGGTTTGTCTAACATACTCTAATAAACTACTTAGGACATAAATGTGTAAAGTGACAGAATGTCAAAAGAATAATACGAGTATACGAGAGTATGAGTTTTAACCGGACGATGAACAATAATTAGCAGACAATAGTAAAACAATTATTACAACCCTCTAGTGTCTAGAGCAGTGCTACCCAAAGTGGTTTATATAGACCCCCAGGGGTCGAAGACGACCTGCAAAAAGGTCTATGTCAGCGGGTAGAAAAATTCCATGTAATCCAAGAGCCCATGTAATCTAAATGGGTATGGCTTAATAAAATTGCTAAAAATAGGTAAGAAGGGGTCTGAAATATATGGCAAGTGGTCGACAAGATAAAAAAAGCTTGGGGACCTCTGGTCTAGAGGGTCACCGTTTTGTAATGAATTGAATCGTCGGGTTGAGGGATTTCGGCATACATGAAATAAAATACCGTTCCATTCTATCCCAATAATAAGAAAGGGATCTCTTTTTCAGCAACTTGTTAAGTTAAACGCTTTAAGGAAAACTTAATTATTGATTCCCATAACGATGCAGTAAATAACATAACATAACATACCATCCTGTATTCCCAGAAGGGTTAGTCAGTCACAGTTCGCCGGTAAGTTTAGGTCCAATGTAATAGGGGGTGAGCCTATTGCCATTAACCGGGCACAAATTCCAAACTCCGAGTTGCTACTGAGAATTTCATAGAAAATCCCAATAACACTTTGCTCGACCTGGGAATCGAACCCAAGACCTCTAGCGTAGCGGTCGCACTTGAAACCACTAGACTAACGAGGCAGTTAACGATGCAGTAAATATGTATTAGGTATACGTAATGAAACCGAACACAGACACATTAGATTACGTACGCAGCTATGTTTACAAGGATCAACAGATATGTCATGAAGAAAAGTTCAAATTTCTGTACAAATCCTACGAAACAACGAATTTATCTTACTGATAAAAGTTACCTACTTAACCATTGAAAAATCGTTAGTAAATCAATAAGGTACACGCACTTACTTCATTAATCACTAAGAAAAACTACCCGTCTTTAGCCCCTTTGTCTGTTGATTTCAATTAGTGCACGATGACTAATAGTTCCTCTTTTGTACTGGCGCGAGTCACTCGACTGATACAAATGCGCCCTAAACAAGTTTAAAGTATGAAATGTCTTGCAGGATGTGGTGACACTATAATTTTTATTTTTTCTCTTCCACGCCGCTGATGACTCGAAATTGTTAGGTAACCCGATATTTACTCTCATAATATTATACTTACCGTATTGTAGGTTTCGTGAGAATATTTCTAAACGCACATTTGACACTCGAATGCGACAATTCGCTCGTTACTCTCGACTGATTGTTTGTGATTATGATACGAGTTGATATTTCAATTGACACGTTTTCCATCTATTGTGATTTCACCACAGCAAATAAGGCACTTGAGATGATAACTCATCATTTTTGCATTATCTTGTACAGCTTTCTAAATGTTTTTTAAAGTTTCGAAAGGGTTGACAAAATAACTTGTATTATAAAGGCTGTAACAGTAACAAGAGTGTTTAGAATTATTTACTGATGAAAGATGAAAGATCAGCAGATGTATGTATATCATGCGTGCTGGGGCCCAAGTCTGCTATTTCAATTGACTCAGAATGACCGTCCAATGGCGCTAAATGACATAAGAAATGACAGATTTCGTAGACAAAACTATTAAAAATCAAAAATTTTGAAGACACTGAATCACAATTTTGACACAACTAAATAGTAGACTCGGCACCCTGTTGAAATGTGGGATGCGCTTCCCGAGTGGGTCTTCCCCGATAGATATAATCTGGGTTTCCTTAAATCACGAGTGAATCGGTTTCTTTTATGCAAGCGCGCTTCATCAGGCGAACTAACGGTCAAGCTTAAAACAATATATTCTAAACATTTCTATAAAACAAAATTTTATAAGCGCAATAAATTCAAAAACTATGGATGATCAACCAATGGCTGGATTGTTTCATGAGCAAAGTTAGAGGTTATTTAACTTTACGCTATGACCGTTAGCAACAGAGTAAAAAAAAACATTTATAAAATAATTTAACTGGTGTATTCTTTAAATCTTTCCTTTTACGAACTCTTTACTTTTACCGGGGAATCCTAACTATGAAAGGCGAGCTCAATATGAAAAACGAGCTATATATTTAGTTACCAATGAATGGGGGAAGACGACAGCTCAATTTTTCACGCTTGCGCTTGAGAAAACTAATGTTTCTCCCTTTCCTAAAATAAAAACATGGCTCCGCTACGCGCCTGCATTTCCTAACTGACAACCTCTGAGAAGAAACACGGAAACAAACTCAGAGAATCATGGTCTCTTTTAAAGTCCATACAGTAATAGATATTATGCAAGTGTTACGATGTAGGACAATATCTGGACAGGCCTTTTGAAGAAAGAGCCATAGCAGCTTTGAGTTGACCTGTCCTAACTGACGGCACGCATACACCAGTCATCGTGTAGCTCAACCATTATTTAGGGAGCTCAGCTTACCATCAAATGACGCGTCAGTTCCTTTGCAGGCGTAACCAATAAAAAAAAAACTCCAATCACTAGTTTATGGTATAGCGGGCTGTTGGAGTTGCGGAGCTCCATGATTAAGCGTTTTGCGTGCCTATAACTCCTCCACTGCATTCACTACGCAAGATACATAGATCTAATGTTCTTCTATCTTGTATCCAGGTCAATAGAAGTATGGCTGAAGACTGGCCGCCGTCACAGCGAGATCCTCGGTGAGCAGAAGATGAGTGAGGGCCAGCTGCGGAGACCTGGAGCCACTATTATATTCTGGCTGAAATGCGATCAGGTAACTTGCATGAACAATTTCGCTGAGCTTCACTTTTGCAGTACTTATGTTTATATGTAAGTTATTCGCGATTTTCTCGAGAACTACTGGACTGATTAGACATTTTGATACCTAGTGGACCAATTTCGGAATAACGTCAACGTTTTTTTAAGCCCGTCTACACATCAAACTTATACTTACATCCAAACTTCGAGCGAATATATGCGAATCTATTTATTCAGCTATTTTACCATAACGCCTGTATACCCCGAAGGGTTAGGCAGAAGCGTACTAATGTACACCCACAGTTCGCCGGTATGTTTAGGTCCCATGTAATAGGGGGCGAGCCTATTGCCATTAACCGAGCATAAATTCCTAACTCCGAGCTGCCACTGGGAATTTCATAGAAAAACCCAATAACACTTTGCTCGACCTGGGAATCGAACCCAGGACCTCTAGCGTAGCAGTCGCGCTCTGGACCACTAGGCTAATGAGGCAGTTCAAATTTTTCATTAAGTCTATTTTGAATAAGTCGAGTCCAGTTAAATAGCCTTATACCGTATAGACTAGCGGCCCGCCCCGGCTTCGCTTTCGAGAAATCCCTAACTTTTTTCAAAATATTCCGTAGCCTATGTTAATCTGTAATAATGTAGCATTCAAATGGTGAAAGAATTTTTGAAATCGGCCCAGCAGTTTTTCAGTTTATTTGTTACATACATACAAATCTTTCCTCTTTATAATATTAGTATAGATAATTAATACCTACACTGTTGACCATTGACAACTTCATAACTATTTGATGTTTAATTGCATTACATATTAATATTCATTGTGATCGAGGCACACCTATTTTCATTAGAAGGTGCACCTGCACTAAATAGCGAAGGCCAATTAAATTTAAATAAAATGAACTAAGATTATATTATTGTTCGGTGTACCTATATTAGATATGGATTTCTGATTATTATTCTGGTTATTATTATAAACTTCCTCATTAGTCTAGTGGCCTTAAGTGCGACTGCAACGCTAGAGGTTCAATTCCCAGGCAGAGCACTGTTATTAAGTTTCCTTATAAAATTCTTAGTAGTTCGCTCAAAGTTTGAACATATTGCTTGATGTACCCACTCGTAACACAAGTATTTAGCTTAGCACGAGGGGTTAACAAGAATACTAGTAATGTGTGACCCACATTGATAGTACTTAAGCTTTTTTTAAAAAAAAAAAGTGTAACCGTGCGTAAAATAAACAAAAACATTGATAAGATTCAGAAGTTGCCACTAAGTATCAAAGTTCTTGTTCAGTTCAGACCAAACACCTTTCAAAATAAAAGTGTTCAACATAAAAATAGACTTGGCCACTTGCACCAACTTCTTAAATCTATTTAAATAATATTTAAACACAATATTTCATAGTAAATTTGTGTTTAAATACAATATAAACATATTTAAGAAGTTGGTGCAAGTGGCCCTTAGACTATCTTACTGAATATTCGTATAATATTCAGTAAGACAGTCGTGCTATTCAGTCATAATAATTCACAGCTTTTGTCCAGGTTATTAAGTTATCTTCCTATTAAAACGCTAATTTAATACAATATTATGATATTTATAGTGTAATTTTGTCTTAAATGAAGATTAACGAAGGTTTCCGCGCGACGGTAATTTCATTGTTTAAACAGAATACTGTAGGATTATTATGTGACTACAAGCCCCTAAATAAAACTAGATTAAAAAAAAAAAATATACTGATAATTTATTCTTGATCTTATCGAGCAGCCAGAGATCTAACCATTATGCCCTTCTTTAACTTATAGGTACTAGACTTCCGCCCCGGCTTAGCACGGGTAGAGAAATCCCTAACATTTTTCAAAATTTTCTATAGCCTATGTTAATCTGGAATAACGTAGCATTGAAATGGTGAAAGCATTTTTGAAATCGGCCCTGAAGTTTTTGAGTTTATTCGTTACAAACATACATACAAACCTTTCCTCTTTATAATATTAGTATACGGAAAGTCTTACATACTCGTACATATATACATCTTTCCCCGCGAGACATGCTGCAGCGTATGTCGAATTCATTCCGACTATAAACAGTACCCTGTGGTAAACACATAGAACTATCGTGTTCCTGGTAGATTTTATCAATCCTAAACGAAGATGTGAGATAGGCATCTCGTATGAGGGGAGACAAAAATGTACAGGGTCCGTTAGTGGTAAGGTACCTAACTATCTGGCGATGGCCCTACCGTGTGTTTCAACTTTTAACAGAGTCAGCTGGGGCATCTGGCTCCCGGTCGTTGCGGCTCCAGCATGGCACTCCACAGACAACAGGAGGTTCTATAAGGCCGGCAAGACAACAGCAACTCCTCTCAGTGGCTCATCTGCTTCTTTTCCAAGCTAAAACATAAAAAAAAAAAACATAAAATTCTCCTAAAACGTAACCCAATAAAAAAAGGGCTACATAAATATAAACGCTATATATTATGCAGTATGCACTTGTCACCACTTAATGTGACAAGTTACAAGCCCACTCCAAAAAAGCTATTTCTCTCATTCATAGATCTGGTTAAAAAGCTGATTTATTATAGTTTTTTAATAAGAAATCAACATTAAAGGGAGCCGAATGGTTGTGGTTTAGTCGACGACGTGTTTTAAAGACAAAATTATATTATCACATTAATGTTATTATGATCTAGGTGTTTTTAAATGTAAGATTTATATCTATTTTACATGACAAAACCTATCAAAGGTTCATTACTTCAGAGACATAATTAACTTCATTTTATTAATTTATTCTTTGTTTACACAGTAAACGGAAATATATTTTACTAGCTTCTGCCCGCGGCTTCGCTCGCTTGAAGCTCAAAAACCAACAGTGATGATATCTTCTTTGTATGGGTCTCTATACATTCGAGAGTTCAAGCTGTATCTCAGGTTTCATTTAGTTATTTGAGATAAGAAGTATACTTGTTTTAAGTTGGAGCACATTCTTTCTAATAGTGATAACAAAATTAAAATCTATTCAGTAGTTTTTGCGCCAATTCGTAACAAACAGACAAGAATTTTAATTATCACATTTTTGGGTTCGGAGACGTTTATATACTATAACCCAGTTGTTTTTTTTAATATCTTCAATGTACATACACATTTTTTTTCAATTTTATAATAGTAGAGATTAGGAATTAACTCAAAACATGAAATAAATATTGATTACAATAAAATTTAGGCTAACTCCAAACAAAAAACGTTAAACGTCGTTCTCTCTTCCTCTGATATCCTATCAACAGTTATCCTATCAATCCATAAAGCTCCTATATATTTAAATCCAGGATCTACCGGTCGATAATTAAAATCTCTAATTCCAACCGTCCCTAGCAACGCCCCAAGTGTATCGTCATTCATTCTTCCATCCGATTCACATTAAAGGACATCATTTGCTACTAGTGTTGGGAATTTATCCGGATAAATACTCAAAATGGATAAATACTCATAAATATCCGTTTTTACTTGATATGAAATTAAGATAGTATTTATCCAAAACAGTGGATAAATACTATCTTAATTTTTCGTTACATTATATAATCTAAATTTTGACATTTTACAAACAAAAGGATTTCATATGTAAATTTGAATTAATATAGATTTGTACCGTACTTTATTAATCACATTAACAATAACAAAAGCCATAATAAGAATTATTTTACTTAATTATGAATATTTTTGTCAATCACTGTCAAGGTTAGATATAATTATACATTTGTGCATTAGGTACTTGAATAATTAAAAAAATACTATATTGACAACAAATTTTTTGCTCGTTATAAAATAAACAACGAATACACACGTGCACTCTCTATGACGCAAACCTGGGCACTGCCCGGGTGCATGCGGCGTGGGAGGCGAGGAATAGATAAGCAAAACAAAAGAAACCGTAAAAAGGTCGCCAGGATTAGGTTGCAATGAGAAGCACGTTGCTTCGTTTTGACATCAGAATTAAATAATGTAATAATTTAGTGTTTTGAGGCCAAAATACCAATAATAGACAATAAATTTATTTTAAATAACCATCCGTAGCGGAAGAAAATAAATATCCATCATTTTGAGTAAATATCCGATAAAAATAAGGTAAAACGAGTATTTATCCATTTCGGATAAATACTAGAGTTAATATCTTCCGAGTATTTATCCTCCGCCCATCACTATTTGCTACTGTTACTTGGCTATTTATTGTTTCTTCATCCAGCTGAAGACCCACCTGGTCTCGCCATTAGCCGAAACAAGCAGCTTCTTGCCATGAACCTCTAAGTCATTAAATACATCACTATCTGAGGGACACCTGATCAGGACTTGACGCGTTAATAAACTGCAGATCGAACGCTTTGCACCTGATCTTTGAACACAAACGAGTAATGTCTACATCCCATAAGTGTGGTTATCTAAATGCATTAATTAGAAATAACTATACCAGTACAATTCGAGTAAACAAGCTATTTATAAGCTAAATGTATCGATATATTTAATGCGCCATGTGCAAGGGTTGTGCCCTCTCCCTGGCCGCCCCGTGTTGTATAAAAATTAGTTCAGAAGAACAACTTATTATTGCATTCCGTTTCTTGTAACAAGTTAGCATAGATATTTATTTTTATCTTTAGTTTGTATTTTAGTATTGTATCTTTGTCTTGCTTAGATAACAAGTTTATAATGTTTCATATTTTTATGATTGAGGGGTATCTCTATTCTGAGAACCGGCCCATTCGTGCCGAAGCATGGCTCTCTAATGTTTAAATGGCTTTGAATCCATTTTACCATAAGTTTGGATCTACATTCACATAATTAATAAGATACACATTTAAATAAAACTACCTTTTACGGATTTTATCGCGTTGTATTGATATTATTTAATTCCCGACGTCTCGGATCCTGTACAGCATCCATGGTCACGGGTCGACTAGCCACATTAGAACTTCTGTAGCTACAGTATGATGTGCCTCGTACTCATGCAGATGCGCCCGCGCTGCACCTGCCAATCTCGGCGGGCAGGTGAAACTGTGTTTACGTTTTTTTCAACCCTGCGCAGCGACCTCCAGGAATGAGCGATTAATATTGTTACTTTGTTGCCGTCTTGTTTAGTTAAATTGAGAGTTTTGGAGGTAGATAAGTTCTTGAAGTGGAGTAGGTACTGAAAAAAAAATTATAGTGTTTAATGTCGACGGTTGTATTAAAAGGTGGTTAAAGTTTATGAGGCCTTGCGTATCTTACATTTTCTGGTTGGTATAAGGATGAATATTTTGTATTTTGTCTTCATATAAGTGGTTCAAACTCGTTACAAAATCATCATGTATGGTGGCACCATAATCTTTTTCAAATTTATTTTTATAGCTTGCAGCAATTAATTCAAGTGAAAGCGACTACATAAAAAAGTTTATTTTTAACATATTATTCCGATATATTAAAACCGGGACTTGTTATATTTTTTAAATTATTACTGTAACTAAAAAGTATTCTTGTAATTGGCTGTATGACGTATTATTACCTTTGCACATGATACTAACATAGGCTAATTATCAATATTTTTCTTTTGATAACTGAAACATGTTTACGTGGAAATAGAATTATAAAATGTTAGTTACACCTGGCTTAATTAAAATGGCTTTTTTTCATAAGATACCCTATCACGCGAGGTCGGCGCTAGCATATCTTAACTAAAACGTATTAAATTTTAAGAAACCACTTGTAAGTACACCTTTTGCCGCGCTTATTCCGCCGCCATATTGGATGCTAATGTCATCAAGTTATCATAATATGCTTATCCTCCTCAATATCGGTACAATGTCGATGCGTTGCACAAAAAACTAGTGCATAAGTAATGTTTGTTTTATTTTTTGTATTTAGAAACAGCCGTTAATACGGTTTACGGTTTAAAAAAAATATTTCACTCACAAAGAATACAATTATTCACTTCTATGAGGAAAAAACTAAATAATTAAGATAAGCGACGGTTTACCTCGTTTCGCAATTTACATGTTTTTCAGGTGGTGTTTTATAAGTTGGAAGTGATTTCGATTCCTTAATTACTTTAGGCAGAAAGTTATAGAATGCAGTCCCCTCATCCCCTCGTAAATGATAGTCTTTTTACCATTATTTGTCCTCCGTGCTCTTAAAATTTAATGGTTAGCCTGCCTCATCATGCGCTTTTGAACTTGCATTCTTTTCGTAAACTTTATACGTGTGTGTATGTCTCTATTATTTTAAGTAAAAATGTCTAATACAAACTAAAATAAAATAAAAAAATATTTTTGGTACGTTTTATGTTTTATTAATATTTTTCGTGCAACGAATAACCTACGAGAACAACTTACCATGAAATTGATGTCAATTTTTCCACCCTATTAAGTTCTTTGTTTTCTTTTTTGCACAAACTATACAAATATGCCATGCAATTTCAAGTTATAAAACACGTATTAAGCATTATTATTGATACAATTTGACGTTTTATTGAACAAAGGGTATGCAAACAGGCGGGGGCTGAAGGCTGAATTACATGATGCAGCTGAATAAAGGTTTCTTTCTATGCAACGGATAGAAATTGAATTGTATAAATATACCTTTTTATAGGTTAGATTAACTGTTAGAGTAGAATTCCACGGTAAATAAATGCAGTCTTTTGCAGTATGCTTGCAATTTCTGAGACCACACAGTATGCAAAAAATATGCTTTTATTTTTCTACAGAATGAACAAATTGTACTCGTATATTTCTGAAACTACTTTGAAATTTTTGCTCCAGACTTGTTGAGAAAATGCATTTGCATCTATACTTTGTGAGCATTGCATTATACTTATCGGCCGTACGTAGGGTTGCTAGGTATCCGGCTGTAGCCGGACATGTCCGACTTTGACATTTGTGTCCGGCGAAATATATAGAAGTTAGGACTGTCCGTATTTTTTTTTGCGTTTGGTTAACCCAGCGTTGCCAGAAATTCCGAAGAAACATGTGAATGAGTCACGTAAATAAAAGTACGTACCGAATTTATTTTTTTAAACCAGTGTGTCAGACTTTCAATGCAAAATGTCCGGCTTAGTCCATCAAAAAGGTCAGATGCGTAGTACTCGCAACCGGCGCGTATGTATGAGAAGATGTATGAATGTCGCAGAAGCAAAAGAAGTATGCAAGAATCGTAAGAAGTGGCGGTCTATAGTTTCTGTCTACCCCTGTGGGAGAAAGGCGTGAGTATATGTATGTATGTTCTGCTAAACATGAATTTGTGTCCTACTATTTTATTTTAGGGCCTAGCAACTAGCAACCCTAGTCGAGGGACATGTGACATTCCCGATATAGGCACACCGCACACCGCTACTTTTTACTTGTTTTCTAAGCAGATGGTTGATTTCAATAATTGTGCTCGCTCGGAGAACATTGAATTGCAACAGGTGGGCTAAAATATGAATTAAGTATTTGTTTTCTTTATTATTAAAGTATTTCTTTATTATCGTATTTGTTTTCTTCATTGCATTTGTATCAATCAGATTATTATAAAATGCCTCAATAGTCTAGGGGTCTAGGCGCGACTGCTATGCTAGATATCCTGGGTTCGCTTCCCAGTATGAGCAAAATGTTAAGTACTAGGTTTTTAAATCTAAATAGCAGCTTGGAGTTTGGCTTTGTACCTAATTGATGCAAGCCTATTGCTATCAATCAGGCACAAAAACCCCTATTACATGGAACCTAAATACCGGAGAACTGTCATACTCACTTTTCGAAATACAACCCTTGAAATTGGGTGAAACATTTTTCAACATTGATTCTTTCTCTTTGAATCTTCTCTTGATCAAAGGCGAAATTATACAACCCATTCTAATAATAAGACACATATTTTTTCTGATGATCTTTTTGAAGTCTTTAAGTTGCGCATGCGCACCCAGGCTGTCTACTAAGCAAATTAACCAACATCCTTACATCACACGATATTCTAAGCGCACGACATCAACACCTGTTGTCATCCTTATTTTACATTATAAATACCAAATTCCTAAGTCCGGCAACATGTTAGGGCGCAATAATTGTAATTATGCTTCTCCTATAATTACTTCTACCCTTACTAACTTTGCGTCCATGAGAGACTTTATTTGTTAAGTGTAAAGGTTCACTTGGGATTGCCAGAGCGTACCTACATAGAACAGTTGTAATTTGCATAATAATGCAGAAGATTCCTTTGCAGTTTTTACGTCAACAACATGTGCGAATGGACATTCTAATTTATTAGAAGGAAATGCCTATTAATTGAAAGCTGTTAATAACTACGCCCATACAATTTATTGCAGAAAAAAAGCTACATATATTAAATTACTGTAAAATATATATTGAACTATTAGGAATTATAATCAAAACCTACATCCCTATACACAAACAAATTAAAAAAAAGATTAACCATAGGATTCCTTTTTCGAATATAAATTCAATTCGAATACACGTCAAAATTTAACATAATCGGAATATCTCGCTAGTCTCCTCATCCAATCTAAAACACACATAATATATTTAGCTTCTATCAAAATGTAGCAGGTGCCTGCGCACGAGTCAGGTGCGTTCGGCCGTGTTCGGCACCATTCGGTTTTATGGTAGGGTTCTAATTGATGGCGTAAATCACTTTAATGCTTAGTTTTAGGGAAGAATTCTGACAATAGATCTATTTATCAAAATGATGAAATGGTAATAGAATATTTTCAACGAATTTTCCTGTTACTGTGATATTATGGTAACAAATTCTTAGAATTATTATTAACTTGTCATTAGTAACAACTATTAATTTCATCTTCTGTTTGTTAAATTCTAAAAAGATAGTTAATAGGTAAGGTGGCATCGTAAGACATCGAACTAACTGTAAATAAAGTAAGTAAGTCATGTCGGTTGAGAGGCAAAGTCTTGCTTTTCAATAGATGTTACTGACGTCACCTTTAAGACGTAAGTGCAGAATGTGAAGGCAAATTTGGAACTCGCGGTGGCTTAGTGGTCATAGCGTCTGGGGTAACCAGAAGTCGCAGGTTTGAATCCTATCCGCAGTCGAACTTTTCCTTTACAAAAATAGCTTTATAAATCCTGGACCTGTCCCAAATGGGTACAAAATATTGTAAAAAGTTTAAGTAACTAAAATATTAATTATAAAGAAAAAGGTGGTTTTTTCATGGGATAGGGGGGCAAACGAGCATACGGATCACGTGATGGTAAGCGATTACCGCCGCCGATGGACACCCACAACACCAGAGGAGTCGTAAGTGCGTTGCTCGCTTATTAAAAAGATTTGGGCCTCTAGCATCTTCACTCACTTAGATGTGCTATATAAACTATCTTTAGCCCAAAAATAATGTAACCCGTTATAAAATAAAAGATTTTCTCTTATAAGTACCGAAAGGGCTACAAAGATGTGTTTCGAATTCGTTGTAATTCGTGTAAGATCGGGTGGCGTCGGCACGCGAGCGGCGCGTGTGGCGCGCTCAGCCACCTGTTGTCTGTGCACCCTCTACTTATGTATAGGATGATGGCAGAATTAAAACAAAAACGTTTATTCCTTGTATAAATATAATATAATACTATATTCTCCACTCATTGGACAATCACACATCTTTCCATCTTAACACTCTTGTCTTGTCTATGAAAATGAATTTATTTTCTTTCTTTCTTTCTTTATTTTCTTTCTTGTCAATCTCCTCTGTACATTCTGCCTCATCCACTTACGAGCAAAACTTATTCTCTTCCTTAATAATATTTCCTAAGTTCATAACATCATTATGTACGCCTGTATTCACTGAAAGATAAGGCAGAGGTGTACAATGTTTAATGTAATAGGGGCGAGCCTATTGTCAATAACAGAGCACAAATCTAAGCTACAATCTTCGACTGAAAATTTCAAAGAAAAACCCAATAACAATGCTCGACCTGGGAATCGAACCCAAGACTTTTAGCATGGCGCTCTCAAGACCTTTAGACTAATGAGGCAGATTATTTTTATTTTCTAAATAGTAAACAATAATTATAAAATCGGATGACAGTTGGATACTCAAATATGAGTAGGTAGGTAAACTTTTAAAAAGGGACCTGTCAATCATATCAAACATAACCAGATAATTAATTTCGTTGTGGTTTTTAAATCAACGATAGGAAAAGCCAAACTTCATTAATTAGTTTTTGGTTCGTGACCATACAATTTACGCGTAAAAAAGAGTCACGGTGAATGCGCATAAGGCTGAACTTACAATAACTGCCTCATTAGCCTTGTGGTCGCAGTCAAGACTGCTACGCTAGAGGTCTTGGGTTCGATTCCCAGGTCGAGCAGTGTTATTGGGTTTTCTATGAAATTCCCAGTAGCAGCTCGGAGTTTGGAATTTGTGCCCTGTTAATGGCAATAGGCTCGCCCCCTATTACATGGGACCTAAACATACCGGCGAACTGTGGGTGTACATTAGTACGCCTCTGCCTAACCCTTCGGGGAATATAGGCGTGATGGTATGTTATGTGTTTACAAAAACTATTTTTACATATCTAGCATCAATCATTCCTTATAAGTTGTAATTAATTTATAGATTTTGTATTCAATCGCAAGTTGACGAGAGTAATCATAATTATACTTATTTAGAATTTAATCCGATTATAGTACAGAACTTGGTTTTAATTGTAAAGACCTCCACTTACTTGGTTCTATATTTAAACAACTCATTACTATTTTACACTAGTTCAATGAATCAACGTTTAATTGTAGGCTATTAAATTTTAAATGGTATCATATTATTCTAAGTCTTTCATTTACGATACTACGTTTAATAAATAACTAATTGCATCCACTCAATAAATTAAAAGTGGCAATTAAAATTGTCAAATGGCTGAAATAGAGGCGTTTTAAAAATAGCTTTCAATTTTACACCAGCCTGTAGGTTTTACGCACCTGCTGTTTTCCTGCTTCTTTTTTCTTTATTTGCCGTTGTTTCCCCATCTTTAACCCGACTTGGCAAGTATAATAAGGCAGTACGTATTATGGTAGGTCATCAGTATTTTAACCTTTTTAATATCTTGTTTTTTTTTGTAGCGGAACACGCGGGCATTCCTGGAATTATTAGAACCGTTGGCTGGGTTAGTTAAATTGCTTAATTTATTTTTTTGCGTTCCTCTGTTTACGTCAGTATGCTAATATTAATTTAATAGTATTTAAAGAAACGCTGTTTTCCTTTTCTTGTGGCTCGAAGCCATTTACACAGGAGTGACCACTGACCATATCACAACTTTTGACATTCTATGCCCAGCGATTCAATTGTTTCATGATTGATTTTTTTGACATAAGAGCCAAACAAATACAACATTTCTAAATACACTGCCGCGTACTACGACAACGGCATAATTACTCCTAATTCACTGAAAAAATAGTTGCTTCGCCTCTGGGGATAGGGTAATGGCCCATAGTACTTAATGTTAGTACCTCAATTGTAGTATCCTCAAGATTTTCCTATGACGTCAGTTGTCATGTTTTTGTAACGTAAATAAGCCGTCAGCCTCCCTAGCACAAATGCGAGGTAATAAATGATTTCACGTCCATTCGACGCCTCTCAATCAGTGAACGTCAAAATTATCGATACCACGTCGGTATCAAAGTGCCGACAGATACCAGATATCGATATCGTAATGTAAGCTTATACTACAGAGGCGGACTGGGGGCGGACACAAGTGGGTGCATTTGGTGAAGTTGCTGTTTGTAGGCGTTGAGTTATACTTTTTAAATAGCTTTTACAAAATAGGTACAAAGTTCGAATTTAAATTAAGTCATTTTTTTATTAAATTGTTAATTGCTATTCTTATATAAACTGCCATTATATATTTTGCTTAACTATATTGACCACATATTTGCACATGCGCGCCTCAAAACAATGCTGTCTTCGTAATTTCGTCCCAAAGTAATATTAATTGAAGTAATTTGACTGATGGCCTTTCTTTAAGACCGCTTTAATAAATAGTAAGGACTTTAATGCTAAGTATAGGTATAATGTCTATAAATCGATCTAGGTACGAATGATTCAAAATAGGTTCTTAGTCATAACTCTAATAAATCTCTTTGATTGAAATTTGCAACCTAGGTGCCACCTGTTTGCACCCTGAAAGCCCCCACCTGAATCCGTCTCTGTTCTCTTCTGACAGTCTAGTAAACTCCCAGGAATCTACAAGTCCCAACAGGTTGAGCAACAAGTTCGTAGACCCCAACAACATGACAAAAAGCGATCGCCAGTTGTAAGCACGCGTGAAAAAACCGTCTTAGCAGACTGATTAAGTAATTTTTGCTCAGACTTGAATGACTTGAGATATTTGCTCTGGGAAAAATATAAATGATTCGCTCTGATTGGTTGTTTATTTTGTTCGATATTATCTTGGCGTGTGCTAGACTCGGAAACGCGGCTACTATCAAAAAATATTTTACTGTTGTAGTACATTGCACTTTTTCTAACGCTAAATAATCACTCAGTGATATTAATATTATAACAAATTATAGTAATTTTCCATTTAGATTACCGACTACCGAACTCTTCTGACGTGAAATGAACGTTAGGGCGTAAAAGTGATTTATGCGCAAATCAACAAAAAGTTAGGAATATAGTAGTAATTTGTTTGATAGCGTTAAAACACCGTACATGTAATAATTATAATTATTTTTTATTGATACTGTTAAATTATAATAATCTCAATTATTGTGTTTCGTCAACCATGGGGTTTAATGTGTTTTTTCAGTTCTACCTTTGAATAAAAACCGCCTTATCAACCCGACATTTACCTGCTCATAGGAACGCAAGCGCTTATTTAAATAATAATCATCTAAGGAGTTTACGAAAGCTTGCCGTAGATAATGATGTAATTAACTACATTACTGTCAAAAGGGATTTCATTTAAATATAATATCACAGTAAATGGGCGGTAGATTAACATTTAATTAAGTATCTAAATGATTTCATTACGTCTTATTTAATAAACAGCGCATTATCAACGAGTAAATTAACGAATGTGATAAGTACATAATTACTGTGGATAGAAAAAATTAACCACTAACTATAAAGTTTCAAGCTTTATTCTTTACGATCTTACTTGTTTTCCAAATTCAAAATTACATAATGTTGGGAATTTCAACGTAGATGAAGGGAAAGTATGGTGTGCCAGGATCGTAGCAAGTACCTACCTAGAAATTACAGTATCTGCTTATCTTTATCCCATCCTATGTATATAAGTGAATGTTCAACACTCAATACTTGATTTTATACTTAGGTCCCAATTAAGTTTCAATGAGCAACAACCTCTTTGAATAAAATGCCAACGACAAACAAAATTTTTGGCGCGAATCAAACCTCAGTGGTCTGTTTTTTTTTCAGGCAAAGGCAAAAAAAATCGCCCGTGAGCTCGCATCAATGATAGCCATTTAATGGCATCACGACGAAATAAAAACTACTGGCACCAATAAAAACTAAAATGTAGATCGTTTTTAAATGAGCATACACGGTGAGGTGTGTTTTTGTGCGACCACATTGTTGTCGCTGGGGTGTTTTGTTTTGTTATTAAGGTTGCAATTTCGCCTGCAAAACGAATTTAGGGTTCTTTTAAAATAGTTGCGTTTGTAAAATATTATGTTATCTAATTTTTTGTATGTATAGTTTTTTATTATAGTATTAGTAGTAGTATTAATTTTTGAACGCGATTTTGATTTTTTTGGTGGCATATACGCTTTAATTAGGTGTAACGTAATGCATTAAATTGATTAATGATTCCTAATTTCGACAAAAAAAAATCCGGTACTGGCCTGTAGACAAGTGGCAATCTGAAGTTCGAATAGACAAACAAATAGAAACGGTATGTATGGAGATGACATTTGTTTACGCTCGATTTGTCGAAAGCTTATGTCATTTCCCTATATTGAGAATTATATTCTATTCTCTTCTTTAAGCGTTCATGATTATAGAAGAGAAGTCTGTCCTACTTAATTATACCACTGAATAATATCCATCCAATTTATATAGTATCAGTATAATGTACGGAATTCTGTCAATAAAAATATTAAGGCCTAGTATTAACTATTAAACACTTATCTTCGTTTTTGTAAAGCCTTCTAATATAATATATAATAATAAGCCTTATGTACTTAATATTGTATATTAAATTATAATTAGTACACAATAATAGTAACATACATACAAGATTGGTAGTTTAATTTTATTATTGTCTAAATGTGTTGTAAATGTAATTCAGGAAGGGTTTTTTCTATGTAGGTAATGTGTTTTTTTACTTTGTTGTGATATTTATTAATAACTAGCTTCTGCCCGCGGCTTCGCCCCCGTGGAATAAAAAGTATCGGGAACGGGATAAAAAGTATCCTATGTCCGTTTCCTGGTTCTAAGCTACCTCTCCACCAATTTTCAGCCAAATCGGTTCAGCCGTTCTTGAGTTATAAATGGAGTAACTAACACGGCTTTCTTTTATATATATATAGATAAGGCACATACAAAATCAACGTTTAGTATAACTGTTGACATGGTCCCCGCACTATCGTTGCACCGCGTGTTGTGGGTTCTGTTCACATCCAAGGCAAATATTTATATATAATAGCGCCACGTACTTATCTTAATGATAATAATAATACACCGATTAAAGAAAAAAAACTACAATAAAATAAGTTTTAAAACTAAAAAAATACGTTAAATAAGTTAGTAGTATCTTTTTTAGCTAGTATCGTTAGATACATAATATATTTTTGAAATTCATCTTTGAATCAATTTGCAATGGAACTCCACTTAGTAATAAGTAGCGAAACTTAAATAAACTAACTAAACCGACTCGATTAGTTATCTGAAACATATTCCCACGTCGTTAAATTGCAAAGACATCCCTATTAGGAACTGAATAGCATTCGATTATTCTAAACGAGTATGAATGGATCGATTTAAATCTTTCGATTGCTATTTGCCAACTCACCGGGGTATTCACTTTTTTGACGATTACGCAAACCTCAGACACGCGAATGATCGATTTTAAATGCACAATTACATTTGCGGAATCCATTACCATACCTATAAATGTTTTTTAAATATGGCGTGACAGAATATTGTAGCTCTGTTAGGGCGAGTGTACACCGATAGTGGAATGCCGGATGTCGTTTGACGTACATAACATATTTATAAGAAACAAGTTTAGTTATATTATTTTGAAGTAAAACTCCCAAATTAGTTATAATGAATGATATTCATCTCTTCAAATAGGTCTTACTTGTTTAGATCTTGTAACATGGGATGAGCCCAGTTCAAAGTGTCCTTCTGGTCATCTTGCCCATCTTCTCTTTCCCATCTTGCCCAGGGCCCCAATTCTTCAGATTCAACCGATTTCAATGGCAATGCCTAATTATGCGATTATTATGGCTAATGGCATTAAGACCACCTTTGTACCAACGGTGCATAATAAGTTGTACAATGACACGAATTGACATAAGCCCTGATTGATTGATTCGCTTAAAAATCAACAATTCCGAATTACACCATTTACTTACAATACCATTGACTTGGGGCCCTGGTGTCATAGGCACCTAGTAATTATTATTATTATTATCGCGAGTGTCACAGTGTAGTCCAATCGTGCAATTTCTAGAATGACCTTTTGAAGAAAGAGCCATAATTATAAATTTTTAGTTAACCCATCTTGACAGATGATAAGCATACAACAGACATCGTATAGCTAAACCATAATATATAGAGCTCAACAACCCGGAGCACAATTAGTATATTTGCGTAGGCCATTAAAATGCAGACATTTTGACAGTTTTGACAGTAACCTACATGGTTATCATATTAACAATATTAGACTAATTCAGATCCAGATCAGAATAAAAGATAAGATTTGAATAAAATAATTGAAAGAGCTGCTTTTTAAATAATTATTTTTATCAACCTGAGATAAATTACAGGAAATTAAATGATTTAATAATAATTTTCTGAGTCATGCTGACTGCCAAATCATTATCCACCTTATTCCTACATATGATACGTAATACCTAAAAGTATTATTAAATATTTTGATATTTAAACATCAACTCCCGAACGGGAACCATATGCTATTTCCTAGAATTTGGTTCACTCTGCGCAAATTCAATATTACATTAAAAAAATTGCAGGTATTTTCCTATGGAAATACTTAATTGCATTCCTTACATTATCAATTTATCATAATATACATCTTTATAAATTATTGATGGAAAATTATCAGACTTTAGATAGAATTATTTTAGGACATTATTATTTTGTATACAAATGTAATTTCTCCGCAAAATGCAACAAAAGAAAATAAATATACATATTTAATCAACCCCAACCACAATCCACCTCTTTTGTCCAGCTAAATGCGTTTCGCGGTAAAACATAAGGCCGTGTCAACACCGCCTAACATCTGTTATGCTTTTTATATTGAGGTACGATGCGAAAAAAACACTTTTACTCTCTTACACGGAATTGAAAAAAAACGTGATTATATAAAAAAAAGTTGGAGAAACGTCCGGCTGCCGGGACGCGGTGATAGGGTTGTCTGTTTTTATTCTGTCACGAATACCTATTGAAATAAAACAACTTTACGGATTTTATCGCGTTATATTAGCAAAAATCAAATCCCAGGGATATTCAAATATTTGATTTTTGCTGATATATCGCAATAAAATCCGTAAATTTGTTTTATTACAATATGTCTAATATTCGCGTAAGCTTCAGAAATCAGTCTGACACGAATAGTTTCACAAAACGATATTTTTGACGAGACATTTTATTGTCACCGAATATATGTAAGTAATTATAAGTTCACAGTATTTAAATAATGCGTATATTTTAACAGAAATCAAGAAAAATCATATATCAAGATCAGTTGTATTACAGGACTAACAACAAAACAAACTTTGTTAAATATGTCACTATACCAAAGCGAAATAGCTTTGAATAATCTAACTATAGACTCGATTACATACAAATAACATGAACCAAAATGGTGGATGCGCATTATAATCTGCACCACCAGTGGATTGCGCAGTAGTCGTTTTTAGTACATTTTGCACGCAAATCCATTGCGCAAACTTTCCCCCTCGTTTCGCGAACTATATGGGGAACTACTTATTATAGGAAAAACATTATAATCTTTAGACAACCCTAAAAGTACAGCTGCACAAAATTAAATACCTACGTCAGGGTACCAAATAACACGTCATAAAATAGTAGTTCTTATTTTATTATGAGTTTAATTACTTAAATGTTTGAAAGAAACGCCATAATTAATGGTGTAAGCTGCTCAATGATTTTAATCTCTTAGCAATAAGTTGACTGAATGTCACCTGTGTGGAACTTTTCGAAAAAGTTTTTCCATATTGTTTTTTTATATGCAGTTTTATACTGAGAGATCTCTAAAACAATTGGTTTGTTCTTTTTTAGGTTTAGGTAGGTTTGGGTGCATGGATCCACGAGTTTTGATGTAAAAAATATTTTTTGTGTACTCTGAGCAGCCTCGTCTAAACCAGCTGGATGGCTTTATCATGACTATGTCGTTTACCTAGCCAAAAGAAATTGTGTTCTGTGCTGGACACCCCATAAAACATGTTTTTTTACAGAATTTATAACAATTTTTAATCATGATTTCTTTTTTGCGTCAACCCTATTCGCGACAATTAGCGCGTACCGTCGCGTCGCATCGTACTAAGTCAAGGGCAGCCACCGAGCCAACTGGTTTCCTACTGAATTTTAATACATTACCGATTAAACTACGACGTTATACTAGTTTACGACCGCTCTCGAGGTCGCACAAACTCGAATTGTAGTCTTGTTACTACGCGAGGATTCTTGTGGAAATATTTTAATATAGGTAACACATGTGTAAGTATTTTTTGTGACGTCGTAGAAGGGCTTGAAGAAGACGTAAGCCTTCACGATGTCGGTGACCCTAAGTTTGCTTAGCGATAACTAATCGGTTGCTGGTTGAATTTAGGCAGCTTCTACGGATAATTCATTTTAGTGTGGTCTATGTAAATTTACATTTAAACTGTCAGTACTAGTATTATATTATCTATGCTTTTTGCATAAAACCTCATTTCAAAATATAGTCTAAATTTGAATTTGGAACCTTCCCGCTCGATTTAGTTTCCAAACGACGCGTGAAAGCCATATTTTTTTTCTGTCAACATCGATCTTCTTTTAGATTGATACGCCTCCTTCGAAGTTGTAACTTTCATATATTTACGCAAATAAAATACACTTTCATGAGTTTCTGGCGTAGGTTATACTTGTCTTGCCTTCAAAACAAGGGAACCAATTATATCAAATAACATTGTATTCTATTTTAAAACTTCTTAATCGTGCCAATATTTACTTTAGAACTACGCAATAAATTTAAATAATGAGCGGAATTTTTCATTCATGGACGCAAGCGTAATCACTGTGAATTAAATATTTGAGCATAAATTAACAAATTCTAGCTTAGTAGCAGACTATTATAATGATATGGAGTAACCGAGGTAGTTAATTCAAATTAATCCCCAAATATTCTGGGCAACCCGTCCAAGGTCAGACAATACGTAGCGATTGAACTTATAAAGCGCCCATTTGCTTTGAATTTATTTCAATATTTTACACGATTTATAAGGCGTGACCAAGGAAATTCATTTGAGAGTGCAGATTAAAAAGATCTTCACAAGTAAGGATGTGTATCCGAACGAATGCTATTAAACCTCTTTTTAATTTGTTTTGCGTCAGACTCATACTTTTTGATCATGTTGTTGTGACTTAGGACCAGAAGAAAAATTAATTGGCACTTACCCAGTTATTAAGTATATAAAAGTTATTTATAGGAACAAGAAATTATGTCTAATATTAGTTTGAAAATGGTAGACGCAGTTGTTTTGATGAAATATGTGAAGAACCATCCAATTTACTTAGTTTGGAAGTCAAGAGACCTTAATATAATTATATTAAATCGTTATCGAAAATTATATGTACGTAGGTACAGATTCGCCAAAAGTCTGCTTCAGCGTGCCCCGGAGAGCACGTTAAGTTTTTGGTACCAGTTGTCATAGGAATATATATGACAATCAGATTCAGTCAGAGGCTGAAACGCCTGATCCTTATTGTCGATTACATTTGATTTCTCTCTTTGTCATATTTGTCGTTTTGTCATTTCTCACTTTGACATATTTCTCTTTTTGTCATTTTCGTATGGAAAACAAGTACATTACTATTTTATTCGGGACATTCTGTCTATTATAGCTGGTAATACGTATCTATCTTAATGTCTTTGGCTAGAAGTGAGTCTTTCGTTATTAAAAGACTAGAGACATACATAACAGTCTATCACGCTTGTATTCCCCGAAGGGTTGGCCAGAGGTGTCCTTTTTTTTTTTTTTTTGTGCGTGTGGAAATCCTCATGGACATCCGCCGCCCGGGGAAGGCGGCGGGGTGTGTCGGACTCCACCCAGAGTGGGTGACCTACCGACTAAAACCACACGGGTGTTTCGCCTCACCACTTTTTGCTGGGGTTACGGGAGCGAGGTTTCATTCCTCCGCGAGGCCAGAGGTGTCCTGCCACAAGTACTGATGTAAACACCTACAGTTCGCTGAGTTTCATGTCACATATATGCGAGCCTTTTGACAACCAGTCACAAAGCTAAAACCCAAGCTTCTACTAAGAATTTCCCATTGCAAAAACCAATCATATTTTTCTCGAACAAACATTCTACACATTTTTTCTCCAGCCTTCTCTATTTGGAACTGTGCAACTAGATATTTGACATTTCCAAAGTACCTATATTAATAGTCAAATTGAAATAAAATATTTGACTTTAATTTATCTTGAGTATCTAAACCAGAACTGCACCATCCGTATGTTTAGGTTTAAGACATTTATTTCTCAAAACAGAATACAATAATTCACTTACATTGAGAAATACTAGATAACTTAGCAATACGTGAGCAGCGAGGACATACGACCAGATCATAATTTATATTTATTGAGAGTGAAATTGTAAATATCTTAAGAATGAAACCTAATTATACATAAACCTAGACGTAATCTAAAAACCATCCTAAAGTTGTATTGAATAATTTATTTAATTACCATGGAAACAAAAAATTAAGAGGACCTAAATAAAGCCTGATATATTTAATTGGTTCTATATATTTAATACCTTAATAGTTATTTTCTTTTAAACCTGATTTCGTTTTCGTTATTTTTCCACAATGACACTTATGTTGATATAAAGGTAGCCCATTCACACGACGACTAATTTACGCTGAGACATTGATGACCCTTTTGCAGATAATTTATTGCGATCGGAATATGTATTTGATTTTGACTGTCGCTATCCATTCAATATTATCGACTATGTAACTTTGGTTTCTTTTTTTAGTGAAGGAAAACAGCGTCTGGTGTATCTAACCAGAAGACGCAGGTTGAAATCCTGTCTGCTGTCGCATTTTTCCTTCACTAAAATAACGTCATAATTATAGCATGGAAAGTGCAAAAAAATTACAAAACGATTATTTTTTTATTTTGGTTTCAAATAATTTTCGGTGTGAACTTAGATCCAACAACAAAAACTAAAACTTAAATGGATTGCCCTACACATTGTCAATTTTCATGATATCGATCAATTTAAAAGCAACTCAAAATACAGCAGATATATATAAGAGCTGAATTAATGTGCAGAAAAACGATTTCAAAATTTCAACTTACAACTAGAAATCGCAATATGAATGGGTGGCTCAAAACTTAGGCGGTCTAATACGTATTTGGAAACGACTCGACTAACCTTGAACGCTGGCATCGGTCGTGTAGTGCACAGAGTTGAATGTTCTCGTTCAAGTTTTTTCTTACTACTTAATTATTCTATTAGTATGCGCTAAACATAACATTGGCAGGGCTGCCAGCTTTGCATATCTGAGTTCCAAATTCTAATAAAATAGCATACAAATGCCAAACGAATCTTAAACATTCGATTTTGGAACCGAGAATCGAGATTGAAGTTGAATCAACTCTTTAATCGATATTTGCATAAATTTGTGTATCCGTTGCAGCTGTAGTTCGAGTGATGAGTTGAATGCAGAAACATTTGATAATTGTAACTGCTTTGGAATTAATCATCAGATGATTAGATCATTCAGGATCATCACAAAAATCCACTATTTCTCTCAGTTCGTTGACTGAATTCAGTAGTAACGCAAGTCCAAATGTTGGCGCTTTTCTGGTTTTTTTTTCATAGAGTATTTATCAGCGAAAAGCACAGTACAGCCCTCAAATGGGTGCAGTTCAATGTGCTAGCATGCTATATCGTTGTGTTTCGGCACAACATTCCGCCTCAGTTAGTCAGCCGCCCACAAGCGCGAATTCGCATGAATTTCGCACTCGGATGCGCGAACATGTTTTAATAAATTAATTGATGTGACGGCACCACTTGTTTCGATGTTCGATTTAGCGCGATGTATGTTTTAGTTTTTCTGATTGGTCAAAGATCAATAAACTGTGCTTGTCTGTCTGTTACGTCTAATGTTAAAATTTTCGTAGTGCCAGTAGTAATTACTTGGATATAAAACTGTCTGTCTACATTTCTAAGATCGTACGTAGGTACAATGTGTTTTCTATTCGTCTACTTTTTTTATAAGATGATCATACGAGGAGCAAAAATAATTGTTTTTTTAGTGCAATGTCTCCGCCCATAGATCTTGTAGAGATCTATACCTACGCGTCTTTTTTTCTATATTTTTTCCACCGATGCGGATCTAATAAACTCAATTATCAACACCACATCCGATCATTACTGTTTAATGAAGGTAGTTTCTCTCATAATTTACTATTGCCCAATACGCATTTTCCTTTGTACTGTTTCTAGCGTATATTAAGCCTTTAAAGGCTTTATATACAATACTCGTATATATAAATATATTCAAAAATACTATTCTGATATGCCTCATCCAATCCATTCATAAGCCCGGGACACCAGATAGGTACGCCCCAATTTGGTTATGGGTCGTGCGAAATGCAGTTCACTCGACTATTATAATATTACCCATATAAATAAAGCGCTTGGATAAACCAGCCATATTTATTACCGTGGCAAATCGCAGAAATATCACTTTGAGCTAGACCTTTGATTTCAAAATTAGATAATAGGCCATTGTACTGTAGCACAAGATGGTGACCTACGCGGAATGCCCATGAGAACGATGCCAATCAATGGATAAAACATTTGAAACTTTAACTTATCAATGATATTTTAAACCCCTATAAGGAAAATCTATACTTTTTTTTTTTTAAAGCTTACTAGTAATGCGGGTCGCACATTACTAGTATTCTTGTTAACCCCTCGTGCTAAGCTAGATTGCTTGTGTTACGAGTGGTTCACGTCGGTAGTGCAATGGGTGGGGTTTGAACCGGCAACCACATGATCGCAAGTCCGACGCCCTAGCCATTATAGGCTACCGCCGCTATAAAGCTGAAGAGTTTGTTTGTTTGCTTGAACGCGCTAATCTCAGGAACTACTGGTCCGATATGAAAAATTATTTCAGTGTTAGATAGCCCATTTATTGAGGATATATATCATCACGCTAACGCGGACGAAATCGCGGTCAGAAGCTAGTATAAAATAATTTTACTTAATAAGTAGTCTTCCTACTTGGCTATTTAAAAACCTTAAATATCGTTGCCTGATTTCTTGTTTGACATTCAAACATTCAAAAATACCATTCTTACTTTAATATCGCCAACCTTGTCTTTGATTAGCAATAAGCATCACTTACATTCAGGTTTACATTTTACTTCGTCATCCAATATTGTTAGCAATTTCATCACCTAATTCACATTCAGGTTTCATGAATGAACATTAAAGTCAAATGATAAGGAATTTATAAAAACCCGTTTACTGAATAAATATTAACAAGACCGTGAAAATGAAACGAGTTGTTGATAAACTTATGTAGTGCGTAATACTCGGTGGGCGTAGTGAAAGGAAGCGATACTCATGAATGAAAATTGACGGCTATGTTTGTCTGTGGTTTGTAGGTACAATGTCTACTGGATTGCCTAATTATTTTGTTTGCGCCTAATGTTTACTACAGTTTGGAATTTTTTAACAATATAAGATGCTTTTAAATAATTGAAGAGGTTAACCTCCCCAAACTATTAAAATTAAAATACTTTGGGGCAGTTCAGAATATTATAATAAGAGTATTTTTATTTGTTGTTTGGGTATATTATTATAATATACAGCACTGAAAACCAGAAACAATACCCTAAAATACATTACCAAAAATAACTTTAACATATTGAGGAAACCCAAAAGGAATAAATTAGGTCACTATTCAATGATATATAGATCATCCTACAAAATAGTACCGAGTCTACAAAGTGTTGTACACTAAACTCAAAAAAAAAACTGAATCTTTTGACCTAGGCTACCTCAATAGCTTAGCGATTAAAAGTAGTAACGTGAACAGGAGACCTTATATTTTGCTGGACCAACTGTCACAACATTCATAACCAACGCAATGATTCAAAGTGCAATTCAAATTTGGAACACAGCACAGATTGTTCAATACGCCGCCACCGCCCACCTACAAGCCCACAGATGACATAACGTCTGAGTCATTGTTGCATAGAGCGATGCACCCATTGCGATGTAGTAGCGTTATAATGTCGGTAGCATCGATAATGCGTATGATTGTGTTTGTTTACTTTCATCTTATACCTATTTAAAGGGAAAATATTTCGATATTTGAGAAATAGTTAATCCTGTGCGGATGGACCATAGATTATTTAGCTATTGTGGTAAAACAGAGTACATTTAGATGTTATACGCAATAAGGTTCGTCTACTTCCTACATTATACAAGATATAGACATAACATAATTTACGTTGTTACAAGTGATAAAAGTCCTGCAGAGTTCATATGGGTGAGTACCACTGCATTCCCAGAAATTCTAACGCCAAGCAATAATCTGTAATTATCTCATTAGCCTAGTGGTCCTTAGCGCGACTGCTATGCTAGAGGTCCTGGGTTCGTTACCAGGTCGAGCAAAGTGTTATTGGTTTTTCCTATGAAATTCCCAGTAGCAGCTCGGAGTTTAGAATTTGTGCCCGGTTAATAGCAATAGGCTCGCCCCCTATTACATGGGACCTAAACATACCGGCGAACTGTGGGTGTACATTAGTACACCTCTGCCTAACCCTTCGGGGAATACAGGCGTGCTGGTATGTTATGTTATGTTATTCAGTTCTAGTTTGAAGGATAGCGTGGGCGTTGAGTGTCTACCAGTGTGACATCTGCACTCGGTAACAGTTGAACGACCGTCCCTTTCCGCCACTCAGTAATGGATTCACTTTGTTTTTTAGGCTGGTAGAATCACGCTGCCTGTACGCTGACCGTCGGCGCTAACAGCCGAAATGTATGAACATCTAGCGAAGCACGCGCTAATTTGCTACGCATTATTCTTAAACGCTTCCTAGACGTTCATGCGTTTCGGCTGTCAGCACCGACGGTCAGCATGACTCTAAAACCAGCCTTATTATAGTATGGAAATTCTCATAGATCATCTGCCACCTGGGGAAGCAACAGGGCTGGCTGACGCTGAGCTGTCTGGCGCTTACCGACTAAAAACCTTTCTTGCCTTCAAACTCCCTATAGTCATGGCCAATGGGATTTGTGACAGTCACCACAACCATGATAGGTCTGGGCCTCTTCAAAGGGCGAGGCTTGGTCTCTCATCCACACGCCCGCTACCTACTGGGGCGATAGCCCCAAGGCAGCCTCCCGCAGGCCACAGCCCATGGACTGTCTGGCAAATTTGACTGCCTGATATCTCTTGGAAATCTCTATTGAACGCTGTCCATCTTTAACAGTTATCTCTTCCGTCTTTTTCGCATTTCTTAATAGCAATAATCGCATTCCTTTATAATAATCCAGCAGCAATATTTTAACCCCTTAAATGAGGCAATGGGATTCAATTAGGTGTAACCACCAGAACACGGCCCAAGGGCGCTCTAAATTCCGTATCCTACGCTACAATCATAGTGTCATTTACGATCTAAGTACCTATCCGAGCCTTTTCCCGATTACGACAAGGTCGGCCTCCAATCTAATTCTAACTTGTATACGACCTGCGAAGCTCAATTACTGGGAAATACTGATATTTTGAAGTTAGAACGACCGTTAAGTAGTAAATGTAAAGATATTCGTAAACGTAGCACTCCTACCTGTTAAACTAGCACTGGGGTAGTTCATTGGATCTCCACACAGATGAAATATGTGTATGGCTTGCTAGTTGGTAGCTGGCTAGTTTTTACGGGTCTCTTTATTAGCGTATATTATATGCGATTAGTGTCTGTAAACGAAGACAGGAAAAAGGTTTAAAATAGTTAACTTTTTAAGAAAAGAAAATTGTCTTTTTATGGGATAGGGGGGCAAAGGAACAGACGGATCACCTGATGGTATGCGTTTACCATGGACATCCGCAACATCAGAGGAGTCGCAAGTTCGTTGCCCGCCTTTTAAAATGGTTTGGGCCTCCGGTATAATATCCTCACTCACTTGGCGAAACACAACGTAAGTGTTGTTTCACGCCGGTTTGCGAAGACGTGGGTATCACCTTTTCGTGCCGAAGCATGGCTCTCTCATGGTAAATCTAGCATTTTGTGGCCTATCTTCAGAACCTACGATCTGACGCCAACCAATATATGGGACCAATCAGGAAATAGGTCCTATATTCTATCAGAGAAATATAGGAATGTCTAAATTTGTTTACGATCGGTAAATTTAGTGAGTTATACACATCAATAATCAACTCATTATATGTCCCACTGCTGGGCATGAGTCTCTTCTCACCACCCTAGCCTAATGCAGGTTGGCAGACTTCAAACGCTGTCGAGAAAATCTCTCAGACGTGCAGGTTTCCTCACGATGTTTTCCTTCACCGTTTAAGCGGGTGATAATTAACAATTAATACAGACATAACTTCGAAAAGCCAGAGGTGCGTGCCTTGGATTTGAACTCGAGACCTTTGACGTGGCTGTCCAAGGGTCATATAACTGTTTCTATACACATAAAAATAATACAGTAATATTGAGAACCTCCTGCTTTTTCTAAGTCGGTTAAAAAACAAAAAACTGATAACCAAGAAGAAAATTAATTTCTAATCTTTTTTAAATTACTCGTGGGCCCCTCACAAGTAGTCCTGCCCTTTAAACTGAAATAAAAAACAGCTGTCAAAGGATAATGCTAACACCATCTACTGGCATTACCGAAACCAGCATACAACGCCATATTAATTTTGGTCCGTGTTTTGTTTCTGTGAAATCAGTCAATCCATTCCCGATACAAAATGTATGAGAAAATCTTCATAATTTTCATTTCGATCGTAAAGATCGAAAATCGATCCAGCCATTCTTGAGTTATAAATGGTATTATTAACCAAACTCTATTTTATATTATATATCTATAGATGATAATCTTAGATAACATTATAGTGATAAACAACGCAGGATGCATTACCTATTAAAGGATACAACCCGTACTCTGCAGCCGTAGGTAATTCCGCAATCAGCTGCCGCAGTCATGTTTCCACGTAATTAGGATTACAGGTCATGCTGTGCCAGTCACGAGTAATCAGACGCCTGGCGCATGTTATTATACCTAATTATTAATAATACATGGTGCACGATGCTGATTACGATAGCATAGGGCTAGGTCGCGATGGTAGCGGCAGTTTTTGAGCGGAAAGTCTATGTGTATGCGTAATTGATTTATTTACCGTCGGAGAGCCATGCTTCGGCATGAATGGGCCGGCTCGACCAGAGTGGACGGCCACGGCTACACAGAATACCGGTGTGAAACACGTTGTGTTTTGCCGAGTGAGTGAGCATACCGGAGGCCCAAACCCTTTTAAAAGGCGGACAACTCAGTTGCAACTCGTTGGGTATCGCGGGTGTCCATGGGCGTCGGTAATCGCTTAACATCAGGTGATCCGTCAGCTCGTTTGCCCCCCTTTCCCATAAAAAAAGCTACAGGTTGTTCCGGGTCTGTGCATTTGTGTATGTGAGAATTCTTAGTACCTACTATCTATATATAATAATAAAATACTTAAGCAGAGAATGAAAACAATTTTCAGTTGCATCTGCCTCGGTACTGTGGTCCCAAAGACTACTACAATAGAGGTCCTGGGTTGGAATACCACGTCGAGCAATGTGTTATTGGATTAAAAGTGGCTGTCAATTTTATCGTCATTAATATAATATTTGACATAGAAGCAAATAAGTTCTTATTTTGATTTTTGATTGAGCTCAGAACCTTCTGTTGGTGTCATGGTGAATGACTCTATTCACAAGTTCACACCACAGAGTAAGAGAAGGCAAGTCCAATTTACTGACGGAACAAGTCTCAAAAGCCCTGAGTGTTTCTCGCATAAAAAAATATACCTACACAAACTCAATGGAGACAACGTTTTCATTATTATTTTTTGCATTAGACTCCTAGGAAATGACACGCCACTTACATAATGTAATTTAATTAATTTTAGTAGTGTAATTGGTCCTAAATCGTTTTACTTAAAGTTAAAAAAAATTATAGATGTTTAACTCCGTTGAGGTGAAAAATTTAACTTCATAACTCATTTAGCGGCTTCCCGCTTGCTGTATGACCTCGTCCGGAAGGGCGTTATAATATTACCAACGAATATTTTATTCGCTCATTAATGGTACTTTTGTCAGATTTCGCGTAGTATCGATCGAAGGTCATGCTGATTGTGGTTACAAGGCCTGGAATAAACCAGTGCGATCACCGCAATTGGCATTGTTTTTTTAACTCATTTTATTGAAATATAGAGGTGGAGACAGATCATCCGCTCCAGATGCAACCCTGATCCTTAGACATGAGGGACCGACTAAGAGAGATTGAAATAAATTATTAATTTTTGAAAATTTTGATAACGAATCCTAATTTATATGCGTCTAAACGTTGGAGAGCCATGCTTCGGCACCAATGGGCCGGAGTGATACCACGGCCTCACAGAAAACCGGCGCGAAACAATACTTACGTTGTGTTTCGCCGAGTGGGTGAGGATACCGAAGGCCTAAACCCTTTTAAACGGCGGGCAACGCACTTGCGACTCCTCTGTTTTTGCGGGTGTCCATGGCCGGCGTGAATCGCTTACCATCAGGCGATCCGTATGCTCATTTGCCCCCCTATCCCGTAAAAAAACATCATTTCTTGAAAAACTAATTTAAGAAAGGACCTCTGAAGAATTAAGTTGGTAGCAATATCACGCGCATTCAGATTGCGTAATTCTCTACTATTTCATCCTTTGATAATCCTAGTGGTTCTGAGCGTGACTGCGACGCTAGAAGTCCTGGGTTCGAATCCCAAGTCAATAATCAATAAATGCAGTCATCAACTTGTCAATGGGTATGTAATTGCTTCAATTTCACGGGAAATTGTCAATAAATGCCTATATATCTTTATCCTCATTCATTCCATGTTTTATCAAAAACCGTAAATATCTAGTGTGTATAGCAAAATACTCGCTATCAGTTGTTTATTCATTTAGTCAGCTCGGATCAAAGGACCATAGGTATTGCACCACTTGCGCTGTATGACACTGCATTGCACAATAAATGTAACCCTCGAAGCACGATATCGTTCGTGATTGTACACATACACTCAGTACGGGGGGGCTATTAATCTGCACTTCATTTCACCACAATCACAATCAACTGCCTAGTGGTCCTGAGCGCGACTGCTACGCTTGAGGTCCTGGGTTCGATTCCCAGGTCGAGCTAAGTGTTATTGGGTTTTTCTATGAAATTCCCAGTTACAGCTCGGAGTTTGGAATTTGTGCCCGGTGAATGGCAATAGGCTCGCCTATTACATGGTACCTAAACATACCGGTGAACTGTGGGTGTACCTACATTAGTACGCGTCTGCCTAAACCTTCGGGGAAAACAGGCGTGATGGTATGTATGTTAGTTCACCGAAATTGTACGCCGCATTTGTGATATACCATCTCGCCTGAATTTCTGGATGGGCTAGGTAGACTTTTAGTATAAGGCTAGTTCCCAATAACAAATCCAGCGATAGATTTTCTTACTAAAGATACGATTTTGACATTATTTGTATGGTCCTTATGTCAAAATCCTATCTCTAGTAAGATCGACCGTTCGTCGCCAAGGTTTCTACAGGATGTTTTAAAGGAAATAGCACTCACTTCACTCTTCTAGACAGTTTTACAAAAATACTGCCTTTTTATAGAGATCTCTACAGTACCTACCTAGTGCAACCACAGTTCGCCGATATGTTTAGGTCCCATACAATACAGGCCGTACCTATTGCCATAAACCAGGCACAGATCTCTGAGCCGATGTTGAGAATTTCATAGAAAAATCCAATATACACTGCTCGACCTGGGAATCGGATTCATACACATTGACATTGACATTTACCGTGCACAAAGCGAAACTTTGCTACTGAGAATTTCTTTGCACATGTACCTACCACACTATTGAGGCTATACCCTCTCAACTGGCACTACCTTCGCGCGCCGTTACGGATATCGTAATAATAGTAACGTAAGCAAAAACAAAATTCAGCCAGGACTGTCAAATTAAGAAAAACCTAACATGAATTACCACTTAGAAATACTGTCACAGTTGGTTGTTTACTTGTTCTCTTGCGCAGTTGAAGGGAACATGATAATGTACTCTAAAACTGAAATGCGGTGCATATAATGTAAAAACGATATGAGTTATTTAACCCGTCACCACAAGCCCTTTCTTCTCAGTATGTCTTGCCAAACACACTTGTCAAAATAAGATACAATTTATAAAAGTGTTAGGTGCATAGTCAGGGTGCATAGGTAGCGAATGGCATCTGACGTTTTTGCCATGGAGATCTGCAAAAAAAAGGTTTGGTACGTAGGAAGATAACAAAACAAATATTTAGTGTTACCTTTTTACGTACAATCTTTGTCAAGGAGAGTTTAGGCGGGAAAATGTAAAGTGCACATTGTCGATTTTATATTATTTTTCAAAACTTGAATTTCTCCGAAGTGTAATGTGTAATTATGGTGGATAATTAACCATTAAGTGTTCGTGAACGTGTGAGAGTGTAGGCAAATGATATAAAATTGAAAATCGTGACTTTTTGGGTTCACTCCTAAACTCCATCGAAGCCTCAATAAAGTTTCTACCGTTTTATTGGGGCAACTGAACTTATACTTGACACTGGCGACAATCCCATGATGGGAAATATTCTTTGAATACTTGATTACTTTATTACTTGACACTGGCAAATACACAAAAAGTGTGGCGCCATAATAAAAAAAAAAAAACCTTTTTACGTACAATCTTTGTCAAAACACAGATGACATTGACATATGACATTGCGTAACTTTTTTATTGTACTCTTAAAAGCTTATAAGCTACCGATAGTGGCACTATTACACATAAAATGTCTCGCGTACAAAAATATTTTTCGTAAACAAAAGGACTCTGCCATAAAAAAAGAGATGTCTGTCTAATTAATATGAGGGCTAATATAGCATCTCTTGTGACCTTTTTTGTCTAAAATCGTATTGGTCAGGGCTTACATACTTCTCTGTCTACATATTATGTATTATGTACAAAACCTGCTATGTGTAGCGATACCTTTTTCCACTACATAGGTGCGGCTTCCAATGTAATCAGTTGCGCCAGAAATATCAATACTTTACGCTTAGCGACTGCCATCAGACTTTCGCAACTGGATTGAAATGTTATCCGACGACAAGGTGCCTATATCAAATTCCCCACGCTAATCCCCTAGAAAGATAGCTAGATTTTCCTGGATTTCACATGTTAGCACTCGGTCAGCTCGGTCTAGATAGATAGATAGAATATACTTTATTGCTTTCGCATTATTTCGGGACTAACGTTCTCCTTCAAAAATCATGGACATGTAAATTAAAACAGGATTAATTAAAAAATATATAATTTAATTTATATAATCTTGTCGGGTAACCACATGTCAACATTATATGTATCATTAAAGCTATGTTTATTTATTTAAACTCGTAATAGTAAACCACGCTATGACAAGGTCATGACATAACTCATTCAAAGGCAGTCAATTTTATCTAGTATTGAAATTATCTTCTCTATCGGGGACGAGGACACAAATGAGTTAGGTACGTGGTTCGTGTGAACTGTGCCACAGAATAGACAGATACAAAAGGTCCATCATTATGATTTATGGTAACTATTGCCAAATACACCTTGCCAAGGTTTTTGAGCTCCCTAGATTGTGGTCGAGCTACAGTCACTGATGCTTCAGCTGGGACTGGTCTACTCAAAGCCGCTATGGCTCTTTCTTCAAAGGGCCATCTCAGACATACCCTACACTGTAACACTCACATATTGCTACTACTCTGTCAGGACTTTCAAAGAGACCATGATTCTCTGAGTTTGTTCAGGGTTTCTTCTCAGACGTCGTCAGTTAGGAAATGCCGGTGCCATCTAGTTTAAAAAATATAATAACAGTGACTTGTAAAAGTGTCTTTAAAAGATCTATTTACAAATAAATATCATTAATCATTTATCAATACATTGCTTATTCAGCAGTAGAGCTCATTTCCCTCGGTTGCTGCTGCTCCCTTATCATCAAACGGCTCAGATTTCTCTTTTCTCAACATGAGTTTTTTTTTATTTTTGCTATCTCTCTTTTTTTAAATAAGAGAGATAACAGAAATAAATAAATAAGGTTAGGAATTCCGTGCAATCAATTAGTCTTTTAGCCTACCTTTGTAGGTACAGCTATCACCACCTGCATCGATCGATCATCGATAAATCACTAATAATAGAAGGTAACGAGTGCACCTTCTATTAATTTTATTGTACTGTGTCTTTTATAAGTATCAACACGTGCACACGAGCGCATGCGTTAGGCTGAGCGCATGATGCATTTGCGCGCGTACTCGTCCGAGTAAATGCGAGCATGACCCCAGTATGTGGGGTAATCGCTCTACGAAAGGTGTTATGATTCAGTTGGTTACCTACATTCAAGATGAATGAACATCTAGTAAGACGCAACAGCAGCGACATAGCATAAGGTTTGAGTTGTAAGTCAGGGAACGATGGCGAAATGCCTAGTTTATAGAAAGTTCAGATGTATATATTCAGAGTTTTATAGAAAAATCCATTAATACTCTGCTTGTCCTGTCTGAGCTACTGCTGGGATCTACAAAGAAAAACCCAACAATAATGCACTACCTGGGAATGGAAACTAGGACCGCCTGCGTAGCAGTCACGTTCAGGACCACTATCATAAAACATAGTTTGAAAAAGTAAACAAGGCTTTTTCATCGTGGGAGATTCATGCTTCGCCACGAATGACCCGACTCGATCGGAGTGATACCACCGGCCTCACAAAAAACCGGTGTGCAACAACACTTACGTTGTGTTTCGCCGAGTGAGTGAGGCCAAACTCTTTTATAATGTGGACAACACTTGGGACTCCTTTCTGGTGTTGCGGGTGTCCATGGGCGGCGGTTATCGCTTACCATCAGGTGATCCGTCTGCTAGTTTGCCCCCTTATCCCATAAAAAAAACAATTCTCATTGTCATAAAGTTCAAGTTAGTATAAATCTAGCAACTCCTCGTTGTATGCTTTTCTTGGAACCTCGCTGGGTATACATGGAGCCACGTGTAATAAGAGAACACGTGTATCGACCGAGCCTGCGAAGGACTTACATGTGGATAAATGTATGGCTAATGTTGAGCTAGTTAACATAGCTGGGCAATAAGGCCAACAGGGAGCTTGTTTTCAAGTTCTAGATAATTATGTATAAAATTTATATCATTACTAGCTTCTGCTAGGCTTGTGTAGTACATGTACAATGTACTATTAGGAATTGATTCCCGACACAGACTAGTACGAACTATTCCTTTTCCATTCTATTACATCATTCCTTTAGTACTTCGTCGTTCGTCGTAGTCTCTGGCTCTCTAGTTCTGTACGAACTACGAACTGAGCGGTGAGCGACGGAGCGCTCCGTCGCTTACCGCTCATTTGAACTCGACTAGTACATTTGAACGACTTTACTATTAACCGTCGCTCACTAGCAAGAACAAAGCTATTTCGAACTTTATGTCTATGATCCCAGTGATTATTTTTGTTCACTTTTCCTTCAGTGAGCTACTGTACTAATAGTACTAGAAGACCGAACTAGTACATTTGAACAATTGTACTAGTACGGAGCGCTCCGTTCATAGTGCGAGCAAGAACAAGCCTAGCTTCCGCCCGCGGCTTCGTCCGCGTGGAATAGTTACTTAGTCTTAGCGATAGATGATATATAGCCTATAGCCTTCCTCAATAAGTGGACTATCTAACACTGAAAGAATTTTTTCAAATCGGTCCAGTATTTTTTCAAATCTAGAGATTAGCGCGTTCAAGCAAACAAACAAACTCTTCAGCTTTATATAATAGTAGGTATAGATAACGATCGACCTCATGGTGAGCGTTACTAAGTTTTGCCCGGTTAATGGCATTAGCGTCATCCGTTATTAGGCCCTAAACTTACTGGCGATCTGTAGGTGTACGTTAGTAAAGTAAACTCCGCCCAACCCTTCCTCATGGATACATACAGGCGTGATGGTAAGTTATTTTTTAGATTCATTTTAATTTATTTATATACATATGGCCCCAAAATAGGATTTACTCCTGTATCGTGATTCGTGGGTGCTCTTACAAACACTTACAAGTCTCAAATACACAAACGCTCAGACTCGGTTATTTTAGAGTAAAAGTAAAAGAGGTTATTTTAGAGGTTAAATAAAACTCCGACCCGCTATTGAGAATTTCATACAAAAATCCAATAATACTATTTCAAACCTCAACTTTTAGAGTCGCTGTGGTTAGGCTCACATGAGGCAGTATACCTCAATATCCATTGTTATATAAAAAAAGGTCGTATAAAGTCCGATCGACGTAACCCAGTAGTCCACCGGCCTATGCACTTGTAATCGTGCATGGGAGAGGTCGACTAAGGACTGACACACGCTCGACCCAAATGACATAACCGTGACGAACATTGAGGTAAGAGAACCTAACCTAGTGGTAGCTTCTGTGTACGTAAGGGCATTAAAGACCTTTATGTGCCCCGCTTAACAAAAATCATTCAGTTGCATAAACGCATTAAGAAAATATAAAAATGTATAAAATTGACACATACCTACAGTCATGAGAATCTATACTAATATATAAAGCTGAAGAGTTTGTTTGTTTGTTTGCTTGAACGTGCTAATCTCAGGAACTACTGGGCCGATTTGAAAAATTCTTTCAGTGTTAGATAGCCCATTTATTGAGGAAGGCTATAGGCTATATAGCATCACGCTACGCGGACGAAGTCGCGGGCAGAAGCTAGTAATTATATACTTGGCAAAAATTAAAAGCGATTTTCTCTTAAAGTATTGATTGAAAATGTATAGGTAGTTAGTTGTATTATTCAGATATTTCACGATAAAATAGCTTCGAATTTTAAAAAGTGTATTCATATTGTCAATTTTAGCGCAGGATAGGCGGATAGAGCGAAACTTTTCATACATATATCTACGAAAAGGAAAGATTGTTTATGAACTTAATGGCTTCTTGCAGTACCTTGTAATTGATGCTCAATTCGTAATCTTCTACGTTTTTGCGTAGATAACTCTTAACACTGTGTACACATTTTACACATTTTATCTGCTGATTTCTGATAAAATCTCATAAAATCCGTAAAAAGTAGTTTTATTTCAACATTTTATCCGGTAACTTTATGAGGTATCGCCGCTAGAGTTCCTACCTCATTGGTACTTGCATACCGCAGCCGCACACATTCGGAAATTACAATGCGTCAAATGCATGCGCGTGATTCATCGTGGTAGACCTAACTTCGAATAGGTACTATTTATTCTTTACGATGTACCTACGGCTTGTAATTTTCGGGCGAAAAATTGCTATTGAAAACGTTCAATTAAACAGTGAGACATTTTTACGTAGGAAAATTCTCCGCCCCTTGGGGAAATGCGAGGTGTATTGGACTTCACTTTGAAAGGTGACTTACTTAGATTCGTTTCAAATCACCACTTGGAGCGCAGAAATAGCAAATCAATTGATTTTTTCGTGAAAGGCTGAAACAAAGCATAAGGTTTGAATTAGCCTGACTCCTAAACTATTATAGGTGTAGGTATGTTTCTCTGTGTTAGGAGTCAGTGTTTCATCGTAAAAGCAGCCAGTAAGTAATATAATGTTAAAGGCTGGCTCTCTGAAACTCTAGGCATTATATCCAAGAGCCTGACTAAATTAGCCATTACCATCTACTGTCAATATTTGCCTCTTTTTCCCTCAAATATACACAAATTAGCATTCCATACATACATACGAGTACAACTGCAGTTTTTAACAACAAGCGCTTGTCACGTCGTGAGTCACTCCTTAATTGATTGTTTTATAGCCGAACGCGACCACAGCGTGTTTACGACACACAATGGCCATGTTTTTGCCCTAATCGAGTGCTATGTCCTCCAATAATTGTAATTACCATATTTATGAATCGTATAATTTAGGCCTTGAATAATCACTGGCGGTCTTGAAAAAACAACATTGTGAAAATATTGTGTATCAAAACGTTTCATAAACGCTTGATAAAGCTTATTTGAAATATAAACTTTTTAACTGGAACTTACGGTCCAGTGGGCCTAATTGCCCGTTCAAACGTACCAAAATAAATCGTAATTCAAACACAATTTAATCAAATATATTATTATTTGGATTCGGAAACCATTAATATGGGTTCGCTGCTAAATACATCACTGGAAATAAAAGTGAATTTAGTTCTTTATAAATTTACGAAGTTTCGACCGGTTTTCAGGTCGACTATTTAGTAAGTTTATTAAGTATATACATGCCTTTTACTTGCGCTGAACAGAAACAATCTGCGACGTTGTGAGGAGGCTGATGAAACGCCACTTCACTTTCTTGAGGAATGTGGATCGCTAATACACAAGCGTAGCGCTCATCTAGGAAAACATAGATGAAATAAAAGAGCTCACCCCTAAGAAAATCCTACAGTTCATAGTAGCTGCAGGATTCAGCGGTGAACTCTAACTCAACAATTGGCGATCACAATAGTTCGCAGTGATACTATAGCTGCAAGCAAACAATAAAAAAAAAGTTTATTAAGTAGTAAGAGGTAGGAAGAAACCACAGACCGCCACGATTGCTTCTACTACTTATATATGACTAGCTTCGGCCCGCGATTTCGTTTGCGTAGCGTGATGATATATAGCCTATAGCCTTCCTCAATAAATGGGCTATCTAACGAATCGGACAAGTAGTTCCTGAGATTAGCGCGTTCAAGCAAACAAACAAACAAACTCTTCAGCTTTTTATATATATTAGTATAGGTAGATATAGATTAATTTTATAGTTTCCATAATTCATTAACTTCCGAGGTTCTTAATTTAAAACTTCCAATCATAAGCCGATCGGCCAACCGAGTTTCATTGAACGGACCTCTTTCAGTCTTAAACCGATTTTCTAGCAACAATGCAGTCTAGATTGCAAAACAGCTTAGGCTAAGGAAATTACATCTTACCAAGCTTCCTACAGCTTCATAAAGTTTTTCATAGAAAACGTCTTAGTCCTTCGTTGTAAATTGTTTTAGCTTAAGCTTAATCTAAGCTAAACCCAGCCTATAAACATGTTTTAAATCATTATCATCAACATTATCTACAGCTAACCTTACTGAAGAAATATAGTAGGTAAGCAAAAATACTATATTTCACTTCGAAACTAATAAAAAAACAAATCTTTGTATTTTTTAATAAGTTTATTCTGAAAAATACAGTCTATATTTTGCCAAGCCGTATTGACATTTCTTTACACGATTGAACCATAAATGAGGAGATCCATAGAAGAATTAAAGTTGCCGACATAGCTCAAAAGATTAGCAAGCTTAAGTGGCAGTGGGCGGGGCACATAGCTCGTAGAACTGACGGCCGCTGGGGCAGGAAGGTTCTCGAGTGGAGACCACGCACTGGAAAACGCAGTGGGGGACGATCTCCAACGATGATTTTAGAAATACTAAAATAGTATAATTATGTTCCTTAATTAAGTGCTTCTTTGTTACACATAGAATATATATTTTAACTAGCTTGTGCCCGCCGGTTCGCTCACATGAGGCTAGAGGATTAAAAATTAATCTCAATAATAATCTAATAAATAACCAACAGTGATGAACTCTTCTTTTTATGGGTCTGTATATATCAGAGAGGTCAAGCTGTATCTCAGGATTCGTTTAATTAATTGAGATAAGAAGTTCACCACATATACTTTATAACAAAATTAAAATCTATTTAGTAGATTTTGCGCAAACCCGTAACAAACAGACAAGAATTGTAAAAATCACAAGTTTGGGTTCAGAGATGTACGTAGGTACAACCCACTTTTTATTAATTATCTTCAATGACAGACACAGCTTTTTTACAATTTTATAATAGTAGAGATTTATCGCGTCTATCTATCGCGAGCTGGGTTTTGTGGCCTTTTACATACAACACGCGTTTCTTCACAGCTTCCAGAGGAAGTTTTGCACCTATTCTTGGCTAAATTAGTAATAACTGTACTTAATTCTCTTGTATTTAAAATAAATATATAATTATTATCAGAAATTATTATCATCATTGTCATTTTCTAGTGTGTTAACATTATAGAAAATACATTATTTTGAGTGTAAGGAACTTTTTAATAAAGATATCACAGACTACCGGAGTGAAACAAGCTTACGTTATCATTCGCCGAGTGAGTGAGGATACCGGAGTCCTCTTTAAAAAGGCTGGCAACGCAACTGTGACTCCTCTGGTGTTGCGGGTTTCCGTGGGCGGCGGTAATCGCTTACCATCAGGCGATCCGTCTGCTCGTCTGCTCGACTGAACAGATTTTCATGCGGCTTTGACCAATACCAATTTTGACAGTGTTTCATGAGGACAGTTTTAAGTTGTTAACCTAATCACAAATACAGGGACCGATTAGACCCAACTGTCATTTTTATGTGATTAAACTTCACGCTACGATCCTTAGGAACGGGGCAACGCAGGTAAAACCGCGGGCGGGCCGCTAGTCAAATATACAATGCATATAAGTTAATTACTTTTTAGTAGGTAGTCTTTGATGGAGCTGTGAATTTTTCTACATTTTTATACATACATTCAATGTTACAGTTACTTGCACTACTGTGCGCACGATTAAGCTTATCTTATCTCGCTGTTACTTGCGAATTCAGATTTATTTGGTTCTCACGGGAACGACTTGGTTCTCTGGGAACATTTTGTCCCAAGTCTAGGGTCTTCGGCCCGACAAACACAACTGGCACCTGAAGGTTATGCTTGATAGTTTTTTTCTTGATGTTTAATAATATAATAATAATACAAACACCTTCTTCAGTAGGAAACGAACCAACACACTTGGCGTAAGCCCGTGGTTGGCACGTCACACTCACCAGCAATGCTGAGATTCGAAACGGATACGTAACACAATATAATAAATATTCTTCGACATTTTACACAGCACCATCTAGTCCCAAACTAAGCAGAGCTTGTACTATGGGTACTAGACAATGGATATAATACTTATATACTTTTTTTTTGTAAATACTTACTTATAATACATAAGAAACACCCAGACGAACACAAACACTTATATTCATCACATAAATATTTGTGCCCTGTGGGAATCGAACCCACGACCTCATGGTCAGCAGTCCGGTACTCAAACCACTAAACCACAGAGGTCGTCAAAGAGGTTTAAACAACTGCCTCATAAGTCTAGAGGTCCCGAGCGCGACTGCTACGCTCGAGGGTTCGATTCCGAAGTGGAGGATAGCGTTATTAGCTTTTTCTAAGAAATCCTCATCATACTTATGCTACTCTTGGCACTTCGCTGGGTATACATGCGAACACTGAGCTTATTTTCTGAGTAAATATTATATGAAGTTGACATATTATATTAAGAAACTGCCTCATTAGCTAGTGGTCCCAAGCGCGACTGCTACGCTAGAGGTTCTGAGTTCGATTCCCGGGTCGAGCGAATGTGTTTTTGCGTTTTTTCTATGGAATTCCCAGTTTGGGATTTGTGCCCGGTTAATGGCTATAGGCTCGCCGCCTTTTAGACCTAATCATACCAGCGAAATGAGGGTGTACATTAGTACACAGAGGTGTACTAATGTCCCTTAATGAGGCCTAGCCCTTCGGGTGATGTTATATGTTATGTTCTATTTAGAGTCCTAGGTTGCTACGCTGAACATTTGAACCTGGGTTTGACTTCATTGTACTGGGTATGACTATTACTGGGTTTTTTATAAATTCTAATACAACGACACACTGCCACAAAATGTTCCATATACCTACGTATATCCAGTATAAGCTGACCTTGCGTCGTATAAGCTTTACGAACACTTAGACGTCAACTTATACTAGTCTTAAGTGTGTCGTGACGTCGCAGTTCACGCTGAATCATATCAAAAGCTCCATTTTAATCCCTGTTCTAACTGATCTGCTGATCTATTTGCCGTAATGATCATGTATCACATCCGTTTCCTGTTTCAGCCTACCCACGACGAGCGCCTGAACTCTAGAATAGACTCAATGATAGAGGAAGGACTCATTCAAGAACTACTCGACTTCCACGAGAGACACAACAAACAGAGGATCAAGGATGGAATGTAAGACAACTTTCTAACCTCTTATCTTATCTTGTATGGGGTCGAGGCAGCAAGGCCTCAGTGCTTTACGACCCAATGGAATCTTTTGTGCTTCCTCATCCTCTCCCAGTTCTACAAACAGCTATTCCATGAGCTAACCTCTAGATATAAGTATAAACTTTGTTCATAATAATGTTTAAAGACTACTCAGTCCGCGAATATGAGAAAACAGTAAAACAACTTTATTTTAATTTTTAATTACATAACGCGATAGAATCCGTAGTCTTTTTATCTCAATAAGTCTACTCGGTCGTTAGGTCCTGGAACTGCTACGCTAGAGGTCCTCGATTCGATACCAAGTCGAGCATTGTGTTATGGGGATTTTTCTATGAAATTCTCAATATCAGCCCAGATTTTGGAGTTTAGACTTGTGCCCGGTTAATTGGCAATATGCTCACACCCTATATTACATGGGACCTAAACATACCGACGAACCGTGGATGTATATAAGCACAACTCTGCCTAACCCTTCAGGAAATACAGGCGTGAAACTATGCCATACGATTTTAAAATACAAGATCGCTTTTACAGAAATCAGTTCAGAAACTAAATTTGCAAAATTAAATGTCGTATTAATTTTAAAAAATCGAAATTTCATAGCCCTAAACCCAACAGACAGTGAAGTCTGCCGATCGATACGTAATTCGCGAAAAACAAAGGGCATTCGATCCACACAAATTATCCGTGAAATTAAATGGCGCTAAGCGAATCGTTCTCTTAGCAAGAATCGCAAAATTGACAGGAAATTCTTTACAAAGTGCCCAACATATCTTAACACGCGGTGAGTTCAGAAACCATATTTAAATATACTGAATTTGATAGATTGTTGTCATTTGCGTTTGCAGATAGCGTCGCTGTAAGGTATCAGCTTACACTGGACATATTTACTTACATAAAATATATATGATAATTTTAATAGCTTTATTCATTGCGGTTTATAACATAAACCTCTAATTTTTCTGTCAATCATCAAATCAGGCGCTGGTTCACACGGGAATTTTTTTTTTTTACTATGACTTACCAAATCTTACGATTGTCTATAAAAACCTGTAGAAAAATCAAGTATTGCTAAATTGACTTTTGATAGGTATTTTTAAATTGATTAATTGTCGAACATTTTAAACAATAAAAATATAAAGAATTAGATTGATATTCAGATCGAACCTACAGCATGGTGTTCAATTGCTACAAATAGAAGGCACTAGAGTTAGTTCAAAGATCAGGATAAATATATAACACACCGAAACGTAAGGAGTTCACAACCTCTGTCTTCAAACACGCCCCTTTTTACGCGGACCTCCATAGTTTCAAAAAAAGATGCACAAAAACTAAAATGGCGTTCGCGGGCAACGGCCTGTCATCTGCCGTGCGGTGTTGCGGTCGCGTACACTATCATGTTACACCTACGAGCCTATTTTACTATGATACCATTGTTTGATACTTGCTATGGGTAATTTACTAGGTACTTTCGACTGTCAGAAAAGATCAAATTAAACGCTTTTTTATCACAAATCGCGAACGCGTTGAGATCTATATCACGAAAGTGTTTAGGGTCCTTCGATTGATTCGATTTCTACAATTTAAAAGGTTATCTATTACGGTACACCCAAATTTTATTAGATGTTAGTATAACCTCAGTTAATTAACAATATAATAATAGGTAATTTCGTTTCGATTCGACGTTCTTTCGTTTCGATCCCAAGCTTCGACGTTAGATTTTCGTAGTATAGGCTCCTTGATATTTACTCATATGCTATGGAAAGAACCATATAAATTATTCAGCTCATTGTGGCTCACTTCTGGTCAGCATTTCTCCCAGCATGTAGCACAAGACGCAGTCAATAATAGCTTCAAAAATCTGTCCAACAGTGAAGGTTAAAAAGTTCAGGGACCAATCTTCTTCGGTTTTCCAACATCATTTATGTACCAAGTAAGTATACATTTTCTAAAGTTGCCACTATCCTAATTCTCTTTAATTATTTATTGATTAATGTTCTCTGATTAAAGTCATTGATCAAGAACTAAGTACATATTTTTAATTGACGATTTCCAATTTCAATAAGTGTTCAGCTACTTAATTAGTATTCAATTTCATGGAACCAATTACTAAAACTTTCGATTAATTTGGAATTTTACAAAAAGTAAAAGTTGGTAGGTACTTAGTTGTTATTTGTAGCGATAAACCAATTGAATGACCCCGTCGAATGTCTTAGGCCGTCGAATGGCACGGCTCAGCCCTGCCATCAATAATACTCGTACATACGTAAGTACTATTTATGAGTACCTACTCTATAAAAACGTTGCGAGTTGCGACCTTTTTACCATGACAGGTAGTGGTCCGATATAAACACCCGACCCACATTAGCATTCGTGCTTAGGAATGTAGGATAATTAAAATTACATATTTCTTGATGTCACTAGTCTTTCTAGGTCCACAGGGCATAAGATAATTTACTAATATGTATCAAAACTTGTCTTATCCCTCGCTTATGTACTCAGCGTAAGCGCGGGGGTGAAGTGAAATTTAAATCCTTTCCATGTGCAAGTTACAGCTCGGTCAAAATAACTGTACGGGTCTGAAGTTAGCTGTTCCGAGCTTCCGCGCAACTAAATCACTTAAGTAAAAAGCAACAAAAACATTTAAAAAATAATTATGATATTGTAACTGCTGACTAAAAGTAATTTTTATTGGTCTGTTGGACCATATCGAAAGTAGATATACTCCATCAGAAATGGTCAAAATGTATGGTTCGTGACTAACAAATATGGGGACCTATTGACCAATTTTGACACAAAAACGTAGCATATGTCCGCCATGATCCAGAGGTAGATCTCTATACCAAAATTTATAAGAACTGGTTCAGTGCGAAAACGTAATTAAGTACTTCGCATTCATAATATACTTCTCCCGCAGCTTAGCTCATCTGAAGCTATATTAGGATTAGAAATGATTTTTATTTAGAAATGACATCGGGTTCTCAAATAAGGTGAATCTTCGTTTAATATAGTCGACCTCGGTCAAACTTGGACATCCTTCAACGTCCTCACATCTTGTTATCGCAATATTGTACTAGTGAAGTTTGTAATTTATTTATTTTAAAAGAGTGTCCATGGAGTTTCTTGCCGGATTCTTCTCCATAGGATCGACCTTTTGGAACCGTGCAAATAGAATCACAACGTTTCATAAACGCTTGTAAAAGCTTATTTGAAATAAAAACATTTGAATTGAATTGAATGGATCCCAAAAATAATTTAGGTAATCAAAAATCAACAGTGATGATCTCTTCTTTGTATGTGTCTGTATACATCAGAGAGGTCAATCTGTATCTCAGGATCCGTTTAATTATTTGAGATAAGAAGTTCACCAGTTTTTAAGTTGGTACATATACTTTCTAAAATTTTTGGGTTCAGAGAGTTCAATGTACAGACACAGTTGTTTTTACGATTTTATAAAAGTAGAGAAGAAGAGATTTCGTATACTTAGAGTATTAAGTATAAATGGATATTATGAACCTCCTTGTTTCGAAAAAAAAAACAATGTGTCTCTTCCAGTGACGCCACACAACCTTATAGGTCTTCATCTATCCGTTCGGTTCATTACGTGTAAGTAATACGTCATCCAACAAGTACCTACTATAAGCCAACCCTTTGACCTACATGTAGATACGTAAGGACATTGTTCTAGAGAAGTCAACCGACTTAATAATAGGAGAAGGTTCTTCATTTACCACAATTAATTAAAGACCAGTCATTATACTTTTTCTAGAAAATTGTTCAGCTTTCTATATTTCCATTTCTTGAAAGTATACGTAATCAACCCATTATACTGTCCCACTGGCACGGGTCTCCTCTCTCAATCTCTCGAATGAGAGAGATAAGGCTATAGTCTAACACGCTGTGCTAACACGAGCTACAAACTTCACAGAACGTCGGGAAAAATTCTCAGGCAAGCAGGTTTCCTCACGATGTTTTCCTTCATCGTTTAAGCGCGTGATATTTAACTGATAATACGCACATAATATACCTATGATATAACTAGACATTTAGAGCAAAGACAAGGTATTTAAAGCAAACAGGACGCATAATAAAGTCTCCGGCTTAAGATATATTATAATGTAAGTACTTAGAATTACTCATTCCACAGTAATGTGGTCCGGTAACCGATTGGTACAACATAAACAATTCGTGTTTACAATTCAATTAATATCTGTGTTTAATTAACTATACCACGACTAAAATAGTCGTTTTAGTTACAACACTCGCAGAAATCTGGTTCCGGTCTCCAAACCTGATCATATTAGTGTTTTTTTTTGTGTTAATACAATTGCTTCCAGTTGCCTCAATAACCCAGTACCTATAAACGCGACTGCTTCGCTAGGGGTCCTGAGTTCGATTCCTAGGTCGAGCAATGTTACTGGTAAACTAAACACAAGAGTGTTCTTATTCTAACACGAGTTTTCTGTTAGGTAATCAAAAATTATTCTTACCATAAACTTTTAAGGCAACCTACGCTAATAAAAAAAAATCAAATGGAAAAGATTCGTTTGTTACGTTCCCACGTAACGCCTAACGTCTGAATTTATTTTTATTTATGCGATGAATCAACTGATCGATGTGTCACGATTTTTAGTCACATTACCAAGATTTTGTATAGGTAGGTACAATAAAATCTTTTGTGTAAAAAGCTTTAATAGGATGAATTAGTATAATATACTTGTGCCATGTTATTCAATTTGTAAAATAAATCGAACTATAGGAAATTAATCGAATAACTTTTGAAGGTTAAAACGTCAACGTAAAACGAACAAGTTTAAGGTGAACGAACGATACCTGACGATCGTTACGTAATCGATAATCGGTTGGTAAATAATTAAACCATCGACAAAAAAGTCTACCATAAAATGGCGCGCAGATACTCATAATACATGTAGGCAGACATTCGATATTTAAATGTTAGCGTTTTACGTTTTCTTTACTACGAATAATATTTATATTGCTGTAAAATAATATAACTGCCTCGTTAGCCTAGCGCAACCGCTACGCTAGAGGTCCTGCGTTCGATTCCCAGGTCGAGTAAAACTGTGTACCTAACCTCCTAGGTACTTTACTTCTTATTGTCTACGAACAATAAAGAAGAATGTCAAAAATTACATACTTCCACCAGATCTATTGCTATTCACCATCACGGGAACAGTTGGGCCGACAGAACGTCTCTTAATAGTTTGTTCCACATAGAAACGGACTTTATAACCTATTTGACGAGCAACTGACGCCTACACCATTTTCTTTCCATTGCCAAGTATAACAGAACAAAAAGCCGCCATATGATATAGGTATTTGAACCCGTAATTTGGTTTACTACTACGCACTAAATAAGTAATTACCTAACGCCTACCACTGAACAATTCACTCTGAAAGATAAAATGCTTATAAATTGTTTGCTTTTACAAAATCCTATTTGAAACTAATCCAGTTCCTTTCGATTGTCCTTGATCAGTAAAATAATAATAGAATTATTATTTTTATATCATAAATTAATTATTAATCTGTGATAAAATAATTTATGCAGCAGCTGATTTAAATAAAATGAATTCTTATTCCGAATTCATTGGATACAATAAAATAGCATGAATTGAGAAAGTATGGGTGGATCCAATGTCATGGAAGTGTGGAATAGATACTGTGGAAGTGTGGAGTTCGTTTCGATTGCGTTTTCGGTCTATCCCTGCAACTCAACTCAACGCAAGGCATACCTAAGCAGTTCATAGTAAATTCTAATATGACTTACTAGAAGACCATTCTAAATAGACTACAAATATCCGTATTTATAATCTCGTATAACTTAATACAATAACCTATTTATTATCGTTTTCCAGGCCCCCGGATTACACCAAAGGCATCTTCCAAACACTTGGCTTTAAGGAATTCCATGATTATTTAATGTTATCCGAGGAGGAAAGAAACACTGAAGCCGGGAAGAAATTGCTCCAACAAAGCATTGAAAACATGAAAATGGCCACCCGAAGGTACGCCCGCCGGCAAAACAAGATGATTAGAGGAAGATTCTTAGAACACCCTACAAGAGAAGTAAGCTTTTTAATTACACTTAAAAAATGCGTGGGTGGGTAAATGGGTTATAATACAAAAGTGACAGAATATAAACTTACATAACATTGCCAATTTTATAAAAAACAGAAATTAAAGTTATTTCTACTGGTCCTGATAAAAGTCGTATTATCCTTTTCAATTCGTTAATTTATATTAATAACTGACATCTCGTGTCTAGTAGCGGAACTAAGTTATGTAATATAAGTCATCAGAGTTATCTCTTAGCGAGCAGCTTTACTATATACACATGGTTACAATAGATTTACGATAGGTGGCGCTAAAATATGTTTCAGGTGGCACCTATCTACGAATTGGATACAACCGATGGTTCAAAATGGGACGATCAAGTAAAAAACAAAGCTGTACACATCATAGAAAGTTTCCTTAACGAATCTCCATGTGACTACGAACCATTGGTATCAAAGATGGACGAAAAGAAAAGCAACATTGATGCAAATTCACGAAACTTCTGTGAGGTTTGCAATAGAATTATCTTGGGAGACAATGAGTATACCATTCATATGCTGTCCCAGAGGCATAAGAGAATGCTAAATAGAAAATTGAAAAAAAAAGAACAGGAGAAACAACAGGAGGCAGAAGAAAAATCTTGACTTCATGTGTGACTAGTGTTTTGTTTTTTGATTTGTTAATAAACAACTGCTTTCTTCTAAATATTTTATTGAACCATAACTAATATGTACATCTATTAACTTAAACTTCATCCTCTACCACTTTATTGTACCTAACTTTTTGTGCTCTGTAATTATAATGTTCAAATTCAGGATACTGTTTAATTATTTCACTATATGCATCACATATTCTGGCAAATTCCATGTTAGCAATTTGGTAAGGTCTAGTAACAGGATCAATGTCAGCCATTTTATACATTCTCAATGCCATTTCCTCTCGAACCTCTTCAGGGAATAAAGTTTGAGCACCCCTAATTGAATACTTTTGCCTCATAGAAAATATTTGACGGACAACTTTTTCAACCATTTTGAAAGGATGCTGTATTATAGGATGTTTCAAAGGTGTTAAGGTTACCACTCCAACATCAACATCTGGTTTTGGCAGAAATGCTGCACCTGAAATATCGAATTTATATTTGACTGTACACCAGTTCTGACACATGACAGACAGTCGACATCTCTGGTTGCTTAGTATCCTAGCCGCCATCCTCTCAGCAACCTCCTTCTGAAATGTTAGTGTCATCCTAGTTCGCCCAAAAGCCCATGGACCTTCTTTCTTAGATATCATTTCTAGCCAGCGTATAATTAATATAGTTGACACACTGAAAGGAAGATTGCCAATTAAATTTACTGGTGGAGGTGAGTCAAACCAATCTGTCTTGACATCTTCAGGAATAAACTGTCCAATATCAGTCTTGAGGACATCACCTGGTATGATGTCAACATCCATCTTATCTTTGCATGCATCAGCTAAAAGTTCTAAGGATGGCAGAAAACGCTTGTCTTTTTCAATTAGGATTACTTTTCTTGGAGCTCTTTCGATTATCGACCTTGTTATTCCGCCAGGACCGGGGCCGACTTCACAGACGACATGTTTTTCTATATTACCAGCGGCATTCACTATCTTGTCAATAAGACGCGGTTCCATGAGGAAATTTTGAGACATTTCTTTCAGTGCACGAAGTTTGTACAATCGAATAACATCTTTGATACTTGGTAGAGGAGGTAATCTTATCTGTAAAGCTTTCTTAGCTGCAGCCATATTATTGCTGCTGCACTTTCACGGGTTCCTCAAAATCGTCCAGGAAGGTTTCTTGCTTCACAGCGAATATAGAATACAGGTAAACACTCAGTACTCCAGTTCCAATAGCGAGTCCAGTGAGTCTATTTTTCTTGGAAATCTGTTGTAATCTTTGTACGCGTTCGCGATTTTTCTGCTCAATTAACTTCATGTAAGCTATTTCAGCTTGTTTCAGCACTGGGTCTTGAGCAGTACTGTTGATTTTTGGCTTGAAATTGGAGTCGGAGTCTCCCATTACGATATCACAAATTCGCTACAAAATAACCTCAAAAGTCAAAACACGATCTTCTAGAATGAGTGAATGAAATCGATCGAACACGGCACGATATTCGTAGTCCACAGATAATAAATTGAAGGACTAGTAGAAAACGGTTCAGTTTGGAAGTTATTCTTAATTTCTTAGGTCTAAATGCATTGCATGCAAATTTCTATTTCCATGCATAATGGCTACTCTTGTATAGAAAAAAAATATATTGCAGCACAGACTACTAAGAGATACTAGTATCATTGCAGTTCTGGAGCTGTTAAAAATATGAAGTAATAAATATTTAAAATATAGTAAATATTCAAACACTGGGCTAATAATCAATGAATAAAAAGTTAAAAAGAATTTAAGTGGTAAAAAAGCAACCACAGCTGATTATGACGTTTAATTTAACTATCAACAAAACAGGCCATGGGCGTATCCGTCCTTTTCTAAACAGTCTTCTCTGTCGCACCTACACGTTTGCATCGGCTCGAACTCGCAACCTCGCACTTCTCGGTTCTCGTGTCAAAATGAAAATCGTCAAATCCCGTCGCGCGTTGCAGACGTAAACTTGTGTGACTCGTAGACTGCGCACTATCACGTTAAACATAAACTTTGTAGTGTTTTGTGTTGCAAATATGCCGTTTATATCAAAAGACTGGCGATCACCAGGTGAAGAATGGGTGAAAACTCAGGAAGGATGGGAAAAGAAAAAAGTATTGGAGTGCACCGCACAGAGGTGAGTTGCGTTGCAAAATAAACACAATCCTTTGTTCACATTTAGTTAAACGCAGCGAAATAAAACGGGCCATTTAGTCCAATAATTTTAACTAACATAGTTGGCTAAAAAAAATATATGCTTGACTTTTGTAGTGTGTTGTGATTGTTGAACTGCTAATTTTGTATTGCAGATATCCCGCTATAACTAACTATAATAACACTGATGATAGTCAGCAGAAGTCGTGGTGAGTATCGTTACAAATATTACGTTTGTTATGTATTTTGTTAAGATCAGCTGTTGTCTGTTGTTGTACCTACGCTGTTATTGATTTTCTTGCGCGCGTGTGTCCTTCGCCTGGTTTTGTGTGAACCACAGAACGAAGAAAGCGTAAATTATACCGACCTACCCGTACGTAGCTATGTAAATTTGTAGATAGGTACCTAGGCATCTACTAGATACGTATATTTTGGTAGAATAGGGGTATTTCTGAAACAAAGCACTGTTATAAACTTTGCGGTTCCTTTATGTCAAGACAAAATATTGATAATTACATACGTACGTAGGTAGGTAGGTAGGTACTTGTTACAAAGAAAGTTTTATATGTACATACCTACCTACCTACTAAAATTATTTAAGGTACCTAGGTGCGCAACCAGGTACCAATATCAGGATAGACTGGTTGTTAGGCTTTTTGGGGCTTCCGGCTACCACTAACGACTGTCATAGATGAAGATGTTCATATGACAACACAGCTTTCTGATGCACGGTGGGGTTCTTGATATGTTAAGAATGGTCACCCAACCACACACTGACCGCGGCAAGCGCAGCTTACAAATCGGTTGACCAGTTTAGTTATTTCTTAGCCACGGGCCTTCTATCACAATACTTACCTATGTTTTCTTTGAAGAATAACCAGTTCGGTCATAGTCACCGCTACCGCCTGCTCTGACGCGTTTTATGACCTGTTAAATGACTAGGTAACACCACACTAAACGTTCAGATACCTACATTCCATATTTACGTTATTATATTTAAAAGTTACATGTCATTGTAGGTATCTTGTTCTATACGAGAATCAGTTAATGAATAGGTAAGTTCATATTAGGTAAGTAATTAAAAAGATTGTAGAAAACATAGATTAAACACCCCTTCAAACATAATTAAACGTTACATAAGTAGGTACCTACAATCACGAAAGAAGAAAAAAGTGTAAAGAAGTCTTTACAGGTCAAAACGAGGACCGAGAATAGAGATAGATAGATACCAATAGTGAAAGCTCTACCCACAAGATCTGAGCTCTTCGAGATTTCGAGGCCCTATATGTGTAAGTTTCATTTTACCAACTCGATTTTATGCATGATCGCGTTCTCTTATTGATTGGCTTGTTCCGAGACCTTCACGAAGCACAAAGCTGAACATGGTCAATGCGTAAAATCCACATGGTGAAAAGAAACTTAATCTAGGCCCTTCGAAATTTACACCCAATGCTCGAAATCCCTAAAGACGTAACAACAACAAACGCTCATTTAATCTTATCTGCCGCTCCAAAAACAATATTATGAATAATGTAATGAACTGTCTGAAGAGATATCGGCGCGTAATAGAAATATAGGTCGCTCCGCTTTATCGAAGTAAGATAAAGGAGCAATGTAAATCATATCAAAATAGTAGTCTGTAATAAAAAAAGTATCATATGGCAAGGGTCTTCATAAATTCCTTACCCAGACCACAGTTAATAGAATACCATAAATTCTAGATGATAATGTGTAAGTTTTAGTTGAAAGGAGACCGAATTACATCCACATCGTCGTCCTAAACAATAGTCTAGAATATAAAAAGATCTATAGTTAGATTCGGATATCGGTAGCAGATAGAGAGAAAAATCTCTGAAAGTCCCAAATGATCGAAAGCGTCGCCATAAATAATATATGTATGTGAAGAAAGCTCTACAATGCCCCTTAAATAAAATCGCAGACTAATGAATCAACAATACTCCAAAAACCAAAATCTAAAAATTACAAGTGTCGTGAAAGAATTTGATTTTTTATTACAAACGAATTCAGCAGGCCATTGACAGACAAAACATTCGGAATACGAAAGGCCGTGATATTAAAAAAATAATCATGCGTTTTTTATTTCAGCCAATATTGCTTTTCGCTAACAAAGACAATTGAGATGAAATAATTCAGGATAAGTAATTCAAGAATTTATAAGGTAGTAATACTTGATTTTGGAACTTCGCTATTCCGAAACATACTGGGGTGCTACGTGCCATGTAGATGTAGCCCTTGTGGTATCACAAAGACCTAGTAACGTCATTTGTTTTTTTTTAAATAGAGTGAAGAATTCCTTTTATAAAATCAAAACTCAAGCTAAAAGTCCACTGCTAAATAGACAAGTATTTATTGAATACAAACTGCAAGACGTGACAGAACACTAAAAAGTTTTGATCGTATCTAGGTCAGCCTGAAATGTACCTACAGTTCGGGTCAAACCACTCGCCTGAAAAATTCCGACAACATGAATAGCCAATTATATTTTTCAGCTGAGTATTGAGAACAGTCCATCTGGTTTAAAATGAAAATTTCTAGACTGACCTAAATCGTGGCACTGTTTTAGACACTACTGTTAATATTGTTTAGAAATTTAAAAAAACAAAAATACCCGAACTGTCCGAATGGTTAATCATATTTAAGGCTTATAGCAGATTTTAATACGCATTTTGTTCATTTTGCCCCATGCAAAAAGGGTTGATCCCAATAAATCGGAGGTAGAAATATAAAAACCACACTCTGGATGTTCCAGTGTGTTCCCACACACAATCGATGTGACCTCTGCTAGTCGGTCAGTATTACGCACTGCAATATCTTTAATAAAACATGAAATAAATATAAAAGTGAAAATTCTAAAATAAAGTTGTGATTAAACATAAATCTTAATCAGCACGTAAGTCATTAAGTTAACGATATTTTAATTCAAATAAGAAGAAAAATACATGTTTATCCCAAAAAGGTCCGCCCACGACCGACGAAAGGTTCCGGATGAGTCAACAGCTCTCAAAACATGTCCCGACAGGAAAGAGGATTATTATTTTTAAAATCTCTGAAGATTCTACTGTCAAAGAATCTAGTCCTGTTCAAAATAATATGTCTAATTTTCCGAAAATAGAGTAGATTTGAGGAACATACATAACATACCATCACGCCTGTATTCCCCGAAGGGTTAGGCAGAGGCGTACTAATGTACGCCTTTTTGATTTGAGGAACAAAATAGGTACATAAACAATCTTCCGTGTTTTCTGACATGACCCTTTATGCTTTTATTATTGACTCGGACAGTTATCAAAATATACTATTCTTCATTACTTTTATTAATACAGGTTTCTCAATCCAATACACTGAAGCTTTTTTGCGGCCCGGCAATAAAAACGTATTGCATCTTGCTCCAAATCGAATTTACCAAAACTATGTACCATTTTGAGATGATAATAAAGGATAGCTCTAACTGTCTAAACAGTTCCGCATGGAACAAAAGTCGTTCAGTTTTCTTTATATAGTTTATGGAACTATATTTAGAATCTCTAATATTAGTGGCTAGTAAACTGGCTAGTAAAATGGCTAAACTAACATAAATGACGTCTTTGGCACGAGAAAAACCGGGAGATACACACTTACCGATTTAAAGGGCTTTAAATAGACCTTGAGAATTTTTTGGGGTTGATAAGTGCAGATGCCACATGCTCGTAAACCACCTTGAAAAACACCGCTATTCTTTGTCCCGGTGGCATTCTTGGTTGTCCATCCATTGTAACTAAATACTGGTTTACAAGAGCAAGGGATGTGCAAAAGCTTGTCCCATAAAAATATAAGTACGTCATTACAGATGAATGTAAATGTGGCGCTTACAACAGAATCACGTAGAATGCTTTAAAAATACAATAAAGGTTCCACAAACTTATTCGCCCTAACCGATCGTTCACTCTTTCGGATAAGGTCATGAATGTTAAACTTAACGTTCCGTGAAAGCGAAGATGCCTTTTACTCTTGACCTGTCGATATCTAGTCAACCGTAAACGACGGGCTTTTAACCCTTCACTGCTCGTTGCAAGCGCATTGTATACTTCTATCCCGTCTTACTTCGGAATTCAAGTTATTGGCCATAATATTTGCGCCACAGTTATACCATATATTTAGAGTCATGTGTGCCATCAGTCTCTGTAAGTATTAAGTCTTGGAATGTATGTTATAACTACTCGTCATTTCGTTTGCACAAATAAAACTATTAGTGCCAACATATTTTAAAGATATTTGCGTTTTACATATGTATCTACTTGTTACAAAAAATTTAAAGTGCATTTGGAAGATAAAAATATTAAGGTGTAGAAAATACTTAGAATATTTCTTTCTACAATAGTACTCGTACATAGACATTGCCAAGAAACTTCTTGAAGTAGTTCAAACCCGAAAAAGTATCTTCAGAGTATTTAATGTGTAACTGCAGGAGAAAAGGTACCAGTTTTTACTATGCGCACGCGATGGCTCGATCCGTACTTTATCTACAAACGCCGATTGCGCCATTGATGCAACAAAACAGAGTCAATTTTCTGCGCAGGTTCTAATCAAACCTCGGAAATCTATGTCCCGACTTATATCTATAGGTACTTTACCACTTGAAGTAATCTCATGATCAAAATATCCAACTTGATTGCTTGATACGAATAGACGATACACAATGAAAGAAGCATTAGCTGTGTAGAATTTCCCAAAGTATTAAGTGGTTACCTACCTTCATTATAATAATGAAAATGTTCATACTTGTTAGCGTTAAAATTGTAACAAGTTTACGGGTAGATTTATTCAGCTTTAGTAAATCCTGGGCCAACGTACCAGTTGATTATCACAGACGACAGTTCAGCTCTATTTAAATACTGGGTTGCATTGCAGGTCAGGAATTAGAAAGTAGACACGATAATCATATAGCGTTTATAGGCGGTTATGCCACGTTATTACACTTGGTTTCTATTTTGTCATCATTTCTATTTGTGTGATCACGGTCTCTGGGTAGACTCATTGCATTTATCTACTGGTACTGCTATGACAATGTCAGTTTCGAAACCATTATTGTGACATGGTTTCTCTTATAGTCCTTGTTTAAATGAAGAAGATCCATTATTTTTACTAGCTGTTTCACCCACAAAACAAACGATGTCAACAGTACCACCTACCGAGAACTATAGCTAAGAATTGCCTATACAGTGACCCTTAAGTACAAAAAACATCATCACAGTCAATGAAACTGTTCTTGACTTTCATAAGTTTCCGATCATTTTTAGTCCCATAGGGATTGAATTTAAAAAAAATCCCTTTTAGTACATGTCCTGTACTCATCAAAATAAATACGCCATTCAAATTACAAGTCTCTACAACTGGTTTAAGCTGTACCTTCTCTGTCAATCCCTGAGCGAGTGAGTCAGGACTTTGAATCTTATAGATAGTTATAGTTTGCAATAGATTGTTATTGTCTGTATTTCTTTCATGTGTGTTGTTAAACACTACCACTTTCCGTTCTCCAGTTCATTAAAAGGTAAATTACAATATTACCCAAGTTAGATCGTTGCAGTAGCTAGCGCTCCTCTGTATTTGTAAACGACATTTTATTTGGGTTTATCGTCTGCGTAGTTGGCATTGAAAGCCAGTAAATTTTAAACTGCCGCATAGTTTTTTAAAATATAACATTTATCGGCTCCTTTATCGAGTATTTGGGAATGTAATGCGTTTATTTCGTAGTTATCTCTTTCCTAGTGCCATGAGTCATCTACTTCTAGTTTCTCTGTAATGCATAATTATCAATGTTATATTTTACTGAAGATACTTGATCGTAATCTTTAACTCTCCTGAGTGTAGTTGTATATGCATTTATATATAGTCCTACTAATATTATAAATGTAAGATTGTGACGATTTATGGACTTTGTTTCTTTTTCACGCTAGAACGGCTGAATGGATCTGAATAAAATTCGGCATAGAGATTGATTATAGTCTGTAATATGACTAGGCTACTTTTGTCAGATCCAATTCAGAAGTCCACGCAGAGGCGCGGCCAGAAGCTAGTAAATAATGTGGCTATATTGCAAAAGATGAATAAATAAAACATCAATCCCTTAAGGTCAACAAAATTATTTATTAACAAATCAAATATACCTTGCTCACTACTATTCACTATGAAATCTGGAAATCAGCCAACTATTACTTATATTTTTTGTTTACCATGTGTCAAACTATTTTCAGGTACTTACTTATATTTTTTTTTTCATATAAAATTCAACATATGAGTTTTGTTTTTATTATTCCGAGTAACGCAACCATAATTTCATTAGCGTCTACTGGGGTAGACGAGCGAGGGACGTGAAACATTTCAAATGACTTTTTAGTGAGTACTGCATTTTTAAACTGATTATCGAAAAATATGATAAGTACGTCTAACGGTACAGAAAATAAGGTAAACATTCAACGTTGCGAGTCAGATCCAGTTCATTTACCTCTGAGTAACTGCTTCAATTTATTGTAATGTTCCTGTAAACAGTGTTTAATTTTGGACTGAACGGAGTGGCAAATCCTTGAAGCTTTCAAATTCACGTATTTTATCTGACTTCCTTAATACCTCACTTACTCGCAATACTCACGTGTTGTTCCTGTTACAGTAGGTAACCGCAATCGCTTCCACTGTACTGGCGGAATACCTGTGTTGATTTAATAGGTAGGTTAAAAAAAAACAAAAAAATTAAAAAGTAAAAAGGCAAAAATTCTACACTTCCCTACAGTAGTTCCACTATTCTCATTTACATATTATCATCTCTGCGCTAGTGAGGAGTTAGTGCTAAATACCCTGCATTGTCATGAATGATAATTATTTTAATGGTTAGGTTTACGGGACATTCGACCATAAGCGAGCTCTCAATTTAGGAGCCAGAAATGGAGAATATGTCGTTACGGTACTTGGAACTGGGAACATATATCTAAAACGAACATACAGTTGAAATCGGATCGTACATTTGTGGTGCGCGATGTGTCACAGCAATTTATCACACGGCAATCGGTTCTAAAATGGTCTTACCTTTCCGAGAATCCAAATCCAATATACAAAAGATGCGATGAAACGTTTTGCTTGTAATTGGCAAAGGGTTGGATAGAGGATATTTAATGTGTGGAAATTCTCATAGCTCTCACCACCCAATTTGAGGTGGAAGGATCCTATACTTAACCTAAAACCAGTTGGGTCTCCAACATGTCCTACGGTAGGACATGTTGGAGGTATAAAATAGGTAGAACTCCTACCTATAGTCTGAGTACTTCCTTACGATCCCCACGGAATAGTTTGCTCTGAAGGAACAACATTGACTCCATCAGTTTCAATCATGTAACTGATACCAACGATTCTAAAAACCACATTCTACTTTGATCGACCTGAGAATCTATAACTAACGTTTTAATTCCCACTAAGAAACCACAACATCATAATATAAAGTAAACACGAGATAATTATGATTCACAAGATAGCCGAGCAGACAGCCAGACGCCTACGAAACACTTGGCAATCAAATAAAACGTTTGTTGAACTTTGTATTGCATTGTGAGGCTAATCTTCAAATCATTGGTTTTGTTAGTTGATTGGTGTTCTAAATTATCCTGTAGCCTGTGCACGACTGCTTCTGCTCATTTTGGTTTTGGCCTTCCTAAATTTTAACTATAAAAAGCTTCTTATTTCGTTCTACTAAAATCATTTATTTTGGACTCAACTGGAACGTACAGGCATTCCAGTTTATAATTACAAAATAGTGCAAAGCGCTAGCTACACTCCAGTTCGCAAAACTGAATTTTTGTTATAATAACCAGCCGTAGTTTTTAACGCCGATTTTGAAACATATGTGTAAAACATTTATACGTGCAAGGCATAAGTGGTGACAAAATTTTAAAAAATCACGCTTTTTTCAGTTTGGTCAAACCTGTCATCATGCGGACTCAGTCATTAGTAAATAATATAATTATGTAGTCTTCGTACTTCTTTAGCTTCATGTTGACAATTTTCGCACGCATAAAGACCTTCGTTAGACGTCATTGAGCCTAAGTAACAAATTTGCGGCTCCAATTAATCTAGTCTGAGTAGGGTTTCCGCTGAATAATTAAGCCTAATGCGCATAATTGAAGTAGGAAGTACAAAATTCTAAAGAGACTATAATTATAACCAAATCATTTGTAGAACGGAAGGAAGGAAGGACATTTGTAGACTATTTTCATGTATTACAACACGATCTACTTAGAGTTGATACCAATTACACGACTCATACCTAATTGGTATAAATATTTGTCGGAAGATTTAGATGCTGGATTGGATATTCTAATACAACCAAGTTAGCCCTATAGTCATATAATTATTTAAATGCTTAATCAAATAAATTCAAACAACAGTAAAACACAAAATATTATGTTACGTATCGTCGACGCATTGTGTAAAATCAAACTTTCGAACTTATATTATACTAGCTTCTGCCCGCGACTTCGTCCGCGTAGCGTTATGATATATATATATATATATATATATATATATATATATATATATATTCTTCAATAAATGGGCTATCTAAATAAAATAATTTTTCATATCTACACTAAAATAATTTTTCAAATCGGTCCAGTAGTTCCTGAGATTAGCGCGTTCAAGCAAACAAACAAACAAACTCTTCAGCTTTATACATATATTAAGTATAGCTGTATGTATATGAGAATACACAGGTAACTCTATCTATCTGTCTTTTTGTTACATTTTCACGCCTTAACCGCTGAATTAATTTTGATGTATTTTAGTATAGAGGTAGATAGGAGAATGACATAGCAACAGCATATCTTACATATAATAAGAATGTAAGTGAGCCGTGTCTGTACATTGCTTATATTTACAAAAAATCTAATTTGGGGGACTCAGAATCAGTAACACAATCCATTTCTATTATTTTTGGAACTTTTGTCTGTCTGTTTGTCTGTCGGTTTGTCTGTCGGTTTGTCTGTATGTTTGACCGCGCATCAAATGAAAACTACCGAAGAGATTTGGAGGAAGTGGACAGGAATTCATAGCCTTTTTCTTGGATTAACATTTAGGCTATATTTTATTAAAATCGGTTCACTCTATCAAAAGTTATTAACATTTTAACGATTGAAAACGTAGAATTTGAACAATAACCGTTGAAGCAAATTTCCTTTTTAAGTATTTCCGTACTAGACTAGCACGGGTCAAACATTATAACAGAATCAAGAAATAAAATTAAAAAATACACTCACAGGTACTAAATAAGATAAAACAAGAAAATAAAACAAAGAAATCAGAAACCATTATTGTGAACGGGAATTGATTATTAGTACAGTTATTCTGACTCTACTTCTACAGGGCATCACGGGACATACATAGGACTTATCCAGCGAGCCGGTGTAAAAACTAAATATTTGAGTAGGATAAAGAAGTAAACAAAGAATGACAACTCTTTCTCTAGATGACTAACACGAAATCGTTATTACCGCAATGAAATTTGATTCCATAACAGGTGTCATTTTGAGTTGACAATTATTCTTTTCCTCAATAAAGCATCCAGCTTTAAAGTAACTGATTTTATAACGTGAAACCTCCATAGTGTAGATTCTAAAGAGTTTTATTCTAATCAAATCATAAAATAATATACCACGTATGTGCCTATGTATAATAAATAAAAAAATGGGTCTTTTAATAATAATAATAATTGCAACGTGCGTTAATCTTTACTGATGCCGAAACAGTTATTTGAGATTTTTGTCTATGTAGGTATGTCTGTTTATATTTGCGAACATTTAAAAAAAATTAAGTAATGTAAATTAAGTCAATGGCGCTAAGTGTATTAACAATATGGAAAACCAGAATCCTTTTTTCTATGAGATTTTTCGAGGTAGTTAGTTGAAACTTGGAGAGGACAACGTTTCTCAGGTCAGCTAGTAATAAAATATAACTTATTTATCGATGCATTACTTATTTAATTAAAATTATTATCGTTTTTGCTTTCATAGAACCAACTAAGTTGCTGTTTAACCAATTTCATTTCACTTAGAAAGTCTGGTTGGAATAATATCTACCTGAATTCAATAAAGATTTACTATCTGTATTGTTAGACAATGATGAATTGGCGATAGATATCCAGCCTTAGACAGGCCCCAGCTAAATCTTTTAGTGGAATCTACCACACCCACTGAAAATGTAAAAGTTTGCCATTTAGGGAATTGCACGCAGATTATATCTTCAGATAGTTTTGGAATCAGAACCTAAGTGGTTAGAAATAAGGACGATAATACTTTACGTAACCTTTTAAAACCTAGTCGTATTTCGGGTATTCAGTGTTTCGGCTGCCGCAATCCTCGTTATCTTGAATAGTTTAGCTTTTAGTCGGAATGATATCTATCTATAGATATGTAAGTTGTAAGTGATTTTTATAAATAAATAAATAAATGTATTTCATCTTTATTGATTGGGAAAAGGAGTTGTACCAACGGTTTCTACGATTATAACGCTGTTTTAATTAGGGATTCTTCTTTCTGACTGCCTCATTAGCCAAGTGTTCCTGAGCGCGACTGCTACGCTAGAGGTCCTGGGTTCGATTCCCAGGTCGAGCAAAGTGTTATTGTGTTTTTCTATGAAATTCCCAGTAGCAGCTCGGAGTTAGGAATTTGTGCCCGGTTAATGGCAATAGGCTCGCCCCCTATTACATGGGACCTAAACATACCGGCGAACTGTGGGTGTACATTAGTACGCCTCTGCCTAACCATTTGGGGAATACAGGCGTGATGTTGGTATGTTCTTCTTTCAAACCTACACTGCGCAGGCGAAAAACCCTGTAGAAGTGGTAAAGGTTACGATTGACACGAAGAAAAAGAACGAGGCAAGAAGTTTACAAAATAATAATACGAGGGCAGTTCTGGGATAATTAAAAGTATAGATAGCACTTCGTCCGAGAAGAGAATAATTTCCAAAACATTCCTCTGCATCGAATATCAATAACATTTCAATCTGGATATTTTATAAATACAGTGACTGTATTATAATTTCTATGTCTCCAATACCTAAATAATATCTCGTTTATCTGGGAAATCAGGTTGTTGATAAGTTGAGACAAATTAGACACTATGGGAGTTGGTTTAAGTTCAATTAGGACTGTATTTCGCTTTGATAACACAATTTACACGTTCTGCAAACCCTAGAGAGAATAATACGAAGTGACCTATTTAAAACCTGGCAAGATTTACAAACTAGATTTTTCAATAAATGCAAGGAATAAGTAGTAAATACTGTTTCGAAAGACAATTTGTACTTCAAGGAATAGAGATAGCAGCTATTGCTATCTCTATTCCTATTTTGTCTTTACAAATTGTCTTTCGAAACAGTATTTACTACTTATTCCTTGCATTTATTGAAAAATCTAGTTTGTAAATCTTGCCAGGTTTTAAATAGGTCACTTCGTATTATTCTCTCTAGAGCAGTGCTTCAGTGTTATTTAATAAAAAAAGCAATTTATATTTTTTGCGCAGATATATAATTAGCCCTTGTAGTTCTTCATTTGCTCGTTTATTTGCTCTCGTGACTCATTTATTTGCCTCACGTGACAAAACTAATAACAACTTTCTGACTGGCTTTAATGAAAAAAGTTTTTGTTCCAACATTTTGAAGAAGGTATTTATTTTTAGACAGTGCTTGGACTGATAGGATCTTTAGGACTTGCCGTTTAGTTAGAAACTAATTGTCCTATTATTTAATACCTATAATAATGATACTAACATGTATCATAAAAGGTTCTCCTTACCTTTTATTCTGTTGATGATTCTCTATATGTATAGTTTTCTTGGAAGCATCTACTAAGCATAACTGAAATGGAAAAGCCATTTAGGCATTTCGGTGTGCTATTAACATATTTCTGTTTGAGTAAGTATGAATTCACTTATTTGAAGAATTTTTTTACACAAAACTACTTGGCACAATGTTTATGTAAATTGGAAGTTCTAGTTAAGTAAGTACATTTATTTGCCTTATTGCTTGATATTGCGTTCACGATTACAGTTGGCGCAAAATAACTTGAACCAAAATGGTGGATGCGCAATAGTCTTTTTTTAGTACATTTTGCACGCAAATGCACTGCGCAAACTTTCCCCCTCTCCGTTAGTTTTGGGTCAAGTTATTTTGCGCGAACTATACACTGTTTTATTTTCTAAAATCAGCAATAACGATATTCAGATTCACAAAATCTGAATCGTATCTAGATCTTCGAATTCAAACACCCAGAACTGGGTCATGGATGAAGTTCGACAGGAAACGATTGAGTAAGCTATGACTACGGACGCAATACAGTTCATAATTAATGTATTTTATAAATAATAAGACGTCATGCATTTAAAAAAAAAATTCATTTAAAATTGGATCGCTGTTCTTCTAATTACTGTTGTTAGAATCACGGTTAATATTAGTGTTGTGGTTGCACAATATAATTTTCGCTACATCTTTGTTTACTATTGGCAATTACAGCAAATACTCAAGTATGTATAGTTGTATACAATCGAATCCTTTTCAAAACTACAAAAGCAAGCACGCTATCTAAGTCCTAAAAAGTCTTGATTGCGTCAATCAAGACCGCTTTGTCTCGAAAATATTTTATTTAAATAAAGACCAAAACTTTCCAGAAAAATTTGATGTAAGCTATGCCTTAAATCCTCCTATCCTTTTATCTAAACATCTCCCGAGACATAGTTTACCTACCTATCTACTTCTTATTCCTAAAAGCTGCTTACAATGTCTCTTATATGTCCCCGAAATGGGTCGCGTTATTTTGGCAACCAACTCGTGATAAGGTGTCACGTTGCTTGACGTAGTCCTTCTTCTATATTTTAATAAACGTTGACCTTTTTACTCGTCCTTTTTATTATTTTCAATACCAGCCATTTTTTTTTCTCAATTCACAATACGGTTGAAATGGCTATGTAATTCAACCTGCTGTCATAAAAGTACAGAACTATTTTTTATAAAAAAATACAGAGATACCCTGAAACTGTATATAATTGTACGAGTCGACATACGGACGAATTTTCTAAATTACTATTTTCAATGCATATTTGTATTTAGAAAGGAATTTTGTCGCTCATTGTAATGAGTACCAATTCTTATCAAAAATGAAAACGCACAATAATGCAGCTAGAATTATTGTGCGTTTTCATTTTTGATAAAATCGAGGCCGTTGAACCGCTCTAATAAAATCAAAATATCTTCTAAAATTACCATTATTAAGTTCAAAATTAAACAACACATTGTCATCAAATGGTATTTCACAGTATATGGTAAGTGGTCTCATTTTGTTCCCAGTTGCCGATATGTTTCTACTTTATTTCTTGAAGATACACCTAAAATAGAAAGGTTTTATGGCTTTATGCACTCATACTTTAGAATTTAACCACCAGAATATTTGACAATATATTTTGGGATATACATATACGCATTGCCGCATAGAGGAGCATAATATTTCGAGTGGAATTTAAAATCTCACATTATCTCTTGCAATAAACTATTGAATATTTCTCGCAGCACCGCTACCAAAACATAAATCAAAGCTTAGAACTCCGTAAAGTAGAACAAATTCTGTATGCCTCGCCCTGATTTTGCTTTTATCCAAAGTCCACAACAAATTGAACAGACTTGCTTACAATGAGTTAGATAAATTGCTTGACTTCGTATTCCAGCCAGCAAATTGAACCTGTTTCAATTGTTGTTTCCAATATCTTATAGTGTTCAGGCCCTACAAATTGTCGCCTTTCGTTTACGACTCCATCCCGATCCCTAATTAGGATTAGTATCGGACTCGATTTATTCCTTTCTCATTTTCTTCGGTTTGTAATCTCATTGCCAGAAAGAGATTCTAAACGGTTGATAATGGACACTAGGGACAATTTCGTACAAAAATAATTATTAATTTTTTGTACGTCTTACATGTGATTTAGAGCACAGCGATTTGTTTCCTATTGAAAACAAGTATCTTGTAGATTTCAAAAACTATTTTAATTACTGCACAAACATTACATTTCACGTTTCAGGTTAAATAAAACATTAAAGTAGAAGTGCCCGGTAAACGGCTGGATTATAAACACTTTAACACCTCAGTAAGTATGTAAGTACCTCAATTATGCCGGCAAAAACTTTCCCTGTTTCTCTTCATAACTAGCTGTCATTACGTACCAACTTTTCTCGATAAACTGAGGAAATACCCTAAACAACACCAAAGGTGTCTAGAACATTGAATAAAAATTGTTCGACAGCAAGTTGTAATTCCAACTAAAACGGAAACACCGCAACGAGACCGCTGTCATTAACCAATCAGCCAACGCCAATATACTGCTATCCGACCAACTGTGAAAGGCAATCCAGATGCACATTTTCTTAGACACTCTGCATCAATTGCAATTAGTTAAACTGTAGTTAGTAGCTAAACTGGTCTTGTTAAATGAAAGTGAACTTATTGTCTTTAGGCCAAGGTGGAAAATTAAAGTATCCTCATCGTTAGGGTGATTAGTTGAAGTGGGAGAAAGAGAAAGTGCTTTCGATTCCCTTGTGTTTATTTTCAGACTGCGGAAGTATACAAACACCAATAATTACTACTGCTACCATTGATGAGCTTGCTAGTTGAAATAGACAAGCGATATAGTAACTTTTAATAGTATGTATAATACCAAGTTGCTTAATCTACAATGGCAACGTTATTCTTTTGTCTACAGGAAAATAAATTACCTACAATAGTTAGGGTACTTTATAATAATAATAATAGGTAAATTTCTTATAGGCGAAATTTATAGCATTTCGAAACATACACACAATAGGACATTAAAACCTCTATGCTACGACGCACATCAAAATGATTGAAACGTCATTTCTTTCTCGAGAAAGTTGTTTCTAAACGGCGCTTGCGTCAGCGTTTTTCATTTATGAAAAATATTTTTAGGCTTGAAGTAAACTAACTAACTTTTTGATTAGATTTAAACGGTAACAGTAAATTGTACTTAACCTAAGCTTTTTATTTACAATATTTGTTAAGAAGAATAACTAGGAAAAGGTTTTGGCGTTTTAGTAAATTAGTACTGCCTTTCAAGATGATGAGGATTTAGAACGAACTAAGTATTCATGATTCACAATGCAACATAAAATTAAACTATGACTTGTAGTACTAAAACTATTGCAAAAATCCGCCACGAACGGTCACAAGGTGAAGAAACCTCAACAATATTATTATCAGACGTAATAATAAAAACAATTGTATTGTTTGATCGCACAACTATAATTTGGACCATTTTGGTCCAAATTATATATTATATAATTATAATTTCAATGACTAATTGAAATTAAAATTACTTCAATCGATTCTCATTTTCATCACCAAATAATAGAGTTTATTATCCATTGGGGAAATTTGACAGTCTGTGGTAACTTGACGTGACTGTAGTACGTTTTCAAAGCTTATCGCAATATCTCGAGACAGTCACTGTTCAGTTGCTTGTTATCTTTCGCGATCTTCACTACGACGATTATACTTCCATTGTTTTGAAATGAACCAACGATCGCCCCACGTAACCACATTGCAAGACGTTAAGTAATGTCGCGCGCTTTTCGAAATAGACACGGAAGAAAATCAATCCCAAAACAGATTTGTATCCGAAGCATTCGGCATGTGTCGCATTTAAAGTCAACACAATAAAAGCTCTTTAAGTTCTAAAATGGGAGTGAAACAGTTTATAATCGTTCAGACACGTCTATGCGAGGGGTGATTAAAGGTTGGTCGTTGTCCGATCATCCTTGGCAAAAAGCCAGGGTGCCGACTCAGGGAGAACTGTTAGCGTTGTTGGCTGTTTCTAACTATCTAACTGTCTATGGTAGTGCGTTCCATATTCTAAATCCTAAACTGAGAACTGTCATGTTCAAAACACTAGTGGCTGTGAATAAAAAAATATTGTGAGTTCAAAAGAAACTTTATGACTTAGGTGGTTATTTTTAAAATAGCTCCATCATTGGTTGGGTCTTTAATCTTCACACGATCCATTAATTTTAATTAAGAAATGATCGTACAGAAATATGTATTCGTTTCATTGGGACTAAAATGACCATTAAGATGGGTTGATTTGTTAGGATTTTATTTTATCCTTACATTTCTCTACTAAAGTATTTTTAGTTGAAAAAATATTCTCATTTTGACCAGCCTGCGACGACGCCTCTCAAGCTAAAATCTATCAAGCTGTTTAGGCTACAGAGTATGACAAAGAAAAATACATACCTACAGGACCTACATACATATGTATTACCGACACTCAAAAAATAACCCTCCTTCACGCGCAGTCGGGAAAGAAATATAAAATAATAAGTTAATTAAAAATATATATTTATTATATTTTATTTGACCAACGCCGACCGACCATGATGAAAGGACACTACCAAGTGTACTCTGGATTGCGTAAATGTTAAATTTCTACTTCTATGAACGTTCCAATTAATGCTTCATTAAAAATTTCCATAAATAATTACTTTCAAAGAAAATATAGAGCCTTTTATCTTTCATATTTATAAAAGAATGAGTTTTACATTATTCTTTGACAGGGTTGAATATTTGCAGTTCATAACTAAGGCAATTAAAATCGATTGCCAGCCTGCTATAAACGAAAATTGCTTTTATAATGGATCGGTTGGCGCCCATCGTGCGCAGAACTTGTGGCTTTACTTTATACTTACTTTATTTAACACTTAATAAGAGTAAAAAGAGCAAATTAGGTAGGTATATTTTCTTTTGATGGAAAGAAAATATGGAAAGTTAAAGGCATGCTGCTGGTATCCCCACTTGGATTTGTGTAACAAAAATTAAATAATATTTAAAATTTCTATAACTTCCAGTACTTACTTAAAGATGAGGTATCTAGGATAATACATTTAAATCTTAGAATCACAGAAATGTAAATTACAGAATAAACATTTATCAAAGATATTATAAGTACTTACATATATTTTCACGCTCTAATTTCACACTATATTTACACTTTATACATTAACTGTGCGTGAACGAACAAAAATATCTTTGCGCTAAGTAATGTCTACGCTAACTAATTGTGCTAGTATTTTTTTTTATTACTTACCAAAATAATGCTACCAAAAATATTTATATAAAAGCTAATCGAAAAGGACTTCAAAGGCCTAAAGTGGCTATAAATATTTAGTCACAACCATTCCTTGCGCATTGTGGCCTTAGCCTGTCCATTTATAGGTCAAGGCCTGGGAAGTGGGAGGCCTCAGGCCTGTGTCCCTGGCCTCACGTCCACAATACAAATCCATTTATTTTGCTACTAGCCAGTTGTTACTGCTATGTGGAATGTGGAGCTAGTGATTCTCTTGTTATTCAATCCTTTTGTTTGCAGAAATTGAATTGTTTTGTGGTTTATACTGGTTCAGATTTTTCTAGTTAATTATTTCATAACTTAAGTAATAATTTAAGTTAATTATATCTTAACTAAAATAGTAACATGCACTCAAAATAACTGGAAATTCCCTTGTCTACATCATAAATATGCTTCATTATTTTATAACTGATTTCTTTTTGTTATTCGGATCCATGTAAATGTAAATAATTTCATGGGTTCATAAAAAATAATCTGTCTAACTATTGTCACTACCAAGATTACTTGAATATAGTTAATTTTCATTGAACAAATTAACAAACAAAATGAGTAGAATCGATGAATCAGCTGCTAGATACTCATACAACGCTGGTAGATTTAACTGTTCAACTAAGTAAGGAAAAAAGTTAAACAACCACTGAATTACCTACAACTCATTACATATGAACTTACATAACCTGTGAAATAATTATTATTGTGATAAGAACTAATATGCAAGATGACAACGCGTGAGTGATACCATTGTTACTAGCGTTAAGACTTCAGTTGCCGCCTACCATCACCCATCTGACGGCTCGAAGGCTTATTTGTGCAATTAAATAAAATACAACCAACCTGTGGCATGCCTCGCTGCATAAGGGAAAACGCAATTGAATGGGAGTAGGAAGTAATAAAGTGCATTGTCTAATGTTTACCAACAATTTCTATCGGCCATGACCTTGTATGCTGTGCAAGCGTGACACTCGGACGAACAGCCACAAGTTCAACTTTTATTATTATTGATTCGGCCTTGTGTCAACGACAGTTATGCAGTTGATCCTAGTTTAAATGCGTGCAATCCAACCTTTTATTTGTACAATAATTGTCTACTTAGACAGGTATTGGATAGGTACCACAAACTACTAAGAGATGCATACGCATATAGGTACATAATAGTCTAAGATTGTCTATGGTTCTTGCGTTTTTTTTTTTTTTTTCATTTTAACGGAGTTTAGATAAAATAGTTCCTATCCTAACCTAATTTGAATAAAATATAACTACGGTGTTATTATAAAATAAACATAGGTACATATTCATCCAAATACCGTCTACTTAAATTAATTGCCTACTAAGGCCCACTTGCAGCAACTTCTTAAATGTGTTTAAATTGTATTTAAACACGAAATTTCTATGAAAAATTGTGTTTAAATTCAATTTAAACATATTTAAAAAGTTGGTGCAAGTGCGCCTAAGAATCGTGTTGCATCATGCATGACAATAAATCGTTTAAAAAAAGAAACAACGTTAAACTTTGTTGCATCAAATCCGAAATTCAAAATGGCATTAGAGTGGCGTCTATTGCTACATCTAAACATGTGACTGGCTGTCATGAGCGTTGCACACGCGCTGACCCGGAATCGCTCCCCAGGAACAACTGGTTCGAATAACATCACCTGTTTGGGCTCAGTCGGGAATTAAATTAAAGAGAAGTGGACTGTATAACAATAGGTATAATACCGTTACTACAAAATATGTACAAATAGGAGCAAAGAAATGCCCGTAGTCTAACGCGTCGTTGAGCCGAGTGGAGGAAGGCGGCGCAGCAGCGCGCGCGCGGCCGGGTTCGATGCCCCGTACCCCACGCCTTCCCCGCTATCGCCTACGGAGCATATGTGATGCGCCGACATATTCCCCGGGTTGAAGAGAAGTCTTCAATTTTCGACTGGAAGGGGGCAGATGCAGTTGAAGGCACGGCGAATGGTGCCCATCTTCGTCTTCAGTTCGGCCACCCTAGTGACTCCGTCTACGCCGGGATAGGTCTTCATGACCCGACCCAGGGACCAGAGCAGAGGGGGCGCTGTTTTGTCCTTGATCAGGACCAAGGAACCCGGCTTCACTTCACCTCTGGAATGAAACCACTTGGATTTGGCCTGCAGCAGAGAAGTGTACTCATTATGGAATCTGCTCCAGAAATGCTGCCTGATGTACTGGATTCTCTTCCAACGATCCAGTCGCGTGATGTTGGCTTCAGTCACCTGAGGGTGTGGTACAGATAAGAATGGCCGTCCAATTAGGAAATGGAAAGGTGTAAGTGCCGAAAAATCGCTAGGGTCTGAAGAAAGAGGAGTAAGAGGGCGTGAATTTAATACCGCCTCAATATGAGTCAGACAGGTAGCCATCTCCTCAAAGGTAAAATGGGTAAGATGCAATAATCTTTTTAAATGATGCTTGCAAGATTTTACAGCAGCTTCAGCCAAAGAATTAAAATGAGGAGCGTATGCAGGTGTAAACACAAATTCTATACCCTCCTGCGCCATTTCAGATGCAACATTTGACGATTGCAAGAACCTACACATCTCATTTGACGCGCCTACGAAGTTAGTCCCGTTATCGGACGTGATGCTTCGGGGCTTGCCTCGACGCGCCACGAAGCGATTTAGAGCGGCCATGTAAGCCTCAGTGGTGAGGTCTGTGACGAGCTCCAAATGTACGGCTTTAACTGCCGAGCAAACAAAAATGCACATATAGGATTTTGTAAGTTTGCATCCGCGGCCTTTACGATTGGCTATCAATACTGGCCCAGCGTAGTCAACATAACAATTTAAGAAAGGAAACTCAAGATGAGTTCTTGAGCTAGGTAGTTGACCCATTATAGGCTGCACGTTTTGAGCCTTGTGTCTGAAGCATTTAAGACATTTATTCACGACAAACCTAGACAAGTTTCTGCCACCTAGAGGCCAATAGGTCTGTCGAATGTGTGACAACAACAACTGCGGACCAGCATGTACAAGCTTTAAATGTTGCATTTGAAATATAAGTTTAGTGAGCATATGCTTACTACATAAAACAATAGGATGTTTTACACTAAAATCGTAAGGGGAGTTATCGAGCCTCCCGCCCACGCGAATGAGGTTATGATTGTCAATGAACGGTGTCAAAGGAAGCAATCTACTTTTGCGTGGTAATTTCTGTCCAGAAATTAAAAGATTATACTCTTCAGGAAACATTTCACGTTGTGAATGATGTATAATTAAATTTAAAGAATTTTCAAGTTCTGTTGTAGAAAGATTACCACACAATTTGTTTTTATTTTTTAAGTTGTAAATAAAGCGTTGTATATATGTAAATATTTTTTGTATTTTTGTTAGGCTAGAATACTTTTCTAATAAATTGTGTATGATTGATGAATGAATGATGACGTCTGAATGATTACTGTGTAAATGATTACTACTATCACCACTAATGATATGAGTCACTACTTCCGGCAGATTATCCCTCCCAGTGTTTGGCATTTTGGGCCACTCATTTTCACTAAGCTGTAAAAAGGAGGGTCCGGACCACCATAGTGGTGTGTCCTTGATAACGTCTGCTCTAAGACCACGGGAAACAAGATCCGCCGGGTTGTCTTTCGACGGTACGTAGCTCCAGGTATGATCACATGTGCTTTCCTGTATCTCATTGACTCTGTTTCTAACAAAAGGTTTTAATTGGTTAGAAGGAGTAGAGAGCCAACCCAGAACTATAGTAGAGTCACACCACAATCTACATCTACAAATGGGTATGGTAAGAGATTCCAGAACCTTAGTACACAGCCTTGCACCTAACAAAGCTCCACAAGTTCGAGTCTCGGTATCGTTGTCGGTTTAATAGGCGCTACACGATTTCTAGAGACTAGAAGCTGTACGCCTACGGATCCACTGCTATTGCAAGACCGAATGTACACGCAAGCGCCATATGCTTTTTCGGACGCATCAGTAAAGACGTGTACTTCCTGTTTGATAGAGTCTTCATGCAAAACCCAACGAGGTATTTTCAAATTATTTAAAGCTGTTATCGTGCTTTCAAATGTAGACCATAGGTTTCTGACTTCAAGCGATACTTCGTCATCCCAGTCATACTTATCAAGCCATAAACGCTGCATGACTATTTTTGCTTCGACAACGCACGGTCCCACGAGGCCTAGTGGGTCGAAGATCTGACTGATAACAGAGAGGACATGACGTTTAGTGACTTTGTTAGTCGAGGTGACATTAATAGTATAAGTAAGTAAATCAGAGTTACAAACCCAGTTAAGACCCAAAGTTTTAAATTGAGACGAGTTTGAACTAAGCTCTGAAAAATTTAATGTATTATGTGATTCGTCATCTTGTGAAATTTCATTCATTTCATAGAAAAATTATTTCAGTTAAAATCCCCCACCATCCTTACGAACGGTGGTTTGAGCAAAAGGCTGCTCACACATTTTTCTTCGAGAGATAAAGCATGTCTCGAAGATACGTTGTCAAGTTCCCAGAATTTTGTAAGATCAGGATTGACATTGGAATGATGGCACAAATGAGTAGCGGAAAAACTAGATTGACGCGAAATACTACCTGACACTATCCATCCGAATTTAGTTTCGCACAATCTAGGTAGGTTTTTCCCTAAGTCTATCGTATTACTGCCTATGACATTCCAGAAAACCTCAGCCCCTACTAGGATGTCTACGACCGACGGAACGTTAAAGTTCGGGTCTGCTAGTTTAATACCTGAAGGAATAGGGACGTGATTAATATGTACGAATGAAGACGGCAGTACCTCAGTAATTTTGGGCAAAACATGACACTCGATATCTACAGTAAAGGCACAGCATAAAGACTCTATTGAGAGGTGACAAGACTGTGTACTGGTGGATATGTGATTATTAATACCCGTTACCTTGGTGCTCGTCCCGCGTTGTAACAAACCCAGCTTCTCTGATAAGCTCTGCGTAATAAAGTTCGCCGTACTGCCGTTGTCCAGCAATATGCGCGCAGTGTACTTCTTACCCGTCACGCTGGTCACGTTCACCAGAGCTGTGGACAGTAAAACATGCGCAGAAGTAGCAAGCTGCATAGAATAGGCTGACATAACAACATTTGAAGAAGAAGGCGGAGCAGAAGGCATATCAGAAGGCAATGGATTGGAAAGGACTTCAGGCACATTACATTCTAAGTGCAAAAGCGTATTGTGCTTTGTTTTGCAATATTTGCAGTGTGAAAATCTACATTTCTTAGAAGTATGTCCAAAGCGTAGGCAATTTAGGCAAACATTAAATTCATTTGCCTTTTGAATGCGATTTTCTATAGATAAGCTTCTAAAAGATTCGCATTTATATAAAGTATGTGCTTGGGAGCAAAGCGGACATTTATATGTTTTATTATTGTCACCTTTTTTATTAATTTGAGTAGGCTTAGAATTTTTGTTGTCTTTATTTATATGACTATTATTTAAGGCAACAATCGTGTGAGTATCAAAAGAACTATGGTTTGACTCCACAGATTCTAACCAATCTGCTTTCCTGCTTAAAAAAGAACAAAATTGAGTTAAAGTAGGATCATCTTTCAGTGTATTATTCCTGTGCTCCTCCCAGTCACGACTAGTAATCAAGTCCAGTTTTTTGGTCATAAAATAAATAATTATGTCGTCCCAATATTGAGTGGGCCTTTTTAATGTTGATAGTGCCCTAATATTTTTATTAATAACATCGACAAGGTTTCTGATGGAAACACTTGTCTCTTTTTTAATGGGTTCGACTTCAAATAATGCTTGAAAATGATTTTTAACTAGTAAGCGGTTGTTGTTATACCGATCACATAGCAGGTCCCACGCAATGTTATAATGGTCAGCTTTAAAAACGATATTTTTAATAATTAAGGCTGCATTTCCCTGGAGTGAAGCTCGCAGGTAGTGGAACTTGTCTATGTCAGTTATTCTAGGATTGTCGTGAATTAATGACCCAAAGGTATCCCTAAACTCAAGCCAGCATTGGTAGTTCCCATCGAAGTGAGGCAAATCGATTTTAGGCAAACGAACGAAAGAATTTCGAAATGAATGATGTGCACCTGAGTCAGCATCTCTGAAGCCCGCCTCAGACCCAGCACCGTTGGACGGAGCGCCGAGCAGGCTGCGAGTGAGTGCCACCAGACTGAAGAATTGGCGGTCGAAATCCTCACGCTCAGCAAACGCGGTCTCGGCATCATCGGCAAGCACTTCAATTTGAGTCTGAAAGTCATCAAATTCGGTGTGTAAGGTCTGGAATTTATTAAAAACGTTCTTCTAAATCTAAACGCTGCAACTCTGATATGGTGGAACCACTTTTTATTAATGTTAAATAGTTGCTATAAATCGTGAGCTTTGATTTTACGGAACTACGTTTTTTAATTAATGTTTTAAGACTGTCTGTCATTTTAAAGTTAAATCACAGCAAGACCCTAATGCTAATGATCTATTAAATAAAAAAGCTGCAAAACAGCTGTGCGAGAACAAAAGGATATCGAGAAACAATGTCAAGGTCAACGACACGACACCTGTTATGTAGCTAATTAGTAAATGATCGAGCGTTTTTGCTACGTAATATTCGTAAACAAGCTGTGCAATATGCAATGGAATAATAAATGCACTAATATATGAAAACTCTGGCTAACACTGAATATTTTAAAGATGTAGGTAAGAAAGATTTTTACGGCAAGAAAAGAAAGCAAAGGAGTAACTAATTGGAACGGACTCACTCAAATACTGTATTATACTCCCAAATAATGACTTCAGCTCCCACGATGACGATGCAGGCTGCTTCGGGAACGACTTCTTTGTTCGGATTTGCAGGTGTGCCGCGTGGAGATTCCTTGCGGTCAAAGTCCGCACGGCTTGCACGACGACCGATGTAGTTGACGGTTATAATTACGAAGCTCGTACTTATTTTTCCATTCGAAGGACCAATGTTTGGGCTCAGTCGGGAATTAAATAAGGAGAAGTGGACTGTATAACAATAGGTATAATACCGTTACTACAAAATATGTACAAATAGGAGCAAAGAAATGCCCGTAGTCTAACGCGTCGTTGAGCCGAGTGGAGGAAGGCGGCGCAGCAGCGCGCGCGCGGCCGGGTTCGATGCCCCGTACCCCACGCCTTCCCCGCTATCGCCTACGGAGCATATGTGATGCGCCGACATCACCAATATATTCTGAGCTCTCTGCCTGGTAGATTTCAAAACCCAAAGAGCGTAGTGAAAGATCAACGTAAATGGTATTTTATAAACACATTCAGCTAGGCCATTCTATTTTTGAAAACGATCTTATTTTGATTTGATTGCATTCAGTGTTCCATTTATGAAAGAATAATGTTCTAAATTGCCAAGTTAAAATATAACTTTTCGGTCGCGTTATTACCTACTACGCATTCACGATTTTCGCACTCAATACTTCCCTTTCGTTTTCGCTATGCCTTGTACTTGTGAATGAGCCTAAATAATACAACGACGGTGAAATTTGTGTCCACTTTCCCCCGTACCAGTGATGCGATTAATTAATTTCGCATTACGTAGCTCAACAGCTGACTGTAGGTAGGTAGGTAGACACTCCAATCCACTCAGTAATCGCTCCTAGGAATGCTAATCTTAATTATGTACATCAATTTTAATGTATCAATGCATCTATCAAACTACTTAGTAATAATGCATCGGATTACATTTTACCGCAATTTGAGCTCCTCAAGTTGCGTCATTACCCTCGGAACATTCGGGGAAATCTTTGTCAAGACAATGAATGGTACCTACCTACGATATAAGTTCCTTTGTTAAATGAGTTTCATCGTAAACAATACACATGTCCCAGTATCCATTATCCAGCCGGTATCCTCCTTTCAAAATAACTTTACCGAAGAACCAACATTCTACGCCGTGTCTATTACATTTTTATTACCGTGTGTATATCCTATTCTTGTCTAGATCTCATATAAGTCGGAACGCCAACGGAAATGATATTTTTCTAAGTTTATATGACTTCAGATATTGTTTCATTCACAATTTATGTAAATGTAATAATGCAGAAGTAGGTTAGATGTTGGAAAAGGAACGCAAATCGAGAGCATTAAGTATAAGTTTCCGCTGTTGTAATATGAAGATACTGCTTCTTTTAAATCTCTTCGATTCGTTTTTTACATTTGTACAAATTTCTGCAAACCCTTATAGGTTTCATACATTTTTAACACTATTTTATATTCCAAAATGGTAGTATTGACTGTTAAAGCATTGTTACGAAATGTTTATAAAGCGAATCCTCTGATCCCACGTCAACGACCTACGTTATTGCACTGCCATTCAATGCAGACCAGCCCAAGATGGCCTTCCATTCCCTTCTCTCGCTTCACCATCTATAACACAACGACGTTATTGTAAGGACTCTCAAAGGTCTCAGTAAATTGGTGTTGAGTTACTGGTTACACGAGCGTAGTAAGTCGACGGATTCATACAAAATGCAAGAGATTGCGATGACTCCGTCTTGTTATAGAGATGCTTCTAGTTTTTATTATACCTCAGCTGTATTATGCATGTATTAGGTAAGATCATATTGGTGATTACATCACAAATGTAACGATAGAAAGATTTGCTTCCTAATTTCAAGTTTGCAAGTGAACCGTGTTTCAAGAATAGAAAACATGATATGCAAAACAAAGCTAGCCGTCGGGACTTAGACACATAGTACATTATGTGATGTTCACTATACAAGCCTAGCTGTAAGTAGGTACTTACGAAATAAGGTATGCACCTTAGAGTCTCGTCTTGAATGAGGGAGTTCCTCATAGACTGCAGAATCCCTGACTTTCAGTATGATGATCAAACTAGAGTAACAAGTATGACTTATCTTTTTATCGACTTCTCTAGACTTATAGTTAAGTACCTAGTGTAAAATACTAATACCTACTTTTCCAACACGATTATTTTATTTTATTTTTCATTTCCAATCAAATGATACCACAACAAATCTTTCTTTGGGTAAGTTGTTTTCTTATCATGAGTAGGTACTATCACGTGATTTTGAGCATTTTATACTAATTTACATATACTAGTAAGTATATATAATATCTAAAAATGTATTTTTACCATGACATAAGCTTGCAGCTGTTCTAAAACATTTGCTCGATGTTAGAAGCCAAAAGTAATGCGTCTTGCATGTTATGAATTAATTAAAAACAATTTCGTGTCATGCGATCAATTGAAAATCGAAATTAACTAATCGAAGTCGAGATAGCGTTTCAGTGTAGAGTTAATTTCGCGGAGAAATCGTAGTTTTGCGAATTTTATCCGGGACATATATGTACGAGCATAAGTAATCACTTGATTATAGTGTTTATTTTTCATTTCTACTTCAAGAGCGGTAAATCCGCTCATCATATATTGCTAGCTTCCCATTTCGTTTTATATTATAGTGCCTACGAGATTGGGTGATCTAGAACATCGAATTGCCCGAATATAACCGCCGAACCACTAGCGCTAGCAGAACCTTTAGCAGGAACTAAAAATATTTTCATGTTACACATTTTATGACATGCCATTAGGATGTCGTAGGACAACACAATACTCGGCCATTAGCAAACATTTCCGGGGGCTGAGGCGTTTAGTCGGGCGATTGAAAAGATAGCTTCTTTTATTATGTAGTCTTAGCGGCTCCTACCAATATATAAACAAATTTATATAACTATAGAAATATGTGCTACGTTATCCGAACTTTTTCTACTAATTAATAACTCCTGTAAGTATATATTCGGTTTGTATCACAAACTACAGGGAACATAAGAGTTACAAAATAACGTGCAGTTTCCAATAGTTACCTAATCATTTAGAAATGACGGAAGTCAATTTGTTAAAAGCTTTTGGAGTAAGTAAAAGTACGCACTGTTTGTTTGCAGCACCCCCTCGTTAGTGGTGTCCCTCTTGAGGGGAGAGAGCGTGATAATACATATGTATAGTGCATATATCTACGTACTGAAGTGCACACTAGGCATGGAACATTTCGCAGATAGTATGAAAAATCATATGATACAGATTTTCACACGTCTTTTTCACAGCCTGCTCAAAATCGCATTTCAATGTAATCGCATTTTGTTCAAAATAGCAAGCGTGCGGCGATAAATAGTTTTGAATGAAAATTCATTGCGGACGAAAAGTAGCAGGCTGCTAAATTTCGAATCTGAAGTCGCTGTGAAAAATAATCATAATTTCATCAAATGAAAAGTAGCAATCATTTCCTTGCCTAGAGACACGCGGACGCACAAACTCCTGTCGTTCGACCTCTAAAGTTCTGTAATTATTGACACTTCTCTTACTCACACAACACTATGGTCACGTCACACGTGGGACGTGGATGAAACATCGCGTTTGTTCTAAGCAAATCGTAAGGAATTATGCAACTAGGCAAAGAGATCTCGAGTACGTTACATAGGTGAAGTATAAAGGCGCAAAAACCTTATTCCAACAAATGATCTAATAAGCGATTAGTTGAATATTTGCGACTTACACAACTAATGAGTTCAGAGTAGATTTCTCAGTCAATATGGCTGTCTAAAACATATTCTTACGTAAAGAAACTTTCTAATGACCGAAGATAAAATTGTGACGATGGCCTATTATCTGTAATAAAAGAAGTACGATAGTTATGCACGATAAAAAAGGTCGTAAAACCACGGGATATAGTTTAGTGTAACTAGATTGTCAATTACGTTGGTAAAGCTACGTGTACGTAATTATATGAGAGCGTGGTTTGCATGTAAACCACCGCGATGAAAGCTGACAATATCAAAATTGGATCAAGCCCGCCACACATTTGACTAATGGCTTTTAAAGTACCTAATTGGAAAAGAAACGCCGCATATACGTATGAGACAAGATATTCATGGCTGTAATTAGCAGACACGATATATTGCCGTCAAGTAATTGAAATGGAACGTACGTAAGTCACTGAAGGGAAGAACTCCCTGCATCATAAAATCTCTTGGAGTTAAATTCCCTGGAATCAGGCCTGGCATTCAGATTGGATATGGTATTTCTTTTCAGAAATCATCGGTTAGGTTTACCAAAACCCAAAACCATCTAAAGATCTACTTACTGAAATAAATACTTACCTATAGGTACATATTATCATTTCAGTGCATCAGTGACGTTTCTAAAATGTTTTCTTTTTTCAATTCGCGGAAATAACTAAAAATTTCCCGTGCCGGTCACCTATGCTGACTTTTGAACACGTAGCGTTTCCGAAATGTAACTAACATTATATATGATGCTAATCTTGCCAACTGGCACTTAACTTGACTTGGCAGTAGGGAGTTCTTTACAGAAAATAATATAACCAAGCATAGGGGAAAATGCAGAAGCGAGTAGGATACAAACCCTTCGAGTATCTAATCGAGATTACAACCGGGATTACCTACCCTTCCTTTCTCTTTCGGAAAAGATTGCCATATGACTTGTAAATATTCAGAACTTTCCCATGCATAAAATTCCACCATTTTATTCGGGAAATATTAAATGACCAACCGACCAACAGGCACCCTTCAAAGCATTAGTACGGATTTGAAGTAGGTATGTATCTACGTAGATATATGCCTTGAATGCAAAGAAACTGCAAACGATAACGCCGAACTGGCCACTATAATGCGACCCCGACTTCAAAGCACCATCGTCGTGGTCATCGGTCTATACCAGTGGACGTGTTTTATGGGTCACGCCGAAATACGGGCGTCCCATTTTGCTCGTGTAATATTTCAGATATCCCTGAGCTATTTCTGTATGTCTCTTTACGTAAAAATCTCGACCCTCGCACACTATATTTGGTTACTTGCCTCCTTTTCTTATAGGTAGGTAGGTATGCAATTGGGATAATTCAAAACTAATTAAATTATACGACCTACACGAATGTCCTACTGATCTGGTATTGTCGTGTGACGGGTCGTTGAGCTCCCTTAATTATGGTTGAGCTACACGATGACTGATGCATGCTTGCCGTCAGTTAGGACTGGTCTACTCAAAGCTGCTATGGTTCTTTCCTCAAAAGGCTATTTCAGACATTGCCCTGCATTGTCCCACTCACATTATTTGCATTATTTTATGTCTGGACTTTAAAAGAGACCATGATTCTCTGAGTTTGTTTCGGTGTTTCTTCTCAGAGGTCGTCAGTTAGGAAATGCCAAAGCCATCTAGCTATAAAAAAAAAACAAACCATTGACTTGTAAAAATGTCTCTAATGATCTACTTACAGAAATAAATATCATTTCATTTCATCATTAATATTATTAGAAAAACACAGTATAACACTGCTCGACCTGGGAATCGTACCCACGACTCTAGCAAGCAACGACTCTAGGTAGTTTGGGACCACTAGACTAATGAGGCAGTCGGAATTAAGAAGAACTTAGAATTAACTTCGCTGTCGAAATCTGAAACCCTTGAAAAGATACATACTTATAGTTAATTACTTTTAAAAGACCGTAAACATTTTATAACATAATATCAAACTTGATTGATTACTCTCCCATCCCATTGTAAATGTATGAAAACAAGCCCTTCCAGGAGTCGGAGGGCTTTAGTATTAATTTATCGTCTTCTTTGTAGTGACTATCCCGCATTCAACTTTAAAGTCGTACTGGTTATCTTTAATATAAGTTTGGATTTATGGGAATCAACTTTCTCCAATCCAACAAATTCCTACTGGGTTCAGAAATCCGTCTTAGACTATCGACAATCTTTACTAATTTGTTATTACACTGATTTTGGAGAGAAGCACACACACACGAGCCTTCCAAAAAAACACGTTATTTGTTGCTGCCTACTTTATACGCGAAATCGATAATTATATAAAGTAAATTGTTTCCAGGTCAGAGGGCGACGAGAATGAAAAAAACACAAGCGACGCAGTTACTAGAATACCTCCACACTGTCACATCACTATCAAATGTACTAGGGAGGTAAGCAATAATACGAGTCTATTCTGTGGTAATGTTCATAGCATTGCGGAAGTCATAAGCTCGGCTTTGCATGTGTGATCAACAAAATACTTCGGTCTACACATGAACTCACACAAATGCATAGAAATGCACAGTGATATCTCCTTTGTACTGTAACTCCATAAGTAACTATATGGTCTCCGTGATAAATAAATCGTCTCATCACTCTTTTCCGTGATAACTGATACATAACCGATATCTTACGACGGGGTCAACGTTTGCGGGTTGCTTTTTTCTGAGATTTCCTCACGATATCGGTGGTTTCCGTGTAACCTTCTTCCTTGATTTTCATTTTCATAATTTTGGAATCTGAGCAAGGATTAATTAATTTCTAAACCGGTTCAGAAATCGCGGATAAATTAATCATTGCGTTCACTCTGCTTATTATTAAACTACGTGTAAAATGAAAAATTTTCTAAACTGCCTCATTAGCCAAGTGGACCTAAGCGAGACTGCTACGCTAGAGGTCTTGGGTTCGATTCCCAGGTCGAGCAGTTTTATTGGGTTTTTCTGTGAAATGAATGCCCGGTTAATGGCAATAGGCTCGCCCCCTATTCTTATCTTGTGTAGGGCCGAGGCAGCAAGGCCTTAGTGCACTTCGACCCAATGGGATCTCAATCTCGCCCCCTATTACATGGGACCTGAACATACCGGCCAACTGTGGGTGTACATTAGTACGCCTCTGCCTAACCCTTCGGGGAATACAGGCGTTATGGTATGTTTTTAGATTGCAGGGTTCAACGGTCTATCAGAAGCCGTCCGTCGTCTGGACTTCTCATCAGCAGTGCGCGATGTTCGCCGGTTCAACTACATCTGCGCACTTTTGGAGCTGCTCGTCGGTGGTCAGAGACTGACGCACTTGCCGGGCGCCGCGCAGAAACTGTTGCTATCCATGTTGGAACAACTTGCTGATCAAGGTGAGCCACGAACTTTGGATAGAGCCTAGTTAAATAATTTGCGAATAGTTCAAACACGAATAACTGAAAGAACTACATACCTGGACCCAATATTACTATATTTTATGTGCAGTTACTCGCCCTAATTCAATCGTTTTTTGCCATTTTCGTGGACTTGCCCAACCAACCCCTCTTATTTTGGGACGACACCCATGCCCAGCATTGTTTAATGGTGATGATTACTAATTTTAGTGGCAACCTCAAAACACAATCTAAACGCTCTCCGTGCGCTAGTGATGTCTGTGTCGTCCGCTCGTGAGTCAGAAAAGCGTTCGTGTTGGGGACGACCGCTCGGCTCGCGAGCGCTCTGGGGACACCACGACCATGCTATCGCGAGGATCAACCGTATAGCGAACAGCATTAGAATACAAGAGGTAAGCATAAAAGGATTAAGACAAAAAGCGAGAGAGTCCTAAAACAGCTTCACTTATTATTATTCGTAAATAGATTTAGGATTGAAGGAGTATTTTCCTGAATTTTATTTCACCCTAACCCATAAGAACCTTAAAACTTTCGTTGCCAATCTATGCACTAATCTGGTTAATATAGATTTAGAATTCGATAAACTCTACACATAGACGCATTGCACTCCCATCTTACACAATCACGAGGGAACAATTCATATACGTGCTATTTTCTGTTAAGGGCATCCTGGCATTGCTCCAAACGTTATGAACACTCAATGCGCAGTGGCACTCATCTAGTTAAATCTAGAACTATGTACAAGAAACAATAAATTCATATTTGAATAATTTGTTTTTACAGCCTGGACCAGAGGTAGTGCCCAAACTTCACGACTTGCCTGAAGAGTGTATCAGAGAAATTCTGTTAAGGATATCGGACCATAGGGATTTGGATGTAAGTCAAACTGTTGGAAATGATAGCGTGGGTCTTCTTCGTATGTCATCAGATAAATATCTCGTCTTTTCTCTCCAGACCGCGTCATCGGCATGGACTGTGATGGCATCGGTGTGCACGGAACAACGCATCTGGCGAGAACTGGTCAGCTTCCACTTCACGCAGCAACAAATCGATGCCGCGCTTGCTAAAAATAAGGATGACGTCGTTGATGAAAAGGATTTCGACTGGAAGAAACTCTTTCATCAACTTAGAAAGTAAGTTATGAAAAAGCAAGACATAAGTCACCATCGGATTGTCGAAAATAGATATTTGTATAATACCTCTTTAACTCTTGGCCTTTGAAAGCAGAATTCTCCAGTTATGAATTTGCAGTTTAAACACCACTTACGGAAGGATAGTTGGGGCGAACCACCAGAACCAGACAATGTTTGATAAATGATATTTATTTCTGTTAATAGATCTTATAAAGACACTTACAAGTCAATGCTTTACATTTTTTTTAACTAGATGGCGCCTTCATTTCCTAACTGACGACCTCTGAGAAGAAACACCGAAACAAACTCAGAGAATCATGGTCTCTTTTAAAGTCCAGACAGTAATAGTTGATATTACAATAATAATATTATTAGATATTATGCGAGTGTTACGATGTAGGGCAATATCTGGACAGGCCTTTTGAAGAAAGAGCCATAGCAGCTTTGAGTTGACCTGTCCTAACTCGCGTAGCTCAACCATTATTTAGGGAGCTCAACGACTTGTCTAATAAACCTATCCAGTTGTATTTCCCTAACAGTTCTAATATATTACGTATTCAGGATGTACGGGCTACGAGAAGACGCGCAGTTCGCGGAGACTTTGTCCCTATGTCGCCACTGTAAGTGCCTGTTCTGGCGCTCGCTCGGACACCCTTGCATAGCTGACCAAGTAAGAACCTTCTATAACTAAATCTCCATCCGCATAATTATCAATTTGACACATTATCTGTGAAATGATGATGAAGAAATCTAGAGCCATATTTGTCTCTCATCAACTTCTACATATTATGTCAACAAAATTAGGTTGTGTCTGTCTGTCAAGCTTGTACAGTATTTTAGCTCTTTGACTATTGTTGTAGGCTTTGAAGACAATTTCAATACCAACTACATTTTGTATGTATCAAATTGCCATAACAAATACAAATATAAGTAAATGTTATGTAAATATTTTTATCCCCAGTGTCCCGAGTATCGTGAGCGTCTCAAAGAAGCAGGTGGTCCTCTCCCCCCGCACCCCGTGCCGCCTGCCGCCTTCCTCAAGTTCTTCTCACTGTAAATGACTGGGCATCATACGACTATCGACATACCCCGAGTGCAAGCGTACCATGAAATATAGACAGTTTGAGCTGCTAATGAATTCCCCTGCTATCTCATAATATGACGTGATTTCACAGGGTACAGGAACTGTGCTGTATCAAACTTGAACATATCTTAGTTTGTGGTACCCTGACCATAGCTCACAGCTGTTGGTATACAATAAAAAAAAAATGATCTAAAATGACTCCAAAGTTGTCAATATTGCCACTCTCTAGGAACCAAGCCAATAAATGTTTCTTTTTCTGCGCTTTAGTAGTTTATGGTTACGATTTTTACGACTGTTAATGTTGTTTATAATTTGACTATAGAACACAGAAAATTTGCAATTTTCCTCTACTATCAGTATTTAAATGTACAAAAGTCAAAACAAATGTGTAATTACAATTTTCGCACGAGAAAAAGATAATTTATTGATTTTGATTGAGATGCCTACTAAGTGCGAATCAAAATATACATTGGTGCTTCGTCCAAGATACTTGGTAAGCAACAACTACATAATATGACTGACTAAGATCTCAGGCGTCTGGCCTACTTCGAAATATTATTCAGTGCTATTCACATACGAAATTATTTACTTAAACTGTATGTAAGTGTTGTTAAAATATTATTTACAGACGGCAAAAGATATAAAATATACAAGGTCTCCAAAAATATTACCTCTGTCAAAAATCTTGATTGTATAGGATCCTATTTTTCCTTCTTTTTTAATGTAAAAAGATTTCTCATTGGTTTAAAAGTATGAGCCACTGGAAAAAATGTGCAGCGGCATATATTCTTTATAAAAAAACGATTCTTTTCTTACACGGATAATTACATTAAATAGTTGAGCTGAACATAACATCACGGTTGGTTTTTTCAAAGGGTAGACAGTTATTATTATTTTAGTTCATGTGATTTAAACAGTAAAGTTATGTATTTGTTAACGAATAAATAATAATAATAATTGGCCGATATGTTTAGGTCACATGTACCTAATAGGAGACCGGACTATTGTTCGAGCAATATATATTTTTTGAAAGCACACTATAGGTTTCGTTTAATTGCATGTCGGTTTTACTGCACTTATTTCTTTTGCCGTGTGTACAGTCATGCGAAATGGTGACAGCAATATTCAAATGCAAAATCATAATCATTTCTATGTTTAGAGTGAATAATATTTCAACTTTTGTTATTAAACTATGGTTTAAGTAAAACAATTTCATGTTTCCAATTATTATGGCATGAACTATCTCTAAAATAAATCAATGTGTTCTGTTATGTATCAATCCTCCTTGGCGTGCCTACTGGCCGCCAATAAAAGATTTGATTGAGACATGTGTCAATGTACAACGGATTGTCATATTAAAATAATTTCTACAATGAATTTATGTATGTTTATTTAATTAAGTATAAACATAATAATGGCGACGAGGCAAGACGAACTGGCGCGATTAGTTCGCTCGCGCGCCGCTCTGCGTGGTCAGATTACCAAACTGAACCAAGTTGTGATACAAATGCAACACGCTTCGGACTTGGAAGTAAACGCTAGACTGGCAAGTCTAGAAAATATACAAAGGAAATTTGACAACGTACAAAGTGAAATCGAATTACACGTAGATGATGCAGACCTAGAAGAGGAAATAGAACAGCGACACACAACAGAGGAACATATTCTACAAATGCAGTTAACATTACATGGCTTACTACGTTACAAACTGCGACGCCGTCGGCTTACGTCACGGCGTCACAACTTACAGAAAATACACCCGAGACTACACCACGATTACCGAGAATCAACTTTCTACCACTACAAGAACAGGAAAGTTTCAATAACTTTGTTAAAAGATTACAAACATACATGAAGTTAAACAACTGTCACAATGGACATACCCAAACTCTTACTCTACTTAGTCTACTACAACCAGATTTACATCAAAAGACATACGACTTATGCGCACCGAACGACCCTTGTGAACTGGAATTTGAGTGCTTGGTTGAAATATTAAAAAACTACTTAGAACCAAAACCAAACATTTGGGCCCGTCAACATAAGTTTATTTCGCGACTACAAGAGCCAAACGAAACGGTTATGTCTTACTCGACAGAGTTGAAACATTTAGCCCAAGAGTGTGAGTTTACATGCCATAACTGTAAAGCATCAATTTGTGACAACTTCCTCGCGTTACAATTTATAAGAGGATTAAAGGACACAGATATTCGTACCAAAATATTACAAGACACAAAACTGATCAACTTTAAGGAGTTATTAAATGTAGCAACGTTGATAGAACTAGCAAAATCTGACAGCAGCTATATATCAGTAGCTCACTCCTCACATCAAGATTTACACGTAATGAACGTTCAACCTAATAATTATAAACATCCACATCAACAGCAAGCACAGACGTTCCTTACGATTAAAGATTTGAAAAACAAATGCTATCGTTGTGGAAGTGAAGAACATCGAAGTGATGTTTGTAGAAGTATCAAAGATACGTGCAGTAAATGCAAACGAGTTGGTCACCTAGCGCGAGTGTGCCTACGGCGAATACCAGCGAGCAACCAACTGGATCGGGGGCAGGTGGAAAGGCAGAGTGAGGATATCGAGTCCGATATCGTGCACGATCTAACCCCCTGGGATATGAATCTAATACGATCAAATAATACAGACAAATTTATGATAAACGTACGTATAAATGATACAAACTTGAAGATGGAAGTAGATACAGGAGCAGCTCTATCATCAATTTCTTACAAAGACTTCAAACATTTAAATATAGGTTGTAAGATTTATAAAACGAATATTACAATGAGAACATACACAGGAGAAATTTTCGCACCACTTGGAGTGGCTTACGTTACATGTAAATACAATAATCAGACACTAGACGGAAAATTATACATTATCAAGCAAGATGTTGATCCTATCTTTGGCAGAGCATGGATTCGAGCAATTAACTTGGACTTGGCAAATATAAACGCAGTCAATATCAATATACAGTCAAAAGTTGATAAGTTACTAGCTGAATACTCAAGGGTGTTTGATGATTCCCTTGGATGTATACCTGATTACAAAGCACATTTAAATTTAAAGGCAGACACAACACCGATATTCGTAAAGCCTAGACGTATACCATACGCACTGAAACAAAAAGTAGATGATGAAATAGTACGACTATGCAAACAAGGGGTAATTACCAAAGTTGAGAAGTCGGAATGGGGTACGCCAGTAGTTCCTATAGTCAAACCTAATGGCAGTATACGTCTATGTGCAGATTACAAGGTTACCTTAAATAAGGTGATAGCGGATGAACAATACCCTATTCCTATTATAGAGGACATTTTAGCAGAAATGAACGGTGGACAAATTTTCTGTACACTGGACATCAGCCAAGCTTATTTAAACATGATGATGGACGAGGAAAGTTCTATGATGCAGACATTAAGCACACACAAGGGCACGTTTAAAGTAAACAGACTTATGTTTGGTGTCAAAGTAGCGCCGAATTTATGGCAAAAATTTATGGATAAATTACTTCAAGGAATATCGGGAGTAAAATGTTTTTTTGACGATATTATAATACAAGGAGCGTCACAAGAACAGCTACTTACAAGGCTACGCCTGGTGTTACAAAAACTACAAGACCATAACTTAAGGCTGAATAAAGATAAATGTCACTTTATCCAAGAAAGCATAGATTACTTGGGTCACACCATTGATAAAAATGGACTGCATAAAAACAAAATTAAAGTGAAGGCTCTTCTGGATACAAAACGCCCCAGTAACATCAGCGAACTGAGAACATTTTTAGGTATGGCTAACTACTACAACAAATTCATTCCAAACTTAGCTTCAATATCTAGCCCGCTTAATAATCTCCTTAAGAAAGACATAACATTCGAATGGACACAAAAATGTACAGACAGTTTCAATAAAATCAAACAAGAAGTTCTCAGTGAAAGAGTGTTAATGCACTTCGATCCCGAGAAACCCTTGGTTCTGGCTACAGACGCTTCACCTTTCGGCCTTGGAGCAGTATTATCACATCGTTTACTTGATGGATCTGACAGACCTATTGCCTTCGCATCACGCTCATTGACCAACAGTGAGGCTAAATATAGCCAGATTGACAAAGAGGCCACGTCTTTGTTCTGGGGGTTAAAGAAATTTTTCCATTACTGCTACGGAAGAAAATTCATACTTGTTACTGATCACAAACCACTTACAACAATTTTCAATCCCCACAAAACCTTACCAGCGATGAGCACGATGCGACTCTTCCATTACGCACATTTTCTCTCTGGATTCGACTACACTATCGAATACAGGACCTCGATGGAACACAGCAATGCTGACTATTTGTCACGATTTCCAGTTGATACAATAGCCACAAACCTAATTGACGTAAATTCTGCATTTCAACTGAACCAAATAAACACCATTTCCATAGATCGTAACAAAATTGCCGAAAAGACTAACAGCGATACAGAGTACAATAAACTGTTACAAGCTTTGAAAGACGGCGCAACCGTGAAGAGATACGGCTATAACGATAACGAATTAACCATTCAAGATGGTTGTATCATAAAAGGAACTCGAGTTATGATACCGACAGAACTGAGACAACATGTTTTACGAGAATTACATTCAGGTCATCTTGGAATCGTAAAAATGAAATTACTTGCACGCGGATACGTATACTGGAAAAATATTGATAAAGACATAGAGGATATAGTAAAAGGTTGCCGTGAATGCCGTTTGAACCAAAATCAACCTACACCCGAAACATTACATCATTGGGACTTACCATCAGGTCCATGGCAAAGAATTCATATAGATTTTGCAGGACCGATTAACGGACATTACCTATTTATAGTTGTAGATGCATATACAAAATGGGTGGAAATAATCCAAACGAAAACTACGACAAGCACATGGTGTATCCGACAATTAAAAGAACTTTTTGTGATCTTTGGCTTCCCGTTGACCTTGGTATCCGATAACGGCCGTCAATTCGTTTCAAGTGAATTTGAAACTTTTTTTGAGGAACAACGCGGTGGTACATAAAACTACAGCACCTTACCACCCAGCCACGAATGGACAGGCAGAGCGTTACGTTCAGACCATAAAAAAGGCATTACACAGTATCCACGCCCAACCAGGCTCCATACAGGACAAACTACTAAGTATAAAGGAGCGGTTACGGAGAACACCCAGTACCAGCACCCATAAAAGCCCATACGACCTAATGTTCGGTAGAGAAATAAGAAATACCTTAAGTGTTCATTACAGAGCGAGGACGAGAGACGGGATACGTTCCCCTAATACACCGATCCCAGTCCGCACATTTTTAGTTGGCCAGAGAGTGCAATTCAGAGATTACGTTGATCCTCAAACAAAATGGGAGTTCGGTACCGTGACACAAGTCCTGGGCCGCTTACATTATGAGGTTACGGCAGACTCAGGTCGCATCTATAAGCGTCATGTCGACCAGATGCTACCCTCGCGTATCTAACGCATATGGCTGCACCATTTGGGACGGAGGTGTTATGTATCAATCCTCCTTGGCGTGCCTACTGGCCGCCAATAAAAGATTTGATTGAGACATGTGTCAATGTACAACGGATTGTCATATTAAAATAATTTCTACAATGAATTTATGTATGTTTATTTAATTAAGTATAAACATAATATGTTCCATTATAGTAATTTTCTATTGATATTGGATTTTTATTGTAACAATTTACAAGTAGTTTAGTTGACCTTGTTTTGTATTACCAGCAATAAGTATTTTCAGCCAGTGAAGTGTTGCCATGCTCAAGTGTAAACTGTATGCTGCTGTAAAAAATATGAATAACTAAAGGTTGATTATATTTCCTACAACTTGGTATAGGATGGCAACACTACCAGTGAATGTGACCAAAAAATATTTAACCTGCTTTGTTTGTTTATTGTTTATGAATATAATATGTTAAAGGAATAAGTAATCTTTTCACTATTTTGGTTTGCGCACACACTTAATGCTTATAATTGATAAGACTAAAAATATTAAAAAATAACCTATGTGATAATTCCAAAATTATATCAGTAATAAGTGTGTTGTAAACGAAACGGTATTTAACCATGTGTGTTGTTTGTTATGTTTAAATGGCTTATATTTAAGTTAGAAATATGAATTATAAAAAATAAGTAGCCAGGTCTCTAAATTAACATCACATCATAATTTTTCCAGAGTTGTAGTAGAAACTAATAGGTAATCACACTTATACTCTTAAGCTTTTATGTGGTAACCCTATATATTCCAGGGATGCCAATAAAAGCATTTAATTCGAAGCAGCTTTTGCAAACTGTAAGGCCCCAAAAAATTAGGTAGAATTACCCAAATGAACAGACTTGGCTGTATAAAATGAAGTTTTAGTTCCTTTGTTTTGAATTCGAGTAAAATTGGCTTACAAATTAACTACCATGATTTTTATTGCTTTTTAATGTTGTGCTTGCATTTAATTCGCACAGTATTGATTTGAGATTACAACAACATCATACCCAACAATTTCATAAAATGATCCTGTGACACATTTCATTTAAACTAATTAATGTTGATGTTTTTTTTTTTCAATCAACATTTTTATGTAAAACATTTTGCCTTGAGAATACTTTATAAGAGAAGATTGTCTCGTCAAATTTGGCACCCTCATTCAGTATTTCTATTGCAATAATAAAAGTAGTTTATTAGTAGACTTTACCGCACGCAAATTACGCGCTTTGTCGTGGAATTACGGAAAATAGCCCGCTATACCATAGTGGATTTTAAAACTTAAGGCTGTTCACAATTTAAGTGGCTAGTGACAGCTTCTACAAGACCGACCAACAGACCGACAGACCAACATCTTTTAACACAATAGGTACTTCTAGTTAGGGGCCGTTCAAGTATTACGTAAGAGTATAGAGGGGCGGGGGGGTCTTGCTTTGCTTATTTTTAATGACACGGGGGGTGGGGATCTAGATAGTGATTACGTCAGCAGTAATTATTTACTTTTTTACACATATCGTAAATTGTCTATGCAGAAAACGAAATGCATTTTCGGGGATTCTTACAAATAATGAATACGTTTCGGTATATTTCTAGACTTATTATAACTACTGCTCATAAATCAATCAATTGTACCAATGTTTACGTAAGCATGGGGGGGAGGGGTAAGAGCTTTGCTGACGTTTGCTGACGAGGGGGAGGGGTGGGTTAATAATTGCAAAAAATCTGCTTACGTAATACTTGAACGGCCCCTTAATTAATAACAAAACAATATTTTGGTATTCATCAGTACCTAGTTGTGCAATAATAATTAATAATGTTGACTGCAAGGATCTTGAGCTCTGTCCATAAAATAGCTAGATCTGTAAATGCAGGCAATAAAACGAAGTTTTTCGAATTAGCTGCTGGTTTCATGCTATATTTTTCAGTACTGTACTGTTTATGGTACAATAGAGATGGCACGAAATTAGTAGCTATTTCACTGCTTTATCAACATTGTGTTATAATATAACTAGGTATGTTGTTCATCCTATTTAATACTTGGCGTCCCTAATGCATAGTGCTTAGATCCATGCTACATAAACACTACAAAATATTGCAACCTCATTTCACATTTTCATAAAACTGTTGTATGATTCTTTAGGCCTAAAGTAATGAGTTCAAGTTCTTCAATCCGTCACAGTAATTTAAGCAGTCTCTGTGATTTGTTTTGAATCTGAATGCAAAATTATCTAAGTCTGAAATTAGGTGTATTGTGTTGTAGGCTGTATATATTGGGAAGTCAGCTATAGAAAGAGCAATAAATCGGCCGTGAGGATATATTAACTTAAAAAATATAGGTATTATTTACAACTAATGACAGTTTGGAAATAATACATACTTCAGCTTCCGCCTGCGCCTTCGTCTGCATGGACTTAGGCTATTTATTCCAGACTATAATCTATCTTGGTGCCAAATTTTATCCAGATCTGACCAGCCCTTCTAGTGTCTGACGACAAACTTTCATGTTTATAATTATTTAACCACAGTCCAATTTATGTGGAGAACAGTGGAAACATTTGTTTTATCTGATTATTGTATTTGTTTGTTACACCTTTTCTGTTCCCTCATGGGTAAAATTACACTACTAATAAAATAATGGACATCAATAAACAACTCCGGCAGAATGAACACATACATTTATATTTGGCTCTCCTTGTATGGCTATTCCCATAGATACAGTATAATAAAAAATGATCATTGTATTGTGGTAGTGTAGTTGTTGATATTGTGATATTTTAAGATAAATTTATTATTAATAATATAATAAGCATTATTTAGTCCCAAGATGCTAACCCTATGTATAAAGTAGACACATACAATAAAGGTAATACATAAGGTGCACTATGTTATGGTAACTATACCAGCAGGATTATGCAATTTTACGCAAAGGAATAATCCTATTTTGTTCTTTAATTAAACCTATTGAATCAGGATATTTGGAAAGGAAGCAATAAAATGCAAGAATATGAAGCAGTAAAAAGTGATATTTACACAATTATGTTTAAGAAATTTAGTTTTGTTGGAATCAATTTAACTTCATGACATGACAACATTTATATGGTCATCTATACATTGTCACTCCACTTCTCAGTGATTTTTTGTATTGCTTTGGTGAACCTTATGTAATTATCTGTGTTATAGTAGATGTTTATTATCAAGAAAATATGCAGCTTACCTACTCGCTTAAGTAATTTTTAGTATATCTGTGATCAGTTTATGTTTTACACAATGGAATTGTTTTCTTTCTGGTTTGTGTTCTCACTGTAGTATGATACTTATATATGGTATTTTGAAATAAAGTTATTTTGAATAAGAACATGTGGATTACTTGCCCAAAGACCTTATTTCCAACCAATGCCAACAAACCAATTTGATAAATGAGATAAGTATGAACTAATGGGTATGAACATGTCGCACCTTCGGTAAGACAAGGGCATAATTGCAGTAACTGCAAAACTGCAATTATGACCAAAAGTATTATGTGTTTGTTTCCCAATGCTTACCAAATTATGGTTATAATAAGGTAATAAGCCCAAATAACATCTTTAGAGTAAATATCAACAGGTACATTTTCACTATCAAATTGTAAGAAAGTCCCATGCTTAAGATTATGAAGAAAACCTTATCGGTGAGATTCTTCAAAAATATTTTTTTGTTAGACCAGCTGTATGAATGTGGATCCAGTAAGACATACCTGATTTGTTTGTACAGAATGCCACTTGCTATGATTCTTGTATACTTGCAAGAATCATAGCAAGTGGTGTTCTGTATGATGTGATTGTATGTATTTAAAACAAAATATATAATATCTTATCTTAAATAATATTTACTTATCTGGAATAATATTAATAAAATAATATGAACGTGTATCATACACTTACAATAACTCATACAATTAAAAAACCTTTAAGTTAGCTCACTTTTCATTCTCTCACAGTGTCGCACTAAATCTTTTAATTTATACACTAAATCTTGCAGTTGTTGGCTTCCACATGTGAATCGGATATCTTCACCAACGTCCGTTTTCAATATAACTGTGTACAGTAAGTTATCAGACCCGACTCCTGGAGTATTCGTCAAAACTTCAAGTTTCCACTCAACGTCTGTTATTTTAGGCAAAACACTGGCATCAATACTTTTATTAGACTCCATGTTTCGATATATTGGAGAAAATTTACTCCTATATCATTGCTTTCTATAATTACGCCACAGAAAGATGTGTGAACAGAAAATAATATTTATTTATTTTTTCTTTGTATCAGGCGGTACGGTTGGTAGTTCGGTCGGTACCCCATTTCAGTATTCCACCACACCAATTCTTTATATTTTTTTTTTTTTAGTTATGGCGCCACACTTTTTGTGTATTTGCCAGTGTCAAGTAATAAAGTAATCAAGTATTCAAAGAATATTTCCCATCATGGGATTGTATTATGGCACCACAGTTTTTGTGTTCGCCAGTGTCAAGTATAAATTCAGTTGCCCCAATAAAATGGTAGAAACTTTATTGAGGCTTCGATGGAGTTTAGGAGTGAACCCAAAAAGTCACGATTTTCAATTTTATATCATTTGCCTACACTCTCACACGTTCACGAACACTTAATGGTTAATTATCCACCATAATTACACATTAAACTTCGGAGAAATTCAAGTTTTGAAAAATAATTTGAAATCGACAACGTGCACTTTTCATTTTCCCGCCTAAAAACCTTTATTTATATTTTGATTGACGGATTCAGATCAGATTGACTATATAATAAATTGACACTTGCTTGACACTAACAGCCAACAACTTTAACATCCTTTTTTTTTTTAATTATGGCGCCACACTTTTTGTGTATTTGCCAGTGTCAAGTAATAAAGTAATCAAGTATTCAAAGAATATTTCCCATCATGGGATTGTATTATGGCACCACACTTGTGTTCGCCAGTGTCAAGTATAAGTTCAGTTGCCCCAATAAAACGGTAGAAACTTTATTGAGGCTTCGATGGAGTTTAGGAGTGAACCCAAAAAGTCGCGATTTTCAATTTTATATCATTTGCCTACACTCTCATACGTTCACGAACACTTAATGGTTAATTATCCACCATAATTACACATTAAACTTCGGAGAAATTCAAGTTTTGAAAAATGATATAAAATCGACAATGTGCACTTTACATTTTCCCGCCTAAACTCCTTTAACATCCTTGGTTTTCATGAAAAAATTGAAGATAGATTAAACCTCATGCTCAAATATTGAACGATCCCTCTTTATAATAATATTGGACGTTGGAACGCTTCAAGCTTCATGCTCTGAGGGCTCATCTGAGGGGCATGAATATTTATGACTGTTTATGACAGTTGAGAAATCATTCGTTCTTTATGGTTCTTTTTTAATTTTAATGCTTTAACGTCATTGATACCAATTGAAACTGGCTTTTGGATATTATTATATTCTTTTTTTTTTCATTTTGTTATGCTCACGTTTGATCGCCAGTTCACCGGATGTTATTCCATACTGCGACCTACGATGTAGTGCGCTTGCCTAGAAGAAACCGATTCAATTGTAATACACCCAGATTATATCTATCGGGGAAGACCCACCCGAGAAGCGCATTCCATATTATTGCTGCCAATATAACGAAATTATTGAGAATTAAAACTGCCTCATTAGCCAAGTGGTCCTGAGCGCGACTGCTACCCTAAAGGTCCTGGGTTCGATTCCCAGGTCGAGCAGCGTTATTGGGTTTTTCTATGAAATTCCCACTAGCTCGGAGTTAAGAATTTGTGCCCGGCTAATGGCAATAGGCTCGCCACCTATTACATGGGACCTAAACATACCGGCGAACTGTGGGTGTACATTACACCCACAGTGCCTCTGCCTAACCATTCGGGGAATACAGGCGTGATGGTATGTTAAAGTAAAACGAAAGTAGGACTTGGTACGTACCTGCTAACATTATGTCGGTAATTGTACAAAAGTAGGTAAAAATAACAATACCACGTTATTTTTTAGGGTCCCAAAAATATAAAGGCTAATTAAAAATATATTTCTAACAGGAATTGTACACCTCCTCAAACACGAAATAAAACTAAAACGTATTACTAAATCGTTAGTATATTAAACAACTTTATGAAAGTTGTAACATGTGATTTGTCACCAAAAATATTATTTAAAAATCTACAACTACAAGTTACATTGTCATAAGGCAATAATGTTATTTGGCCGGGAATCGGTTATAAGGCACATATATTTCACAATAGCGACAACTTAGCTATTAGTCTTACTATATTTATTACAGCCATTAATCTCAACGACACAATTGCACAATATTTCAGAGATTCTGGTGGCTAGAATAGAGATAGGTAGAAATGCAGTAATCATTATATATTTATATCATAAACATTTGCTTATGTATTCAATAGAACAAATTTAATATCTTCCTGTTTAAATAGACTCTGTTCACAACTTATTCAGACGCGTATCTTAAAACTAAACCTTTTGTATAATTTTTCGCTATGACTTTAGCACCAAATTAAATATTAGCAAGAACACTTATAGCATATATTATGTAGTCAACTTTATCAAAACAAAAGAAAAATTTAGAACACAACCTATGTACTAACAACACTTACAATACTGGCAGTTAAAATATAATTTAGTGATGTTTAATAATTTAAATAAACTCATGAATCGGTACCTATTATTAATGTACTACTAGTACAGTCGCTCGCAAATCAAGCACCACAAACTGTCACATTTTCCCCAATGGATAAAAAAAACTCATTGTTTGAACATTAAATTCAGAATAGAAATATGAAAGTTTTGGATACCGTGATGTGCTGCCAACCATACATTTTGTTAGAAAATTATAAATAAGAGGAAAACATTATTTAATTAGAAAATTATTAAGTCTTAATATTAAAGTAATGGTACCTAATCATTTCAATTTTTACAGTACATTTATTCTTGATTCATTTGAGAATATACAACACAATTCATAGACATCGAAGTTCGAGAACAAAATATCTTTGATTTTGGTAAACATAAAACATATTTGAAACAATAAATTCAAATATAAAATTTCCGAGCACATTTACTGAATATATAATATACAAAATAAACCACATTCATGATGTTTGTCTTCAGTCACCAGATCATTTTATGGAAAAAGACGTCACTTCACGTCAAGACTTCGAGACGAGTACATAACATAACAGGGCAAGTTACATACACTCACCGCCTTATTAATATGAATACAAAACGTCTTGTAAACTTCTAATAGCTTTAATATGTTGTCTTCTTTTCCCTGTCACAGAATATTACACGTCAAAGCAAGACAAAATATATTATAGCTTTGGGTTTCATATTTTTATAAATAAGAGTGCAAGTATACACCAGCACTATCACTTAACTTCAGCTAAGTCAGTGGTGAAACGCAAATCCATTATGCATAACAAACAAAATGACTTGGATGATACAATATAGTTAGAGTATTATGGAATCATAAAATATCTAAATTGACCTTTAAAAACTTATTCCAAATTCCAAAATGTATATAATATATAATTCGTGTTTAAGTTTACATCTTTAAATGTATAATTATTTAAAATCCAGATAATTATGAAAATTAATGTATAATATTACATGGTCTCATAAAATGTGTGATAGTTAACACATAAAACATGAAATATATTAATTATACTGTACAATGTTTCTGTAGCAAAATGACCATCAGGTCATTTTGCTACAGAAACATTGTACAGTATAATGCACTAGTTTCATATTACTTCATTCAAATTTCGAGCTCTTTTACCTGACTTTAAAATATCGAACGGATAATAAAAAAATACATTACTCAGCGTTTCATTTTCTCGAGAATTGGTATGACCATTTCGAAGGTGGGTCGTTTGCCAGGGTCTTCGTTCATGCAGATCTTGATTAGCTTCGCGATGTGGGGGGAAATGCCCGGCGGAATAGTGACGCGGAGGCCTTCCAGGGCGATCTTCATGCCGCACTCCATTGGGGATAGGTCAGCAAAGGGAACCTATTTGAGGAATAAAATTATGTAAGTAAGATTAATTTATAACTTAGCTGAATTATTATATTGTATAATTGAATATGCGTAAAGTCGCCCTGTAGTGACAGAATTGATAAAAGAAAATACTGACAGCATCTTATTAAAAACAATAGTGTAAAAAAAAATGACAATAACAGGTACTGACTACCGATTAAACGATAACGTCGTCGAGGTAAGTAAGATTCTACTCGCCACTCAATGTTAAAATCGCCTTCAGTAACTATTTCGCACATAACATTTTATTTTTATTTTGAAGGCGGTTTTAATTATTGTTAAAAGTTATGTCTCAAAAAGTCCTTTGTGATGCGAGTTAAACTGCAGGCAACTGTAAGTTTAAATTTTAATTTTGTGTGTTTAGCAAGTCAATTAAAACAGGAATAGAGTTGAGAATGGGTAAAGTTTTGAAATAAATCTTATTCAATTATAATATTCACTTCTCTCGTAGCAAGTTCCCAGAGCAGTATGGCGAAGCTCCACATATCGGCGGCCTCCAGGTTGCGCTTGGCCGGAGGCTTCTGTAATGCCTCGGGAGCCATCCAAGCAGGCGCGTAACAGCGTCCTTTCTCTTGGAACGAGAACTTCGAGTCAGCCATGTTGATGCGTGCTGTTAAGTCCTCATCAATCTAAAAATATTAAAAAGTGTTTTTTTTTAACAAAATTAAAAGAATGACTTGCTAAAAATGCTCAGATGGATGATTGACATTTTCACAGCCTGCTACTTTTAGTTAAATATAATAAACAACGGCCAAGTTACACAACATTAACTATAAATAATAAAGAAATCGCAGTAAGGAACCTTAGACTTGGCACGACTTTGTCTAGATTTCATTACTTTTTAGAGATAAACAAGCAAGCAAGTCATCGAGACTGGGCTAGTTTTTACAGAATGTTTTTGATGGGATATCACTTCTTTTTGTAAAAACGTTAAGTATTAGCAGTAACTGGCAAGGATATTAATAATCCTCTGACTGGAAAATATCCTAGTTTGGTTGGGCTCTTGTGTTTTCTAATCACGGTCACCAGGTACTCCAGATCTTCGATTATCTTAGTTTTTATAGTTTTCCCTTTATGTGGCCATTAAACCCTAACTCTGTACCAAATTTCAGCTCTCTGAGTTTATGGGAAGTACTAGTTCTATTTCGATGATCATGAGTGAGTGAGTGTCATAAATACTTTGCTTTCGCTTAATCCAAAATTTCAAGTCTGTAGGTCATTTGACCTACAGACTTGAAATTTTGGATTAAATGCCAGTTACTGCTAATAAGCCCACGTTTCTACAAAAAGAAGTGATATCCCATCAAAAATATTCTGTAAAAACTAGCCAAGTCTCGATGGAGCTGCTTGTTTATGAAATCTAGACAAAGTCGTGCCAAGTCTAAGGTTCCTTACTGCGATTTCTTTATTATTTATAGTTAATGTTGTGTGACTTGGCCGTTGACTTGTACCTACTAACGTATAACGTCATTTGACCTACAGACTTGAAATTTTGGATTTTAAGTATGTGATTATAGCTTACTGGATGACGAAAATTTCTGCGTTCTGGTCTTATCCAGAGGTTCTCAAATAGGGGCCTGAAAATGCGGCGAAATGGTTCCAGTAAAAGATGGTACGGCAGTGTTTGCTTCGCGCTCGTCTTGGCGGGGGCACTGCCGTGCCCCCAGATGTGATTTCATTGAACTTTGATTTTAGCAAGAGTATGAAAAAAGATATGTGAGTAAAGTATAGAATATCCATTAGTGGCCTGATGATTAGCAATCTACGATACGCTCATGACACCACACTTTTTGGGTCATCCGAAATGAAGGAACTGATAGGTAGAGTAGAACAGGAAAGCCTGGGCCTGAGTATAAATGAGACAAAAACCAAAGTTATGACCATCGACCGAGGCAATAAACTTCCTCGCACTAATGAATTATGTGACTACGAACACGTGAGTCAATTCGTATAACTGGGTTCCATGCTAAGCAACCAAGGTGGATGGGAGACGGAGATAAGATTTCAAAAGTCCAAAAATGCATTGACCAGCCTTATCAAGATCTGATGCGATAGAAACATCTCGAGAGCAATGAAGGTGAGAGTGTTTGGAACATTAGTCTTCTCAATCTTTCTCTACAGCGAGGAAACCTATATACCTATTTCGATAATCGGAGAGGGATAAGATCGACGCATTGGAGATGTTGGCGCAGGAATATATAGCATCCCTGAATTGCGGTGCGACAAATCAATCCAACATGAGATGGGAGTTAAAACAAGGCTGTCGACCACATGCCTAAGGAGAATACTCTCATACTTTGTCCACATCGCGAGAAATGAGAATGACAGCGTGGAGAAACCCGTGGTGGTGTGCAAGATTGAGGAGACCAGACCTAGAGGACGTTCTACAACTCGCTGGTCAGACCAAATAAGAGAGCTGGCTGGAATGCCAATTGCTGCAGTTAAAATGACTTGGTCTCCATAACGGACACAGCGTTGAGTAATGAACACACGAACAAGAAGAGATGAAAAAAGAAGCAAGTGTGATGTATGAATATTCATTGCATATGATTTTTCACATGTTATCTGTGAAATATTCCGTTCCTAATGCTGATACGAAACTTCAATAAAAGAAATAAACCTGTTAGTCGTGGCAAACAAAATAAAAAAGTACACTTACCATAATGTGTTTGCTGTTGAGCGCGTACGCTGGCAGAGTCTTGTCGGTCTGCAGCGCGTGCAGGTAGCGCATGGCGCGCGCTACGTCGTGAGCGAGGCGCGCCGCCGCGTGAGCGTCCAGCACCAGCGCGCCCGCCGCGCCGCCGTGCAGCAGCGCGTGCAGCGAGCCCCACGACATGTACTGCGAGATCACCACCAGCGACGGCGGCGACACGCAGCACCCCACCTACACACACACAGTACCATAGCACCCGCCACCTACACACACACAGCACCAGCGCGCCCGCCGCGCCGCCGTGCAGCAGCGCGTGCAGCGAGCCCCACGACATGTACTGCGAGATCACCACCAGCGACGGCGGCGACACGCAGCACCCCACCTACACACACACAGTACCATAGCACCCGCCACCTACACACACACAGCACCAGCGCGCCCGCCGCGCCGCCGTGCAGCAGCGCGTGCAGCGAGCCCCACGACATGTACTGCGAGATCACCACCAGAAACGGCGGCGACACGCAGCACCCCACCTACACACACACAGTACCATAGCACCCGCCACCTACACACCACATTGCGGAAACACTCATACCAATTCATCATACTGTTTTCCTTATAGATTCATACCAACTAAATGCCACACCTTTAGACAGAACCAAACTGGTCATCCTACACCAGCTACCGGTAAACCTGTAACTTCTTATGAAATCTTTTATTTAACTCATCAGCGTTACTCACAACGGGCAGTATGTTGGGGTGTGAGAATATCCTGAGCTTGGGGAACTCCTCGTTAAAGTCTCGCTGTATACGCGGCGTACAGTCACGGACTGCCAAAATCTTCGCCACTATATCGTTCTTCTGCCATCTGCCACGCCAGGTCTCGCCTTAAAACATTGTTGTTTGTACAAATTTCCGTAAGACTTACACTGGCTATAATTCTAGTAATATTTATACAATTTATACAAACCTGATGGAGTAACAGCAATTCTGGTATGTAGCGACAGTTCGTTTATGTTGATGCCTTTGTGACGTGAGAGAGTGGCATCCCTGCTCCTAGTCTTCAGACCTAACCAGGACTGGTCTTTGAACTGGATCTTCTTCAGGTCCTGACCTTGCTGGGTGGCTAATTCATGTAGTCTGTATAAAAGATATTAACTATAAACTGTAGGATTTTTTTATGGTTGCCCAGCAGTCCCAGTACAGAATAAGGGTCAAATTTTAAAGTCTTCAGATAAATATAAAGTTTTCATTAAATAATTATTTCAAATCCGAACGGAACAGCCGCTCATGTAGATTGAATTAATTATGTGTTTTTATGCAAAAATATCAATAGGAAACATTTAGGTCTGATTGTACCAAAACCCAGGTGCGGGCGCTGCATATGATGCAAAAAGCACTGCATATCCTAGCAGTTAAGGATAATTTCGCTCATCAAAGAGTAACCAATAAGTACTTACCTAAAGTATAATTAATAAATCCGTAAATCGTCGAATTACTAGAAAACCCCTAACGCTTCAAATAGCAACGAATCGCAGCTAATAATCTCCGTTTCAAACAAAATAACGTAATACGTCAACTACTGCGGCTCCGCGCAGCAGGATTCGGCGTATAAAAAAAGTTTGCATGTAGTAGTAGTTTGACTAATCTTCGTGTCTGTGAACAGCACACATACATGTCTACATGAATTGCGCGGGCGGAACGTCACCAACTCCCGCCGCAGTATTTCTTCCGACTACGGCTCGGGAGACACTCGTAAATAATCGGAAGTCTTCGTCTATAATATTGCGGCCAAGTATCATTGATGGATGTCCTAATAAATCACGTAGAGAAAATTATGCATTTTTGTTTAGAAAGGTTTTATTTGTTCAAATATTAGAAATTATTTTTTCTTTTAAACTTATATTGATTGATTTTTCATGTGACGAGCGTTGTTTACTATTTTGTTTACGCGAGTAATTGTTATTGTTTTCTTGCATTTACGAGTCTATTCGTTGGCTTTAAAATGTTATTTGATTGTGAGGTTTGTAATATTGTCATCACAAACCTCACAATCAAATTAAAAATAGTAAGTTTTCTCAACTAACATTTTGTGATAAGACCCAATTTGTGTCTAAAGGTAGGTGTGTACCAGAGCTACAAAAATTAAACCAACAAAAAGGAAATGTTACTCGTAAGTTTACTGTAAACTATATCGTCAAAAATGTATTCTTACTATGTATTCTGAACCTCGAAAATTTGGAAACTAAACTACTGGTGTGGTGGCTGACTGCTAAAACCGAGTGTTTATTGAAAAAACTTACCACTGCAAAACCACTTACGGCTGATTTCACACGCGCTCAGTTATTTCGACTGGACTGTAGACACTTGAGACTAATAGGGGATAATTTAGTAAAATAAAAAAGATGGTGCCATGATCTTGCTACCTACGCAGATTCGACCGAAATGCCATAAAGTGACGGAGGAGGAGTAACTCTCGTCTTTCAGTTTGGGAAAGGACATAAGACTACGTCTTGGCTCAAAAACTGCTAGTCGTAAGTGTTAAAATGTGATTTATATACCACACTCTGCAATAAATATGGTGACGTTTTACCTCTGCACGAGTTGGCCCCGTGTTTTATCCAGCGGCGTGTCGCCGTCCTTGTTAGCCAGCGACACGAGAGCCCCGGCTAGAAGCAAATCTTCGGCGATTGCACTGTACCCCCAGAAGCATGCATAGTGGAGTGGTGAGTTGCCATGCTCATTTGTGAAGTTTACATCCACTCGGTTTTGGAGCAACTATGGGTGATAGAATAGCTTGATACTTTTTATCATGTAACTTCAAATATTTTGATTTTAAGCTGTCTATTCTCATCAGTGCCAAGCCTGTCAAAGTTGACCAAGGTCTACATGTATTTTGCTGTTGTGTTATTAATGTCACAGGACATAGTATGGAAACATTAAAAAAAATGTATTTCAAGTTTGAATTTCTAGGAAACCTCCAAATACAAATACACAATTAAGTAAATCCTGAATGAAGTAGGCTTACCAACTGAACAATGGGTCTATGACCATGTGCAGCAGCCAGGTGTAGTGGAGTGTCATCTCCCATGTTGGTGACATTGATCCTTGCGCCGCGGCGTATGAGCATCTCCACAATCTTAAGGTGGCCCTCCTTGCAGGCCCAGTGGAGAGGACTGAACCCATGGTCATCTCTGCAAGCAATTACATCCATATTAATTTAGTATGTTGATGGAGAATAAAAAGTATTTTTCAATTGTGAGTGGAATTATTCAATTATATATATATATATATTCAATTCCACTCACAATTGGATCCCGCCTGCAGAAAATCGTAGCCAAATAACATAGCTCCTTGCTATGTTGTGTTCTGAATGGTGAGAAAGGTCACCAGAGCTCCAGGAGGATGTGTGCTGACAGTGGGGTTGATTGATTGATGCATCACACTAATTGTCTCCTATGCAGCCAGCCTAACTATTCCTCCTTAATCTTTACCCCACCCTCCCAAAAAGAAAAGATTATTACAGGGTTGGCATTACAGTAATTCTGTCTGTCTGTTTGGTTTCATTTTCACACATAAAACCACTGCACCAATTTTGATGTCTTTTGGCATTATGGTGTTATGTTTGAGGAGTAAATTGAAAATTGACAACAGTTTTAGGAACTCTTATATGCATTCTATAATACAGAGTAAAATCAGTTCACCAAACTAATTGTTGTTGGTAGGCATTCGGAAATTGAAAATGCAGAAAATCAAATATATAAAGACAAATAGAAACAGCAAAAACATATTAGTTTTTATTCATATTTTAATTAGGAAAATATATGGGCAGTCTGATATGGTACACTGACGGTTTGAAAACAGAGTCGGGTAAAGGGGCGGGTATATATGCAAGGGACCATAAGGTCAGTCAAAGCATGGGCAAATTAGCTATAGTTTTCCAAGCGGAAACATGCTATTCTTTCCTGTGCACAACTGATAGAAAGTAGTGGTACCGCAGGTAGGTCCATTTACATTCTTAGTGATAGCAAAGCGGCACTCATGGCCCTGACCTCCTACAGGATCGATTCAAGGCTGATTGTGGACACTGCCCGGACTCTAAATGAGCTAGGAAAGCGAAACAAGGTCAGGCTTGTTTGGGTCCCGGGTCACAGGGGTATTGTGGGCAATGAGCATGCTGATGAGCTGGCTAGAGAAGGTTCTGGGACCTCACTAATTGGACCGGAACCATTTGCAGGACTGGCCCCGAGCACAGTCAAAATGGCATTTCAGGAGTATGCAAGGGCAAGGTACACGCATGAGTGGTTGAGCCTCACGGGACTTGCTCACTCCAAGATATTCATTGGTTCCTCATAGAGATGGCAAAGTACCATTTGGAACTTGCTTGAGCAGGCGGTAGGCCCGTCTTCTGATGGGGGCACTGGCCGGACATTGCGGGACTAACACTCTCCTACAAAAGATGAGCTTGACGGTGATATCAGCCTGCAGGGCGTGCAAAAGGGAAACTGAGAACATGGAACACCTTCTGTCTACATGCGATGCAATGGCTAGAAAGCGAATGTTTCTTTTGGAGGGGACGAGGTATAGGTTATCTAGGGGAAGCACAAGAGATCCCATTGGGTCGAAGTGTACTGAGGCCTTGTTGCCTCGGCCCTAAACAAGATAAGATAAATGTCCGTGCTTGCAACAATTCAACTTGTATAAAGTTATGAATTTGATCACAAACCCTAAGAGAATGACTAAGGGCCAGATAATCAAGTCTCCATTGAACATTTGTGCCCTGGTACATGTCTTGCTGTATTAAAAATGAATTTTAGTTAAATAAGGAAATATAACAAAACTGAATATAACGAGATGTTAAAACAGGAAAAGATCTCTTATACCTATATACCTTATATCAAGGTAATTGGGTGTAGTAGACTAAAGTAGGTATATTATTACAATATCACTTGAAATCACTTCTATTTACAGCACAAGCTTTGACCTACATCTGTGCATCACTAAATTTTGGATTAAATAATACGAAGGTCGAATACCTGATCAAGCAATAATTATACAATTTTGTACGCATCTGACGCATATTACTAGGGCATGACAACATAGTGGGCGTGTACTCTCAATGCCATAAACGGTGAAACGAGACCTACCATATGGATAATCTATAAACAAATCCATAGTAAAAACTGTCCACTTACCCCTGATTCATATCATGTTCGGTATCATCAAGCCAAACTCGCACCTGTAATGCGTTTCCTTCCCTACACCACTGAAATATATCTTCCATGTTTTTACACCAAAATCACTAACACAGTTTCAATTTTGAATGGTGAAATTAAACCTTATATTGGTTCTTAGCCTATATTATTTACAAAACTAAAACGAGTCAGCGAATAAAATAAATATTATTGAACAAAATCTATAGAATGAATCCACACTCATTTCCAAGATGTTTGACAGTTTCGCAATCACCGAAAATAATATGAATTCGCTATTAAATTTGAGTGACACAGGTAACTAGTTATTTCTCTTTCATACAAATGTACTACATATAAATTCTGCTTACTTCTTTGTACATATTCAATTTAGACGGGTAATATTTAGTGTTACCAGCCTTGATTTTTGTCTTTCCGCAGTAGTAGTAGCATTGAAGTAAGACAAGCTTAATATTCTTACTCTGTAGTAGGTACAATATTCTTACTCTGTAGTTAGCGCAAAATAACTTGAACCAAAATGGCGGATGCGCAGTAGTCGTTTATTAGTACATTTTGCTCGCAAATGTACTGCGCAAACTTTCCCCCTCTCCGTTAGTTTTGGGTCAAGTTATTTTGCGCGAACTATAGTAGATTTAAAACTAGAGTACAGAGAGTTGTAGTAATAACATAATCTAGAAATTCCTTTGCACAATTTAATGATTTAACTTACTTAACACAATCACATAACATACCACCACGTATCCGTCCATCTGTATTCCTTGAAGAGTAATACTAATATACAATGTACGCTGAAGTACGCTCATCCACACTTCGCTGGTGTTTTTATTGTCCATTTAAAACTTTCAATAAAAGGCTCGTCCCCTATTAAATGATTTAATAGGGGACGAGCCTTTTATTGAAATTAACCGGCTGCTACAGAGTTCATAGAAATACCCATTGACATTTAGCAGTACTTAGCAGTTATAGTTAGCGCAAAATAACTTGAACCAAAATGGCGGATGCGCAGTAGTCGTTTTTTAGTACATTTTGCTCGCAAATGTACTGCGCAAACTTTCCCCCTCTCCGTTAGTTTTGGGTCAAGTTATTTTGCGCGAACTATACGTTCACTTGCTTGTTATTCTTTTGTGTGCAATAATTATAGCTTTAGATAATTAGGCAGTTAGATAAACACATTTATTTTTCTGTTAGTTATCCATCTGCTAAAGGTATTATCCATAACCATGATAAACAAACATTATGAAATGTATTACTTTCATCTATTCATATATATTTCAAAGAGCAAACAAAAACAATAGATTCTGCAATGTATTTAACATATTAGGACAAGTAGTTCAACGAGGCAGTTACAAAACCACCTTAAGAAAATATTCTCATAACAGCCAGCGATGACGCTATGCTAATACTACTCTCCTATAAATATATTGTAGTCTTTGGCTACTACCCAGGTTTTTTAGTTGGTAAGTCGCAAACATTCGATGAGGATTTTCTGTACTATAAAAAGGCCCATATCATGCAATGGTAAAATGTAGGGTAGTTGAATGTAAATTCGTAATATCTTACTTTACTTTGTTATAAAAAGTAAAAAACATTCAGTGTTCTTAAATAATATCACAGCCGAAGAGAGCTGTTTAGGCCAAGTGCAATGCTCAAAACAGTTCTCAAATACTTAAACTTTATTCATATTTCAGTACAATAAGAAAGTAACATTATTTCTTAGCAAATGTTATCTTCATGGCATGGGTAGGTGTGATCTTAAATCCTTGGAGAGCTTCCTTTGCAGCTGCAGATTGCATTTCATTTGCAAATTCAACAAAAGCAATGTCATGTCTGTTAGGTACAAGGCGAACTTCTTTGAAGCCAGGGAACCTGTAAGAAGTCATTATTACAAGTAAGTAAATAGCTAGCTTTCAAAAAACTAATTTAAAATTAATTTTAATGCTTATCCAAATAGTATCAATTTAGAATATGCTGAGAGAGAAAATGAATGAAAGACAATTAACGAAAGGAATTTATAAGGCAAATATCAGTGGCAGCGTCAGAAAAGGTTGTCCTAGAAGGATGCATGCTGATCTTATTGACAAAGTCCTTAAAAAAGGTCAGGTGCATAGTACATGATACCAGCGCATGTATATAAGATAAATGAATGTCGCAGAACCAAAAGAAGTATGTAAGAAGCGTAGCAAGTGGTGGTCATAGTTTCTGCCTGTGGGAGAAAGGTGTGTGTATGTATGTATCAATTTTGAAAAACAAAAAGTAACTTACTGATTGAATAACATAGACAACATCATTTCTGAGGTCTCATCAGGTAGGTTAGTTAAGAACAGGATCTGGTTAGGTGGCTGCTCAGCATTAACATTGTTGAGCATGCCAGCCGGTCCCACATGCATGCCAGGACGATTTGCATCCTTATTCTTTTTCTTCCTGCTATCATCAAGACCCTTTGGCATTTTTGGCCTCTTTGGTCTTTCTTGAAATGTGCCCTTGACTTTAGCTATCACATCACTATCTGTTTTGCAGTACTGGATTCTCTGAAAATGACATAAATGTAATGTAGGACATAGTGGTATTTAGTTCGGAATGGATTATTGTCACTCTTATAATTCTGTAGATAAGTCAATTAGTTTATCTGACCAACAGTAAAATGTGGTGTTTTGAACTCACCATAGGTTTGTCATAAAAGGGGAATCCTTGCATACTTCTGAGTGCAACAGTAGCACTAGATATTTCCTTAAAAATAACAAATGCTTGCCCTCTCATTTTTAATGTTTTTAATGCCACTATATCCAATATTTGTCCAAACTGGGAGAATATGGCATATAGGGATTTCTTTAACTCTTCCTTTTTTATTTTTTCATTGAGGTTGTTTATGTAGATTGTGTGGTTCGGTCGAATATCCATTGCTGAAACAAAATAAATATTATAAAAAGATAGCGAGAAAATTCTGCCAAATGTACCAAATGTGTGCCTGAACGACATGTCGACCCTCTAAAGACAAACCGATATACGAAAACATAAACATAAAATTAGTAAGCAAAAAAATTCCGTTTTTTTCCGCAATATTTAATTGTACCTTCATACTGTGAGTGAGTTTTCGAGATCACAAAAAGCATTAAGTTTTTTTTGAATTAGAAAATATTCTGTGGTGAAAAATATATACGTACAGAAAATATTTATTCAATAATTCAGGGCTATGCACCATAAAAAAAATTGAGGTTATAAATTTTATTTATTCAAATAATTACTATCGGCAACAGATATCGAATTATTAAAAATAATCGGCCGCCACTTAAAAATATATTACAGGATAGACTTACTCATGTTGCTTACTGCTTTTGAGCAGTAGGACGCTTTGCTGAGAAAAAGGGTAGGACGCTTTCGAGTTCCGATAGCCAAAATATGAAACAGATCAGAACTCTCTCTTCTCAAAAATAAATAGAATTTGACCAAAATAAGTTAATTTCAGTGTAACTATTATTTTAGCAGTAATTGAGTTTTATATAGAACGCAACAACGAAAAATGCAACAACCACCAAGACTTAACCCAAAGAGTATAAACACGGGCTACAATCTTAGAGTAAAATCTACTGGCATTAGTGTCTATGGGCTCAAGAATAGATTTTGACAACTACCTCACCCCCCTCCCGTACGAATTCCCCTCGGTCGCCTAGATGTAGATATTTTGCAAATCTTATTTGCCGCCATTTTTTAGTAGCTATCCAATTAATTTTTATCAAATTAAGTTTTTCGTTGATTTAATCGTATGCACTTGTATTGTAATACTTTTTGCGCTATGTTCAACAAGTGCTGTGCTGTAACAATAGATGAAAATCTATCGAATTGTTGTGATTTCCTTTCCAACTGTGTAGTGTTTGCCGTGTGATGAACAACAAAAAGTTCTAGTTGACGAGTTCCGCAAACTGTATGTTTCTGAGAATCAATTTGAAAAGCGATTTTTGACCGAAATATCTCTTCTTCGGGTAGTAAGGTTGGATAAGCCCAACATCAATAACAATTATTGAGGAGATTGTTACTTTTTATCTATACTAGCCTTGGTACTTACTGAGTTACTGCGCCTAACATCGAAACTAGTAGGTAAGTTGAAATAACAATATTCTTATTTCTGAGTCTAGGGATATCATAATTATTCAATAACCTAATCTACGACAACCTAATAATCAACACATTATACCTATGCTGTTAAAAAACCTGCATGCTTAGCTTGTCATGCAGTCTTCTTCCACTTTATGTACACATCTTGATATCTTCTGAAACTATATAACATAACAGACAAAAAATATCCTTTAGGTAAATATATCTAGATATATTTACCTAAAGGATATTTTTTGTAAAAAAAAGGTCAATCAATCCTGTACCTAGGTACAGGATTGATTGACCTTATCCTGGTCATAGTCAACAGGATTGCATTAAATATACAAACTCACGAAATAAAATGTAACTTTCACATTGTACCTTTATTAAAAATATTTTATTTTACTTGAAGTAGGTATGTTCTGTTTAGGATAAGCATAGCTGTACTTTTCTAGTACACTAAGCTGACCTCTCATTGTATGAAAAACTTATAATTTTAATTTGTTAAGTATAACTTCATTTAAATATAATGTTTATTTCAGATTATTAACAACCCTATACTTTCAATACCTATTGAAGATAAACAATATCAACTAATATTTTGACATGGAGAAGAATGATAATATTTTCTGGATTTGGAATATTGAAGGGTAAATTGCCTCATTTATGCAATAAAAGGTGGTAAAATGGGTAAAATGTACCTGACTACCTATGATAAAATGGAAAATAAAAAAATATAAAGTATTATTTCTTTTATTTATATCCTATTTCAATGGTTATAGGTTAGTTCAAATGTTAATCTGAAGTCTTAATTTGAAGCCTAAATATGAAAAAGAATATTAAAAGCCTTTTATCCAGTTTCATTTATATAAAGCCAATAGCCTTATATTCGATACCTACTAAAAAGTGGTTTAAAAAATTAAAAAGGAATTGTGTAAGAAATGTCTTTATAATCTGTGCTTGTCAAATTCTATTCTTGAGGTTTCCTACGGCCGATTTTTTTTCTTCGGAGATTGTCGTCTGATGCGTATGCATCTCTTAGGCCCACTTGCGCCAAAAGTTAGGCTAAAATAAAATAACTCGGGTTTAGTAACTTCGGGTTAATTAGTTAAAATTTAAACTCAACATCCTGTTGCGCCAATGAAAAGAAACACCGAGTTAGCTAACTCGGTGTTTCTCTATTTTACGCTGGTAACATCAAAGAGGTTTTGCTCCGTAATGTAATCCAACCAACTAAGAATGAGTGAACTATGAGTGAAATATTTATACCCTCTCTTTTGCACTCGAACACTTTGTATAAGACTGTCTCACGTGATTTGTTTTTTCAAAGACATTTCAATTTGATTGTTTGTTTTTGAAACCATTCAGTCGTTTTCGAGTCATTCAATATTGTCATGTCAAATCGCTTTTGTTTGCACGTGTGATTTTTGTAAAGTCCGAGCTAATGTATTCGACGATTTCTTCATCATCATCAGACAATAAAAAATCACTCATAATTATTGTTTAGGACACAAAACTATTTTAAAATCTGACTGACACTGCTTTCACTTCTGCAATCCAACATAACCTCTCTCAAACGAAACAATTTTGACATTACTAATCCGGAGTTACGTCACTAACTCCGTGACGTAACCCACCAAAAAAGGTGGGTTAAAATTTTAAAAAAATAACCTGAGGTTAGTCCCTAATTCTTGGTGGTGCAAGACATAATTGTAATTTAACCCCATATTAGCCACTAACCCCGAGGTAATTAAGTTAACCTGGGGTGGCGCAAGTGGGCCTTAGTAGTTTGTGAGTATAAAGTTGTACACTTAACTAGAGCTGTAGTGAATCATATGTATTCGGTACTGAGTAACGGGTGCGCCCTCTAGTACCGAGTAACGAAACGTTACTCACGAATGCATTTCGTTACTCGCATCTTTCATCGTATCGGTACCTACACTGATTCAGTTCACCCAAGTACCGTTGATGCGAATAGTGCAAGGTTTGCTGACCGTATGGTTCACGCACGCGCGCGCGTATTCACTGAATTTTATTGTATATATATTTTATTAATAATTTTTGACATCTACTTGGGGCTTCTTTATTATAATCGATACATATTATGATAATAGATTGCGATGTTATTTTGATATAACATAAGCTAAAAGAAAAAAAAAATTTTTAGTATATTCCGTCTACAGTTCACTTGTAGTTCAACACTTTACTTATTAATATATTAAATCGAACATAGCATCACAGACTACTAAGAGATACTAGTATCATAGCATCAACATTACATACGTATGCGTTTACGTATACGTATATGAGGTATCAGAAGTAACGAGTAACGTAACGATACGATAGTAACGAGTACTCATTGTAAAAGTAACGAATACGTACGGGTACGCTTTTTTTCGTTACCTTACACTTAACTTTCGTCCTTTACACTTAACCTCACAGCAGACTGTCACAGACTAAGAGAGAGACTAATAATACTACTAAGGCCCACTTGCGCCAAAAGTTAGGCTAAAATAAAATAACTCGGGTTTAGTAACTTCGGGTTAATTAGTTAAAATTTAAACTCAACATCCTGTTGCGCCAATGAAAAGAAACACCGAGTTAGCTAACTCGGTGTTTCTCTATTTTACGCTGGTAACATCAAAGAGGTTTTGCTCCGTAATGTAATCCAACCAACTAAGAATGAGTGAACTATGAGTGAAATATTTATACCCTCTCTTTTGCACTCGAACACTTTGTATAAGACTGTCTCACGTGATTTGTTTTTTCAAAGACATTTCAATTTGATTGTTTGTTTTTGAAACCATTCAGTCGTTTTCGAGTCATTCAATATTGTCATGTCAAATCGCTTTTGTTTGCACGTGTGATTTTTGTAAAGTCCGAGCTAATGTATTCGACGATTTCTTCATCATCATCAGACAATAAAAAATCACTCATAATTATTGTTTAGGACACAAAACTATTTTAAAATCTGACTGACACTGCTTTCACTTCTGCAACCCAACATAACCTCTCTCAAACGAAACAATTTTGACATTACTAATCCGGAGTTACGTCACTAACTCCGTGACGTAACCCACCAAAAAAGGTGGGTTAAAATTTTAAAAAAATAACCTGAGGTTAGTCCCTAACTCTTGGTGGTGCAAGACATAATTGTAATTTAACCCCATATTAGCCACTAACCCCGAGGTAATTAAGTTAACCTGGGGTGGCGCAAGTGGGCCTAAATAACTTAACCTCAAGCCTTTGACTATCTATCTTTAAGGACCCGCCTCTCATGATCATTCCCCTCTGTCAAGGTAGTGGATTAAAAAATCTAACGCGTTTATAAAAACTGTTTCCGAAATCGATTTTTCATAAACAGAATCGTTTCCGCTCCGTAAGGTCATCATAAATGCTCCGTGTAAATACCGATATACGTGCAGTTAATGTATGCAAAAAAATATCTAATATCTTATTTAGATAAAGATGGAGTTATTTTCCGTATGTAAGTATTAAAGTTCATTTATTTCTATTTAAATCACATAATACAATTTATTAATAAAGATCGAGGACGTTACCGATTCAATAATCGAGTCGAGACGAGACTACTTGCACTCCCCACGAGACTACCCGCACTCCCCACGAGACTAGCAAATTTTTTTTACTAACAATATCAGCCTTCTGCTAATAAGCGTAAGATTTAAATTTGAAATATCCATCAAAATGTCATTTTTTGATTTTCAATTATATATCATCCAATAGGATGTCACCATTTATGATTTCCAATTATAGGTCTTAATGCAGAATTACCGTTTTTTGGCAATTATAGGCCTTATATATAATATGACATAATGCATAAAACTCGAATTTTAAAAAGTGTAGCGAGACTATGTCCCTCTTTTGTTTTGTCATTTTAATTAATGATGTGATAGTGTTTGTTTACGATTTCGAATCGATATCGATATTATTTTCGTGTTCAATGTAAGACCAAATTATAATAATTGCTAAAGATCACTAAAGATGAATATCATGAATTTATGATATCACTATATTTTTATAAAATTTTTTAAAATAACATTTTTGGAAATGACGTAACTAAGATTATTGATTATTTTTGATATCCAGTGCCATTAGATATTTTACTTGTTACTTTTCAGATCTACAAAAGACCTTCATTTAAAATGAAGTAGGTGTGATTGATAAATAATAGCTTAAGCCGTTGCGGATAAATGTGTTGACAAAAGAATTTATAAATTAACATATTTAAATCGTATTTAATAAATCATTGAAAATTATTTCTAAGATTCGGTACGGTTTGAAGGTCTGGGGTTTCTTTTACCACTTAGGTGGAAAACCAGCACATGGCCCGCCTGATGATAAGTGGTTACCGTAGCCTATTATATGAACGCTTGCAACACCTGGGGTATCACTCGCCCGTTGCCGACCCTGTAAAAATCTTTTCGCACCCGGTAGACAACCCACAACACCGGTACCCCCACTGCCAACATAATGATTCCTCGCGGAGCTCTGGCGATGTTGCTCACCGTTAGGAACACAACATAATACAGTGCTATGTTATTTGGCTACTATTTTCTGCAAAGTGTAGGTATTTCCCCAGTTGGGCAGCTCCAATTGTAAGTGGAGTTATTCAATTCCACTATGCCTTGCCTCTCGTGGTGTTTCTTCAAACACATTATTTTCTTTTTCGATATCCGGCTCAAAGAAATAACGAGACTACGGAACACGACATACCATCTCATCTTTATTCCCCAATGGATTAGACAGATGCGTACTTAGGAGGCGAGCCTATTGCCATTAATCGGGCATCAACCCTTAATTTTATAGAAAAACTCCAATAACACATTTCTCGACCGGGGAATCGAACCCAGGACCTCTAGCGTAACAGTCGCGCTTCTTAACATATTAACGCCCGACATAATGAACAAAATCTTATTTACTCCTACTTATATCTCGTGGGAAACAAAACGCTCTGTCTAATGTCATTCCTAATATATCAGCCTGGCAAAGAAAATAATCAAACTAATTGGTATCAAAGTATTTGTAGCAAAACGTCCCCAATATCCGCTCTATCTATACTAATATTATAAAGAGGAAAGATTTGTATGTATGTAACAAATAAACTCAAAAACTACTAGGCCGATTTCGAAAATTCTTTCACCATTTGAATGCTACATAATTCAAGATTAACATAGGCCATAGAATATGTATTTCGAAAAAGTTAGCGATTTCTCTTAACCGTGCGTTTATTTTCCAATTACAAATTATGTATTTATCTATACCTAAATAGTTTCTTTCTTTTGTATTTAATTGGCATTTAATGTATACCAATGAGAGACATTGCATTGAAAATATGACGCAAGATATTTAGAGGTGTGTATGGATGATTTTAATTTTTCAAATAAATGATTACATATAAAAATAATTTGTAATCGTTGTTTCGTTTTTATCCATGCTTCCTAAAATAATCTATCGATATAAAATATCGACATAGTAGCTTCCTAATAATTTTTAATGTCTTATACGTTCGTATTGTCGTCAATTCTTGTATGTTGACGTATTTGACCTCTATGTGTGCGTAAATTGTGTTAGTGTTAAAGATTTTGATATGTGTGAGTTCGTAGCGATACAAAATGATTTTGAGTATGTGTGCAGCAATGTCTACGTAGTGTTTCCTCCCCCCGCACCAAAAGTGACAGACTTTTTTGTTCATAGAATTAAGCGCGTCACTTATCCAGGGATATATAGTCAAAGCCTCAAGCTTCTTTCAATTTCAATTTTCCATTCAATTCAATGCAACCCATGCAAAACCTTAGACTAAAGTAGACTAGGACTAGACAAGCGGCGTTGGCCGCCTTTGACTATATAACCAATGGACCCGTAACCATTTAATTCTATGAACAAAAAAGTTTGTCACTTTTAGTGCAGCGGGAGGAAACACTACATTTACATTACGCTTATACGCAAATCATTCTGTTTTGTTCCGAACTCACACAAATCAAAATCTTCACCACTAACACAATTTATGCCCTACAAGAATTGACGACAATACGAACGAGGAAATATTCTCGCTACACTCTTTAAAATTCGAGTTTTATGTCATAATATAGACCTGTATTTGACAAAAAAAGAGACGAAAAAAGTAATTCTGCGTTAAGAACTATATTTCTTTGGAAATCATAAAAATGACATCCTATTGGCTATTACGAAAATGTCTAGCTACACTTCTTAAAATTAAAGTTTTAAGCCATATATATTATTTAATAAGATCTATAATTGGCAAAAAAAATTGAAAATTGTAATTCTGCATTAAGACCTATAATTGAAACATATAAAAAGTCATTTTGATGGATATTTCCAATTTAAATCTTATCTATATTGGACGAAGGCTGAAATTGTTAGTAAAAAAAAATTTGCTGGCCTCGTGGGGAGTGTGGGCACTCTCGCCCTAGTGGGGAGTGCATGCTTGAACATAAAGATTATTTCATACTTGATTATTGAATCGGTATATTTCTGGATCCTTATTACTAAATTGTATTACAAGGTTTTAATAGAAATAACGTAATCATTACACCTTTGTATCGGAAAGTTATACATTTGAGATGTTATATTTTTTGTGCACACATTAACTGAACAGGTTGGCATTTGCACGGAGCATTGATGACAACCGTACTGAGAGAAAACGATTCTAATTCTGAAAAATCTATTCCGTAAACAGTTTTTATAAACGTGGTAGATTTTATAATCCACTACCTGGACAGAGGGGAATGATCATGCGAGGTGGTCCATTGGATACTGGATAGTCAAAGTTGGCCGCCCGCCCAACGCCGAGTCACAGACTACATATATAATAGAGGTTAACACCTCTAATATATATGTAGTCTGTGACTCGGTCGCTTAAATAATTACCACCCTAATATAATTATTAGGGTGATAATTATTTAGGTAATACTATTATAGAATATATTCACTAAGCCATATTAGCATACCATACCTATTACTGGGTAATAGTCAAATATTAGTCAGCCATTTTGAGATTCATATTCTCTCCGAATTCGTTATCTAACTAACTATTCTCAGAATAGGTACGATATCAATAATAGGTTAGGGTAACGAAAACGGAATTATTCTCTTCTATTATTCTTTTCTATTGTACAGGTAGGTACACAAGATATTCTTGAATATTCATAATTCCGGTTTGCCTATTATATTATTACTAAAACGAAACGGTGATTAAATTTTCCTTCATACTTTAACAGGTTTAGGACTGTCAGGTGTGCCTATTATTTGTATATATAAGTGTGGCTTTTCTTTTCCTGGCTGGGCCACCATAACCAATTTGAATTTTGATTGCACAGAGAACTAGTCACTAATTACCCGAAATTGGTTGTGAAATATGGGAATTGGTCGGTCCGTGGTTCAAAAGTTATTAGGGTAGTCCTGTCCCATCCAGAAAGCACTCTTTCTGGCTGGGCCACCACAGTATCTTGACGACCAAAGCATCTAGCGGAATTCTGTTTACACTATACATGCTAATGTAATCGATCTCAAAACAATAAATTAAAAAATAATAAATACTATCCATCTACTACTACGACACTACCCATCCGAATTTAGTTTCGCACAATTTAGGTAGGTTTTTCCCTAAGTCTATCGTATTACTGCCTATGACATTCCAGAAAACTTCAGCCCCTACTAGGATGTCTACGACCGACGGAATGTTAAAGTTCGGGTCTGCTAGTTTAATACCTGAAGGAATAGGGACGTGATTAATATGTACGAATGAAGACGGCAGTACCTCAGTAATTTTGGGCAAAACATGACACTCGATAGCTACAGTAAAGGCACAGCATAAAGACTCTATTGAGAGGTGACAAGACTGTGTACTGGTGGATATGTGATTATTAATACCCGTTACCTTGGTGCTCGTCCCGCGTCGTAACAAACCCAGCTTCTTTGATAAGCTCTGCGTAATAAAGTTCGCCGTACTGCCGTTGTCCAGCAATATGCGCGCAGTGTACTTCTTACCAGTCACGCTGGTCACGTTCACCAGAGCTGTGGACAGTAAAACATGCGCAGAAGTAGCAAGCTGCATAGAATAGGCTGACATAACAACATTTGAAGAAGAAGGCGGAGCAGAAGGCATATCAGAAGGCAATGGATTGGAAAGGACTTCAGGCACATTACATTCTAAGTGCAAAAGCGTATTGTGCTTTGTTTTGCAATATTTGCAGTGTGAAAATCTACATTTCTTAGAAGTATGTCCAAAGCGTAGGCAATTTAGGCAAACATTAAATTCATGTGCCTTTTGAATGCGATTTTCTATAGATAAGCTTCTAAAAGATTCGCATTTATATAAAGTATGTGCTTGGGAGCAAAGCGGACATTTATATGTTTTATTATTGTCACCTTTTTTATTAATTCGAGTAGGCTTAGAACTTTTATCTTTATTTATATGACTATTATTTAAGGCAACAATCGTGTGAGTATCAAAAGAACTATGGTTTGACTCCACAGATTCTAACCAATCTGCTTTCCTGCTTAAAAAAGAACAAAATTGAGTTAAAGTAGGATCATCTTTCAGTGTATTATTCCTGTGCTCCTCCCAGTCACGACTAGTAATCAAGTCCAGTTTTTTGGTCATAAAATAAATAATTATGTCGTCCCAATATTGAGTGGGCCTTTTTAATGTTGATAGTGCCCTAATATTTTTATTAATAACATCGACAAGGTTTCTGATGGAAACACTTGTCTCTTTTTTAATGGGTTCGACTTCAAATAATGCTTGAAAATGATTTTTAACTAGTAAGCGGTTGTTGTTATACCGATCACATAGCAGGTCCCACGCAATGTTATAATGGTCAGCTTTAAAAACGATATTTTGAATAATTAAGGCTGCATTTCCCTGGAGTGAAGCTCGCAGGTAGTGGAACTTGTCTATGTCAGTTATTCTAGGATTTTCGTGAATCAATGACCCAAAGGTATCCCTAAACTCAAGCCAGCATTGGTAGTTCCCATCGAAGTGAGGCAAATCGATTTTAGGCAAACGAACGAAAGAATTCCGAAATGAATTATGTGCACCTGAGTCAGCATCTCTGAAGCCCGCCTCAGACCCAGCACCGTTGGACGGAGCGCCGAGCAGGCTGCGCGTGAGTGCCACCAGACTGAAGAATTGGTCCTTCGAATGGAAAAATAAGTACGAGCTTCGTAATTATAACCGTCAACTACATCGGTCGTCGTGCAAGCCGTGCGGACTTTGACCGCAAGGAATCTCCACGCGGCACACCTGCAAATCCGAACAAAGAAGTCGTTCCCGAAGCAGCCTGCATGGTCATCGTGGGAGCTGAAGTCATTATTTGGGAGTATAATACAGTATTTGAGTGAGTCCGTTCCAATTAGTTACTCCTTTGCTTTCTTTTCTTGCCGTAAAAATCTTTCTTACCTACTTACATCTTTAAAATATTCAGTGTTAGCCAGAGTTTTCATATATTAGTGCATTTATTATTCCATTGCATATTGCACAGCTTGTTTACGAATATTACGTAGCAAAAACGCTCGATCATTTACTAATTAGCTACATAACAGGTGTCGTGTCGTTGACCTTGACATTGTTTCTCGATATCCTTTTGTTCTCGCACAGCTGTTTTGCAGTTTTTTTATTTAATAGATCATTAGCATTAGGGTCTTGCTGTGATTTAACTTTAAAATGACAGACAGTCTTAAAACATTAATTAAAAAACGTAGTTCCGTAAAATCAAAGCTCACGATTTATAGCAACTATTTAACATTAATAAAAAGTGGTTCCACCATATCAGAGTTGCAGCGTTTAGATTTAGAAGAACGTTTTAATAAATTCCAGACCTTACACACCGAATTTGATGACTTTCAGACTCAAATTGAAGTGCTTGCCGATGATGCCGAGACCGCGTTTGCTGAGCGTGAGGATTTCGACCGCCAATTCTTCAGTCTGGTGGCACTCACGCGCAGCCTGCTCGGCGCTCCGTCCAACGGTGCTGGGTCTGAGGCGGGCTTCAGAGATGCTGACTCAGGTGCACATAATTCATTTCGGAATTCTTTCGTTCGTTTGCCTAAAATCGATTTGCCTCACTTCGATGGGAACTACCAATGCTGGCTTGAGTTTAGGGATACCTTTGGGTCATTGATTCACGAAAATCCTAGAATAACTGACATAGACAAGTTCCACTACCTGCGAGCTTCACTCCAGGGAAATGCAGCCTTAATTATTCAAAATATCGTTTTTAAAGCTGACCATTATAACATTGCGTGGGACCTGCTATGTGATCGGTATAACAACAACCGCTTACTAGTTAAAAATCATTTTCAAGCATTATTTGAAGTCGAACCCATTAAAAAAGAGACAAGTGTTTCCATCAGAAACCTTGTCGATGTTATTAATAAAAATATTAGGGCACTATCAACATTAAAAAGGCCCACTCAATATTGGGACGACATAATTATTTATTTTATGACCAAAAAACTGGACTTGATTACTAGTCGTGACTGGGAGGAGCACAGGAATAATACACTGAAAGATGATCCTACTTTAACTCAATTTTGTTCTTTTTTAAGCAGGAAAGCAGATTGGTTAGAATCTGTGGAGTCAAACCATAGTTCTTTTGATACTCACACGATTGTTGCCTTAAATAATAGTCATATAAATAAAGATAAAAGTTCTAAGCCTACTCGAATTAATAAAAAAGGTGACAATAATAAAACATATAAATGTCCGCTTTGCTCCCAAGCACATACTTTATATAAATGCGAATCTTTTAGAAGCTTATCTATAGAAAATCGCATTCAAAAGGCACATGAATTTAATGTTTGCCTAAATTGCCTACGCTTTGGACATACTTCTAAGAAATGTAGATTTTCACACTGCAAATATTGCAAAACAAAGCACAATACGCTTTTGCACTTAGAATGTAATGTGCCTGAAGTCCTTTCCAATCCATTGCCTTCTGATATGCCTTCTGCTCCGCCTTCTTCTTCAAATGTTGTTATGTCAGCCTATTCTATGCAGCTTGCTACTTCTGCGCATGTTTTACTGTCCACAGCTCTGGTGAACGTGACCAGCGTGACTGGTAAGAAGTACACTGCGCGCATATTGCTGGACAACGGCAGTACGGCGAACTTTATTACGCAGAGCTTATCAAAGAAGCTGGGTTTGTTACGACGCGGGACGAGCACCAAGGTAACGGGTATTAATAATCACATATCCACCAGTACACAGTCTTGTCACCTCTCAATAGAGTCTTTATGCTGTGCCTTTACTGTAGCTATCGAGTGTCATGTTTTGCCCAAAATTACTGAGGTACTGCCGTCTTCATTCGTACATATTAATCACGTCCCTATTCCTTCAGGTATTAAACTAGCAGACCCGAACTTTAACATTCCGTCGGTCGTAGACATCCTAGTAGGGGCTGAAGTTTTCTGGAATGTCTTAGGCAGTAATACGATAGACTTAGGGAAAAACCTACCTAAATTGTGCGAAACTAAATTCGGATGGGTAGTGTCAGGTAGTATTTCGCGTCAATCTAGTTTTTCCGCTACTCATTTGTGCCATCATTCCAATGTCAATCCTGATCTTACAAAATTCTGGGAACTTGACAACGTATCTTCGAGACATGCTTTATCTCTCGAAGAAAAAATGTGTGAGCAGCTTTTTGCTCAAACCACCTTTCGTAAGGATGGTGGGGGATTTGTCGTCACAATGCCGTTAAAAGGGGATCCTAGTACATTAGGCAACTCGTACTTGAATGCTAGAAATCGTTTTCTATCCCTTGAGCGGCGATTTAAACGCGATCCATCTTATAAAAATAAATATTTAGAATTTATGAGAGAATACGAGCGCTTAGGTCATATGACGTTGGACTCAAACTGTAATCCTACACCTGAAAATTCCGTGAAATATTTCATTCCACATCATGGAGTCATTCGTACTTCTAGTACCACTACACAACTACGCGTAGTCTTCGACGCTTCAGCCGCTACCAGTTCGGGGGTGTCACTTAATGACATCCAGCTAGTCGGGCCCGTAGTACAAGACGATCTGTTTTCCATTCTAACACGTTTTCGTCAGCATAGGTATGTAGTGTCAGGTGACGTGGAAAAAATGTACAGGGCAATAGAATTAAATCCAGCCCAACGACCTCTTCAAAAAATTCTTTTTAGGTTTGAACCGTCGTCACCTCTTAGGACGTATACTTTAAATACGGTCACTTACGGTACCGCTTCTGCACCCTATTTAGCCACTAAGTGTCTGGTGGGTCTGGCTGATAATATTGAGGATAGTAGTGTCCAATGCGCCATACGACGTGACTTTTACGTGGATGACTTTCTTAGTGGAGGGGATACCATAGCTGAGACCGTTGAAATGTCACAAAGGGTACATTCGGTCTTATCTTCAGCTAAATTTAATTTACGCAAATGGCGTTCAAATAATTCTCAAATTCTAAAACAAATTTCACAAGATGACGAATCACATAATACATTAAATTTTTCAGAGCATAGTTCAAACTCATCTCAATTTAAAACTTTGGGTCTTAACTGGGTTTGTAACTCTGATTTACTTACTTATACTATTAATATCACCTCGACTAACAAAGTCACTAAACGTCATGTCCTCTCAGTTATCAGTCAGATCTTCGACCCACTAGGCCTCGTGGGACCGTGCGTTGTCGAAGCAAAAATAGTCATGCAGCGTTTATGGCTAGATAAGTATGACTGGGATGACGAAGTATCGCTTGAAGTCAGAAACCTATGGTCTACATTTGAAAGCACGATAACAGCTTTAAATAATTTGAAAATACCTCGTTGGGTTTTGCATGAAAACTCTATCAAACAGGAAGTACACGTCTTTACTGATGCGTCCGAAAAAGCATATGGCGCTTGCGTGTACATTCGGTCTTGCAATAGCAGTGGATCCGTAGGCGTACAGCTTCTAGTCTCTAGAAATCGTGTAGCGCCTATTAAACCGACGACGATACCGAGACTCGAACTTTGTGGAGCTTTGTTAGGTGCAAGGCTGTGTACTAAGGTTCTGCAATCTCTTACCATACCCATTTGTAGATGTAGATTGTGGTGTGACTCTACTATAGTTCTGGGTTGGCTCTCTACTCCTTCTAACCAATTAAAACCTTTTGTTAGAAACAGAGTCAATGAGATACAGGAAAGCACATGTGATCATACCTGGAGCTACGTACCGTCGAAAGACAACCCGGCGGATCTTGTTTCCCGTGGTCTTAGAGCAGACGTTATCAAGGACACACCACTATGGTGGTCCGGACCCTCCTTTTTACAGCTTAGTGAAAATGAGTGGCCCAAAATGCCAAACACTGGGAGGGATAATCTGCCGGAAGTAGTGACTCATATCATTAGTGGTGATAGTAGTAATCATTTACACAGTAATCATTCAGACGTCATCATTCATTCATCAATCATACACGATTTATTAGAAAAGTATTCTAGCCTAACAAAAATACAAAAAATATTTACATATATACAACGCTTTATTTACAACTTAAAAAATAAAAACAAATTGTGTGGTAATCTTTCTACAACAGAACTTGAAAATTCTTTAAATTTAATTATACATCATTCACAACGTGAAATGTTTCCTGAAGAGTATAATATTTTAATTGCTGGACAGAAATTACCACGCAAAAGTAGATTGCTTCCTTTGACACCGTTCATTGACAATCATAACCTCATTCGCGTGGGCGGGAGGCTCGATAACTCCCCTTACGATTTTAGTGTAAAACATCCTATTGTTTTATGTAGTAAGCATATGCTCACTAAACTTATATTTCAAATGCAACATTTAAAGCTTGTACATGCTGGTCCGCAGTTGTTGTTGTCACACATTCGACAAACCTATTGGCCTCTAGGTGGCAGAAACTTGTCTAGGTTTGTCGTGAATAAATGTCTTAAATGCTTCAGACAGAAGGCTCAAAACGTGCAACCTATAATGGGTCAACTACCTAGATCAAGAACTCATCTTGAGTTTCCTTTCTTAAATTGTTATGTTGACTACGCTGGGCCAGTATTGATAGCCAATCGTAAAGGCCGCGGATGCAAACTTACAAAATCCTATATGTGCATCTTTGTTTGCTCGGCAGTTAAAGCCGTACATTTGGAGCTCGTCACAGACCTCACCACTGAGGCTTACATGGCCGCTCTAAATCGTTTCGTGGCGCGTCGAGGCCAGCCCCGAAGCATCACGTCCGATAACGGGACTAACTTCGTAGGCGCGTCAAATGAGATGTGTAGGTTCTTGCAATCGTCAAATGTTGCATCTGAAATGGCGCAGGAGGGTATAGAATTTGTGTTTACACCTGCATACGCTCCTCATTTTAATTCTTTGGCTGAAGCTGCTGTAAAATCTTGCAAGCATCATTTAAAAAGGTTATTGCATCTTACCCATTTTACCTTTGAGGAGATGGCTACCTGTCTGACTCATATTGAGGCGGTATTAAATTCACGCCCTCTTACTCCTCTTTCTTCAGACCCTAGCGATTTTTCGGCACTTACACCTTTCCATTTCCTAATTGGACGGCCATTCTTATCTGTACCACACCCTCAGGTGACTGAAGCCAACATCACGCGACTGGATCGTTGGAAGAGAATCCAGTACATCAGGCAGCATTTCTGGAGCAGATTCCATAATGAGTACACTTCTCTGCTGCAGGCCAAATCCAAGTGGTTTCATTCCAGAGGCGAAGTGAAGCCGGGTTCCTTGGTCCTGATCAAGGACAAAACAGCGCCCCCTCTGCTCTGGTCCCTGGGTCGGGTTATGAAGACCTATCCCGGCGTAGACGGAGTCACTAGGGTGGCCGAACTGAAGACGAAGAGGGGCACCATTCGCCGTGCCTTCAACTGCATCTGCCCCCTTCCAGTCGAAAATTGAAGACTTCTCTTCAACCCGGGGAATATGTCGGCGCATCACATATGCTCCGTAGGCGATAGCGGGGAAGGCGTGGGGTACGGGGCATCGAACCCGGCCGCGCGCCCGCTGCTGCGCCGCCTTCCTCCACTCGGCTCAACGACGCGTTAGACTACGGGCATTTCTTTGCTCCTATTTGTACATATTTTGTAGTAACGGTATTATACCTATTGTTATACAGTCCACTTCTCTTTAATTTAATTCCCGACTGAGCCCAAACAAATCTTCTGTATAACTCTCCCATTTGTACTCAAGTCTAGTAACATCATTAGCGTAGACTGTGTTTTGTTTAGTTATCAATGCATGGTGCAATGAGAGTTTTGAGAGTAATTACCGTGTATCAGGGTAACACTCTGGAGGGATTGGGAGCTGTTAGGTTTAAGGTTATTATTCAATATTCAAGTTGTTCGTCTCGTCGTTTACTCTACACTAGAGTGGTGTAGCTCGCGAGCTATTGACAAAAAATATATTTAAATGTACCAAAGAGCTAATATCTCTTTAGCTCATAAGCTAATATCTCATCTCATTAGCTCATGATTTCAAATTGTATCTCTATAAGTCTAGAGATATAGTTTCAATTTGAAAGAGTTACCTACTGAACTAAAAGTGATTTACACATAGTAGACCGGTGACGTAGCTCACTAGCTCTTTTAGCTCAGATGAGATAGAAATTGCACACGACGTGAAAAAGAAAGAGACTAGCGATACGAACAAAGCATTGCGCGCATGAGCGTTTGCCGACCGTCGTCCATTATTGGATAACAATAAATCATAGGAAGATCGACAGATCGAAGATCGACATTAAAAATTGTTTATATTTATTCAAACTAGCACAGACGGTATTGGTTTTGACCTGCTAGTAGGTCTTTTGAGCAATTGCGTTGTAAAAAGCACATCGCTAGTTCACTCAGTCGTCGTACAAATCTATATATAAATCAATAGTGAGCTACTGATATACAAGAGTGATATATATCTCAGATCGAAAATATATATATCACTCTTTCTTTTCAGTGCTATGTTTTGCGCAACTCTACTCTATATGTTAATATTTGGCGCGCTGTCAAAATCAAACAAAAAGACAATGCTGACAGCAGACGCAAAAAAAAAAGTTCCACACTGTTTGTAGTTTGTATTTATTTGTAGAACTAGGTACAAATAAACTAAAAACGTAAAATTGTACTACAATTTCAAATTGTGGTTTTTATCTAAATTGTATCTAAATTCCATTATTTTATACGTTAAAAAAATGCTTGATCTGATGAATGATTTTGAGAATGTTTCCCCTGATAAATGGATGGGAAATGAGGAAGGGTGGAAAGAAAAGCTATCGAAACTTCCAAATTGGTTCCAGGTAACCTTGCTATACTAAGAATAGAGTATTTATTAAAATTTGTTATTTGTTTTTGTTATACATTTGACCTTTATATAACCTTCCATTGTGTTTTATTAGATTCCTCTGATTAATTCGAATGCTTCTCACAACTTACCCGATGGCACGCTAGTGCGATTCAGAGGAATGGTCCAGGATATGCACAATCCCGAGTTTTATTTTGAGCACTTTGAAGTGTTCAACACTGTTACAAATGACATTAAACGTAAAAGCGGGAAATATAAAGACACTGCTCACATTTTAGTAAGTAACACATTCATACAATAACAATTGTGAATGAAATGTTTATAATTTTAACCATCACAAAATTTAAATACTGTAACTGACTCCAAGTTAAATCCCTGAAGTCAATAGCACTGCCTATGAATGATAATCATTTTATTGTCTGTAACAGGGGTGGCCAACTTGATTAGACCCAAGATCTCCTGTTTACTAACGAAACCCTGTGCGATCTACCAATCACATATGTATTGAAATCTTAAATGAAATAGCATAGTTCAGTATGGTATGGTATAGCGGGCTATTTTCCGCAACTCCACGACAAAGCGCGTATTTTGCGTGCGGGTGGGAAGAATTATCTACTCGAGCCACCCTAACTCCTCAAGAAAGGCCAGCAAGCGGTTCATGTTGCTGATGATCCCTCGGAGAGTACTCGGTTTACCGAGGTACTTTGCCCTGTATGCGGCGACCCCTGGACAATGTAGGAGCATGTTGGCCGCTGTCTCGTCTTCCCCCAGGCAGGCTCTGCACAGGGGGCTGTCTGTAACCCCTTAATTGTTGCTTTGACAGTCGCAGTAACTGTTTAGTAATGCAACCGTCTATGTCAGGGAGTGCCTACTTTGCTTTACTTTACTTTGCATAGTTCAGTATAAAATAATAGTTTTTTTTAATTTATTAAGAGAAAAAACATAAATGTGAAAATTATTTCTTAGTAACTAGGTACTTATTTAACCATATATTTGTGTGAGCATTGCTTTGGTCTACGTATTTATAATTTTTGCCTTGCCATGATCGATTGTACTAACAGTCGCGATCGACCGGTCAACAGAGATCAACCTGTTGGCCACCCCTGGTCTATAATATTATATGAAGTACACATGATTTAATAATGAAGGATATTTTTTTTTTACATTGAATGACTGTTTTCTACATTTATTTAGGAAAATGAAAAAATTAACTATACAGAGAATTTGAAGAGCTCACAACGTCAGACCATGGTGGTTGTATCAATGCCAGGTTTCAATGACTGGGCACAACAGCTAGAAGACAGTCAAAACCACCTGCAACATTTAGAACAGCAGCCAAACACATCTAGACGCCTCAGCCAGGCCAGCATGACATTAAAGCGGAGTTATGATGAGGCTGAAGAAGATTCTGATGCTATGGAAGTGGCTGAAGATGCAGCCACTAACAAAGAACCAAAGACTTCTGAAACACATGAAGGAACTACTAATGTAGTGTCAAGAGAGCATTTATTGAACTTTCCTTTGCCAGATGTTCTCAGCAAGTCTTGTATAGTTAAGGTACATATTTTTTAATTATTCCAATTATAATAATAGTTTTTTTTAAATTATTATTACTATTGCAAGCTGTCTCCTTTTTTGGGACAGTCAGTAATATGTAGGTGAGCGTTGGATGACTTGTTGAGAGTAGGACCAGTGTCGTAGTCTCAAATATTGTCGGTGCTTTATCACCAGTGTTTGTAAAGGATCATTTTAGGAGATCCTGGGGTATTCTGCGTTTTAATCTGCGTGATGTTTGGCTAGGTGGCATAAGAGGCTTAGCCAAGGCGTTAGGGTGATTGGTCAACCTTTCCTTGTACTGACTTGTTACCAAGAAAACAGCTCGGCTTGCAAATGAGAAAAGTTTACTGGCTCATTGGTCGTGGGTCCCAACTATCTCTAGAGAATAAATTACTCCTCTACAAGGCAGTACTGAAGCCAATATGGTCCTGTGGCATCCAACTGGGGAACGGCATCTCACTCAAATATTGAAATTATTCAAAGATTTCAAAATAAAACTTTCCAAATATTAACCAACGCTCCATGGTTCATACCCAATGAACAACTGCACCATGACCTCAGAATTCCAACTGTAAAGGAAGAAATCATAAAAGTAACAAGTCAGTATAATAATACTGGATATTTATCTATAGCAACAAAACATTAACCTGTCAAGGATCCACTGGCAGACATGAAAACAATTGATTAAACGCTCTGGAGGGTCAACGTAAATGAACTTGTCATAATTAAAAATAATATAGAAATCTACAAACAAGTATACAAAAACAAGATATGCATGAAAAACAACCCTACATTGGCAGTTGGGTCAGAGCATCTTTGTACTGGACTAATTTTTATAATAGGAGCGGAGGTTGAAGTGAGTAGACAGGAGGACGATCTGAGAATGACCTTAGGTCCATTTTGGCTAAGAAAGGTGGCAGATACGAATCAGTAGAAGTTGTCCAAGCAGAGACATACTGTGAATAGAATAGTACCTAATTCAAGTAGTATTTAAGTCTAAATTTGTGAATGTGCAGAATAGTGGCCTTATTATGATAATAGATTTTTTTATTGCTGATCTGGTTGAACACACCCTCTAAGTATGTTACTTTTCAGATTTATGATGATAGTGAAAACATCAAATTAAATGATATGATAGAAGTTGTGGGCTTTTTATCAGTTGATCCTGCATTGTCAGGAGAATTCCAACCAGAGAAGAATCCATTGGTAGAGCCACAGACAGAGACAGATGCAGAAACTATCACACATAACCCACCTCCCAGCCTAGTGCCCAGACTTCACGCAGTGTATGTTAAGAAACTGGAACATTGCAATCCTTTGGTGAAAAGTTTTGATCAAGGTAAGTATTTACATACATAGGTACCATCACGTCATCATTTTTACACAGCACCATCTAGTCCCAAACTAAGCAGAGCTTGTGCTATGGGTACTACACAATGGATATAATACTTATATACTTTTTTTTTGTAAATACATACTTTTAATACATAAGAAACACCCAAACGAACACAAACACTTAATTTTTGTGTCCTGTGGGAATCGAACCCACGACCTCATAGTCCTATATCCTTGAACCACTAAACCACAGAGGTCGTCATAATTATTCCCGGAAGGGTTAAGGCTATACAAATATTTGAAAAACAGGAAGAGGGCTCCATTCCACATGGTGCAGAAGCCTATTGCACAATCACTGTGTCAGTGTGCAAATCTTATTCAATGTTATATTATGATTTGAATTACAGGCACAGTATTAAATGAGGCAAATGTTGCTAGAGAACATTTGCTAAAAGCACTCACAGAGCTGTTACTTGGAGATAAATTAGCTGCTGAATATTTGATATGCCACCTTATTGCATGTGTGTAAGTATAATTGAATACTTGTGTAGTCTATAATCCCAATGTGTAATTGTTGCCAAAGAATAAGGTGTTAATGGAATGCTTACATGCAAGTGTTTTTTTTTATGAGATAGGGGGCAAACGATCTAACGGATCACCTGATGGTAAGCGATAACCGCCGCCCATGGACCCCGGCAACACCAGAGGAGTCGCAAGTGCGTTGCCCGCCTTTTAAAACGGTTTGGGCCTCCGGTAACCTTCACTCGGCGAAACACAACGCAAGCGTTGTTTCACGCCGGTTTTCTGTGAGGCCGTGGTATCACTCCGGTCGAGCCGGCCCATACGTGCCGAAGCACGGCTCTCCCACGTTTTATGTGATAGGGGTGCAAATTGCAGACGGATCACCTGATGGTAAGCGATTACCATTGACCATGGACACCCGCAAAACTAGAGGAGCCCCAGGTGCGCTGCCCGCTTTTTAAAAGGGTTTAGTCTTCCGGTATCCTCACTCACTCGGCGAAACACAACGAAAGTGTTAGTTCACGCCCGTTTTCTGTGAGGCAGTGGCATCACCGGTTGAGCCGGCCCATTCGTGCCGAAGCATGGTTTTCCCACGAATAAGTATGGCTCTCCCACGAGTTTTAACGCAAGTTATCAAATGTTCCAGATATTTACGTCAGGAAACATTAGCACTAGGCCAGTTCTGCCTCAACCTTTCAAACCTACCCACGCAGAGATACCCAAACTATGCCAAACAGCTGTATGATATTATCAAGCAGTTTGTCACTAAAAGCTACTACTTGCCACTAACTATTGATAATATGAACACACTCAGCTTATTACCCAAGTAAGTATTGTACCTATTTTTACTTGTTTGTTTGTTTACTTGTTGCAAATTTTCATCTGACCTCGACTTGGAAAAGGTTTTTCCATAAAAAAATCATAGTTCAAGTTCAAATGTTTTATTTCAAATAAGCTTTTACAAGCGTTTTCGAAACGTTATGATTCTAGTTGCACGGTTCCAAAAGGTCGATCCTATGGAGAAGAATCCGGCAAGAAACTCCATGGACACTCTTTTAAAATAAATAAATTACAAACTTCACTGTTACAATATTGCGATAAAAAGATGTGAGGACGTTGAAGGATGTCCAAGTTTGACCGAGGTCGACTATATTAACATACATAGCATTTGAATATTCTTAAACGAATTTTTGAATTCTCCAGAAAAGATTATGAATGCAACCGCCTTACAAGTGGAGTCTTACAACTGAGCAAAGACACTCACCTAATACTGGATGAGACACAGATGCAACAGGGAACATTAGATGCTACCGGAGTTAACAATGTCGCGGCGCTGGGCAATATGATTATGACCCAGAAGGTGGAATACGACTTTAAGTACTACAAGATGGAGTTCGATTCTGATGTATCAGTATTGATACTGTCAGAAGGAAAATCTTTGTTACCGGTGAGTAATTGTCACATCTATTATTGCCGCCTGTGTATTTAGACAATAGACAAGACATATTTTCTTCTACATAATGGTTGAATTACTGTTTTTAGAATTTATTGAATATTGAATTACTCTAAAATGTTTTAAGTACATTATTTTGGTATACTATAAATAGATTTGACTAGACTTCCTAGATTTGATGAAGCAAAAGTGATTGCTTTTATTAAATTTATGAGCACTTACAAATGTCCATTGTAGCATTAAATTATATTTCTTATCAGATTTTGTGATTGAGCTCTACATTTCAGCCATTGTACAATTTATAGCCATTACGTAAGTTCAAAAACCAATAGTGGTACCTAAGTAGCTTGCCACAATTGTCAATAAACAGGGTTAAATTCAGGGGTTCAAACCAGTTTAAATAATAATATAACCCTCTACTACAGCTAGATATGTTTTATTAATGAAATATTTTTCTCAGAGCGATTACCACCTTCCCCTGCGGCCTGAAGAATCCTCATTAAAAATATTTGACGCCATAGTCGAGGCAGCCACTTATTACTTGAAGGAAGACATTATGAACATCATCAGGAAATATTTAACAAGTCTTAAGCTTGTAAAGTACACTATAAGTGAAGATTTGCAGGTGAGATATTTACAATCATTGGTTTAAACTATTTTTTCAACTCAATGGGACATTGCAGATCATGTTCATAATATATAAATTATCTTTGATAGCTTCCGCCCGCGACTTCGTCCGTGTGGAATAGTTACTTAGTCTTAGCGTGATGATATATAGCCTATAGCCTTTCTCAATAAATGGGCTATCTGCCACTGAAATAATTTTTCAAATCGGACCAGTAGTTCCTGAGTTTAGTTCGTTCAAGCAAACAACTCCAGCTTTATTTAATAAGTATAGAGTATAGATGTCTGGGTTATTATGATTATGATTTTGTGTGATTTTCCTCTTCATTATACTATCGTTCACTGTGTGTAGTACTTCACATAGTGAAATAATATGCTCTATGGCATTAATATTAATATGCATGCTTACTTCAGCAAAACCCTTTTTTTTACACATACAGATTTTCTCTCTCTTAGGGGTAGGCAGAAACTATAGATTTCCACGTGCTATCCTGGCAAACGACTTTCACTTGAACTATTTTCATTTACTTCCTCATGCACTCCTCAATTAACCTTCATTATGTTCCAGTTTGTAGAAGATGATTTCATTGATATGAGAAGCAAATCTGATACTGATAATCCTGTGACAGCAGACGACTTGCACAGGTTGCTTGTGCTGGCGAGATTAGTCAGCCTCTCTCGAGGACTTGACACCCTCAACAAAGAATGCTGGGACATTACAAAGGATATGGAAGCTGAGAGGCTCCATAGAATAAAGAATAGGGTCGCCCCACCATTATAAGTTATATTAATTCATTAAGTGAAACATTTTTTAATAAATCGTTTTGATATAACGTTGCGTTTGTTTTATTAACCTGGTTGCTTGTCTAAAAATCACATCCATAAAAAAAGGAACAGCGTTTAACAGAGAATTAAGGTTATTTATGCTACTAGATCAAATACATGCCGATGCCTACTTTTTCGCTTCCCAACTTGGTAGACTTACTTTTTTTTTCTATCCCTCGTTTGAATAATATGAAATTATAATATTTACAATCGGGGTGTGAATCCGACCTTTTTTATTTTACAGATTTTTATAATCAGAATGCTTTTTGAGCAAAATCTAAAAGACAAAAGCCTTATACCCCTCCCCCAAAAAAAATCTTGTTTTTTGATTGACAATTTAATCAATGTCACAGTGACGTGTACAATTTTCGTGAAATGAATGACTTATTGATTCCAACAAATATTCTATGAAATAATTTAGTAAATTGAAATAAATTCATTTATTTTAACATGTCGAATAAAAGCAAACCTGTAGAGGGAAGCAGTAAGGGTAAAGTGAACGATTCAGCATGGAGAAGAGCGTTAGTTGCTAACGCCGAATGGCCAGACAAGGTTAGATTTCGTATCACGCGACTTGCATAAATTCGTTAATGAAAATGTAATTGGTTAATTAATTATAAATTTCGGGCAATTTCAGGAAGAATTCCTTGATGTTATTTACTGGATGCGTCAAGCTATAGGCATTATTTTGGGACTGTTTTGGGGTCTACTACCACTGAAAGGATTTCTTGGTTTATTACTGTGAGCATTATTTACTTTTAATTCTCAATATTTCATTGGGAATTCTAACTACACTAAGCTATTTAATTTTTGTTGTTTCAGTTTTGTTATTGTAAATGCAGCAGTTATCTACTTTTATGTGAATAATTTCCAAAACATAGACGAGGAAGAGTATGGTGGTATGTGGGAAATAACAAAGGAGGGATTTATGACTTCATTTGCTGGCTTTTTGGTAAGATATGTCTTTTGTTTTGTTTTTTCCTACCTAAATTAACTGCCTCATTAGCCAAGTGGTCCTGAGCGTGACTGCTACGCTAGAGGTCCTGGGTTCGATTCTCAGGTCGAGCAGTATTATTGGGTTTTTCTATAAAATTCCCAGTAGCAGCTTGGAGTTAAGAATTTGTGCCTGTTTAATTGCAATAGGCTTGCCCCCTAATACATGGGACCTAAAGATCTGGTAAACTGTGTCTGCCTAACCCTTCAGGGAATACAGGTGTGATGGTATGTTATGTAATTTTCCTGTAATTGTACTATATTGCTTTCTCATTTAGATCTTTCCTATAGATATTGTTCCTGTCTTATACAGAAACAAGGATATTACCTGGGGCCCAAGTCTGCTATTTTAGTTGTATCAAAATGATTGTTCAATGGCACTAAATAACTTAAGAACTGACAGATTTTGTAGACAAAACTGTCAAAAATCAACAATTCTGAAGCCATTGAATGACCATCCATCGACTCAATTGCCACAAGGAAAATAGAAGAAGAAGACCATTTTGACACGACAAATTAGCAGACTTGGGGCCCTGCTAGTTAATGTCAATGGCATTTATAGTTTTATCTTCCATAATTAAATAAAAATATATAGATTTATTTATTGATGTACTTTTAATTTATTTCAGGTTACTTGGATCATTGTATACACAGGTCTACACATCGAAGATAATTTATGAGACAAAAAATAACTTCAGTGTAGTGCAGTATCAAACCAAGACTTGCAAAGTCTTAGTACAAATGTGAACAAACTCTTTCATGTGGTTTCTACTATAAGCGTAAGCTCATTTAGTTGTTTTTGTTGTTGCTTTTATGCTACCAGTTGGATTGTTTATGCATTTCAATTTGTTCCTTAGTTTTTATATTTAAACTGTTACTGAAATTAATATAGTCTGTCAAAACAGTGGTATAATATCAGTTTTGAAAATAACTAGTTTTTAATTCAATTTCAATCAGACTGACACTAGCATTGCCCTATTGGTTTTCCTATCAATGGATGTTGTTTCTTGGCAGACTAATATAATTTTGAAAATCTAAGATTTTATTTTATATCTATATGTTAGATGTATCACTGTCATCAAATTATAATAATTTGTTTCCAAAATTTTAAAATTTAATCATAATCATAAATAGATAAAATGCAGTCTTCTAATCAGTGCCAATAAGGGCTAAATTAACTTTTATTTAACTTTGTAAAAGTAAAATAAAGTATGTTTCATGCAGAATTGTCAGCTTAAAACATACATGTGTACTAATACAAGTATTGTCTAGAAGCAATGAATGATGCAGTGAAGGGGTTATTTTATTAATATTTTTAGAAAGATGCAGTTTTACACTGCCATAAATTATCTAAGTTATAGGTAGTAAGTTAAAAACCAAAATTCTGATAAATTTAATAAGTACAGATGTAAATCATTGATGAACATAGTAAAATCTTATGAATAAATTAAATGGAGCAGTCAGAACAGGTTTGATATGTGTGAAATAAGGAGTCCATTTGAGGATAAAGATTAGTGTTTCTCTTGAGGTGTTCTTTTTATCTCTTGTGGTACCTATGCATTACAAACTGTTATGATGCCTCAAAGTACACAAGCAATCATTGTTCCATTGTCAAAGTGTGGTAGTATAATCATCATGAATAGTATTTTTTTTGTAAATGCATGTTTCGTCACACATTAAAAACGCACCAGTCCTCAAAGTTAGGCAAAGTCAGATGGTAGAATTAAAACTTAGTTTTTTGAATGATTGTAGATATGCTGTGAATATGAAAGTGGGTAAAATCTGTTCCATGTTGGCAATATTTCTGCATTTTTGCAGTATTTTATTTATATAATCGTAAGTTAAACCTTACTTGTTAAGTTTTATCAATATTCCTCATAGTTCAATCAATATGGTCATGAAATAATTTATTTTGAAAATGCAATAATAATGGTATGTTGTTTATAATGTTATTTGTGGCGTGTTTGCTCCCGATGAGTTTGCAGTGGTGTCCTTATTTTGAACAAATATAATGGTTGGTTTAAAATAAAGTTTTTGTAACTTTAGGTAATCTTTGTTTTCTTTAAACTTCAATGATGACGTATGATGCTCCTTTAAATAGATAGGATTCAAGCTTTCTCTGTCAGCTAAATTCCTAAGTTTTAGATGCCTGTAATGTAATGCATTTGGAATATATGTGTAGGTATATGTATCCATTTATTCTTGGGGATGTTCGGTAAAGTTTGCTACTATTGATGAGCATTCACCTACTACATCATTTTATCTGCAAAGCTCGAAATTGGCACACTAATTCATGAAAAAAAAATCTTGCTTGATAATGTGCATCACAATGTTGTATAAATATTTGATGCACATGATTATCCCATATAGATATTACAATTTTTTTTATATTTTGTATACCATATTTTTTAGAAACAATAAAGTTTAAGTAGGTACCTATCTAAACTTAGGGAGCTACATAGAAACCTGAGAAAATGATATTTTTTATATTAATACATACATACATACCATCACGCCTGTATTCCCCGAATGGTTAGGCAGAGTAGTACTAATGCACAACCACAGTTCGCCGGTATGTTTAGGTCCCATGTAATAGGGGGCGAGCCTATTGCCATTAACCGGGCACAAATTCCTAACTCCGAGCTGCTACAAGGAATTTCTTAGAAAACCCCAATAACACTGCTCGACCTGGGAATCGAACCCAGGACCTCTAGCGTAGCAGTCGCGTTTAGGACCACTAGGCTAATGAGGCAGTTAACCTCCTAAAATAATAAAACCTCAAATAAATTTCCACAATTTAATCATTCCTCCACGTAACTAACACATCGTCAGTCCGGTATCTCTGGGTGATGGTGGAGTCATTGAAATCCATCCTCACTCCCGCTTCGTATGCCAGTGCGCCTGCGTGAGCGATCATGACGCCGTTGTCGATGCAGAACCGTTCGTCGGTGGCAAATAATTTTGCTCCACGCTCGGCGCACATAACTCCCATCATCTCTTGGAGGCGCTCATTGCAACCGACACCACCAACTATCAGGACCTAAAAAGTACAAAATGGTAATCCTCTGATAAATTATGGCAACACCTGGACAAAGAAATGTGTATCAATATCAAGACGATTGTTTTTTTTTTAAATAAAAACGGTGGGCGGCCGTTTTTTAAATATGTAGGTAGATAAAGTTTAAATTATTTCACATTGAAAGGCCTCGTCGTGTCGCTAAAGGCTACCTAAAAAGAATATTAGAAAATACATAGTTTTTTTCTTCCCACTATGATGATAGTGGAAAGGAAATAAATAAAAATTACCTCATCAGAACCACAGTGTGCCATGGCTCGCTCAGTTATTTCAACTAGCATGGCAAACACAGTCTCTTGCAGAGAATAGCAGAGGTCGTCAGGGGTGTACTTTTTGAGGAGGTTATCGATTTTATCCTCCATATATGATAGAATTCCAGAAAAACTGACATCCATGCCTAAAAAAGAAAATGTAATCTGTTAAATTGCAATTATGTTAACTACTGTCTCTAAATCTCCACTAGATTCATAATCATTTTTGGATTTGGAAGTCATGTCCTGAATGATCTTGTGGAACTTACATAATATACCATCACGCCAGTACTCCCCAAAGGGCTAGGCAGAGGTATATTCATGTACACCCACAATTCTCACATATGTTTAGGTCAAATGTAATAGAGGGCCAACCTATTGCCATTAACCGGGCACGAATCCCAAACTCTGAGCTGCTCAACCTGGGATTCGAACCCTGAGCGTAGCAGTCGCACTCAGGACCACTAGGATAATGAGGCAGTAAACAAAATAGGTACCTTTTACACAATAGGGAAGTTGAAAATATTTCTTTCCCCTTTTTGCAGCTTGCTCAATGTTATAACCTGGGCTTGGGGCATTTGACAGTTTCAATACTCTTGCAAATCTGAAAGTTACAATTTAAGTGACACAAAGTAACAGTGAGTATAAAAATATGAAACAGCATTATTATTATGTATGCAAAATAAACATGTTGTATAAATACTAGCTGCTTCCTGTGGTTTCACTCACATCACAAACATCTACACTGGAACTGGACCTATGGTATGGTACAGTGGGCTATTTTCCGCAACCCCACAACAAGGCGCATATTTTTCTGGAGCCATAAAGAGATGCCACACACAACTCACCGGTCTAAGCAGTTACCAACAGCAATGTCAATAGTTTCACCAAATATCCGGTATCTCTGCCTGGAATATGCAATGACCTGTGTGTTGCCCCCACTCACATAAAGCACTGTGGGGTTGTTAGCCTTTGTGATCAGCCGACCCATCTCGATGTCTGTTTTATGTTAAGGATATAAAGCAGGTGTGTTGTTGAACATTATAATTTTAATATATGGATAACTAACTTCTGCCTGTGAATTGGTCTGCATGGAATTCAGAATTGGGTCCTGGATAAAAAGTAGCCTGTGTTATTCTAGACTAAAATCTGTCTATTTGCCAAATTTTATCCAGATCAATTCAGCCGTTCTGCAATGAAAGAGTAACAAACAATCATAAATCCTCACAAATTTTCATGTTTATAATATTAGTAGGATTCTGATAACAAAGGTACATATTTTATGTTAATTAACAATAGTTGCACAAATGGTACCCTTCTTTTGAAAAGGATACGCCCAATGCAATGGTTGACACCAAGAATTGGTTTCTTCCATAATTTGGCACAGGTTCTGGCCACAATTGCACAGACCATCAGTGGAGCTCCCATGCCAGGGCCTTTGGTATAGCAAACCACATCTATCATATCAGGAGTTATACCAGACTGATCCAAGGCTTCTCGCAACACTTCATGGATGTTTTGTTGATGGTGTTCTGCTGTTTCTCTGGGTAAGAAACCTGGAAATAACATGCAAAGTTGTAGACCCATTTTGGTTATTAAATTGTGAATAATGTTAAATTACTAGTAAAAATATGGAATAACTACAAGAAGGTTGCTTTAGACCGCGGATATACTACACTCACCAGGGCTATTATTGTACCTGTTATTACAATGGTGCAACTCTGACCAAAGCTCGGTCTACCTGTGACTAGAGATGGGTTCCTGCCAGGGCATTTATTGTTTTGCCCAAAATGGGGGGCAGAAACCCATCTATTCTATAACCGTCACCATGGATGGATGCTGTAAAGGATCCGAAACATCACGAATTAAACAATATCAATACAACGCGATAAAATCCGTAAAAAGTAAGTAGTTTTATTTCCAAAATCCTAAACACTTGCTGGTAGTTTTGCCACAACATAACTACGATAAGTACAAAGAAATACTAATTACCAATAACATTATATAGGTTAAATTATATCATTGCTAATTACAGATAGATATTTATTTTCACAAAATAGTCAAAATCTAACCTTCACCAGCCGGTGTGATGTAGGTTCTACGACAGTTCGACAGTATTTCTCCATCTTTGACTATACCTATGCCAAGTTTATTAGCGCTCCCTTCGAATCCAATTGCTATAACCATTATTGTTAATAATTTTCTGTTTAAGTTACAAGGAAAGTAAATATTTACCTACAATTTTGTGACTTACACAACTTACACTGTCAGTGTCAAACACTGTCAACTTCAAATGTCAACCAACCGAGGTAAGTAAAAAAAAAGCGGATGTAACGCGCTTTTTGGCCACAGGCAAAGGCAAAAGCGCTCCATCATAGATCGCAGAGGTGAACTCGCGGTCTACCGCGGGCATATCTAAGCCTGCGGTTGACCATTAACATCCAGGTACAGTTTTTACCACAAACCAAGGCTAATGAAGCCTATTGGTCCTGAGCGCTACTGCTACGCTAGAAGTCCTGGGTTCAATTCCCAGGTCGGACCAAGCGTGGGTTTTTCTAATTGCTGCTATTCATAATTTCTTAAGAAATTATTAATAGCAGCTCAGAGCTTTGGATATGTCCAACAGGCTCACAGCCTATTACATGGGACCTTAACATACCGGCGAACTCTGGTTGTAAGTACCTCGTGTAACTTTATGAATCATTGGTTAATCAAGAATGATTCATCATCATAATTATCTATCAATAGAAGTCCACTGCTGAACAAAGGCCTCCCACAAAGACTTGTTTCAGTATTGTATTAGTTTTCGGGTATATATCTCTATAAAAATAAACAAAACTAATGTATATAGTTTTAATCATTCTCAGTAATTGTCTTTTACAAGGACTTAATATTGAAACAGACTGTAACTTAGCAAATCAGTAAAACCTATTACTTCTGATTATCATCCATAATTATGATCATTTTTGGAGGATCACATCCTCAAATTAAAAAAGCATTTCAAACAGCATAATAAAAATACACTATTTTCTTACAATAAACGATATTATTCTTATGCTACTAAGCTTGGCTCCTCATTTACTTCGTCAACGAAGTCAGCCAACATATCGTCCACGGTGACCTCTTTACTAGTAATTTTTACTTCAATATTGTCACTTGTTTCTTTGACGTCACCATTTTCAATTACTTCCGCAGCTTGATTTTCTTCTGCTTTATTGTCGATTCCATTCGATTCTACAGTAGATATTTCTACTTCCGCTTCAACCGTATCCTTAGTAGGATCTGTTTCTTGAGAAGCTACAGCAACCTGTCCACATGTTATTTGAACATCATCTGTATCATTCGTACTGGGTAGATTTTCGTCATCCATATTTTCTAGTACTGTTACTGTCGTCGCTACGTTTGGAATATCGTAAGCTATCTCCATAGACACTGGGCTTTTATCGCCGTCTACTGAATCGGTCGAAGTGTTTAGAGGTAATTGTGTTTTTGCTTCGTAAATATTAGCAGACGTGGGAGGCGAGACAGACTCTATTTCTCTATCTTGATCAGCTTCTGCGGTATCTACTATATTTTCAGCTGTTTCTATGTTAGTTTCAATAGGTTGTTCCTCGTCAGTTCTAGTTTTAAGATTGGAATCTACGGTATCTTCTTGTTCTGGGAGAACTTCTACTTCAATATCGTTATTTTCTATTTCGAAGTTATTTTCTACTATCTCTTCGACTTCTGAATCATCAGAAATTACGACCGAATCTTCCGAATCACTGCTGATACTTATCCTGTCTGCTATATCTTCTTCTTCTTCTTCTTCTAAACGTGGTTTTTTATTTAATGGTTCGCTCGTCGTTTCTTCTTCAACGGTCTCTGGTGGCATTCTGTAAAAAATAAAGAGGTAATTAAAATAACTTATGAATAAATATGAATTATTATTTGTTGTCGTGCATGCATTTAAAGCTCACCTATCTTTTCCCAGCAATGACTCCAGTGCTTCTCTGTTCTTCTTAGATATTTCCTTCCTCTTGTTTTTAACTGCCTTTGTGTCTTTTTGTACTTCTAGAGCGAAGTTGATGGATGGCGGTGAACAGTGAAGGTGCAGCCGAATATCCAGCAATGCTTGTGAGCACAGTTTCCTGATCTGTGAGAAGCATAATATTCATACAGCACTTTTAACTGTGTAGATGATAGAGGAAATTCTAGGAAGAGTGGTTAAATCGCCCTGGGGGAAACTTGAATGACATGATAGTAGTACCTTGAAGAGCATGCGTCTCAATGTTGAAAGATTATGTTCGTCGAACATAAAAAGGGTTCTTGACTGATGTTTGATTTATAAAAATAATAAAACTATTAAATTACAAGGTTTAAGTTTTTAGTGGGGATTGGGATGCTGCATCCTTTTATTTTTTTATTTTATAAATAAAAAACATTGCCCTACTCTAGGGTTTTCTCCTGTATCGTGGTTGCGTTTACAAACACAAATTCTCACACACAAAAACACCCAGGCCCTGAACAACTACCTGTAGATCATACAAATATTTGCTCCGTGTGGGGATCGAACCCACGACACGTGGCGCAGAAGCCGATCTCTCAGCCGCTACTTCAAACGTGTCGTCAAATTCCTCCAAAACGAAGTAAGTATAGAATTAACGCCCCAATATGCTACAGTATGCTCTCTTTAGCATAAAATTGAAATACTATATTTTTGAACCATCATTTTATTTTTTTAGGCTCCATATATGGTAAAACTTGACTCATGAATGAAGTTTGAGTAAAGAAGTAAAGAATAATCAGTCAACAAGTCCTTTAGTCAGAAATAATTTAAATAAGGAAAATTATATGTTTTTGTACAAAGAAACACGTAAATTCAGACTTACCTCGTCATATGGACTGTTGACGAGTGTACTGTACAGTTGCACGCAGTACTGTGTCGGCGGCGGCACTGACTGCGGTGTGTTCTTGCGGGCCGCCTCCAATGCTCGTAGCAAACATAGGGAGCGGTCTACGCTATAGTTTTCAAGGTCATAACACTCGCGGACTAGACGCTCCTGGAACATCTGTGAACAGACCAAGAAGTTCTTCTTTCACGTTTCGCTCTTGGCAGAGTGGTCATTGTCAATTATAGAGTCCCATTATTAGTGGTAAGATGTAACTCTGTTAAGTTTATGAATGTAAAAACAGGGAGATTATTTTAAATGGAACGGAATCTGGCAAGTGCTTCTCCAAAATAAAACTCTAGCGTCCGGAAATAATTATTATTTATTATGTATTTTCACGATGGTTATATCTTCTTTATATATAACTAGCGGCCAGCCCCGGCTTCGCACGGGTGGAGAAATCCCTAAGTTTTTCTAAAATATTCTATAGACTACGTTAACTGGAATAATGTAGTATTCAAATGGTGAAAGAATTTTTGAAATCGGCGCCGTAGTTTTTAGTTTATTCGTTACAGACATTCTAATAAATAATTCAAAGTCAAGTCTCTATAATATTAGTACAGTTATATACGGGTATGTGTGTATGTTCTGTATGTGTGTATATAACTGAACTCCTCCTAGACGGCTGGACTGATATTGATGATTGTTTTTATGTGTTTAGCTGCCCTGGATGGTTTATTGGACCTGGTAGATGGTGCTGCGGTCAGATAACGGTTTTTTTTCAGGAACGCCTGCCGGGCTCTGGTTTTAATACTCGTCTATAGTGTTTAAACTGCCTCATTAACCTAGTAGGCGTACGCGCGACTGAACAATTTATTGTTCCGTTTTTCTATGAAATTCACAGTAGCAGCACGGAGTTAGCGGAGTAGGCAAAATGTGGATGAACGTTACCTCTGCCTAAACCTACAATTGTGATTTATGTGTGTATAATATATTGTAGAGAAGATGTATGAATGTGGCAGAAGCAGAAGAAGTATGCAAGAATCGTAGCAAGTGGAGGTCTATAGTTTCTGCCTACTCCTGTGGGAGAAAGGCGTGAGTCTCAAGTCTCAATTTACCATAGCTCCAGAAGTCATTAGGGAAAATAATCGCGATATATGTTATTAATTTCGGCCGTAGACAAGCCACTATCTGCATCAATGCTAAATAATATAAGCAAATATTTATCTTACCCTATGTGTTGTTGGTTTCAAAAATATTCCACTGACTGTGAGGAATGTTTCTGCGCATTCTAGAGCTGCATTGGCGACCTTATCGCTGGACTTTTCAGACCTAATAATAAAACATAATAAACATTTTTGTATGCAAACACGAACACATATTATAGAAAATGCATATACACTTACATATTTTCCTTATTTTTCTCGCCGGGCATATGGCTAGCTATTGTACTTTGTTGTAACGTCGAGTTCGCTAGCTTCCTCTTAGCCTTTTTACTCAACTTTTTGGAGTATTGATTACTCATCTGAAAACAATTTTATTGTAACAAAATTGTAATAACTTCACTACATAGTATAAAAAAAGTCGCTTCCCGCTGTCCGTCTGTCCTTATGTATGCTTAGATCTTTAAAACTACGCAGCGAATTTTGATGCGGTTTTTTTTAAAGATAGAGTGATACAAGAGGAAGGTTTTAAGTTATTCGGTCTTGACAGATTGGTAATGCAGCAGATGCCTGATATTTTAGGATAATACAACCTAGACTAATTATATTTTAACTTGGAATGTATCCTGCCTTCCCATGGTTTGTGGACACTTACCCTACATGGAACATTACAGACAGCCATGCCTGTAGGTAGACTGGGCTTTAACCCCTGTTTCAGCTAGTTCCAAGTAAAGTTGTTAGTGATTTTCTCTGGTAAAGAGCTACACCCCCCCCCCCTGAAATGAATTCTTGGAACACTACAACCTTGAATACAGTTCGTTCAAGGAGAGTACTCACAGTAAGCTGCACGGTCTTCCTGACAGGGGTGATATCTTCAACCACGTGTTTGGTGATCTGGTCCTCCCAGGAGCGCCCCCTGCCGTCGCTCGACACTCGGTGAACATGGAGAATACTCAGCCACTTGTTGAGACTGTTGTATGCGGCAACACGGACTTCCCTGCTCATTTTAAGTGGTGAGATTTTTTGTATGAATGAATAATAATTATGTGTGTGCATTAATAATTATAAGATTCTCTTTTATATTGCCTAAACACCTAAAAAACTTATAATTATCTTGTTTTTTCTCCTGTGGCCGTGTTTTACACAGGTGTAACACAAAATCTTACATACATTAACAGTCAGACTACGTACAAATACATATAGGTCATACAAATATTTGTTTTGCGCGGGGATCGAATCCGCAGCATATGTCGCAGAAGCTACAGTCAGCCACTACGCCAAATGTGTCGAATTGCTAGTATTAGGCCCTTCCAGATATGTGTGATATTTGCAATGGCAGGAAAAAAAGACATATTAGTATTTTATTTATTGTATTCAACAGACCAAGCTCATTAGCCAAGTGGTCCAGAGCACGACTGCTTCGCTAGAGGTCCTGGGTTCGAGTCCCAGGTCGAGCAGTGTTATTGGGTTTTCTATGAAATTCCCAGTAGCAGCTCGGAATTAGGAATTTGTGCCCGGTTAATGGCAATAGGCTCGCCCCCTATTACATGGGACCTAAACATACCGGCGAACTGTGGGTGTACATTAGTACGCCTCTGCCTAACCCTTCGGGGAATACAGGCGTGATGTTAATGTATTCAACAGTGCTACCGAAGACGTGGCAAATATCGCCTATATTTGAACATAGGCTTTAATGAAAGGTAAACATGGTGTCTCCCAGAATAGAACTGATATAACTAAAGTTTTGATCGGGACTTTGAAAAAAAATAGGGGATCAAAATTACCTGGACTCTTCACTGGGATTTTCTGAACTCCACTTGAGTGTCTGCATCACAAATCTGAAGACAAGTCCGGAGAATGGGATCAGATTCGGCCCCAGGCTATAAGGTAAAAAGACAGGTCAACATTTTAAGTCCTGCCGACCCGAAGAGAAATAGACGCGATGTAAGTATACCAAAGTGGCTCAGCGTGCAATGGAACATGCTATGCTCGGACTCTCCCTGAAGGATAAAATCAGCAACGAGGTTATCCGACAGAGAACCAAAGTTACCAACATAGCAGACCTTATTAGCAAGCTGAAGTGGCAGTGGGCTGGCCATATCTTTTTTTTTATGGGATTGGGGAGCAAAGGAGCAAACGGATCACCTGATGGTAAGCGATAACCGCCGCCCATTTACACCCGCAACACCGGAGAACACAACGCAAGCGTTGTTTCAAGCCGGTTTTCTGTGAGGCCGTGGTATCACTCCCGTCGAACCGGCCCACTCGTGCCGAAGTATGGCTCTCCCACGTTAAAAAATCTGTAGAACTGACAACCGCTGGGGTAGACGTGTTCTTGAGTGGAGACCGCGGCTCGGCAAACGTAGCGTAGGACGCCCTCCGGCAAGATGGAGTGATGATTTGGGAAAGGCTCTCGGCAGTAGGATGCTACAAGCCGAGAACAGGGTGACATTGGGGGAGGCTTACGTCCAGAAGTGGACTATTATAGACTGATGATGATGATGAAGTATGCAGAGCAAAAGGTAAATTATCAAAAATAACATAATATTTTAACGATAATGCTGTATTCAATACGTTTTATGGTAGTTACGAAAATTGGATCGACTACATAATTCAAGTTGTATGGGCCATATTATTTAGATGACAGTAGAACAAGATCATGGTGGATGGCATAAGATGTGGGTGTCCTATACACAGCAGCGGGTGAAATCAGACAGTGGATGATGGTGATGAAATTTTGTATAAGTGCAGAAAGAGCTAGGTACTAATTCTTAGTTCAATTTCAAGAAATAAATTTATTATATTTTTAACTAGCTTCTGCCCGCGACTTCGTCCGCGTAGCGTGATGATATATAGCCTATAGCCTTCCTCAATAAATGGGCTATCTAACACTGAAAGAATTTTTCAAATCGGACCAGTAGTTCCTGAGGCTGACAAGCAAACAAACAAACTGCAGCTTTATATATTAGTATAGATATAGCCTCTTTAGTCTAGTGATCCCAAGCGCGACTGCTACGATAGCAGTCTTCGGTTTGATTCCCAGGACAAGTGAAATGTTGGGTTTTCCTTTGAAATTATCAGTCACTGCCCAAGCAGTTACTGAGAATTTCACGGGGCACAAATCCAAAACTCCGAAGTTTGGCATTTGTGCCCGGTTAATGGCAATAGGCCCGCCTTCTATTACATGGGACCTAAACGAACCGGAGAGATGTGTGAGTACATTAGTATGCCTCTGCTTAACCCTCAGAGGAAAACAGGTGTGATGGTATGTATGTATTTTTTTTTTGTATGTGTGAATAATTCTACAATATCTGTAACGAAACCAGCTTACCAGTACATAAGTGCATCTAAAGTCTTAAGTGCTTGTGTCTTGACAATGGCAGCTTCGGAGGCATCAGTAACTACACTGCTTGACACACTGAGGGCTTGTACTATCACTTCTAATATTTGCTGAGGTTGAATCGGTTTGGCCACTGGGTAGACTTCCCTAGAATTCATAAAATTTATCAGATGTGAGACAACACAGATGGTTAACAGAAAAAATAAAATATTTGCTTGTATAGAGGTTTTTATTGCAATTATTGCTCTAAAAAATGACCAAGGTTGTATTTATGGCACACTGATCTTTTTAATTTTTTATGTTCTTATTTATGGGAGACAATATACAAATGCTATACTGGTGCATGGAGGCACCAACACAGGACAGTCAGCCTCTCTGTCAACCTCTATACTGAGTAGCTCATGCCAAAACTATAGCAATAGATTTACTCATATTATAATATAACCCCGTTAATTATAAAATGATATACTTACACAAGCATAGTTTGAATAAATACAAATATATTTCTCAATTTGTTACAAAGCACCATCTTTTTCTCTTGAGCATTGAATGTGTGGGATTTCTTCATGTTCAGAATACGAGAACAGGCTAATGTTAAAGGAGTGTTAGCTAGCAACGCGGTATTGGTTTTCTGAAAAAGAAGTAAGACAAGTAAGGGTCAAGGGCCAAGTAAAATTGCTATTCTGTTTGTATTGAGCTGAGAGTAAATACATGACATTGGAAATAACAGAGTACATATATATTACACTGAAAGTAATTGAGAGTAGATACAAATCCCATTGAAATAAATTGAGAACAGATACATATCACACTGAAAGCAGATACATAACACACTGAAAATAACTGAGAGTAGATACATATCACACTGAAAGTAACTGGGAGTAGATCAATATGACACTGAAAGTAAGTGGAAGTAAAAACATATCCCACTGAAAGTAACTAAGAGTAAATACATGTTACACTGAAAATAACTGAGAGCAGATACATATCACACTAAAAATAACTGAGAGCAGATACATATCACACTGAAAATAACTGAGAGCAGATACATATCACACTAAAAATAACTGAGAGCAGATACATATCACACTAAAAATATACTATTACATGGGACCTAAACATACCGGCGAACTGTGGGTGTACATTAGTACGCCTCTGACTAACCCTTCGGGGAATACAGGCGTGATGGTATGTTATGTTATGTTAATGGATTCAACAGTGCTACCGAAGACGTGGCAAATATCGCCTATATTTGAACATAGGCTTTAATGAAAGGTAAACATGGTGTTTTCCAGAATAGAACTGGTATAACTACAAGTTTTGATCGGGAATTTGAAACAAACTGAGAGTAGATACATATCACACTGAAAGTAACTGGGAGTAGATCAATATGACACTGAAAGTAAGTGGAAGTAAAAACATATCCCACTGAAAGTAACTAAGAGTAAATACATGTTACACTGAAAATAACTGAGAGCAGATACATATCACACTAAAAATAACTGAGAGCAGATACATATCACACTGAAAATAACTGAGAGCAGATACATATCACACTAAAAATAACTGAGAGCAGATACATATCACACTAAAAATAACTGAGAGCAGATACATATCACACTAAAAATAATCAAGAGCAGATACATATTAAAAAGAAAGTAGCTAGAGCTACCTACACCATAAGATATTAAACTGTCCTGTTTGTCCAATTTTCTAATCAATAGACTATAACATGCAATGCAATGATAATACATTTTATACAGTATTCATACACTCCTTTCACAAAACTCTAAAACTCCAACAATACTGAACCAAGTATTCTTCTTTTGAAGTGTAATTGGCTTAGGGCTATATCTATGATTTATGCAGTGTTGACCTCATAATTTTTGAGGTTGTGAAGCTTAATATTTATGTGGTAAACTTATTATAAATATATCACTTAGCGAATGGCTCACCTTAACATTATTGCTGTTCTTATAAATGTTGACAGTCTTAGAGAATATCGCTTCAATAAGTGTGTGTGCTGTGTCACATAGTATATTCATTTGTTCTCGCCAGCAATTCTTGGGTGTAGCTGTCTTGTCCTGGGATGGACGAATCTGTAAGGTAAGTATGTGTGTAAGTACTTTTGACTTTTGAATTGAATTGAAGTTTGTGATTACTTGCATTAACAAGTCTGAAATTATTATGGTTGAACAGCAATTATTGTTAGGAATTCTTGAGTGGATTGATATTTTTTCTACTAAATAGGTATCACTGATAATGCTGACTGAATAATTATTACATATAATGTCAATTCACGGAAAGGAAGCCTAACCTTTTATCAGTTGTGCAACTCACACTATTTTCAAGTATGGTGCAACATAATATGTTATTTATCAAAACAATAAAATAACTAGCATCTATACCCAAATAAAAAAAATGTGTGAATAAGTGAGCAATCATTGGTAGGTCTAGAAAATGCATAAAGTACCAGACCATGGTGTGGTATGGTATAGCATGCTATTTTCCGTATTTAGCGTGCGGGTGGGAAGGATTATCTACTCAAGAAAGGCCAGCAAGTGGTTAATAAATTAAGAGGTACTTACTTGTTGTAAGCCGTGTGCACATTTGGCTGCCTCAATGACATTGTAATAGTTATTTGAATCCAAGAAATGAATTAAGTAATTTTCTATAGTTGGCCGATGTTGTGAGCAGTATCTTGGGAACCTAAAAAAATATTGAAAAAAAGAAAACAGCTTCCATTGAAAACAAGTAACAGATATCCAAAAAAACAAGAAAATTATCAGGATTTTCCTGAATTTTTACATGGTCTGACGAAATTTTACTACCAAAGCCTCAGTTCAGAGTCATAAGTCACACATTAAGATAGGTTATATTACCGGGTTATAATGTCTTCTAAAACACGTAGCCATATGTTACAATTAACTTCTGTGTGCTTAAGCAACTTCTGGAAGAAGAGGGTTACGACCTCTTTCACTGCATCACTGTTGTTTGGATCAACCTCACGCACTCTTTGTAATATTTGACCTAGAATTATTACAAGGCAAGTTTTTAAGAAATAGATAAATATTAGGTCGATACAACATAATGGAAATCGTTAAGACTCACTCATTTTACTATTATTATTCACTGGTATACAATATAAGTTATATAGGATCAAAATATTTAGTAATTTTGCATAAATATTACATATTATAAATGTAAACAAAACCACGAGTTCACGTAGATAGACAGCACGGACTCACGGAGCACGGAGCTTTTTTTTGACATTGACAGTAGACAGTAATACTACCTGACATTTGTTTTGTGTCCTTTTTTTTCTTGTACGGGAAATCCTCATGGATCGTCCGCCACTTGGGGGGCGGCGGCGGGATGTCGGACTCGTACCGACTAAAACCCGTACTTGCCTTCTCTTGCCCTATAGCCACGGTCATGGGATCAGTGACATGCACCACGACCGTGATAAACACTTGTGCCCCTGTGCCTGAGGCCAGAGTACACATTTTGATTATGTAGGTATTCCTCAAATTAAGTATATACATTCACAAGAATGTAGGATTTTTTACTCTATGCAGCATGCAGCACGGTGTTAAACGCACACACTGAGCGCTGCACAAAATTCAAGCCTAAAATTCTGCAGATACTAGTATCTCTTATTAGTCTGTGCCGCTCAGTATGGGATTCATCAATGACATTATAAAGTTAAATAGAGGTATAACATTGGGACTCATGCTGTGTTAATAGTCTACTCTTCAAAGAGTCTACTGGGTGGAAGCAAGTAGTCTCGCTTACCAAACTTTGTCTTCGGTGACTAATATTCATATCTTACTCTAAGCTAATATTAGTCGTAACATATTTTTATTTCACAAAAAGGAAAAACACCCAAGTAGGTACAACAAAACACTCATTCTTGATCATAAAAGAATTTTCAATTTGATTGAATATGAATACGTAGACGTTTTATTGATACAATTATTTTCAGGACAAACATAACAAACGCCATAACAGTATAAAAAAAATCCATTTGCTTATGAAAATAAACAAAATTGCATAATGTATTCTTCATTGCACTGATAAAAATAATAGTCCGTTATTCTGGTGGACAAGGCGAGCTGAAGGAAACAGGGCACTGTTTAAACATCAGGTTCGTTTTGGAGCCCACAAGTTCTCAGGATAAAATGTAATAACTGTTATCTTGTCGACACGATAACACTGTTGTGGTGTGACATCTATATCTACCTATTACTACTAGTATTCTATTATCTGTGCTTAAACTGTGTCAACGGCCAAACTACACTACGTTTAGCTACAATAACGATTTTTATGGAAATATTTTAATTCCGAGTTGTGAATATTGCTACACAATTACTACTGCAAGGAATCTTAAATGTGTTTTAAATTACAAATTGCGAAAAACCAATTGATATTTGAATTTGGCGGACTCATTTGAATTGTCAACTTCAACTTGTCATTGTCAGTCTTGTGATCTTGTCACTTCAGTCTGCTTCAATCAGTTGGGGATCATTGACCTGTGTGTGTTTTGTTGTTTTGTTACACTAAATCACACCAAAACTGGAGGTTTTTTGTTTTGATTATTGTAAATTTGGCCAATTCACCGATATTTAAATTTAAGTTATTACTTGTGCAAAAATGAATATGATTAATGATTTACAAGTTGGACGTTGCTATTCAGTAAATGTAACACACATAAATGATCCACATAGTTTTTACGTGCGTTCGGCAGATTTAAGCGACTATATGGATGCAATAGAAAAACCAGGCAATCCTATGAATGTTGACAAAATACAGTTGGGGCATCGAGTTATATTTAAGTCTAATATACTCGGAAAGTACGTGAGAGGTGACATACGTTTTGTAAACATTGATGAAGAAAAGGCGAGCTGTGATATATTTGCCATTGATTACGGGTGCTTTGAAAAATCGATATTAATAAAACACATACACTCACTAGACCCCCAATATGAACCCGAAAACCAGTGTCCAGGACTGGCTTTTCATTGTCGGTTATATTTATGTGAACCCATTGACAAGGAGTTTACTGAAAAAGTAATTGATACTATGAGAAGCTTTGTCGGCGAACATACGGGAACCATTACAGTAATGAATAGATTGAATGATCAGCTGGTAGTTGAACTAAGATCAGTTGATTGTCCCCGTGACATTGCCATGATGATGGGTTTGCTTCACATTACTACATTTACAAAGGGGCCCAATCTAGTAAACAGATATTTATCATCAGCAAGATCACCTTTAAACCTAACACATACACTATGTTACAAACACAAAACTTTGAAAGTTGGTGACATCTTACATGTCAGAGTTCAGAGTGGGACATCATTAGCTGGTTTCTATGTTGCTGAAATAAATGAATACAAGAAGTTGATCTACAGTCAACCATCCTTCTCAATGTATTGTAAAGACCGGAACATGCAAGATGAGGATATTGTTCCTGGAAGATTGTGTGCTGTCAGATTGGGTACACCTCCTACATATGAACGAGCAATAATCAAGCAAATCTTAGAACCAAACTCAACAGCTCTATTACAACTTGTAGACTGGGGTAAAGATATTGAAAGTAAATTTTCATGGATAAGATCTGTGGGCTCAGAAATATATGTTACTCAACCAATGCTTGCCATTTACTGTTCAACAGATGAAGATCAGCTTTGGGAAACTGGCTTGCCAACATTTTTATTCCAAGGATATGAATTTGTGATTAAAATAATGGAGATTGGAAATAGTTTTCACAAACCTCACAGAGTCAATATTTATCCATGGAAGATGTAAAAATGGATTATTTGCATTTTTTTATTATATTTTCTTACATGACTTGAAAGTTTGAAAATGATAAAGGTATGCCAGCCGAAACCATGCCAAGTATGATTGCGAGTTAGTACTGCAAGGGAGAACTCTGACCAATCTCTGCAAAGACTGCTTATATTACATTAAATGTACATATTATTAATTAAGTCAGCAACATTTTTATTCAATGATAAAACATGAGTTTTAATTTTTAATAAAAAATGGATAATTATTATATAATATATTATATATATATTTATAAAATGTATAGGCAATTATTACCACTTTTAGAACCTAATCCTAATAAATAACTTCTACATTGGGCTAATAAACTCAAATGTGAAATGACATTGGAAGGTGTTTTATTTTATTTTGCATGCTTTTATTCTTCTCGTGGGTAAAAAATAGGTAGTTGCCCTTTCCCCATACTACATACTAAGATGGTCTTGTTATGGAAGCGCTAAAAAAATCTACATAAGTAGACTACAATTTTATGGAAACATCTAGAGTTCTAGACCCTGAACATACAACAATATTTTTATACTCATTGCCCAGAACTACTAGCTGTAGGACATAGGTACAAATATTTGTGCACAGTAGCTCATCACTCGGCTAAAGATCACCAGCACGCCATTTAAATACTTCAAATTCAAATATTTAAATTTACCGCTTTAAAGGCGAGTGTTCCGTCTAAAGTAAAACTATATAATCTACTAGCTTCTGCCCGCGACTTCGTCCGCGTGGAATAGTTACTTTGTTAACGCTAACTTTAATCCGCGACTTTTGTTTGCGAAGAGAAATCGAATGATGTAAAGGGCAATTTTGTTTTAAATTAAATAAGTACTTGTGATGATTAACAAGAACAAGAAGAAAACAGCAGAATACGTTTGTAAGGTCCAATAGAGTTCCGTCTTAAGATAACAAGCATTTTTCAAGATTTTAGTGAGTAGAGTGACATTATTATTAGTGTCCGACCGAAAGTTCGGTTTCGGCCAAAGATTAAGTTTCAGCGGCAGTTTCGCTTTTGGCCAAAATTGGCCGAAACTTTTGCCGAAGCCGAAACTGATTTCGGAAGTTGTCGTACACGCTTGCCTAACTTCGTTTCTCGCGACAACGCTTTGGCGGACGCTGGCGAATGAATTATCGTGCGCCGTTCGGATAGCTCTGTAGCAACACAACAGTGGCTTTAGGCGTGGTTTTAGGCGGGAAAATGAAAAGTGCACTGTCATTGTGTTGTCTTACTTTTGTCAAGATTGTGGTCAGAGCTCAGTGGGCTCAGTGGCCAGTGCGCTATCGCCCGACGTAAACATTCTTTAGCGGTTAAGTTTTGATGGAACTGATTTACATGTAAGTTTTAATGCAGAATAATGGGTACACTGCACCAAATTTCAGTACCTACTTAAGGAATTTTATACTTGACCACGTGAGTTTCGCTTTCAGCCGAAACTGAAGCCACGGCCGAATATTCGGTTTCGGTTTCGGCCGGAAAACAAGTTTCGTTAGGACTCTAATTATTATAATATCATACTAGCTTTTGCCCACGGCTTCGCTCACCTGAAGCTATATTAGGATTAGAAATGGATTTCAAAAATAATTTAATCAATAACCGACATTGATGATCTCTTCTTCTATACATCAGAGAGGTCAAGCTGTATCTCAGGATTCGTTTGATTAATTGAGATAAGAAGTTCACCAGTTTTAAGTTGGAACTTGTACTTTCTAACAGTGATAATAAAATAAAAATATATTATGTATCACATTTTTGGATTTGGAGACGTTTATATACCTACCCTAACCCACTTCTTTTTTTTAAATATTTTCAATCTACAGACACAGCTTTTTTACTATTTTATAATAGTAGAGATTTTCATTGTAATTATGTGTATAAATACAATTTTTTAAGGCTGATCGTCTCGCTGAGCCGACCAAATTCAAATTACAATTGGGTTTCCGCAATTTGTAGGTCTATAACATATTCTAGATTCCTAGCTGTAGTAATTGCGCCCTTAGCTATACAATATTCACAACTGAGAATTAAAACCATTGCTTGTAAATCGATATTTTAGCTTCTTTAACGTATATTAAACAAAAAAGCGAAACGATAATTTAAAAAGTTGGTGCATGTGGCCCCTAATAGTCTGTATCATAATCTATCACGATTGCGAGAGGATGTCATTTAACTGTCAACGTCACTGTCAGTGTGAAATTCAAATTTATTATACACACTGCTGCTCGCTGTGTCTTTATCATTGAAGTTTGAAGGCTCTACAAAATCCTGAGATACTAGTATCTCTAATCTGTGATCCTGAGCTTTGTCTGAGGGAGGTCTAACCCTAACGACTGTTGATTGAGTGAGTTGTAGGCTTGTTCTTGCTCGGACTATGAACGGAGCGCTCCGTACTAGTACAATCGTTCAAATGTACTAGTTCGGTCTTCTAGTACTATTAGTACAGTACAGTCCTATTAGTACAGTAGCTCACTGAAGGAAAAGTGAACAAAATTAATCACTGGGAGCATAGACCGCACCGTCGCTCACCGCTCAGTTCGTAGTTCGTACAGAACTAGCTAGAGAGCCAGAGACTACGACGAACGACGAAGTACTAAAGGAATGATGTACTTACTAGAAAGGAAAAGGAATAGTTCGTACTAGTCTGTGTTGGGAATCAATTCCTAATAGTACATAGTACATGTACCTACTACACAAGCCTAGTGAGTTGACTTGTTGAGTGAGGTAGTGAGGACTGTGATGTGAGGACATTGATTGAGGAAAAACCTCGGAACAATAACTGAAAATAACGTATAACGATAATAGTAACGCTATAGTATTCGTCGTTACTCGTTCCGTTATTCGTGTTCGCTACGTATTTCATTTTCATTTCATGACAGTAGTTTTGTTTTGTTGACTTGACTTGTAGACTGTGTTCAAATTAGATTTTTTATTGTTTCATTGTAAACATTTCATTACACTACTGAAAATCATCTCTATTGTGAAATACAGTAACGGAATCATCATGGCCACTTTAGAGGACAAACTTTTGGGTGAGAAATTGCAGAATTACTGTAGTAGTAGTGAAGACGAAGGTGAATCTGACGACGATAGAAGTGGCGATGAAGAAGGAGAAGTTGCTAAATCACAGATTGCTACTAATGCCGAACCACCGCCCGTAAACAGCTGGACTGGACAAGCCAGCAACACTGGGCCGAAAGGAGTTCTAGAAGATTGGCGACGATTCAAGCAGTTAGAAGCCGAAAATCGTGCAGAACTTGCCAAAGAACGTATTGCTTTAGCGAAGAAACTCACTCTTACCGTCAAGCCTGAACGCGAAGCTGCGCAGGACAAGCAAATTGAAGAACTGGAAGATGAATTATCTGAACTTATGGATGAAGAGTTTCTTCTGCAATATCAGAAGCAAAGAATGGAGGAACTGATGAGCCAGTTACAGAAGGTCCCTAAATTTGGTGTACTTACAACTCTTAACAGCCAAGATGAGTTTCTCAGTGCTATAGACAAGGAGGACCCAAAAGTCACAGTAATAATTCACATTTATAACAATAGCACTAGGGCTTGTGAGACGATGGATGGCTGTCTTAATATATTGGCTACAGACTACCCAACTACTAAGTTCTGTCGTATTGCTGCAGATATTACTGGGTTGAGTCGTCATTTTCGTGTTGATGGTGTGCCAGCCCTATTAGTGTACAAAGGAGGCCAAATTATTGGGAATTTTGTACAACTAGCTACAGAACTTGGTAATGATTTCTTTGCTACAGATGTTGAGCGGTTCCTTATAGAGTATGGGATGTTACCTGAAAAGTAACCTCTTAATTCTAGCTTGAATCTTGACCTCCTTACTCATAAACATGTTTCTGTTAGTGGATGCCTATTAAATATACCACTTGTTATTGCATTTAAAGAAACAGTTGTGTTTATGATAAGGAGGATTAGCTTTAATTTATTTATTTTTAAATTCAGTAATTATAAGCATAGTTTTAAGGGATTTGTTCTCATACTTTTATGGAACAAATCTAAAATAATGTCTGTGTACCAGTGCTGAAGGTAAACTAAATTATGTATTACATGAATACACTCAGTAAGCAATGGCTTGGCCAAATTCCCATCAATAACACTGGTATTGTCTGAGTTATTATTTTAATACAATTGATTTCTCTTGTGCATTCTCTATATTATTTTAACTTCATCATCATCAGCCTATATTCGTCCACTGCTGGACGTAAGCCTCTCCTAGTGAATGCCACATAGCCTGATCTTTGGCTTTCCTCATTATTTTAACCTAGCATTAATTTATCCTAAAATAATCATAATTGTATTTGTCCCACCAATATAAAAATGTTACATGCTGATCATTGTTTGATGTTCACAAGTTTCCTTGTATTTACGCAATATTTGTGTTTGTGACGATAATGTGTGTCATCTCTTCAAATTGTGTTTATGTTCCATTGTGACTTGTGAACCAACAGGTGAAGTTTAGTTGGTTATTGTGTTACAAACACCAATGTATTGTAGGTATTTCACATGCAGGTTTTATGTCACAATGATTCTTTATAATACAGAACAATGTTATCATGCCATTGTGTATTAAATATGGATTACATGTCAAATGTATTAGCACCTCAATTGATTTAAAATGTTTACATTAACAATTTAGGATGGGACAGTGACTGAGCAAACAACTGCATGATGGTTCTTGGGTTGTTGTTACAGGAAAGATAAGCTATAAAAATATACAGGCACACCATTTTGGTGACAGAATTTCATAGTGTACAATCCTTCAGATGTAAGTAGGTATTGAAGTAGGCATCTTGTGTTATTTTACCCTGGTTGTTTCAGGAATCTCTACTATCATAAAATTATAAAAAAACTGTGTCTGTACATTGAAGATATTAAAAAAAAACCACGTGGGTTATGGTATATAAACATCTCCAAATCCGAAAATGTGATTTTTAAAATTCTTGTCTGTTTGTTACGGGTTGGAGCAAAAACTACTGAATCGATTTTAATTTTATTATCACTGTTAGAAAGTATATGCTCCAACTTAAAAACTGGTGAACTTATCTCAATTAATTAAACAAATCCACAGATACAGCTTGACCTCCCTGATGTATACAGGCCCATACAAAGAAGTTATTCCATTTTTACTCCTGATATAGTTTCACGTGAGCGTGAACCATGAAACCATGAAAAGATCACTGAATTTTAAGACTGTCCTGTACCTACTCCACAACTAAAAAAAATGTTTGCAATTGATGTGTAATACCTAGGTATTAAGATTTCATCAGCCTTATTAGATATTCCACTTAGATTAACTGCCTCATTAGTCTAGTAGTACCAAGTGCGACTGCTACGCTAGAGGTCCTGGGTTCGATTCCCAGGTCGAGCAAAGTGTTATTGGGTTTTTCTATGAAATTCTCAGTAGCAGCTCGGAGTTTGGAATTTGTGCCCGGTTAATGGCAATAGGCTCGCCCCCTATTACATGGGACCTAAACATACCGGCGAACTGTGGGTGTACCTTAGTACACCTCTGCCTAACCCTTCGGGGAATACAGGCGTGATGGTATGTTACTAGATGTTAACAAACTTTTTTTCTTGTGGGTAGTTTAGTTTTCTAGTGGGTAATAAATGATTCGTTTTTATTTAATTACCACAATAGGATGTTCAATTTAACACTGCATTTTTGTTAGATTTAAGTATGTATGAATAAAATATTTTAACTATGTTTCTAGCAAACTTAATATTTTTATTTCTAGACACAGTTAAAATTTTAATTATTTTGCTAATTTTACATGTGTAATTGTAGGTATTTCATTCAAATGTAAGTCAACAATGCATTTAGTTTTAATTCTTACTGGCTAAGGAATCGAAAGTAATAAGAATGTGCTATTACTACGAGTAGGTACTAACATTAATTATTGAAATGTTCTAGCACAGGTATGTATAATCATAGTAATTACCATTACTTATTTTAAATGTAACATTATTTTGGCTGCATAAATCCGCCTCAGTGTTGATTAAGCGGTTGAATACCAGTGTACTAGTTGTAAACCCTTTGAAATACCTCCTAACTGTAATACCTATTAATAATTAGTAGGTAATGTATGTAATAAAAATAAACTTTGCATAAGTTCTGTTTTATTAGAAAAAAACGTTAAGATAAGTTCCAAAAACGAACGATTGGCGTTGTGCGCGTGACTAAAGGTGGCCTAAACCACTATTAAAACATTTGAAATTGTTTCCGCAACGTAAGTAAACCTACTTCGATTTTTCTTAGGAAAATCCCCGTCAAATACCACCCAGTTTTAGCATAACCGGGGCGTAAAAAACTATTAAATAGTTAGGTACATGCCGTGCAGATACTGCTGCTTACACCAATTTGAATCCGTCGTTAAGATATAATTTTGTATACTTATGGCGTAGACGTACGCTTGGATCACTGAACCGATATGAATTATAATTACATAAGTACATATGTTTCGAGGTAAAACTCACCATAAGTTTAATTGACTGTAGCTAATTACAATTTGTTGCGGTAGTTTTGACGAATATATTTCGTCAAAGCATTTAGACTGTGGCTCACGTTTTATGTTACGAACTTGTGGGGTTATGATAGGTACTAAAAAATATCCTTCGTCTACAAGTTGGGTAAACACGGCCCCTTCGCGTCTCGGAAAGCCCTCAGTCAGAAAACCAATTAATTCTTTAGATACTTACATAAGAATTAGCTCAGTCAGATTGCTGGTTAGATTGAGAAGACGTTATATAGGTAGGTAATCAAATTTAAAAAAATACCTACTAATGTTGTGTTGTTACAAAGACAAAACAGTTCAATGTTCCCTTACCTGTATCTAATAATTGATTAGTCTAGCTAGTAGATGCAGAGCAAATACTGAGGGACATTCTACCAGGGAACAGCGGTGTAATGAATACCAATTACCACCCAACTTGAAGCACTTAAGGTTTCTTTACAAATAGACAATAGTCTATCAACTATAATAATCGTATTGTTTTTAACTGTAGCTTATATAGCTCCATATAATGTGCTACAAATTAGGTATGACTTCTGACTCTATAGTTATCCCGATTGAGGTCGCACTTATCAGACCACATAAGATAAGACCTAAAAAAAAAATGTACAACAGTTTGACCCATCAGCCTAAGGTGTAGAGGCAAAATGTGACTTAAAAAGTGTCAAAATAAAGGAATATTGTTGCAAAGTAATTAGATCTGATAATCTTATCTTGTGTAGGGCCGAGGCAGCAAGGCCTCAGTGCACTTCGACCCAATGGGATCTTTTGTGCTTCCCCTAGATAATCTATTCCTCATCCCCTCACAGTTCTACAAACAGCTCTTCCATGAGCTTTATAATGAGGCCTGGGGGTATGAGTCTGTAGTCCTCTGGTCTTGGATAACCCTGACCCAAAAGCTGCACATTCGCTTTCATGCCATTGCATCGCATGTACACAGAAGGTGTTCCATGCTCTCAATTTCCCTTTTGTAGGCCCTGCAGGCTGATGTATCCGTCAGACCCATGTTTTGTAGGAGAGCGTTAGTCCCGAAGTGTCCGGTCAGCGCCCCCATCAAAAGACGGGCCTGCCGCCTGCTTGAGTTCCAAATGGCATTTTGCCATTTGGATGAGGAACCTATCAATTTCTTGGAGTGAGCAAGTCCCGTGAGGCTCAACCACTCATCCATGTGCCTCGCCCTTGCGTACTCCCGAAATGCCGTTTTTACTGTGCTTGGGGCCAGTCCTACAAATGGTTCTGGTCCAATTAGTGAGGTTACAGAACCTTCCCTAGCCAGCTCGTCAGCATGCTCGTTGCCCACAATACCCCTGCGACCAGGGACCCAAACAAGCCTGACCTTGTTTCGCTTTCCCAGCTCATTAAGAGTTCGGGCAGCGTCCATGGTCAGCCTTGAATTGATCCTGTAGGAGGTCAGGGCCATGAGTGCCGCTTGGCTCTCACTAAGAATGTAGATGGACCTACCTGTGGAACCGCTACTTTCCATCTGTTGTGCACAGGCAAGAATAGCATATGTTTCCGCTTGGAAAACTGTAGCTAATTTGCCCATGCTTTGACTGACCTTATGGTCCCTGTACCCGACTCGGTTTTCGAGCCGTCAGTGTACGGTGTACCATATCAGACTGCCCTCCTCTGGTGGGTCGAGTCCCCTCATCCATTCTTCCCTTGACGGTAGATGAACCTTGTAAGATCTCTTGAACCAAAACATGGGCTGCACTATGTCGCAGTGCATGTTCGTTAGTTCGTCAAGGCCTTCCTGTATTTTAAGCTTTGTGTGTCTAGTTCTAGGCTTAGAACTATCCCACAGGCCATTTATTGCCAGTCTGTGTAGTGCAAGACGGGCCTCAGTCTCTATGACAATATGTAGCGGTGCAAGGTAGCTTTCCCATCGCCGATGTTGGTGTGGTTTTGAACGCGGAACGCCCCTGTGATAGCTAGGCATGCCGTTCGCTGTAGTTTAGCGAGGGCTTCCCTGCATATCCCTAGTTGCGTCCTAGGCCACCAAACAATGCTGCCTTATGTGATTATTGGTCTAACCATCATGGTGTACAGCCACAGCCAAAATCTGATAATAACTTTGACTATAATCAAAGGATAATAATTACGTACTTGTCCATCGAGACACAGCAATTTAAAAGTAAAAAGGATTTACTATATTTTTTTTTTATAAACGGCAATCGACGGTGACGGTGGCCGCGTGTTATGAGAGTGGGAAAAAGCCGACCACATTGTAATTAGCGGGATAATCCGCATCAAGAGGGGAAATCCTTTTCTGTAGTCTGGGTGATGTAAAATTATGCGTCAGTAGAATAGTATAAAGGTCACTTTCTCAATTACCTGATCAAATAAGAGTATACCCAAAAAGTTTAGGTTATTTATAAGAATCGTATGATGTTAGAACTCATTTTAACTAATTACTACGCTAAACAAGCAAACGATCTTGATAGTAGAGAGTTCATTGAACCGTTTGTCGCGTCATAAAAAACAAAGCTAACACACTTTTTTACTTTTGTACTCTAAAACTATGTTAGTGTTAAATAATAATCAAACTAAAAAGTTAAATAAAATTCTAGATTCTTATCTAATTTAATTTATTTATGAGACAGAGTAGGTACTATTAAAGTTACATATCTCTTATAAATTATAATGAATTGTTCTTATAATTATTTATCATAATAAGTTTAAATACTTATGCGCATCTCTTAACCATTACGATTATATGACCTATATTGTTATATTACTAGAGGCAAAAAACCTCAATCATATAAAAAATGTGTATATAATGGGAAACTACCGGTTTTAAAACAATAAGGAAAAAATATGACGTCACTTTTGTTTATGTAATATTTTTGTGAGTAGTTATTTGCTTATTATGCCCGATATAAATAATGCATTATATCTTTTTTTTTACTAAAAATGTTTTACTTTATACTTTGCGGGGCGCCGCGTATTTTGAAAGTTATTCAGTTAACATGTTATGTATTGGTGAATAAATTACAAGTGGAATAAAAATATTCATATTTCACATAAAAAGTCTGAATATTTCCTTAAAATTTTAAATTACGAATGTTCCCATAAACATTTGCTATTTTATTTTTTTATTTGTACATACAAAAAAAACAAGATAAGAACATGAAATTGATAGAAGGAAAATGTAACATTTGAGACCAGTATATTTACGAATAGATGCGCGTTGATTCATATTCAAAAAAATAAAAGATAGGTTAACACAGTTCTACGACTTCGTCGCTCATTTCTGTGCGCCTACGCTTTGGTGGTTTGACAGCCGGCTCGTCGTCATCTTCCTCGATGATCTCCATGTCACTGTCACTGTCTTGCCGGGACCTACATAGATGGATAGATTTTTTACTATAGTCAATCATACAGCTCATATAGAATTTTACGATAAGTGTTGCCGCTGATTGACCTATTTGATACCATTGTTTTTTTATTCGTAATGAATACAAATTGCTAACTAAAGTTACTCGCCCAACAATTTTTATCTCGTGTTCTTCTGTTCTGAATCTGGTTATCTATTTGGTCTATTGGTTAAAAAAGTAAACTATAAATGACTAATAGAAAATTCTTCTAACAAAAGAGCAACTAAGAAAAATGCATCTTTGCTATTTTTTTATATCTATACTAATATTATAAAGAGGAAAGGTTTGTATGTATGTTTGTAACGAATAAACTCAAAAACGACTGGGCCGATTTCAAAAATTCTTTCACCATTTGAATGCTACATTATTCCAGATTAACATAGGCTATAGAATATTTTGAAAAAAGTTAGAGATTTCTCCACCCGTGCGAAGCCTAGTACACAATATAGTGGTATCACATCAAATGATGACGTCGATGGGTTCTGACGTGCCTAGCTGTCACAGGAAGAGAATAAATACCTTTGTCCTACCATGATAATAAATAGCTTTTAGTACCATCAGGTCTGACAAGCAGGATTAAAAAAATATTTAAAAAATATTGGCGGTATTTATTACCTTGATATCGATGGACCAGGTTTCGGTTCACTGTTATTAGAGCCATTGGCGGCTTTCTCCTCTTCTTTTGGAGCTGGCATAGGAGCATCAGTGTCTGTGACCAGTCGCCAGGACTTCTCGTCATCTTCCTGCTGTAATCTCACCCTGACTTCATAGTTCTGTAGGAAGTCATCTACTAGTAGCGCACAACCATCATTGAGACCAATTGCCTCTAACGTTTTATCGTTGTTGTGATCAGTTTCTCCGGGCTCTGAAGACAGTACAACAAGGCCTTTGCCTTCCACTGTGGCATCAGGCGCCTGCATGTTGAGACCTTCCTTGAAGGCGGCAGTGAGATCTTTGAGAGTAAGTTGCTTCAAATTACAAGCGAGACCAACTTCCGGCTTCGGCGCGCACACATAGCATTTTGGGTTGGGTGGAGTAAGTGCTGTAAAGAATAATTATATAGATGGTACATAAGTTATATATTAATTTTTTAGCGAGAGCTCTTAGGAGCGAGCGACTCTTTAGTCGAGAGTTCAGTATAAAGGTAGCTTATGGCATCTGCATCTTACATAGATCATATTATAATGATTGCCTGTTGTTACCCTGCATTGTAATGTAACACTCACATATTGCTACTGCTATGTCTAGACTTTAAAAGAGACCATGATTCTCTGAGTTTTTCTTTTCAGAAGCCAATGTGTCTTTAAAAGATCTATATCATTAACACAAAATATGGTTAGCTGCCTGTACATCTGTTTTCTGACAGCACTATACTATCTAATCTGCCTCATTAGCCAAGTGGTCCTGAGCGCGACTGCTACGCTAGAGGTCTTGGGTTCGATTCCCAGGTCAAGCAAAGTGTTATTGGGTTTTTCTATGGAATTCCCAGTAGCAGCTCGGAGTTAGGAATTTGTGCCCGGTTAACATGGGACCTAAACATACCGTCGAACTGTGGGTGTACATTAGTACGCCTCTGCCTAACCCTTCGGGGAATACAGCCGTGATGGTATGTTATGCTATGTTACTGTACTATCTAATGTATGAGTAAGATATGAGCGAAGCCCGAATATTATTTCTACAGTAAGGTGACTACTTACTCTTCTCGGGCACGAACAACTGTCCACGGTGGTTGACTTTAGGCCGCAGGTACACGCTGGTGCAGTTCTGTATGTCTTCGCGCAGTATCGCCTGCGCGCGCAGCACGGCCAGACCCGCCACGATGGCGTTAGCTGTAGCTATGGCTGGGATTATGTTGCCTGCCATTGCTGTAGAGTTAAGGAGATTGTAATTGTAGATCTAAATCTATTGTAATATATTAAATTGGAAGAGATTGTTTTGCAATTCACTGCTAGCTGAATTCTTATGGAAGATTAACTAACCTAACCTAACAGAGGGGTTAGCAACCTTCAACCATATTTAAATGTTTTTAAAGAGCCACAAAAATTTGTCTTGCCAGCAATAAATAGTACTTGCATCAAGATTTTTGATAGAATTGGTGCCTAATCCTTCAATCGATTCAGAACGATTTTCAAATTTTTTTTAAATAAAATAAGTAATATTTGCCAAAAGAGCCGCATGTACAGTTGGCGCAAAATAACTTGAACCAAAATGGCGGATGCGCAGTAGTCGATTTTTAGTACATTTTGCACGCAAATGCACTGCGCAAACTTTCCCCTCTCCGTTAGTTTTGGGTCAAGTTATTTTGCGCGAACTTTAGCTCGCGAGCCGCAGGTTGTCGACCCTTGACCTAACGTTACATCCGTTTAGGAAGAAGGCAGCTACAAAGTTTATACATTTTGGAACTGAATGAAAAGGTCTTTATGTTATATAATTACTTACACTTAATTTCAAATCTCGACTTGAGCGGGATGTTAAAGATGTGCGCGCGTATATTGGCGCACGCTGTGACAAAGTCCATAGCACTCTTCTCATCCTTGTCCCACACCAAGTGGTCTCCTTCTGGACGGCTCTTTAGATCTTTTTGTAGAGCTTCGCAGCTGGATGCAAATACCTAGAAACAGTAATGTGGCCCAGTGATATTTATTTGATTTTCAATTGGTGAAAAAAATTGTTAACTGAGTGAGCACAGATAATCATTGTTAAATATGTACTAGATAACAAAATAACATTATTATTACCTGTGCACATTCATGCACAGACCAGACACGCTGGTCTGGCAGTCCAGAATGCTGTGCAGGTGGATTATCCTTCCCTGGCAAGTTCTCCCAAACAAGAGGAGTGGGGGGCCTGCGCTTCTTCCAAAGATTCTCCATCGAGAGCAAGTACCGGATGTCATCACCAAATAGTTTAGTGAAGAGCTTCTCAGGTTCATAGTTAGTTTCTGCAGCCCATGTTCTAGTGCTCTTGCGTTCGACATTCCCAGCTGTATTTCCTTCTGATGACAGAGCAGATGCTCCAGCATCTCCTGCTGCCTCCGGGTCTGCGGTATCTGGACTCACATCCTGGTCTGGATCCTCTTCACCAAAAAGCTGGTTGAAAAGATGCTTTGCCCAAACAATGCAATGGATTGGCTCAGATGGCGTGTTACGGATTGTACAGCCAGGGAAAGTCTTTTGTGGGGCTTTTGGCTGGCACTCATAGCATTGAGTCAGGCCTTTCTTGATGAGTTCAACCTGTTCGATAATAATTATTATTTAAGGATAACAGGCAAATGTAGTACAAGTTAAACATTTGGTATAACTGCAAAATATTTTGTTTAACTTCAAACAATTTTTTTTATTTTATATATTTAAGTCAGCAAAGCTCCCATAACTTCTGGTGCAAGAACTATAGATTTTGTATTGATTATAATTTGTTACTTGGAAAATTAAAACAACTGTTAACTGGTTTTAGAATTGTTAAGAAAATATGGGAAGTACATGACATTTTTTATTAGAACCTGAACAACCAGACATTGTAAGCACATTAGTTTCAAAAATGAAGGGTGCCTTTACCTGACCAGCATAGCCAGCAGTACCGGTTTCAATCAGCGGCACATTGGCTGCCAAGCACATTCTGTTCACATGGTTACGGGCCACTCTGTTATCCAGGGCATTCATAACAATCTGGAACTGCTTGAAGTAGCTAACACCATAGTCATTGCTGAAAAATAACCAAAATGGGTTAGATATTTTTTCAATATAATAAACTAGCGACCCGCCTGCGGTTTCACCCGCACTGCCCCGCTCCTAAGAGTCGTAGGGTTATGTTATATAGTTTAAAACCTTCCTCTTAAATCACTCTATCTATTAAAAAAAAACGCATCAAAATCAGTTGCATAGTTTTAAAGATCTAAGCATACATAGGGACAGACAGCGGGAAGCGACTTTGTTTTATACTATGTAGTGATAATGAAATAAGTTGACCTTTTTTTTCATTTTCCTGGCCCAACTATGTTGGGGTTAGCTTCCAGTCTACCCAATATGAATAACAATCTAATTACAAGGTAATATTGATAATAAAGAAATGCCTACCGTTGGACATAGGCCTCCATCATGTTGTGAGGCCCTCAAAGTTATAGTGTATGTACAACAATTTTACAGACAATAACCTAGTGAAGCATAATCCATTTTTTTTTAATACATCTACTCTAGTGAACAAGCGCTGTGTTGGGTCTTTACAAACATACAATTAAAGGACCCAGACTGAGAACAAATACCAGTAGAACACCCAAATAGTTACCTTGGGTGGTCAAAATCAATCAATTTAAAAGGAAAAATTGGTTTAACAAGAGCTGTTTATCTCTATTAGGCATTTCAAGTCTGACTAACCTGATAACACTGTCATGATGAGCCACTATATTCACATTAGGGTTGAAGCTAAGAGCGCTGTCCTTTGCTACTTGAGCCTTTGACTTCCCAACATGCTCTTTGTGGAAGAGGAACTGACGATTCAAGTTGCTTACATCAATTGTATCCAGATCAATCTGTAACGATAAACATGTTAGTTAGGTTAGAAAATCCGAAGTAGGTAGATGTGGAGTAAAAATAATTCATCCTTTGATTTTATGTTCGTTCATGTTTAAAGCATAAACACACGGTATGCATCACATAATTGAAATCAGTGTCAGTGGATTGCATTGTGCAAGTCACAGGTGCCTAATTTCGCTCACACTCAAGCAACTTCAGAAGTACTTTGGCTTATTTTTATTATTTTGCTAGCGTTGCGATCAACTATGCAGTTGCGCAAAAAGTGAGATGTTTGACTACTAAACGAATGCTTTTACGTAAAACAAATTTGGCACATACAATTTCAATATTAGGGAAGCCGGTGAGGACGAGATTCTTCAATATTTCACAACCTATACCGCCGGCCCCTACGACCAAAATCTTGGAATTAGCAATGGCTTCCGTCAACTTTTCATCGAAAACACCAGCCACCCGCGCAACCATCTTGGTTTTATTAAATATAATAACTACAGTCAAGAAATTTATCAAATATTTGCAGTTTTATTCTATTGTTACAACTGCTAGCGTAGCGAGGATTTTTCAACTGTCAAAATTGTCGTGGTGGCGTCAGTTCACCACTCGTTCTGAAAGAGGACAAATATTGTGAAAATATCTTTCACTGTGTTATAATCTTTGTAATTTAATTTTATTTGAGTATCACGATTTTAATACTTATATCCTTATTTGGTTAAAATGTAAGCACATATTATTATGATATTCATAACATTATCTATAGTCAGTCAGAGTCAGTAGATTTCCAAACGAAAAACATGTTTAGTTTTAGCAATAGAATCATTTTGTTTAGTAGGTATTGCGTTTAGTTTAGTGTTTATAAACATTTACGACCTGTTTACTTTTCTTTTCTTTTTTCAAAACGTTGTCCCACATTAGGGTTTTCTCCTGTATCGTGAGTGCGTTTACAAACACAAATTCTCATATACACAAATGCCCAGACCCGGAACAACTACCTGTAGATCATGCAAATATTTGGTCCGTGTGGGGATTGATCCCTCAACTCGTGTCGCAGAAGAAACGCGACAGCCGCTACGCCCAACTTGTCGTCAAGCTAGGGGCTATCAGGCCCGGATCTAGGGAGGGGGGATTCCACCTGCCCTGGGGGGCAGTTTCAGGAAACGAGTTTTTTCGAAAAATTGAGTTTTTTTGCAATTATCTGAAACGCTGGAGAGATGAGGAGCCACTAACAAGTTCATGCCCCGGCTCGAAAAAAAGATGTTCGAATGTTCGACGAATGTGACAAAATGCTCTGTTCTGGTCATTTCTGCGCCCTTTCAGAGTCTGCACTTATACCTGGGGCCCGTTGGTACCGACCTAGTTATGGCACGGTGTAGTTTGCATTCTGTCAATCTGCATTTGTGTCTGGCCGGCCCTATAGGTACCCAAGGGGAACAGGCTCCTACCTAAGGGTTTCGTAAAACCGCCGTTGTGTAAGTTTGCGTCCTTCCCTTCCTTTTTAACTTAAGAGCTCAGCTCTTGTCGGTGGAGCAAACTCCACGGTTGTCTATCGTACTTATGCTTACTGTTTTACCTCTTGATATGACTCGATCGCCACCCTTTCCTTTACTTGTTCCACAAAACATCTTCCTCGTTTTCCTTCAATCTTCCCTTATAATATAGGTAGTTCTGAAGAAGTCGCCGTGTATCAAGTGGCCAAACATCTTTCCTCTCCTATTCTCTATTGGTTCTTGAGAACTGTCTTCTCTCTCCTACAATACTAATACTTCCTAATTTGTTTTAATTTCCGTCCAACTGATCATCTCCAGGACCACATTTCAAATGCCTCTAACCTTTTTCTGGGTCATAGTCAAAGAATGACCCTTTCAGTCACGCTTAAACTTAAACTTTTAATAGTGCCCTATACTTATATTATTTCCTCACTAGGATTTAATATTCTATTCACCTGTTATTGATTTATTACTTGAGCACTCCCGATTACGTATTACAATGAAAATATCTTTTACGATAGTGCTATTGAAGTAGGGCGAGCATCAAATATAATCTAAAAACTGATGTTTCAACATCCATGGTCTTTACCATAAAACGTGGCATTATTGTGGCACAGTTTCATTAAAATTGCTTTTAACTTTATGGAATGGCACTAACAGCTTTTATATTTATAAAATGCAAGCATGGCCGGCCGCGCGAACATTGCTTTTATTTGAGGTCTCTTGCTTGAAAAGGTGTTGTACCTAACTGGTTAACGACATCCAATAAGAACCTTAGACAGGAGCAATTTGGAAAGGATTTATTAGGCCTTCTGGCCTATAACTCTGCGTTAAGCGTCTGTGAAATTAAATTTTATAGCTTACGGAAGCAAATTAGAGACATTGGCAAAATGGCCGATATTGTAGGAAATAAAATAGCTCCTGCGCTTCTGGTAGGTAATAAAATAATCTGTTTTGTTAGAAAGTATGAGTATCGGATTTCTATAGGTAGGTTAGTTTAGGTTAGTCAAGTAAATTCGTCAAGGTTCATTAGGATACCTAATACTAGTTAGCAGATGAAATGGCAAAATAATAATTGGCCTGGGCGCCGGCCAGATCAAAAGATAATGATTCCCTGCCTACAATTAAAAAAATACCTATTTACCTACCTACTGATATTTCGTTACCTTTACGTTACGTACGGTACGTAAAACCTGGGCATCTTCAAGTCACGAGGTAATCTACTATTATAAAATTGTAAAAAAGCTGTGTTTGTACATTGAAAATATTAAAAAAAAAACAAGTGGGTATAGTAAACGTCTCCAAACTAAAAAACGTGATTTTTAAAATTCCTGTCTCTTTGTTACGGGTTGGCGCAAAAACTACTGAATATATTTAAATTTTGTTATAACCTACTGTTAGAAAGTATGTGCTCCAACTTAAAAAACTGGTATACTTTTTACCTCAAATAATTAAACGGAACCTCCGATACAGCTTGACCTCTCAAATGTATAGAGAACCATACAAAGAAGAGATCATCCCTGTTGGATTTTTAGCTTTATGTGAGCGGAGAAGCTAGTAGGTAATATTTATAACTTTGACTAGGTATATTTCAGTTTTAGCTGAAGTTTTATTTTGACAATCATGAAATGGTATTTAATTATATATAAACTCTTTTCTCTTTAGTCTAAGTCCATAAGTAGGTAAGGTACTGTCAAATATAAAAAAAAAAACATCATTAGAAAAACATGGATTACCACTTTGTCGCTTCTTAATTAAATTCAATAGACTAAATACAGTAATTTTAGTAAAAAACATTTCTTACGGTTATACTTAATACATTTAGTTTGATTGTGATAGGAATAGGATTTATAAAAATGGCCCCAAAAAAAGCTAAAGAAAAGAATAAAGCTAAAAAATCCAGCATAAAATTGACGGGACCACCTCCGAAACCCAAAAAGATACCGCCCCCACCAGCTAGCTTCACCAATGATGACATCGTTAGATACAAGGAGATGTATAAATTACATGATGAGGATAACATTGACAAGGTATGGGAATCCATAGTTTACCTTCATTTCATAGGCAATTGGACCTACTTAACACTGGTGAATTGATAATATCGTTATAAACTGACAGTTTTTTTATGGGATACGGGGCCAAACCAGCAGACTGATAACCTAATTGTAAGCGATTACTGCCGTCCATGGACACCCGAAGAGTCGTGAGTTCGTTGCCCGCCTTTTAAAACGGTTTGGGCCTCTAGTATCCTCACTCACTCGGCGAAAAACAAGTGTTGTTCGACTCAACTTAAGTCGAGCAGCCGAGCCCACATTCGTGCCGAAGCATGGATCTACTTACCACGGTTAATTAAGAAACATTTTTCACCTACAGTGACCTTTGACACATTGTACATAAACTTACGTAGGTCAGTAGGTTCTTATAGGCTAAATTCTGGTTTTGAGTCCTTTGGCCCTGACTGTAGTATGTATGTACCAGCGGTGGAAGAATACGGTTTGATGATGACCTAGCAAACTATGCCGCCTCCCCTGATGGCTGGCAATTCATGTGGATTCTCCGCACATAAGTCTATTTTGGGTATACACGTGCCGAGTATTATGACATAATTAACATGAATGCTCACCGTCTCATGACGTGGAAAACGGATAAGCCATTAATATTTTCTCGAACATTATTTTCTAGTCCATTTAATAGAGAATAATATTTTACTTAAATCTCTAATATTAATAAATACATTATATCCGCCGTTTATAGGTGCCAATAGATTTAGTCCCGCTGATGTTGAGGAAACTAGGTTTCAATCCGAAAACGGCTGAAATTAAACAACTCTATGAAACGTTTCTTGAAGATGAATATGTTGATACTTTCGAGTTTCATGAATGGTTGCAAATGATAGAAGCTAAAATGATTATGGGTGACGATTTCGAGTTGGCTGTCACAAGAGCGATGCAAGCCTTAGGACACGACGATGAAGAAACAGGCTTCGTGAACTTCGAACTGTTCCGAGAAGAACTCATGACTTGGGGAGAGCCCCTCTCAGAAATAGAGTTCATGGATTGGTTAAAATTGGCCGTAAGGGATAAATCTTACAACCAGGAAGATGGCATGTTTTGTTACGGAAAGTTTGTGGAGAACATGAATAATAAAGATATGAGATTCTTCAAAGAACCAATCAACTATTTCAAGTTGGATCAGAAAACTCTGGCTCAGTTAGCTATAAAGAAGGCACAAGAGGAGAAAGAGGAGCAAGAGAAAAAAGAAGCAGAGAGACGTGCACGGGAGGAAGCTAAGAGACAGAAGCTTATTGCTGATGGCTTATTACCAGCAGATTAGACGTGAGCTAATGACCTTTTTTAAATAAAAAAATACACATTTTATTCACATTTTGCACTTTTATTTCTAAATATTGTGTTATGTTAGTTTTTAATTTTCATTGTTTGTTTATAAATCTTTATTTAGAAATTATTATTTTTGTGAAGAAGCTTACAACTGAAAGCATATTTATGGAGAATTATAATAAAATGCTACCTACTACGATTTGTGAGTTTTATGTACCCAATACCTGCGTTGCAAAGACGGGGAAGCAACGCCTGGTTGTCAGTGATAACTCTACCTAGACCAAAGTCCTTTGTCTCTGGTACCGTATGCAGATGAAACATTCACCAGATTTTAGGTCAGACTTTCAGCAACACAACTGAAAACCCCTTCCAATTACGTGCTTACATTTTTGCGTGATGTGCGTACAAACATATAGACAGACAAATTAATAAAAATTCTAATAAATTGCTTCCTTTGCTCTTTTTTCTTATAAAGATCCCCATTTTATTTTTCTTATTCTTATTCTCTCATATACAAATACTGTCCAGCTAAATAATATACTAGTATAATGTATCTTTGATACACAGAAAATGCAGGTAGGGAAATCTCCGAGAGTACCTAACTAATATAAGTTAGTTGCAGTTTTTAATTGGAGCTCCGACTTTCTTTGAAGTAAGAAATATTAAAAAAGAACGGTTATTATAATGTAAGGTTCCGTGGGAGCTTTCATAAATTACCTACGTTTAAGAGGTACACACTTCAGGAAAAGGAAATATCTATAGAAATTTAAGTTTTTCATTGACGTTTACTTGGGAGGTGTAGCGGCCAGAGTTAGAGAGATAACCAGAATGGTTTATCACTACATATTATAAAACAAAGTTGCTTCCCGCTGTCTGTCCCTATGTATGCTTAGATCTTTAAAACTACGCAACGGATTTTGATGCGGTTTTTTTTAATAGATAGATTGATTTAAGAGGAAGGTTTTAACCTATTTAACATCACGCTACGACTCTTAGGGACGGGGCAGCGCGGGTGAAACCGCGGGCGGGTCGCTAGTTTAACTATATGTCGCGTTATGTTATAAAAGCTTGTCATGTTATCAAAGTAAACAAAATCCAACCTTGTGGGGCAATCGTACCAAAAACAAGGGAGGCTAGATATTAATATCTTCTAAGGCATGAAAATTATCCATACTCATTATAAGCCTGTAGAAAAATAGTGTTTGTTGTTGGAAAAAAATAAGCGAAAGGAACTAATTGAAGCCTAATACATGATTTTTAGAATTGTTGTCCGTCTGTATGTCCGTTTACCCAAGATCTACATGGCGGATTTTTAAGTATAAAATCTGGTCTATAGGTAGATTATGAGCCTGGTCATTAACTAAGGTACCTTTTATCGTTTTAACTCTAAGTGCTTTTTGAGGTAGGAATCATATTATGTAAACGAAGCCGCTGTCAGAAGCTAGTAATAATAATTATTATAAAATTTGGACATTATTTTTTCAGGAAGTAAGCGAGTAAGTACAGGATGATAGTAGCAACTTTGCCATAAAAAATATATGGTTTCCTGTATTTAATAAGGAACTCTAAAAAGATCTCGTGCCGCATACATATTCATGTATTCATTTAGGATTTAGTATGTCTGTATAATTTCTATCTTACAAAGAAATGGCACGAGTATAATAGCGCACAGTTTTCGCTTGAAGTCTAATTTATGATAAAAATATGGCGTTTAGGAAATGTATTTGCGAGTTGCTATCTAGAATTACACCACTACTGGAACAATTGGAGTTTTGGATTAACATAACATAACAAACCATCACGCCTGTATTCCCCGGAGGGTTAGGCAGAGGCGTACAAATGTAATCCCACAGTTCGCCGGTATGTTTAGGTCCCATGGCACAAATTCCTAACTCCGAGCTGCTACTGGGAATTTCATAGAAAAACCCAATAACACTTTGCTCGACTTGGGAATCGAACCCAGAACCTCTAGCGTAGCAGTCGCGCTCAGGACAACTTGGCTAATGAGGCAGTTTTGGATTATGACTAGAATATATATTTATTTATGTAGGTCTTGATACCTTATTGGCTTCCTGATCAGTGTTGGGGTAGGAAGAGCGGCTGTCGAGTAAGAAGTCCTGGGTTCGATTCCCAGATCGAGCGAATAAAGACTTTTTATATGAAATTCTCAGCAGCAACTAACCCTGGGAATCGAACCCAAGACCGCTAGTGTAGCCAATGAGGCAGTTCAAAAAATTCTATAAAAGGAAACACGCCTTAGGCCGGTTCCAAATATCAAATCCGTCGATAGATTTGCTTACTAGAGGAAGGATTTTGACATTACTTGTATGGACATTATGTCAAAATCCTATCTTTAGTACGTAAGCAAATCCACTAACTAAAATTTATTATAGGGGCCAGCCGTTAGACGCAACAAAACAAAATGCGGTCGACTCTATTAAAATGTTCCCTGGCTAACGAAACCAATCCGAATATAGATATTCGGATTGCTTTCGATTTCCTGGAAACTAATATCTGTCTATACTAAATTCTATGTAAAGGTCTGTTGCTGAAGGTTCGTATTATATTTGGATGTGGTTGATACCCACGCATAGAGAATACATGAAACAACACAAATACCTACTTTGTATTAAAACCTAAAAATCGTTTACATTTATTTATTTTATTCATTAGGTTATTATCAGTGATGTAATTAGTTTTCAAAAAGTAGTTATTAATATATAAGTACCTAACAACTCACAAGTTTTTTTTTTAAGTTTGGGTGTTTTATTGTTTGTAAATTTAAAGGTATTGTTCCCTAGTGCGAGTGCTCCTTTAAAAATAAAGTAGTAATTAAGAAAAATAAAGAATAGTCTATATATCTATCTAATATAACTCTTTAGTAATAAAATAGAACTTTACTACTAAATCACGCAACCTGAATTAGATATCCTTTTAAAAGCAATAAAATTAAAGAGAAATTGTTCTAAAGAACCCTAGCTAAAATCTCATTTCATAACTCCGCTACCTACATATGAGAGCGTAATAAGATTTTCCATACTTTTAAATTTATTAAACTGACATTTAAAATTGGACATTTGCGCTTCTAATTCAGCTGGTAAAAATATATTCATCGAATTGAATACGCTTATAACGAGCTCCACAATTACGTGTAATAGCAATAAATTGCTATTAGGCTACGGTTTATTGTTACGGGAAAACGGCGAGTTTCTTATTGACTTTGAAAATAAATAATGGTATTGGTTTTGTTGATAGCTTTTACAGATTTATGGCCGTTGATTTTGTCTGTGTACATATTTGTGTGGTCTATTTGGTACAAAAGAAATTTTAAATTGAAATATTTGGTATAACAAAACAAAAATAAAACATGCGGCTCTATAGCTTTGTGCTCCAGTAATTAAAAATATAAAAATGTAGACCTAGTTTTTATGAGGAAAATCTAGTGTAATTTGATCCGTTGGCACGTTCCTCTTCAAGCGTTTCAAAGGGCTGAATACCTGGTACATTAATCAAAGCTTGGAGCAAATTAATTATTGGCTAACGAGGATCGCAAGCCAGCGATAGTGTGTCGGTACTTTCTTAATTAAAAGTGCTTTGGAGGACTTTTTTGTTACGTCATTTGCTGGTCCGTGCTGACAATGTTTTTGTCAAAGTGACTGGACGGATTTCTGCTAAAGATTGTACAGTTTTCCAAAGGTACTTTCTGATAAAAGCTACTCCGTAGTTTCTTGTTATTGGTCGATCCTTATACACTTATAGGATGAAATTGCTATTTAAAACGTTCTACTAGGAACGTTTTACATAGCAATTTTAACTGAGTATCGAATGACATTATAAAATATATTATAATATATTATTAAAGGATAATTGTGCAACGTGGGAGAGCAATGCTTCGGCACGAATGGGCCGGATCGGCCGGAGTGATACCAGGGCCTCACAGAAAACCGGCGTGAAACAATGCTTGTGACAATGGCGTGAAACAACGTGAGTGAGGATACCAGAAGCCTAAATCCTTTAAAAAGGCGGGCAGCGCACTTGATACTCCTCTGGTGTTGCGAGTGTCCATGGGTGGCGGTAATCGCTTACGATCAGGTGATCCGTCTGCTCATTTTCTAAAAAAGCTTGTTTTAGACAAACATGTAAAATAAAAATCAGACTGATGAATTTTGCAAAACTACGTTATTCAAGCAAAATTATATGAAACCGCCTATAGGACTCGAATTGGTTTTAATAGATTTTCGCCAGTCGCCCAAATCACCCCGAATACGTATTTAATCTCCATATTCTTTCACACGTCAAAAGCATTGATGCGTAGCCTGTCATTTTCATTACTGCACGCACACATATGTATATATTAAACATGTCTTCTAATCAAGGGAACGGAATAAAATTGAGATTAATTTCTAAATTTAAATCTGTGTGTATATTATCATAGTGGTTAGTGGTTCTAAGCGCGACAGCTACACTAGAGGTTATTGGTTCTTCTATGAAAGCATTAGTAGGTCGAAATTTGCATGACAATAGGCGCGCCCCTAAACTTACCGGCGAAATGTGAACCTAACCCTTCGTAGATACAGGCGTTCTGGTATGTTAAGCTTGGGCAAAAGATATTAAATATGCTTTAAAAGACTAAGGGCCACTTGCACCAACTTCTTTAATGTGTTTAAATTGTATTTAAACACAAAATTTGAATGAAAAATTGCATTTAAATACAATTTAAATATATCTAAGAAGTTGGTGCAAGTGGGCCTAAGTCATTATGACAATTGTTCATAATCTCTTAATTTTTTCCCATTATTTTGATTTGTGGTAGGAAGATAAGTAGAATAGAACTTTATACATATTAAGTATAGTCAATTGCCGAATCTCATTGTTAGTCAGAATCACGGCTTGGTAGCGATTTGTATAGTCATAAAATCCCAGATTTACGATGGTGTCTTGTATTTTTTTATTTTCTCATCTTGTTACAAGTTGTAGAATATTGATGGTTTCCATTTTCATAAAAAATATTAGGTTACCTACTTATTTTTTCAACGATATTATATTCGGTCGTCGTAACCTTATTTAATAAGGATATCTTGTTTTGTTTTATATTTGGTCTTGGGTTATAAATTACTCTTTTTTTGTTTATATATTTTTCCAATTTAACCCAGGACCTATAGCGTAGCAGTCGCACTTAGGACCACTAGACTATTGAGGCAGTTTAAAGCAAGAAAGTTTTTTTTCACGTGGGAGAGCCATGCTTCGGCACGAATGGGCCGGCTCGACCGGAGTGATACCACGGCGAACACAGAAAACCGGCGTGAAACAACGCTTGCGTTGTGTTTCGCCGAGTGAAGGAGGTTACCGGAGGCCCAAACCCTTTTAAAAGGCGGGCAACGCACTTGCGACTCCTCTGGTGTTGCGGGTGCCCATGGGCGGCGGTTATCGCTTACCATCAGGTGATCCGTTTGCTCGTTTGCCCCCTTATCTCATAAAAAAAAAGTCAAAAATCAAAGCAGGTTTCAAAATAAAATATATGTTTGTTAATAATAACTGTGGATTTTTCTTTCTTGCTGCGTCAAGACAAATATTGTATTAGTTCCCTAGAAACAGTTCCAACGTGCTTGCTTTCAGTAAATGTGGCGACACAGGAAACGCATTTCAAAGTAATATTCTTTGTGACTTGCACATTTTTTAGAGTTTTCTTGAGGTTACCGCGACGGAATTAAGTTAATAGCTGGTAACGGCAGCTTGCGTAGAATAAAACATTATATTTTTTTTTTAGATTATTCTGCCTCAATAGCCAAGTAGTCCTGAGTGCGACTGCTACGCTAGAGGTCCTGGGTTCGATTCCCAGGTCGAGCAAAGTGTTATTGGGTTTTTCTATTAAATTCCCAGTATCAGCTCGGAGTTAGGAATTTGTGCCCGGTTAATGGCAATAGGCTCGCCCCCTATTACATGGGACCTAAACATACCGGCGAACTGTGGGTGTACATTAGTACGCCTCTGCCTAACCCTTCGGGGAATACAGGCGTGATGGTATGTTTATGTTATGTTATTTTTTTTATTCCTGTTAGGCTTACTTTTGAACCATCCAATATTCTCGCACATATCTATTGAAAACGCAGCCTAAATAATTATTGCAAATACGTGGGCCACATATCAGCACACAAGTTCTTTAACAAAACAACCAAACTTTACTCATATGGGAACCCCGATCAGGTTGTTTTTAATTATAACCAAAGCAAATTAGCATTTTGTACCTACTCAAAAAGTTACCTTATATAGATTGACCCTTTTTAACCCGTCGCTTTGATTGAACCCAAAAAGCCTGTCTTCTAATTCATTTTGGCTGTTAAAATGTTGTTTATTTTTTATTTTTTTTATGGGATAGGGCGGCAAACGAGCAAACGGATCACCTGATGGTAAGTGATAACCGCCGCCCATGGACACCCGCAACACCAGAGGAGTCGCAAGTGCGCTGCCCGCCTTTAAAAGGGTTTGGGCCTCCGGTAACCTCAACTCACTCGGCGAAACACAACGCAAGCGTTGTTTCACGCCGGTTTTCTGTGAGGCCGTGGTATCACTCCGGTCGAGCCGGCCCATTCGTGCCGAAGCATGGCTCTCCCACGTGAAAAATTGTTGTTTTTATTATCAACAAATACATATCCGCATAGTGAGGGAAAATAATGCAATATGAATAGATATTGAAGTACATGACAGCCTCGACATATTTTCATGTAATATGAGTGAATTCGCAAGAGTTCTGTTGAATTTTGTTAGATAAATAAAAAAAATAGACTAGATTTTTAAGTATTAACTGTAAGTTGATTTTTCAATCACTATTGTATTGGGGTTACTCTATAACGATAGTGTGTGTAATAATAAGTAAATAAATATTTTATTAATTTGACTTTGACTTTAAATCTTTGTTTTTCTTGTCGTTTGAATGGTATTTATTTGGGAACGAAGCGAACTACTGTTCCACTGCTGGAACGGGTTTTCTGCCAGAATTAGTGGGGTTAAGCTATACCTACCCTAGCACCAAATCTAGCACGCTGGCTTACTGCAGGCGCGTTGGCGAGGAAAACTAATATCTAAGGAAGGAGGTTTCCGCACGAAGTTTCCTTCATCGTTGAAGCGAGTAAATTAATTGATAATCCGCATAATTATGTTTTATAAAGTCAATGAGAGATAAAATACGTAACAAAGTGTTGCGTCTTACCTCAGAATCTCTTTAACCGGTCCTATGCGAAGAGAAAGAGACAGAAAATGTCTGTGTGTACATCATGTTTATTGTAATACTAGCTTCTGCCCGCGGCTCCGCCCCCGTGGAATTCGGTTTGTCATCACGGCCCACGGGAACGGGATAAAAAGTATCCTATGTCCGTCTCCTGGTTCTAAGCTACCTCTCCACCAATTTTCAGCCAAATCGGTTCAGCCGTTCTCAAGTTATAAATAGTGTAACTAACAAGACTTTCTTTTATATATATAGATAGCTTCTGCCCGCGGCTTCGCCCCCGTGGAATTCGGTCTGTCACCACGTCCCACAGGAACGGGATAAAAGTATCCTTTGTCCGTCTCCTGGTTCTAAGCTACCTCTCCGCCAATTTTCAGCCAAATCGGTTCAGCCGTTCTCAAGTTATAAATAGTGTAATTAGTTACACTATTTATAACTTCTTTTATATATATAGATAAGATATGAAAATATTGTAATTTCTTTACATAATGTCTATCACGTCTAATGTTAGTTCAAAATATTAAATAATTTGTTCATAAGTGAGAGCACTTCACAGTATTATTTTTCAGCTTTTCAGGACAGGCTTCATAAGAAATACATTACATTACTTTCTTGTTATAAAAATATTACTTTCTTGTTTAAGTGTTAAAAAACAAGATATTTATTTTTCATGGTTTAATGAATAATATTACGGTTTTTATTACTACTACGCGTAGCTTTGGCTACAAAACTTCGTAGCTGCTACAAAACTTCGTAGCTGCTACGAAAGTTCGTAGTTGCTACGAATGGTAAATACACATACACAGGCATTTTTCGGCAACCGGGGTAGAAATCTAAACTAAGGTGCTACTGAGGAATCCATTAGTATTGCTCGACTTGGGAATTGAACCGCTTAGCCACAACGCTTGCAACAACTAAACCAATAGCAATCTTAATTACGATTAGACGAGAGGTAGCATTAATAAAAAAAAAATAGTAAGATTAAAACTGCCTCATTAGCAATGTGGTTCTGAGCGCGACTGCTACGCTAGAGGTCCTGGATTCGATTCCCAGGTCGAGCAGTGTTATTGGGTTTTTCTATGAAATTCCCAGTAGCAGCTCGGAGTTAGGAATTTGTGCCCGGTTAATGGCAATGGCTCGCCCCCTATTACATGGGACCTAAACATACCAGCGAACTGTGGGTGTACATTAATACGCCTCTGCTTAACCCTTCGGCGAATACAGGCGTGATGGTATGTTATGTAATGTTAAAATATAGCGTAGAAAGAATTCATATATGTATTGGGTTAAATGCTTTCGCAAATAAAGCTTTACATTTCAAGTAACAACGTTTTAAATGAATTCTATGACGGCAGTCGTAGAGCAAAAATTTAATTTGAAACTGGAAACACGACGCGTTGGCCGCATTCCAGGGTGTTGCAAAATTCTGCAGTGCCAAAGTAATGGTAAGTGAAATATGAAGTAGGGGTGATAACCTAGTTGGAAAGTTACGCCATAATTTATGACGGTAGGATAGCTAGATAGAAGTAGAGAGAATGTTACAAGATAAAAATGCTGCATAAACAGCTTGTCATTTAAGGAAACAAGCAAATAGCGTTGAATCGCATTATATATATTTTTATAGACTAGCTTCTGCCCGCGACTTCATCCGCGTAGCGTGATGATATAGCCTATAGCCTTCCTCAATAAATGGCCTATCTAACACCGAAAGAATTTTTCAAATCGGACCTGTAGTTCCTGAGATTAGCGCGTTCAAGTAAAAAAACAATCAAACAAACTCTTCAGCTTTATATATTAGTATACTAGCTTCTGCCCGCGACTTCGTCCACGTAGCGTGATGATATATAGCCTATAGCCTTCCTCAATAAATGGGCTATCTAACACTGAAATAATTTTTCAAATCGGTCCAGTAGTTCCTGAGATTAGCGCGTTCAAGCAAACAAACAAACAAACTCTTCAGCTTTATATATATATATTTTTTTTTTTTATGTGATAGCAGGCAAACGAGCAGACGGATCGCCTGATGGTAAGCGATCACCGCCGCCCATTAGTATAGATATAGAGTATAGATAGATTAAGTCGGCAAACGAGTTCATGACTCACCTGGTGGCAAATAGTGTTTGCCGGCCATGCACATCTACAACACCGGAGGAGTTGCTGATGCGTTGCCGACTCTTAAGATCCCCTACGGACTGCAGACTGCCAGAGCCGCAGCAACTGAGGGGGAACTGGTAACGTGCAGAAGTCGAAACACATTCTAAGGTGCTTTACGATAGACTCGTAAACGGTGCTTTACGATAGGCGTTAGGGTGGTCGCCAGACAGTCAGACCCTAAAAGGTTGTACCACCGAGCAAACTTTATAGTACAATTCTAGATTATCTGAATAACATATTATAGTCACGCTGTTTTTTCGAAGGGTAAGTTGGGTGGAGGGGGTGTACTCCGTGTACTAGTGTGCATCCACATTTTGTGAAGTCCCATGTATTAAGGGCGCGTTTCTTGCCATCAAATCTAAAATCCATAGGTCGTACATAGAATTCTATAAACAAATCTAATGAAAATTGACAAGAACTGGTAATCAAACCCTAGATCTTGTGCACAGCAGGTACGGTTTCGGCCAAAAGATCACCGAATACCTATCTGAAAAAAAATACTTTAAATAAGATTTTAATCTGTTCTGGGTAGGTACTCAAATGTCGACCTGGCGGGTGCAGGGTCTCGCGTATCAAACCAGAAGCCGCAGGTTCGAATCCTGCCTGCAGTCGACTAAAATAACTTTATAATCTTTGCAAAAACATCACAAAAAGACTGTTCTGGGTATCAAATGTATATTTGCTAATCATTGTGTAAATTAAAATGAGACATAAAATCTGGGGACAGTTTTATGTTTAGCCTGGCTCAAAGTCCCCAATATTAGCCTGAACTGCTGTAATTACTCGACAAATCCTAGAATGCGTAGGTATACCAAGGTGTAGTTCCGCCAAAAGCCGAAATCGGCCAATCAATCACAACGTAATGCGAGTAAAGTAATAGTAGGTAACAGGTGCCACCGAGCTGTTTCTATGATTGATACGAAAGCGCTGACAGTGTGTGTATGAAGCGATAGCTATCGCTCGTCGAAATACGGACTTTTGACGTGGGAGAGCCATGCTTCGGCACGAATGGGCCGGCTCGACCGGAGTGATACCACGGCCTCACAGAAAACCGGCGTGAAACAACGCTTGCGTTGTGTTTCGCCGAGTGAGTTGAGGTTACCGGAGGCCCAAACCCTTTTAAAGGCTGGCAACGCACTTGCGACTCCTCTGGTGTTGCGGGTGTCCATGGGCGGCGGTTATCGCTTACCATCAGGTGATCCGTTTGCTCGTTTGCCCCCCTATTACATAAAAAAAAAACGGATTAAGAAGTAAAGAAGTCTATCCCATCGTTGACGTTTTTTGTATCTGTAGCCCAAGCACGACCACTTTCGAAAACATATTCGTATCGAAATCAAGAATAATTTGTATTCGAAGGAGCTTAATGAACGTAGATGAAGCGAAAGTGGTGTGCCAGGATCGTAGCAAGTATAGTCTCTGCCTACCCCAATGGGAGACAGATGTGAAAATAATATGTATGTACTAGCTTCTGCCCGCTTTTTCGTCTGCGTGGACTTCAGATAAAAAGTAGCCCATGTGTTATTCCAGACTATAATCTATCTCTGTATTACGCTACAGCTACGCTTGGGCTACAGTTCGTCAATAATTGTCTATACTCTGCATGTGTTTTATAATACTTTCTAAGTATTATATATTATAACTAGCTTCTGCCCGCGACTTCGTCCGCGTAGCCTGATGATATATAGCCTATAGCCTTCCTTAGTAAATGGGCTATTTAACACTGAAATAATTTTTCAAATCGGTCCAGTAGTTCCTGAGATTAGCGCGTTCAAGCAAACAAACAAACAAACAAACTCTTCAGCTTTATATATTAATATGGATAATATTATACCTCGTAAGTATGTGATAATCATTATCTATTCTATTTTATATTCCATTTTATTGTAAGTAAGCAGGTATTTTGACTTGGTTTTCGAATAAATACATAAACTAACAAAGTTTTCATTCACGAGTAAAATCGAAATAAGATCTAATCACAACTTATACTAAAGGAACACAATTATACGCCTGTATAGGTTCTGCACAAAGGGTTTATTAACATAAAGTATATTCTTGATTGCCGACCGATATCCCCGAACGATACCGTTTGATTCTCTGTAGGTATTGTACACAAAATAATAGCAATAAAAACCGCAATTTCGTTTTTTTTTTATTTTCTACGCCGACATATTTAAAGAAAGTTTTATTCTTATTGAATATCATAGTAGGTACCTACATACGCCAAAGCAGTAATAATTATTTCATAATGATGATCGTGATTTGGAAATATAATGGGATAGTGAGGAGAGAGACAGATATAATTCATAAAAAAAAATGTTGCCATAAATAATAATACCTATATACCAAACAAATATTAATTTAAAATAAGTACCTATTTACTGCTGGGATTTTTTTCTCTAGCCTGAGCAGAGACCTCCCCTATATATTTTTTTGTGATGCGCAACCTTTGACTATTTATAGGATACTATTTTCTAGGAAGCTAATTAAAATAGTCTATACTGAAATATTTTAACTGCTGCATCTACATCTAGCCTTATTGCACCACAGTAACATCTTAATAAAAAGATCTTTAGTCGCATTTTGTTATACGGTATCGTGTTTATTAAAGCTGCTTAGTTCCTGGATATGTAATGTTGTAATCATAGTTTCTGTCAGTAGATCACATTTACAAATATATGTTTTATGTAGGTATGTATATAAAACTAGATGGCGTAGACTACTTACGTGGCAATCTGAAAAAAAAAACAAAACTAGTGTAGTTATAGGTACTCTAATATCATATTTTCCTTTAGTATTGATAACTTGGTAAACATTTTTGAGTTTTCGAATAGGTAAGGATGGATATCTATCTATCCATCCCAAATTTTAAAATGGCAAATCAAAACTCTTTTGTCATTTATATCTGTATACCTACTGCTCTAAAATACCTCTTTTAATGAATTATTATTATAGCTAAAGATTCAGATCTCATAGGTTTTCAAATGGGATGTTATCCCCATGTTTTATATGCATAAAATAATATACCTAGGTACCTACTAAAAGATATTTCGAATTCAGTATTCACAAAGTTAACAAACTGACACATAGAGCAATATAAGTATTGAACTAACATAACTAGTTCGGAAACTAGTGGTTCCGTTCTTGTACAGCTTGGTATTAATCGCAATACGATATTGCTATGTTGAGAACTTTATACACACACCGACAACGCGACGTAAAAATATAACAATATTATATTGAAAAAAAAAAGCTTTAGTTCTAGCAGAAACTTAAAGCAGGATAATATAATAATTTTAAAATAGAACAATAAATAGAATTAAGGAATAAACTTTTTGGTACAAAAGTGATTTCTCTAAGAATTACAACTTATTTCGGCAAAAGAGGTTTCCAATAATCCCGTTTTTTTTTTTTAAACTTACCGGCAACCACATGATCGCAAGTCCGACGCCCTAGCCATTAAGCTACCGCCGCTTCAATGAAAAATAAAATCTAGGTAAAAGGCAGCTTTTATCTAAAAAATCTCAGATGTCATTTAATTATCTTTTTAAGTATGTTTTTTAATAAGTTCATGGTTGTATTTAATTATTTTCGTTGAAAATGGCCAGTACTTACTGTAATGTCGCAGTTATTATAATAATTATACCTATTATGACGACCCGACCTAACGAACGAAAGTGATTTTGTTATTTATTTTCATTAACGGACATAAAATGGCAGACATTTTTTTTATCGGATAGCGGGGCATCACTCCGGTCGAGCCGGCCCATTCGTGCCGAAGCATGGCTCTCTCACGAATACAAATTCAATAATTAATGCATACCCACATACGAGAAAAGTGATTAAAATATAAACAGCAGTCAAGTAGTTGAAGACAAGTTGCAACCTACTGGCTGCTCGCTGGGTTGCCATGGAGTTTTGAGATTTTTATTGTTCTAGGTTCTAGGTATTAATATAAAAATATCTTTGTGCGAAGCGCAGCGTGTATGTTTTTTATAAGGGAATTTAATTGAACGTATTTAAATGTGTTCTGTACAGAATATTGCATTGATTAAAGATAGCAAGATTGAGGTTACAGGTTAGTGAAAACGCCTCTTAAAGTCCTATCGCAACCACGGTTTTGCTTTTGTCCATAATCGTTGCGAAAAAGCGGCGAATGCAATTTCACTTAGCGAGCGATATTAAAACGTAGTAGGGTAAACAAAAGCTGCAACTGATTATGGTTCTAGTACACAATGGAGGGTTCATGTTGCCTTGTTTTCATCGTGTACAATAGTCGATTTTGTCACCACATCGACGACCATTTTGTGTACAAAATATTTAATTATGCTAGGGTAACATCACACGACGCACAAACCTCTCAAAAAGGAGTAATTGGTCCCTCCCTGATCCCAGTTTCAAAGTGACGAGTCTAGTCTAGGCTAAGGTGAAGTGTAGGCTTTCTTGAAGATATCCCTAGGGCTATCTTCAAGAAAGCCTACATATAATACATATAAGCCTATATATAATTATTATGTCATAGCCTTTTTAGTCTAGGCTAAAAAGGCTATGACATAATAATTATATCGCAGATTCTCGAAAGCTGTCAAAGGGGCAGTGTTGAATGAAGTGGTATTAAAAACAAGTGCTAATTCAGGTCTCAATATAAATTCCACAATACAACTACTACAGTAGCATTTAGTGATCAAACGTCTGTATCTACCAAGTAATATTTGAATGAGAATTCTAGAAATTCCAGAAACTAGATGGCGAACATAACGTCCAGTATAGGTACCTTGACACTTCACAGGAGCGCTGCTTGCTAAGGGCAATATCAGGCCTAGTAGTTTTTTAGTTTAAACTACTGGGCCGATTTCAAAAATTCTTTCACCATTTGAATGCAAAAAAAGGTACGGATTTCTCCACCCGTGCGGAGCCGGGGTGGGCCGCTAGTATTTTAGTATTTGTTTGATAGATTACGTACATTTATTTGGATTTATCGTGCCTTAAATTGAAATAATCAAATGACGATCTATACTTTTTAGTTCGTTGTTTCTACAGAAACATATGTAAAATAACTTCTAACAAACAACAACTATGTATAACAAAACTAACCAATAAATATTATTCACAGGTCTCTGGACGCGGTCGTAATTCTCGGATTCAGCTGGTAAGTCGAGCACATTTGTAAATTGTGACCATTGTGTGTAGTATATTGGCGGGTACCCTTGGGCCTCTAATTTTCGTCTCTTGTGTGACAACAACACCATTTCACGTACAATTTATGATTGGGTATGGTCCTAGTTCGTCACGGTTTATATTTATATTTCGAAGAGGCTTTTTCAGCTTGTGTGATTGTTGCATTCATCAATTTAAAAATGGATTTCCCCTAACAAACAGGCTTAGTAAATGTTTTGTAAAAAATATAAAACCTCTTTTAACTTTTTTGTCTAATTCCATAATGCGATATTGTAGAAGTTTAATAACCTATATTAAATTACGACAGTATAAAATATAATCACCATCATCAATCAAAATAGATCGTTGTCATATCATAAATCAATCAAGTTTAGCTCTACGCTAAAAGCGTTTCGGAATATGGGAGCCAGTACGTCCAGTTGTAATGTCAATAAGTTAGCTGGATTTGAAACTGAAGCGACTGAAAATCTATTCATCGTACTTACCTACATTTTTTTTTCTTCTATTCCATAACCAGTTTCATTTTTCCAAACCGCTCCGAGTGGGAACATATAACATAAACAAACTGTTAAAACTCAATTACTTGGGTTATGGTTTCTGCTATTCTCATATCAATAACTTATTAATAAAATGAGGAATTTTACTTATTAATAACTAGCTTCTGCTCGCGACTTCGTCTGCGTGGACGTCAAATAAAAAGTAGCCCATATGTTATTCCAGACTATAATCTATCTCTGTGCCAAATTTTATCCAGATCCGTTCAGCCGTTCTGGCGTGAAAGAGTAACAACAACATCCATCCATCCATTCTCACTAACTTTCGCATTTATAATATTAGTAGGATTTAATTTTATAATTATGTAATTTTATCGACGAATTTAATAGTGATGTGGACGAGACAGTAATTTAACAAACGATCTTTTATTTAATGACAAATGATTTTTTTATCAGACATTGGTTTACGTAAATTATATCCAAAGGTAATTAAAAGTTACCAGCACAATAAGAACAAACCTGCAAAAAACTGGTAGTCCGTGAGGCATTTATTGCAGCCGAAAACAAACAGCACGTTCGAATTTACAAAATAACTGAAGCGTGGCACGTTCGAAATTTGAATGTAAAAACGGTACGTTCGACGTTCAATGCATTTTGGCCCGTACAATGTGTTTCAATATCACGAGACATGGAAGTTAGGTCGACACGACCCTTCCCGTAAAGTCCTTTTATATTAAGTCACAGTCACTGACAAGTCACTTAAGGAGCCCTCTACATTCTGGTTATTCGTAACATGTTGCCAGTCACCAATAAAAATGCAGATTGACGATACAACACAAGCCACTCTAGTAAGAAGTTTGTTTTTATTATCGTCTAGATCGAACAAATATGTATGAATAATGTAAAGAATATTTCAGTATTGGCAACTTTTGATGATTTCTATTCTGCAGTATAGAATAAAGGTAAGTTGTAAGATTTAAAGCTTTAAAAATATTTTAGCAATCTTGGAAAGATCACTGCCTCGATAGCCAAGTGGTCCTCACCGCGACTGCTACGCTAGAGGTCCTGGGTTCGATTCCCAGGTCGAGCAAAGTGTTATTGGGTTTTTATATGAAATTCCCAGTAGCAGCTCGGAGTTAGGAATTTGTGCCCGGTTAATGGCAATAGGCTCGCCCCCTATTACTTGGGACCTAAAAAAACCGGCGAACTGTGGGTGTACAGTAGTACGCCTCTGCCTAATCCTTCGGGGAATACAGGCGTGATGGTATGTTTATGTTAATAGCAATCTTGGAAAGATCAATTGGAAATCTTGGAAAATAAATGTTTAGATTATTTGACTATATTTCTACTATTATAAAGTTGTAAAAAAAACAAATGTTTTAGGGTATTTAAATTTTCATAATTCTTGTCAAACTACTGAATAGATTTAAATTTTGTTATCACTGTTAGAAAGTATATGCGTGAACTTCATAACTCAATTAATCAAACGGATCCTGAGATACAGCATGACCTCTCTGATGTATTCAGACCCATATAATGAAGAGATCATCATTGTTGGTTTTTGTTATTTTTGGGATCCGTTTGTAATCCTAAATAGCTTCACGTGCGAAATATACTTAGATACAAAACAAATTCTGTAGAGTAATTTTTTTGGGAGTGCACCGCTCCAGCGCTCCTTAGAACGTGCAGCCTCTGCTTTACAGCATCCAAAGTATAAGTTACTCGTGAACTAGTTTTATTTCAATGTAGGCAATTATTTTGTGAGTTTATTTTCCTTATTAATGTCATGGGTTCCATAAATTTTTTTGTTGTTAGAGTTCTAAAATCGGCTGAATTGGACAGCACTATTCAGCTAGATTAATTTTCAGACATTTTAGACTTATGATATGAATAATTGCCAAAGCTTAACATCAATTTAAACATTACAGAAACAGTTCCGATGTATATATACATGTACAAGTATAGATATTATATATTTGCTTGTTGTACGCGTCAAGGGTGATTTTCCCCCGTCGGCTGTGACATGTCACGTCCTGCGGCGCAAATTGAAGTAAATGAGATCAACAGATTACAGGAGGGAGCGACACAGTAGTTAACGCGAATGTTCCTCGCCGGGCTGGCGGCTATCGACCTTTGCCGGGCAATTTAGATAAAATCTAACCTTTACGTTGTGGTGCTCCTGGAAAACATTTATTTAATATTTTTAATATCTGTCTCATGTCATTACCTCATTGTATAAGATCTCATTGTCATAAGAACTGCTTCAATGTATGACGACACGTTTGGCGTAGCGGCTGAGCAATTGGCTTCTGCGCCACGTGTTGTGGGTTCGATATTCACACGGAGCTTATATTTCTATGACCTACAGGTGGTTGTTCCGGGTCTGGGCGTTTGTGTACGTGAGAATTTGTGTTTGTGTAAGCACCCACGATACAGGGGAAATTCCTAGTGTGGGGATAAGTTTTATAAAAAGAAAGTTTTAGTGGACTGAGCGTGGCTGCTGAGTTAAGGTTTGATTCCCAGCAGTGTTATTGAGTTTTTATAATTTTCCTCTCTCATTTTTCATGAAAATAAGCCAGCTCTTGTCTCAATTCGGGGCACAGACCAGACACAGGGTATATTGCCCAGCACGCTGGCCTCGTGTGGGTTAACCCTACTGTGAGTGTGGCGGACATAACAGAGAACATGCCACAATTTATAAAGGGATACCTATTATCTAACAAGTCACAGCTGACGAAGGGCAAAGATGACAATAGAGAGTTCAGTTACTGTTCGGCGTGTAATTAGCGTGTAATTTTAGATAACATGCCCATGTTAATATACACGACCCGTAGTAATAAATGTAAACAACTGTACGTGACAATGTGAACATGCAAAATGGAAAATATAAAATTATCAACGTTTTGTTGCCAGCGGAAAAAAACAAGGTATATTTTGAAATAAAACAACCTTACGGATTATATCGCGTTATATCAGTATACAATACAATACAATACACTATAATACACCAATACGCCCCCCAAATCCTACCTTACGTCCGAGCTGAACATCTAGCCACGTGGGGGGTGGACACGCGTACTGTACTAATGTACGCGGCTAACAAGGTAGGTAACCCATCAAAATGGAGAATTTTAATAATATAGAACGTATAGGGCCGCTTCCCGGGGGTGAGCGCCGGGGCACGTTTGGAGCTGACGCTGGACGTGACAGCATGGGAACCGTCAGCGGCTCTCTGCTGAACAGGCGGGCGAGAGTCAGGGAACCCGAAGATGTTACAGCCGATCAACGGGGCGGGGAGGGGGCGGATGATGCTTTGCAGAGTAGGGCTTCGCCCACAGACTCTGCCGGCTCATTTGCAATGACCACGAATAACGCAGTAAGTGATGATAGAAGAAGAAAGTGGTCAACAGAAGAACTTCAAGAATTATAAAACGATAAAGGGGCAAAATAAATGCCTTTTTTCCTGTTGGCTACGGGACGGGGCATTTATTAAAACCGACAGAAAAAGTCGAGAAGATGTTCCACACCAATACAATCACTACATATTATAAAACAAAGTCGCTTCCCGCTGTCTGTCCCTATGATCTTTAAATTTAAATTTAAAGATCATAGGGACAGATTAGACAGACATTAGATCTTTAAAACTACGCAACGGATTTTGATGCGGTTTTTTTTAATAGATAGATTGATTCAAGAGGAAGGTTTTAAGCTATTTAACATCACGCTACGACTCTGAGGGACGGGGCAGCTCGGGTGAAACTGCGGGTCGGTCGCTAGTACACTATAAAACACTTGTATTGTTTATTAATATAACGCGATATAATCATCCGTAAGGTTGTTTTATTTCAATATGTCTGATATTCGCGTAAGCTTCAGAAATCAAAAGGTACCAATACTTTATAAAATATTTGCTTCGTATGGAAATATTTTTTACTAATTAAAGTTTATTATATTGACGTCCTGTTTTTATGGTCGCTGTCACATGAAAGGATTCTTTGTTTAATTAATTAATTCTACTTATTTGTGAAATTCACAGATTTATTTTGAGTCTGGGTGTATCTTGTTTGTATTGTGTTTGTGATTGTGACATATGGTTTGTTCTCTTGTGCAGACCAGCTGTCTTTTTTTTCCAAAAAAACAATAATAAGTATGTGTCTTGTAAAGACACTTTTACGAGTCAATCTTTTATTTTTTATAACTAGATGGCGCCGCCGCCGTGTCATGATCATCCTATCATATACCACCCTAACGGTATAGGTAGGTGTTGATTCACAAGTGAAAATGTAATAAAAATTATACACAGGACGATGAAATCTGTCAACTTCCAAAATAGTGTTATCGAATAATTTGCATAATTTTATAAATGATATTTGATGCGTTTGTCATTTTCAAACAAAGAACCATCATGGCATAGACTATAGCTGAACTATAGACTATAAATTGAAAAGCTTGTTGAATCGGACACGCGAAATAAAAGCTTTGTGGAAGAATCGTTTTATTTGCCCGTGTTTCAAGCGATGGTGATAACTCATACATGAAAAAGCAATCGTAGTTTGTAGAACCAATTTCGAATTCCGAATTAGTTAAATGACTTTCTACGTTTTTTTTGTTCAGACCGGCCTATGGACAGTACTGATACTGCTTTGAGATACGTTGTAGGTATAAAAACCGTTACACTTGACCACTTTTTTTTTCTATAGAGATTTCTATTGTGCACTCGCAATTCAATAGTATTGGAAGTAGTCTCTGACTCAGACTGTTCACATAAATCTCCATTTTGTAAATAAATAATGTGCACTAATGTGTTGCCTTTTAAATGTTTTGTCACAGTTAAACTTTTGAGCCTTTTGGGATTATGGTAATGCTTTCGACTTTAGACATGAGATAAAGTGTTTACTAAAAATATATTCAAAATATCCTAAGTTGAATTTTTATCAAACGCATTTAAGAGTTCGGTAAAGCCTGAATTGTGCACAAAAATGTAGTACCAAAATAAACCATAATCTAATGTTACCAAGTAGTAACAGTACAGACGCCCGACGGATGTGAATCTTGTGATTATTTATAAAAACCTTATATTGTTTCTTAGTGATTTACTTACTCCTAATTATTGCTACAATTTAATAATTAATCATCTAGTTTATTTTTATATTACTGTTCAATTCTAAAACATAATTAATTAATATTTAGTTCTTGATTTGACACTTTTAAAATCATATAAATAGGGTAGGAGGTATTTTTAACATTCATTCGAATATCTGTATTCCTTGGTACAACGTCACTCTGTCCAAATATATTGCGATTAGTACTAAAGTTATAGTGTCTTAATCTTGAAAAACCCACACGTCACAACACTAAAAAATATTTTATTAAATTGTGTCATTATTCGGATTGAGATAACGTTAATTTAGGTTCTTACAGTACCATTTCGCCTACTACCTACTACTTCACTATAAACGACCGGAAAATCGTTCAAAACTTGGTAAAATTATCAAGAATTGTACTCCAATTACAGTTCCAGTGTATTATATTTATTTATTTCCAGTGAACGGTATCTGAATCCGAATAATAACACACTTTGAATAAATTGTGTTTGAATTATCATTTATTTTAGTATAAAGTTTGTATTGGAAATTCGGTTCGCCAGACTCATTAGTAAAAGTAGGACAGTGAAAAGAAATATCTTTTAAAACATACCATCACGCCTGTATTCCTCGAAGGGTTAGGCAGAGGTGTACTAATGTACACGCACAGTTCACCGGTATATTTAGGTCCCATGCAATAGGGGGCGAGCCTATTGCCATTAACTGGGCACAAATTCCTAACTCCGAGCTGCTACTGGGAATTTCATAGAAAACCCAATAACACAATTTGCTCTACCTAGGAATCGAACCCAGAAACTGTAGCGTAGTAGTCGCGCTCAGGACAACTTGGCTAATGAGGTAGTTGATTCTAAAATATCTTTTAAAAAGTGGAAAATAGGTCGCACCAATGATTTTATAATTTAATCCGTCCAATAAAACTCCTTTAGGTTAAAGTTGGCCTCATTATGCAGTGGTATGCTAATTTAGAATGTCGGACTGTCAGACGTCCTGATATGCCGCAATTATGTTTAAATCGCAGCTATTAGGGGTAATGTGACAGTACAGAGTCGGTTCTAATCTCTACTTATGAGACAGGTAGGAATTCTACGTGCTCTTATCTTTTACATAGCAGTGTTGCCAGCCATTGCGGCTCTGTCCGGACGTTCCGGTCGAGGGTTCTTCGTCAAGGGTCGGATGAAACTCGTTTACACGTTTAAATGGTTCTCGAAAAGTGACAAAACGATTGTGACTTCCCCGTCCCCAAATAAGACCCATTTTATATTTAGCAATGGTATCTTTACTTCCAATGATTTCCTCTTTACGTTATTTTTTTTCAAAAAATCACTAAGGTTATATACTTTTGATCCTGATTTTCCCAACAACAAATTTGAAAACACTATTAGGTTATAGTTAAAACCCGCATCGAAATTTACCAAAATTCTACTGTTGTACGCCTGTACACCTACTTTAATTAGTTATCTGTGACAGTTATGACGGGTAAATTCTGTAAAGCTTGACGACCGGCATAACCCTATTATACATATACTTAAGTCTTCCCAAGGTTTCGCATTAAATTCTAATTTTAAACTGTAATTGTTCACATTTTCCATAGCACAGGGTATCCTAGTTTGGGCTCCTGACTCCCACAAATATATTATACCTTCATATTCAGTTTAGTCTATAATTAAATTTTACTGTGTATCTAAGTTTAAGTTTATAAATGTAAGTTAATTTTGTACTTATTATTTTTTGTGGGAGGAAAATAAACGCTATTATTATTGGAAGACTTATTTTCTTTATTACAGAATAAATTTATCCCTTTATCCCCAGGCTATTCCTATGCGGAGATATTTTATTACTTAATTAAGGGAAGGGGTAACAATTTTCCAGTTGAATCAATTATAACATAAGGAGAGGAGGATAAGGAGTTGGGAACTTGGGCTTTCCAAGCTCCTAAAGATATTTGTCATCGACAAGCCTAAATAATTAAGAGTAAGGAATAGTTGCGTTAAACAGAATAGGTACGATCTTTTTTTGCCAAGAACCTCCTTCTGCGTGACGCCTCTGTCAAAGGGCACATTGCTATTATAATTGTGATGCAAGAAATTACATCAAATTAATAGCAAACCACCAAAAGAGAGCACTAGAATGAAGTAGAATGCAAGTTCAACTTTTCAATACCTCATGTACCTACCTACCTAATCGCATATGGCTCCTATTCCAGGCAAAAAAAATTAGATGTAATTAGCAGGCCAAGGTTTTATGTATAATTGAGAATAAAAGAGACTACGCGAAATAATAAATGTTTGTTGTGTGAGACAAAGTATTGGTTGAACAGACATAAAATAAAACTACAAAAAGCACATTTATCAATCTGTCCACAACTTTTTACGTGATCATGAAAAGCAGAGGCAGTGAAATTCTTTCGTTATTCCTTTAAGCAAAGTTTTCCTTTTGCCCATTCTGTAAGTAGGAGTCCATTTTTCAAGTTACCCTCCGGAGCCCTCACTTACGTGTAAAGAAACCCACCGTCTTAGTTTAGCTTTTAAGCTCCCAATAAATCTGTGTAAACGGTTAACGTATATCGTGTATTGTTAACGGCGAATAGTTTATGTGGAGACTATACGTTTTGTGATGGGATTGCTTTTTTATGTGATAGGGAGGCAAATGAGCTTACGGATCGCCTGATGGTAAGCGATTACCGCCACCCATGGACACCCGCAACACCAGAGGAGTCGCAAGTGCGTTTAGGCCTCCGTTATCTTCACTCACTCAGCGAAACACAACTTATGCGTTGTTTCACGCCGGTTTCGTGGCCGTGGTACCACTCGAGGGATTTCTTATATCATCACGCTTATTTATATCCACTTTGGGTTAAGCAGGTGTGTACTAATGTAGGTACACCTACAGTATACAGACAAAAATAGACACCATAATAATGGTCACTTATCAATTACGACTGAGCCACTGACCGGGTGAAATTATGTTGTAGATAGCTCAAAATTATTACTTAAAAGCTTTGGGGTCAATACCTTTATAACGGACGGTAGTATATTTTCAACAAATATGACGTCACATTCAGATTGCGCACGTAGCAAGACATCTCTATTTGAGGTGCTAAGATGCAATTTTGTATCCAATCTCATAGCTCACTATATGAGACGTACCTACATGCAGATATGCTCTTTTGTATATACGATATGTTCGCAGACATGCCCAAGACTTAGATTAAACTTGTCGAATAATATTCAGGTATGAGATATGAAGGATTTTTTGGTATCGCTATGAGATTTGTGAATAACATCTTTTTTTTATGGGATAGGGGGGCAAACGAGCAAACCTGATGGTAAGCGATAACCGCCTATGGACTCCCGCAACACCAGAGGAGTCGCAAATGTGTTGCCCGCCTTTAAAAGGGTTTGGGCCTCCGGTAACCTCAACTCACTCGGCGAAACAAGCCTTTTTATGTATTTTTTTTAATCTACTTAAACACTCATTAATATTTATCAATCAATCAATTGATTGATTGATTGATTAATATTTAATTAATGGGCATCTCAAATATTGTCATAGATACTTCTTGCTAATTTATAAGTTTAATCTAACAGAGATAGACGTGTGTTTGGTCCTCGGTATAAAGTTGTCAACGAAACACCACGTGAGTAGGGTCAGCAGGAAGAATGGAGTTGGATTAAGTTAATGCCTATGACGAAGAGCCGCCCGTATTGATATAAAGAGGTGAATAACCCGAAGAGGTATATACACCTACACATCTCATGGTATTCATGGCTGTTTTTAGTATACTATAGAAGCGAATATAGAAGCGTCGGTAGCCTAATGGCTAGGGCGTCGGACTTGCGATCATGTGGTTGCCGGTTCGAACCCCACCCATTGCACTACCGACGTGAACCCACTCGTAACACAAGCATATAGCTTAGCACGAGGCGTTAACAAGAATACTAGTAATGTGCGATCCGCATTGCTAGAAGCTTTTTTTTAAAAGAAAAAAAAATCTATACATAATACTATGATTATTTTATTCAGATTCATTTGAGACTACATAATGCGCTATTCTAAAAATAATTCAACTTGAGTAAGGAATATTGAATAGCGTTATTAACTGTTGCTTGATTTATTAAAACATAACAGGCACAGTAAAAAAAAATACAACAAAGTATGTTAAATTGGCTAAATATTTAAAGATATACTTAAGCGTTTATAGTTTTTGGGTGGGGACTGAGAAATGTTTTATCCTTTGCCACAAAACGAGTGTCATAATAAAAAAATGTGTATGATAATAAAAAAAAATATGCTCCTCTCTGCTTAGCATACAATTTAAATGCATTTACCTTATTTATTTTCGAGCAATTTTTTTTATTGATCGCCATAAAAATAATCTGTTATCTAGCCAACGACACTAATCAATGCTTGTTGATACGTCAAAATAGGTATTTACACTCCTTTTTCGAAACTAGGGCGCCATGGGACAATATCATAACATAACATACCATCACGCCTGTATTCCCCGAAGGGCTAGGCAGAGGCGTACTAATGTACACCCACAGTTCGCCGGTATGTTTAGGTCCCATGTAATAGGGGGCGAGCCTATTGCCATTAACCGGGCACAAATTCCTAACTCCGAGCTGCTACTGGGAATTTCATAGAAAAACCCAATAACACTTTGCTCGACCTGGGAATCGAACCCTGGACCTCTAGCGTAGCAATCGCGTTTAGGACCACTTGGCTAATGAGGCCGTCATTGGGACAATATCATTTAATTTTAATACGATAATATTATAGGAATTGTCGTGTGCTAATTAAGCCCATAATGTATAAATGGCCGTGTACCCTGTAAGTTTCAAACACCGTTAATTCGAAGCGTGATTGATTTAAGTAAGAGTATTTACGTCACTACGTTCTTCAAAACTTTTTGACAGTTAATGACTCATAATCCCTTGATAACTCAGCGTCACCAGTCCTGCGGATGCGATGCGGATTCCACTTCTTTTTTTTTTCTTTTTTTTTTTTAATTATGGCGCCACACTTTTTGTCTATTTGCCAGTGTCAAGTAATAAAGTAATCAAGTATTCAAAAAATATTTCCCATCATGGGATTGTATTATGGCACCACATTTGTGTTCGACAGTGTCAAGTATAAGTTCAGTTGCCCCAATAAAACGGTAGAAACTTTATTGAGGCTTCGATGGAGTTTAGGAGTGAACCCAAAAAGTCGCGATTTTCAATTTTATATCATTTGCCTACACTCGCACACGTTCACGAACACTTAATGGTTAATTATCCACTTATTACTTACGAATGCGGCAACATTAATTATTGAGTAGATGCCATGCCGCCTGCTCTGAACTTTTAATGGAAGCTTGATTGTAACGATTTTCTGGAAGTGGACAATGGAAATGAAAATGAAATATTTCAATTATAGGATCTATATAACTAGCTTTTGCCCGCGGCTTCGCTCACCTGAAGCTATATTAGGATTAGAAATGAATCTCAAAAATAATTTAATAAAGCCAACAGTGATGATCTCTTCTTTGTATGGGCATGTATAGAGGCCCAGCAGAGAGGTCGAGCTGTATCTCAGGATCCGTTTTGTTAACTGAGATAAAAAGGTCATCAAAAAGTTACTTTCTAACATTGATAACAAAATTACAATCTATTAAGTAGTTTTTGCTCCAACCCGTAACAAACAGACAAACAGACAACAATTTAAAATCATATTTTTGGATTCGGAGACGTTTCTTTAGCCTAATCCACTTGTTTTTTTAAATATCTTCAATGTACAGACAAGCTTTTTTTACAATTTTATAATAGTAGAGATAAAAAACCAAATGTTTTTTTAAGAAACCCACCTTCGTATTAGTCTCTAGAGAAAACGCTGTACCCCAATCTAAAATTTCGATTTACTCAGCCGAGACCCGCCAAATAAGTCCTGTGACGAACTGCATAATAGAGTCGATCTAATCATGGTTAATGTACTCGGTGATACAAATCGCGGTTGTTTTGTGATTATCATTGGTAGACTTGTCGGCTTGCGATATGTTTGCTAATCAATTATAGCATTAAATCAATGAACAATCTATGAAAGCATACGGGAGGGAATTAGGGGCGCTCACGTAGCTTTTGACGTTAAAATAAGATAACTTAGATATTGTGTTAATTCAATTTGGTATTGACGCTATCGGCTATTGACTGACGCTCTTGATAAAATCATATTCTCTTTTATATCTTTCTTATAATCATGTGTACTCCAAAAAAAGTTTGAGAACTGTATCTAAACAGTATTATTTCTATGGCATTATACTTTTTGAGCACAATTGAATTGAATAAAAGTTGATTTGTTATCCAATTTTGTAACTCTGCATCGTAATAATAATTTAATTTAATTTCATTTCATATTGAGATAATTAATATGATATTAGTGGCTTATGAATAATGCCAGTAATCATTGTAAATAATTTCTGATTTGCATGCTGAGTGGCTGAATATAATAGTCGCAATAAATGATTATAACTTTCTATCAGTTAAATACCAAATTTATTTATAATAAAATATCATTTATTTTATGGTCCTTTATATTTTCAGATAATTAAAAGGCTTTTCCATGAACTGGGCTAGTTACGAAATTACAGTTTTTAAGTTGGAGCATATACTTTCTAAGAGTGATAACATAATTAAAATCTATTCAATAGTTTTTGCTCCAACCCGTATGAATTATGATGACCACAATTTATATAATTTATAATAACCCTTTTATCAAAGTTCTATCAATATCTTCGTCTCCAAATAAAACACATTAAAGTTAGCGTAGCAACATGTTGATTTTCTTCATAAAATATCACTAGACTCGTGTATAATTAGGTTAAAAGCTTTTTGTAGTTCGTCAAACAAGCTATGGCACATTTATTAAATTGGCAACACATTTTATGGTAGAGTGATTAGTATTTTGCGCTGGCAAGCTTACCATTTCTATTATCTTTTAGGTGACGTAATTAATTGTTATAACAAGGGCGTTTTATTGGGTGTTAAAATTTAGTAAATGGTTGGGTATTCATTTTCTTTATAGCTCACTTTAGGCAAATTAAACAAAGATCTCAATTAGAATGGCTTGATTTCGTCGGGATATTGATCTCGAAATAGAGCAAATAACTTATAAGAAACCGTTTAAATAACCTTTTTAAGGCAATTAATTATTAAGGGCCACTTGCACCAAATTCTATTTAAATCATTCTTTTATGCATTTAGTTAAATATGTTTAACTCCATAAACATAGCACATTTAAGATCGTCTTGCACCAAGTCTGTCTTATGTCAATTTAGTTAAATGAATTGAACATGTCGATAAAACAGTTCTCTACGTTCCGTTTTTACATTACATCTACATTACATCATAGTAATGTGAAAAATCTATTAAAAAAAATATGTTTTTTTTAATTAATTATTATAATTAATTAATTTAAAGTAATGATAAATCGATGATTTTTATTGAAAATAACTGCGTGTAACGAAACTTACGCCATTTTTTTGACATTTCGCTGCCATGACAACCAATCCAAACAAAAGCATATAGTTATTTGTTGTGTTTTTTATTTGATAAAATGAAAGATTTTTTTTTGTTTTATTTATTCATTTCATTTTTATACACAAAAAGGAAACTTAATTTATAATACCTACACATTATCTTAAATAGGTGAATAATCTCTCATAGAAATTATTACAAGGCTTCTAGTAGTATTTTATCTCAAAATAAACTCCATTTGTCAGATGACAGTTCAATAAACGGCCATTCGTATTTAAGTATGATTTAAATAGGGTCTTCAGCGTATTTAACTTTGACAGGTCTTTCAACGTATTTAACACGGAAATTATTTTGGTGCAAGACGAATGTTCGACTTAAATAAAAAATCGTGTTTAATAAAAATAAAAAATCATTTGAATTAGTAGAATTGTTTTGAAATATTAAGTGCATAAAATTTTGTAAGTCATTCATCTCTTGGTTTTCTGCCAATATATAAATTATTTTAACCTCATTGTGTATTTTCCTTAACAAGTCCCCTTAGAATCCTGGTGCTTCTAGAGTATCTACTAATCTTATATATATAAAAGAAAGTCGTGTTAGTTACACCATTTATAACTCAAGAACGGCTGAACCGATTTGGCTGAAAATTGGTGGAGAGGTAGCTTAGAACCAGGAAACGGACATAGGATACTTTTTATCCCGTTCCCGTGGGATGTGATGACAGACCGAATTCCACGGGGGCGAAGCCGCGGGCAGAAGCTAGTAAAAAATAAATAGCTTATATTTTAAGTTCCATGTAAAAAGAGCGTTTCGATTTGCACACACATATTCAAATTCATACTCCGAGGTGCTACCGAGAATTTAATAATGTATATAAGCAAATAAAAATATGCAGATTGAATCAGTTTTCTATCGTTCCATGCAAATTGTTATTCCTTGGATCGGGGCAGCGTGTGCGCTGGTAGTTTGCGATAAGCTTGTTACATAATAATTGTGGCTTTAAACCGCTTAGTACCATCGCACGTACTTCAAAGAGCATTTATTTGTTATGCTACGCATTAGTTGAATAGAACTGTGTCCTCATTAGTCTATCCTAAAGCTACGCTAGAGGTCTTGGGTTCGATTATCAGGTCGAACATTGTTATCGGGTTTTTCTATGAAATTCTTAGTAGTAGCTCGGAGCACAGAGTACTTTTTAAAAAACGGAAAGATACTCCAACTTACAAACTCCAACTTCTTATCTCAATTAATTAATCGAATCCTGAGATACAGCAACGACTCTCTGATGTTACAGGCCCATAATAAGAAGAAATAATCATTGTTGGTTTTTAATAATAATATTTTTGGAATCGATTTCTAATCCTAAGATAGTTTGCGGACATGTATCAAATCGCATGTCCGCCTCTATTACTAACCAACCAACCAACTGCGTAAATCAACCAAAATATTAAAAAAAAAAAAACTTAAGATAGCTTCAGATGAGCATGTAATTATCGTTTCACGTAATACATGCATTAAGGTAAGTTCTATGTTAGGTTTCGCCACTGTACTAATATTTGTAGGTATATCGAGTTGGAGTTGTTATCAGTTGCTTTATGTATGCACGCTTCTAGTTTACTATAGCCGGCGCCATCTAGTAAAAAAAAATGTAAAACAACTTGTAAAAGTGTCTTTTTAAGATCTATTTACAGAAATAAATATCATTCATCATTTATCACTTATCATAACCAAATATGGCTGAATATCACTATACTATACGAAACGACTGCCATCAGATCCCCGCAACCGAATTTCTGGGGAATTCCAATATTCCTAATGATGGTTTGTAAACCCAGCACGCCCCTTAATAAAACCATTAAAAAATATCGAATTGCATGCTGAAATAGCATGCAATTCGATATATATTTTTGAAATGCATGCATGAAATTGATTGAAAGATAAAGCGCGTTATGCCCAAAAGCATAGTTTAATTAAACGGATAAAAGGCGGGACCACAACTAAGTGACGCTATTTCCGTATGAAGTGGTTTTCATATAATAATAGAAACCAGTTAATATACATGAAAGGTTTGTGGGAGGTAAGCCGCTTTCCGTGGCACCGTTTAATTGAAAATGAAGTGTCGACTATTGTGATATAGTTACAATTTCATTTGTTGAGAGCTTTGTACGTACATTAGTTTATGTATTTATAAATTAAGTAAGGTCAAAGTTATGTAATAAATAATAAAAGTAATGCACAAGCGTAGCCCTCATCTAGGGAAACATACCTTAAGCCCGGATGAAATAAAAGAGCTCACCCCTAGGAAAATCCTGCAGTTCATAGTAGCTGCAGGATTCAGCGGTGAACTCTAACTCAAAGAGTGGCGATCACAATAGACCATTTTCGGTCGCAGTGCCATTATAGCCGCAAGCAAAAAAAAAAAAATATAAGGTCAAAGTTGGCTGAAGTAATAATGTTACTTGATGAATGATTTATAGTTTTGCAATTCAATGGTTTTGATTTTGTTTTTGTGATACCTTGGCTTACATTATTGTTATAATATCGTAGGAACTAGGGATTTCTAGAATACAAAAATAAAATATAGCTTATGTCACTCGCTGATAATATAGTTTTCTATAGCCGAAAGTTTTTTTGAAATCATTACATTATAAATAAACATACAATAAAATAAATCTTAAGCAATGCCGCAAAAATACGAATAGGCGATCGCCCCAATTTGAATAGTACCAACTTTCTTATACAATGTAAGAAATTTGCATGAAATCCGAACAAATCTGCATTCGAACAGCAGTCGGTAGTGGAGTCACGTCTCCACCATAAAGTTATTGAGCTAAAATATGCAGGCTCAATCAAGTTCGTGCTCAACTATTATGCTGATATGTAAAAGTGTTAGAATACATGCTTTGTATGAGGCTCAAGTTTGGGTCGATTCGGTCGACGACCCCATGATTACAGGTCAGAGGAGAGACTTCGCCTCCCTGTGTGTGTTCTATCGCCTGTATACCACCAGAGGACTACAGACTCATAGCCCCAGGCCTTATTATAAAGCTTATGGAAGAGCTGTTTGAAGAACTGGGGGAGGATGTGGATTAGGTATCTAGGGGAAGCACAAAAGATCCCATTGGGTCGAAGTGCTCTGAGGCCTTGCTGCCTCGGCCCCACACAAGATAAGATAAGATAAGATCGCCTGTATAATAGACTGTGTTCTGAGCAATAGTTTAATATGGTGCACACGGCCACTTTCATCATCGTAACTCTCGCCATCGGCAACGAATTCACACTTGAGGACCACTACCATCGCGTACTGTACGGTCTTAACTACTTTATCCCACATGCAATCAGGCTACCAGCTGAGGTTTTCCCAAAAGACTTCAGGATGGGTTTTCTCAAACAACTTTAGTAGAGGCTACAACTGTCTCTGCATAAGTACGTATAAGGTGTGACCTGCGGGTGGACGATCTGAGTCTACAACCCTATGAGCTGAGCGAACAGCCCAACTGTTTTATTACTCTGTTTTATTTCAATACTCAAGAACTTGGCAATTAGCTTACCTTTACAACATAAGTAGGAAATAATAATAATAATCGATACGAGAATCACCGGAGGATATAGCTAGTTTATACATGTATTCAGAGACATCATTTTATACTACAATTTATACTCGTAACTAAGTGTTTCTGCTTCAATTGTATTCTCGTCTCACTTCATTGTGTCAGTTTGTTTATCAGATATACCTATTATAATATATCTACTTGCGACGTGGGATATATAAACTACATGTTTGAGTTGTCAACTACAGATCAGGGCCTATTGTCTAATACCCGGCTTAGCTAAATCCGTGATGACAAGTTGCGATTGAAAGCGGGCAAGAATTTGCTTAAATTTATTTTTTATTCCTTTATTGCTATATTACTGACTATAGTTTCTGCCCGCGACTTCGTCCGCGTAGAATAGTTACTTGGTCTTAGCGTGATAATATATAGCCTATAGCCTTACTCAATAAATGGGCTATCTAACACTGAAAGAATTTTTCAAATCGGACCAGTAGTTCCTTAGACTAGCGCGTTCAAGCAAACAAACTCTTCAGCTTTATATATTAGTATAGTATAGATTATATCGGGTGTCGGGTGAAAAAGAAAAAGGGGTAGACTAAAAGCTCGCTGGATAGACGACATACTACAATTGGCAGGAAGAGACTGGATGAAAACAGCCAATGACAGGGAAAAATGGGGGCAACTGGAGGAGGCCTATACCCGAAAGGGGCCATGACATTTTGAAATACCTACTTGCTAAATGTTTATATACATACCTTTTAATGTCAAGGAAATTAAATAAAGGCTTATTATTATTATTATATATCGGGTATCCAAGAAAAAGGGACACTTATTGAAATTGGTGAAACTAAATTTTACTTGTATGCTTTAACACAAAAAAAATTGGCATAAAAATATCCGTTTGAGAGTTAAAGCCATTTGAAGTTGAAAATTTTTCACCATAAATTCACAATTTTTTCGCATAAATACATTTGGAACCTGTAAATTAACATATTTCTGATGTTACGAATTTTTTAATTTGTCATTTACCCAGCGTTTACTGAAAAAAGCCATGAAAACCATTTCTAAAATTGGCCTTATTACGATAAGCTTCCCCTTAATCATTTTTACAAATCATCCAGATTATGAACTTTCAGCTGCGTACATTTTTTTATTAAAAACTAACAAAAAATGTTTTTTTTTTGGTTTTTTGTATTTTTTCCAAAATTTTTTTATAGCCTACTGGTACGATATACTTTCACCCATTTCAATAAGTGTCCCTTTTTCTTGGACATCCTGTACATTAGTACAGATTTATACTACGTCGTTCCATACCACAAGTTGTACATAGACGACGATTCAATTAACATATATTCATTTTTATACATTACAATTCGTCATTGCATGTACTTTATCTACATATTATCTGCCTACATACATATTTCAGAAACATTAACATTACATGTTAATGTTTCTGAAATAAACAAGGTCAAGTCTGTCTACGCTATAACGTCGACACTACCCGGGCTTCGTCGACATTAAAATGTATAGATCAATTATGGATTCAATAAAACCGCTTTTAAAGCCCGTAAGCTTCGACAAAATGATTTAGATATACACGCTAAGAGCTTGCGGTCGCTAAAAGTTAGGGGATACGTTCTGCCTATTTGTTAATGCATTTGTGAATAGGTACTTGAAAATATCAACTGATTTAACAGTGTACAAAATATCTTGGTTATATTAGTGAAGGAAAAAATCGTTTCGCAGGCAGGATTCAAACCCGCGTCTTCTGGTTAGATATGGCAGATATGCTACGCAGACCACTAAGCCATCCGCGAGTCCCACCAGCCATATCGTGTTTTACCGTTACTGTCCCTCTGCTGGGTAAAGGTCTTCCCCCTAGTTCTCTTTTCTTGCGCCCTTTCGAACCAATCGTCGTGGTACGCATCCAAATCATCCCGGCGCCACCTCTGGGCTGGCTTCGACTCCGCCTTTTTTTAATACTTGATAGCCATATGTTGGACCACTACTTCACTGCCTTCGATCTTTAGACACATCCATTGAGTAAACCATAAAGTATTTTTTTTGTACTCAACAAGTCTTTTAAGTCGTTATAATCGATCGATTCAACAAAATATTTTTTTTTCACGTGGGAGAGCCATGCTTCGGCACGAATGGGCCGGCTCGACCGGAGTGATACCACGGCCTCACGGAAAACCGGCGAGAAACAACGCTTGCGTTGTGTTTCGCCAAGTGAGTGAGGTTACCGGAGGGCCAAATCCTTTTAAAAGGCGGGTAACGCACTTGTGACTCATCTGGTGTTGCGGTCGTCCATGGGTGGCGGCTATCGCTCGTTTGCTCCCCTATCCCATAAAAAAATATTTTAATTATGTGCTGTCGTATTTTTTGGAATTATTGCAATTATAGGTAGGTGGGTACAATATACTGAAAATTATAACCGTGTCCCATTTTACGACGAAGAACAGGTTGCAGAATTAATGTGGTCATAAACATGGAGGCCTGAACAAATTATCGTATTACGTAATACATATCCAAGTAATCTGCAAAAACGTGATGAAAAACCACTTCTTCACTTCGCAAACGGTTCAAAAGTGATAAACTTAAAGCGACTTTCTTTCATGTTATTATACGGCATATTATCGGGTGCATTTTATGGGCATCGTCGAATTAGTTACAGAAGCAACTGGAGTGGAGTTTACTATGACACGTATCTTCATGCCAAGGATAACTGAAATATAGTGGACACTATGAACTAAGATCTCTTCCAGAAAGAAGACAACATCATTCTTATTTTTGTTTACCCGAAACACTAGCTAGATCACTCAGCTCGTTATATTTTACTTCTAATTTCCTTATTCTTCTCTATCTCCCAGAAAAGAAGAAACTAGCGAATACTTACCAATTCACAGCCTGTACCCTTGATCTATACAACTTGAAATTTCCCAATTATTCTTAATACCCCAACATCTCTGAATTCTGCCCATGAAGTGCCATTCTATCTTCCTTAACCGCACATCAATTACGCCAAGCCATTTCCCTTTTAGGAGTTCGATGAAAAACCGTGGTAGGCGCGATATTGACGTGATTGCAGTTGTTCGTGAATCCATCTAAAAAGCAATTTATAAATATTAGCTCCGTGCGAACGCTTTTTACCGCACATACTACGACGGTTTTTTGATGCTTCTGTCCTATTTTATAGGTGACAGCATTTTACGGGAGAATAAACAGATAGGTAATAATTTTGGATAAAACAGCTGTTCTTATAGGGTATTTATTTGACGCTTAGCAAACTTCAATGAGGAAACCGTCCAATTTGAGAGTCAAAAGTGAGACATGGTTGTTTTAATCTTATTATAATAGAAGCAATAATTATAACTGTTCTGCTTGCCGCAGCCAGTCTATGGATGGGTGATTATTTTTACCGAGTACTTTCTCGTGGTAGGCACGTTTACATGTATTAGTAGTACCATTTGTCATACAGACTTAGTAGTCAGAAGCTGGAAAGCTGATAACCAGTTTATTCTTAGAATATTGGGCAGTCGATTCATTTAATATACTAGGATGATGATGGATTGGTATAATATAACTTTGCAGGCAGGCAACGCACTTGAGACTCTTCCCGAGATGCGAGTGTCCGGGCGTCGGTAATCGCTTACCATCAGGCGATTCGTCTGCTCGTTTGATTTTCATTGTTGACTTTGATTATAAATAAAGATATACTTAGCCCTTAGCTATTCTTTAACAATGAGAGATAAATTCAAACCATATCTAAATCCGTGAGATCAGATGAGTGAACGTTTAATCGGGAACCAAATTCCAAAGAACCAAGGATTAATTAGTCACACCTTTGTTTACACAAGTCTAGACTTGTAATTAACAAATTACTCATTAATGTCTGCGGGGATTGGATGGGATGCCTCTGCCCACCACTGAAACTTATTTTAACTGTAGTAGTTAGCTCTAACCGTTTGTGTACTTAATTAATTGAAGCAAATGTTAGTCCACTGCATGTAATGGTTTGTACATAATTGAGTTGCCGCTTGGTTAGGTCAACTAGTAGTTAAGTAACTAGTTGAACTCTTGTGGTTCCTCTTAGATTAAGACAGTGGTATTGTCGAGGGGTAGTTAGTTAGTAGCTTATAATACAAATAGATGTAGTTATGCAGCTCAACTTTTATATTTATTATACGGGGGGAAGTAGTACAGACTCACCTAACATTTTTACCTTACAAAAAAAGCTAATCAGAATAATTACAAACATAGAACAAACAGACAGCTGCAAACCACTTTTTCAAAAACATAAAATACTAACGGTCACATGTCTTTACATTCTCGAAATATGCAAATTTGTCCGAAAGCACCCAGAATTTTATAACACCCGTGAAGAAATACAAACTAAATACACGTTAAGACACAAAAATAGATTAAACTTACCAACATCCCAACTTAAGATACACTCGTCCAGCCCTTTGGTTATGTCCATAAAAATTTATAATAACTTACCCAAAGCCATCAAAGAGGAACTTAAATACAACACATTTACTAATAAATTAAAACACTTCCTGATTACTAAATGCTATTATACAACATCCGAATTTTTTGACGATAAATCATTTAAAAAATAAAAATTTACACAGCTTCCTTACTTCCTTTCTTCCCTATATAAAGACATTATTAAAAACCTAGCCTTATTGTAACTACCAAAGAAAATGAATAAAATCACGATGCAATATAATACCATACTAAATATAATTTAAGTAATAATTAATAAAAAATATAAGTATATAAATGAAAACTAAACATAATTTAATAAATAAATACAATTAAACGTTATAAATAAATACAATTAAATGATAATAAATAAATACAATTATAAATATAACAAGTAATTCACTTATGAATGTTACAAATAAATACAAAAAATTGTGTTATAAATGAGTTAGAAATGAGATGATAAGAATATAAACACTGTAGGGACACTGCTGACGCATTCGATTTGCATACAGGCGCATTACTGTGGTAGCGCGGCGCAGCAGTCGTCTCCCCGCACTTAGGCAGTTAGGTCGTACATAGATAAGTATAATATTATGTAATTGTGACTGGTACCAGTAAACGTATATATATAAAGTGACGACCTTCATTCATTAACAACCCCTTCAACATGATAAACCCCACATTGGTGACCTTCCGACATCGAACACGCAACTTTCGGAGATGATACCGGACATCGGAACACGAGCCCGCGGACAACGAGGCGTCGAAACACGTGCGCATGGTCAGCGTGGCAAGAATGCGAATGCGCAACGTGGTGACAGAGGACGCTCAATGAGGTAACCGGAGCACGCAACATGGGAGGCGACTCGCTTTTTTCGCACGGGGGCTAAAAGAGCCGAAGACCTAACTGCTGCATCAAACATCCAAGGTGAACAGGCACGGTACAGTGATCATCATAGTCTCAGAAGAACGCTCTATAGGATTTGGCACACGTCGTGGAGAGGTGTACGCGGTCATGCGCGGCACATTCCGACGGTGGTGGAGGACACGGGACACGGCGGCGACACTCTATGGTACAGTGTGCGCGTCGTATGCAACGCATCACGCTTGGGGGCGTCGATGGAACTCCGCTCCAAGTGGTGGATGGCGCAACCTGTCCTAGTTCCACGTGCACGACCAAGGGAGAGCATATCTAAAGATGATGGTGGATACTACTTATTTGTTTCTTCGTACGAGCAGCTCATCAAATTAGCGTCATACGGAGAACACTCGAAGTACATAGTGAATTGTGATAGTAAATGGTGATTTTTGTTTTCATACGTATCGGTCTAAAAATAGAACAGTAGGTACCTTGTTTGCCAGTTAAATATTGTAACTACTTAGTCTACGTAGCAACCCACTGTACATTGATTTTTTGTTAGGCTTGCATTATGAGAACCGAGCTATAATGTAACATGATAACTTGTTTTGTTCATGAGTAACTTTGTTGTAGAGTCAGATATTTTGTCGACCACTAATATTTTGTCGATTATTTTATTGTTATTTACACGTTATTATTTTCAAATTGTTAAAAAAATGTACCATTTTTTTGTTAAAGGGGGGAATATTGTAGGGACACTGCTGACGCATTCGATTTGCATACAGGCGCATTACTGTGGTAGCGCGGCGCAGCAGTCGTCTACCCGCACTTAGGCAGTTAGGTCGTACATAGATAAGTATAATATTATGTAATTGTGACTGGTACCAGTAAAAGTATATATATAAAGTGACGACCTTCATTCATTAACAACCACCTCAACATGATAAACCCCACAAACACCATAAATATAATATTTTAATGTATATTTTTTAATGGGCAATCAATTTGCAAATGATGCTAAACCCTCTTCCTCTCTCCTAATTTTGCTGTGCCCGACAGGGTCCATAATGATCTAAGTTATCTATAGTCCACCTTTATAAAACATTATGGAATGCAATAAAGAATTGAGTATTGAGTATTGAGCATCAGATCGAGTCTGTGAAGACTCGCAGACTAGACAGTTCTACATGTCGTACGAAATACAATTTTTTTTTTTTATCTGTTTCCAACCAGTCAACCCATCGACCGTATAGCCCCTGGTCGATGAGTCAACCCATAGTATTATCGCCTTCTTAGAGCGGTCTCTACATCAGCTATTCCCACCAATATGGATAGGACTAATAAGAGTCTTATCCATTCACAATAAACCATCATTGCCCTGCCCCCCTCCTAACCAGAAATATTTAACAGGCGAAATGTATTAATAAACATATGTGAGGCACGTCCCTTACAATGGGATAGTTTACGGCGTTATGCACACCCTATGTTAAACTAATAATGTTATAAGCAATTATAATAGAAACTCTTTAGAATAGAATAGAATAGAATAAATTTTATTTCAGACCGGAGTCCATAGGGTTAGTAACAATTTAACTTAAATTCTAGTGTTAGTAAGTTACAGACACATATAAATATACAATTAAATTTCGCCGTGGAGCTGTATCCACCTCCGCAACATCGGGAAATCCCACCGATCTACGAATACACTGAGAATACTGTTGGAGCTGCCACGAACACGAGACATCAGAGATGCACATCTGTTCCGAATAATAGCGGCAAAACCATCAATATTATTATCTGCAAACATCCCCGACGCACTACATCGCCACGGCAGCCGCAACAGCACTCTCAGTGCATTATTATATTGAACGCGTAGGTCGCTGTATGCCCTCTGCGTGAAGTCGACCCACAGGCTGCACGTGTAGAAAGACTGACAGTAAGCTTTGAAAAGCGTTACTTTAACAGGCCTCGTACAACGTGCAAACCTGCGAGCCAGCATGTTACAACGGACAGCCAGCGCCCTACGTTCCCTTTCAATGTCACAATTATCTTTAAGGTCTTCAGTGACCCAGTGGCCTAGATATTTAAATTTGTCCACTCTTTGCAGTGGTTCTCCACAAAGTGCTACGTCTGGGATACATGGATATGTCAAACTACCAGCTTTAAAAACCATTAGTTCGCTCTTAGCGACGTTATATTTGAGCCCATGGTTCACCGCATAGTTCTCGCAAATAGCGATCAGGCGCCTCAGGGCACCGATTGACAACATCAACTCAAAATTGTGCAACTCGCCATATACTTCGAAGCGACGGTATGTACTGACGGACTGAGCTGCTTTTGAGGTGATAGAAGTCTTTTGCTGAGTTCATTCTGGATTCTCTGAATTTATTCTGCTGCTCAGCAGCTGTGGTCTGGTTTGATATTTAATGTAGCTAGTGTAATTACTGGGTGAGCTGGTGAGCTGGTGAACTGGTGACTTCAGCAGCTATTTCTAATATGACGTACGAGTAATACTACTGGTACTCTTGCCGTCTGTAGTGTGCGGTTGCTGAATGGTTGTTCGTGTGCTTGTTTGTGTTATTAAAAGAAATAAAATTAGAGGAGAGTGTTGATATAAATGAAGTAGAAGATACAATGTCTTGATGGATTAAACAACTGCAGTTAACTAACGGCTGGTGCCAATAAAAATCAGTCAGTGGATTTGCTTACTAGAGATAGAATATTGACCAAATTCAAAAAAATCTCATTCAAATGTTTTTATTTCAAATAAGCTTTTACAAGCGTTTATGAAACGTTATGATTCTAGTTGCACGGTTCCAAAAGGTTGATCCTATGGACAAGAACCCGGCAAGAAACTCCTTAACCAATCAGTAATATCAAAATTCTACCTCTAGTAAGCCAATCTAAATTCGGATTTGTTTATGGGGCCGGTATAAATTAGGAGACTATAATCTATCTAAGTTATCAATATATCAATCAACTATTAGGTGTGTAATTAAGGTAACTAGGTACAATAATTAGTTTTTGCTAAATTCAGTCAATAGTAAATTGTTTAGAAATGTTATTGCTTATTTCTTGAAGAGATTGTAGATCAATTAGCTGAATTAAACATTGACGTTCACTTCTAACCGAAGACGATACCGCAAAGTTATCGACAGTTGAAATAAACCTTATTACTTATTAAAGAACTTATCGCTATACATAATTAATTAGATTAGGAATTCTACTCCAATTACAGCACGTGCAATTATTTATAGATACATTATAAATGTAATTTATATAACATACTAGCTTCTGCCAGCGACTTCGTCCGCGTTGCATAGTAACTTGGTCTTAGCGTGATGATATGTAGCCTATAGCCTTCCTTAATAAATGGGCTATCTAACACTGAAAGAGTTTTTCAAATCGAAAGTAATTCCTGAGATTAGGGCGTTCACGCACTCATATAATTTGCCGTATACCGATATTGGGTACAAATAAATATTTGAAAAGTATACCTATACAAGTATCACTCGATTGTTTGTGTGTATTTGTTTTCTGCTATTCTCGTAGCTTCAGATATAAGCTATCATTCACAGTCGGACACGACAGTCGATTACGTGTTTCTTCTCACACAACGAGAGAAAACAGTATTGGTATTATATAATAAGTCTTTACCTATGAAATTGCCGTTCTGCAGTACTGGCCATTTCAAATCAAAATAATTTTTGTTTGGCTAAGAATTCTAATTTCAAATTAATTTTATTTTCAAAACATGGAATTCTTTCATTTGTTTATTGATGAGTGTTACATTTTCATCGCATTTCAATCTTTTTCGTCATCATGGATACGTTAAAATTTCGAGTAATTATGGAATATTAGTACCGTCGTGGCAGCTGCTCCTGCACGATAACTCGCGACCTCATACTGCACAGCAGACGGTCTCCAAGTTGCAAGAACTGGGGTAGGAAGTTCTCCGTCATCCACCCTACTCACAAGACCTTGCGCCTACAGACTATTACTTTTTCCAGAATTTGGATAACTTCTTGGCGGGAAAAAAATTCAATACCCGAGAGGCAGTACAAAATGCCTTTGAAGAATTTGTTGCCTCCCGTCGAGCTGATTTCTTTAAGAAGGGCATCAATAAACTGCCACTGCGTTGGCATAGATGCATTGATTGCATGGGTGATTACTTCGATTAATACAAATAAAAAATACATGAAAAAAATTCGTTTACATTTTTTCATACAAAAAGGCAATGGCAATTTCATAGGTAAAGACCTAATATTATTGGTACTAACGATAATTTGGGATAAAGTTTCTCTGGAATCTTCATATTTTTAATATATTTCAAGTACTATGTATTTTTTGGTTGATAAAAATAATACTTATTTAAAAAGATCTCACCAAAAAGGTTACGTGTGCAGTGCACGCCACTGTTAACATATTGTTAACAGTGGCGTGCACTGCACACGTAACCTTTGTACCACCCACGTAAAATTTGGATTTATTGGATGGAATTACTACATAATATAATTCTCGCAACCCTATTTAGCGTTCTAAATAGGGTTGCGAGAATTATATTATGTAGTAAGCGAATGTTCCGCCTATTGTCATGGGAAAATAGCGTTAGTTTTTCTGTGTAGGTACATAATCCTTTTTTACGCAAATGAAAGAAAGTATCAGCTGTTTATATTCTCACAAAAACTTTGAAAGTCGACAAGGGTTACATGAAACTTTAAGACAAGGGTCTCCTTAACTACCTACTTATTCATACAACGCAGTTGTAAGCGTACTATTTGAGTGACTTTGAATGCCTATAAATATTTCATTTACTTATAATGTTCATTCACATTAGTATTTTAAGTGTCAAGTCCTATATTTAAAATCTTTTAGTTAGTTATTGCCAGAATAGACCTATATATTCTAAATAACTATAGTCAGGAAGGCTACCTAGCCTTCTACATATATCTACGGTCAGCAGTAGAAGTAGATAAACTAATAAGTTTTCGCCGTGTCCATGGACACCTTAAGAAAACAAAAACAATCAATAATATAAAAATGTATCGCCAAATGTGTTGCTAAGCGCAAATCTTGAGAGCAGCTGAACCGATTTCGCTAATTCTTTTTTTATAATATTCCTGGAAGTACGAGGATGGTTCTTACGGAGAGAAAATATTAAAAAATTGCCCGTAAAAGTCTAAACATAACACTTTTCTATATTCCCATACAAAAGATTCGTGATAATACGTAAAAGTCAATTTAAACTTTAATACCATACCATAAAGTTTATGTGTTAGGGTAGGGGTTCCGGGAAGGCAAAACAATGAGTGACGTTAGTTTCAGAATCGACTGTTAGGCGGTACAAAGTTAGCCGGGTCAGCTAGTTATATATATACACATTATACACAACAAAATTGTTTTTAACATTAGGTATGTCATTCCAATATGTATTCTCACGATACTTATTTTAAAACTAAAAGTTGGAGAAAGAAGCCAGATAGTAAAACTTAACGCGATATATATAATTTTAAATTCATCAGACGACGAAAATTTCTTTCAATAAAGATGTTTTTCTTGATTTTTAGTTAAACTTGTCTTTTGTTTATATAATCTCAAAGTCAATGTCTTGGAGACATAAAATTTAATGGACAAGGACAGTGTATGGAAATATTAGTTATTTAACGTTGTTATTTTCTGCTCTAATATACAGGGTGGCGATTTAATCACCTGCATCCTTCTAGCAGGTGAATCAGACCACGAAATACTACCCATATCAATAAAAAAAACACATACCTTAATTTATATAATCAAAATGTTTTTTTAAATTTTGTATGCAAACAGTCAAAGACAGCGCGGACGTTGAACTCATTGTAGGTATGTATCCATCTAGAGATACGCGATAGCGAGTCAAGCAACTACTTGATCGGGCCGTCCGCATAAGGTCAACGTAGTGCATAGTGCATATCGTTTTATGAAAATTTTGAATAAGTTAAGTCCTTTAACACGGGATTGCTTAAAGATACAAGTAATAAATTATGTCTAATATGTTATATGTTATCAATACTACACCATGTTGAAGCAGGACAGGTGATTAAATCGCCACCCTGTATATACAACCTGTAACACAGAACATAGAAAGTTGTTTGTTCAGTTCAATCGACTACTGAATCATTACAGTGGTTTTTACTGTTTATTTTTTCCTGAAAAAATAATTACAATGCCTGGAATTATGACTCCCTGATTCATCAGTGGCTCGAGCTATGGAAACCAGCCACCATTTTGCACAAGTTAATACAGTCAGTAGTCAGTACGCCAATACAGTCTTTGTGGAACCGTATTTAGTAATGCAAAGATTTTTGCTTTTAGCTGGTATAATTAATTTCTTGAAAAAATATGCTTACGTGTCTCAAAATGACTTTACGAGTTTCGTTATTATAATTATCGATATTATTATAATTGATGTGTTTGAAGGTCTTGCACTTATTCAGTTACTCATACCATCACGCCTGTATTCCCCAAAGGGTTTAGCAGAGGCGTACTTAATGTACACCCACAGTTCGGCCGGTATGTTTACGTCCACTAGGGGGCACGCCTATTGCCATTAACCGGGCACAACTTCCAAACTCCGAGCTGCTACTAACTACTAACTACTGGTAACTTCATAGAAAAACCCAATAACACATTGATCGACCTGGAAATCGAACCCAAGACCTCTAGCGTAGCAGTCTCGCTCAAGACCACTAGGCTAATGAGGCAGTTCAGTCACACGTTGTATATATATACGTATGTATGTTGTTATCATATTACGGTGACGGTCTCTGTGGTTTAGTGGTTCGAGTACCGGACTGCTGACCATGAGGTCGTGGGTTCGATTCCCACAGGACACAAATATTTATGTGATGAATATAAGTGTTTGTGTTCCTCTAGGTGTTTCTATTCTAATAATAAGTATGAATTTACGAAAAAAAAACAAAAGTATATAAGTATTATATCCATTGTCTAGTAGGTATCCATAGTACAAGCTCTGCTTAGTTTGGGACTAGATAATGTTGTTGAATTGTATAATGATGTTGCCTTTAGGGCGCCCCATGTTGGCCCAGCGACTTTGCTATAAATAATATTGAAGAATCATAATCATAAAGTGCGGATAGGATTCGAACTTGTGTCCTCTGGTTAGATACACCAGACGCTATGACCGCTAAGCCACCGCGAGTTCAACCCGCCATGTGGAAATTTTCCTTGTTGTGCTTTTGTTAAATTTTGAATTTACGTATTTACGTACGGTGACGTCAGTACGGACGCACGGACTCCTGCCCGCAGGTCGAATTTTACCTTCACTAGCAAAGCAAAATAGTACTAAAACATAATCATATTCATATTCAGAAATATCATATTCCTTGTTCCGCAATAAGTATAAAGTCGTTAAATATTAATTCATACTTGCTTCAGTTAGAGAAAAGTTGTGAAAACTGTCTTCTGAAATTCAATAAGTAAGAGGAATAATGAGAACATTTTTTTTTAAAAAGCTTTCTAGCAATGTGGAACGCACATCACTAGTATTCTTGTTAACCCCTCGTGCTAAGCTAAAATGCTTGTGTTACGAGTAGGTGTACGTCGGTAGTTCAATGGGTGGGTTTCGAACCGGCAACCAAATGATTGCAAGTCCGGCGCCCTAGCCATTAGGCTACCACCGCTTCTTAATATAGTTAGAGAAGAAGAATAAGGCTAAGAAGAATATAGTAAGACCGTTCTTGTGGCCAAAAATAATCTGAAATCCCTCTGGATAATAACGCGGATGCGTGGTATGAATGGAGGTTTCCTGTTTTACATAAGAAAATTGACACAATATTGCAAATGTGCAAATGTCATTTCTTGATGTCCGCTGTGTGTAAAATAGAAGTGGAACCAAGGAGTGGGGGGGGGGGGCGGAAGGCTTATTACAGCTGAGATTGGAAACTCGCTCGACTATGAACTTCGTATGTCGAGTACTCTTATGTTACATTATATTATTGCTTTGGTAGACGGTTTCGTTATCCTATAACACACACTGGGCTTTTAGAGGCTTTCATCATTCATCATGATCTGATGGTTGCAAAATGGTAATACGGGAAGAGTTGGTGATGAACCCCTTCGGACTGCAGATTACTGAAATCGCAGAAACCGAGGGAGAAGTGACTCTAAAGAGCAAATGTCCGAACACGCACCAAGATGCTTTATGACAAACTAGCTTCTGCCCGCGACTTCGTCCGCGTAGCGTGATGATATATAGCCTATAGCCTTCCTCAGTAAATGGGCTATCTAACACTGAAAGAATTTTTCAAATCGGACCAGTAGTTCCTGAGATTAGCGCGTTCAAACAAACAAACAAACTCTTCAGCTTTATAGATTAGTATAGATTCCGATGTAATGGTAGGCGCCAGCCATTCAAACCAAGAAATATCACCACGAGCAACATTTTTATGTTTAAGCATTTTAAGTAATGCTGTAAGTACGTTGCAAATACCGCATTTTTAGCTCTTAATGTTTTTTGTCGGAAATAGTTTCGGGTGCGAACATAAACTCACTCAAGTTTAGACGTAATGTGGTATAGGAATGCATTGGACGAACGAACATATTGTAAATATTGATAATGTTGATGAACGCCAATTGTATTATCATATCTTCTGTTCCCTCCAGAATACCGCGATACCCTATCACTAAACTATTCCACATTCCATTCTGCAGAACCAATGTAGGTAAACGCTCACCCCAGGCACGAATCTGCAGTGAGTACAACTCTTTGTGCGGGAGCTCGGACAATTTTGTCATTTTTCACGATCCCTACAATAAGTTTTAGCGCAAGGTTAAATTAAGCGTTTAATTTCACAATAATAATATATTTAATTTTTTTTTTAAATCAGGATTAATTGTATTTTTTGTTCTCGATAGTGATTTGTGTTTTTATGATTTCATGTTAATTTGTACGTTATCTGATAATATGTTGATTTTATTTGGTTTGTATCCATATAATTCCGTCCATTTCATTCTTTTTCTTTTCTTTGGTTTATGATTACGTGCAGTGAACGTTGTGTACATCTGTTAGAGATATACATACAATATTTCTGTCTCAGTCATAAATATTAAAAAAATGTATCATTATGTATATTGTTGATGTACCTTATTAATAAAGAAATTAATAAATAAATATCTTAGGTATTTAAATTTAGTACGTAATTAGTAGTTCAAGTTATAGTTATGTGTACCTAATTGAAAAAAAAAAAACTTTTTTAGATTTGTAACAGGCGAGTCGCTTAGACCTAGCAGGGCTGAAAACCGCAACATAAATTGCAATAATATATATTGTAATTTAGTTTTGTTGTTCAGCTACATTTATGGTTAACCTTTTTATGCGATCATTAAATCTAATCAGTTACCTAGCCTATACGGCACAATTTTGCATCTATTATTAAATCCAAGGCTTACTTAATAAGTGTCAAAAAAATTACGAATTAAACGCACGCAATAAAGGTCGAGAGATTACAAAATTAATTATGGAGCCGCACATATCAAAGTTACCCCTTGTCAGGTAACTAAGAGGCCAGTCACAATCGATTCAATTAGTAGAAGGCTCATCAAGGCACATAACTCGTAGGAACTGATGGTTGTTAAAACAAAAAAATATTTATTTTATTCAAAACAGTTTTTACATCGTGTCGAATATTGAAAACAATTTTGTAATTTAAAAAAAGAACATGCCACAACAAAAAAAAAAAATTTTTTTAGAGGGAAATCACAGCGAGAATATTCAGATTTACAGTGTCTCTTTAAGATTTCCACTGACGAATGCAAACCATGGTACGAATACCCCTTTTTTGTAACACAAATGCCTTCTGTATATTGTAATCGTAGCTGCCTCCCCAGCATAAGGGAGGCAGCTACGATTACAATATACAGAAAGCATTTGTGATGCGATATCGTAACCTTGACTGTGGAACTTAGATCACGCGTTTGAAAACGCAGCATAAAATTACTTCTGCCTAGACAGTTAGATACCAGAATAATAATATAATCTGCTAGGATGCCGGTGGCGTGTAATCAGTCTTTTTAGTAGTGGCACATAGAACTTTTTTGCTGTAAAACGGACGTTCTACATTTTTATCTCATTGCTGGAAAGCTTGAAGTATTATTAGTTTACTGCGTTTACCTGCCTTTTCGCACCACCCATGCAAAATTAATTTATAATGCCCGCGCTATAAACTTCAGATTCCCGGCGCTAAATATTGTAAACGCCTCATTATAAAATAACGTGTTTATTTTTGTATTCATATTTTGTTATTAATTTTTAAGGGCTTATTATAAATAGGAAAGTTTTAATAAAATTCAGGATACAATCTACCTACATATGTTTTTTATGGAGTGGCTTAAATATATAAAAACTGAAGTAAAAACAGGGTCGCATACAATAGGTGCTTTTGTAGCCTGAATATAGCAATTCTGCGAAGCCGTAGAAACATTACTGTTACGGTAGTAGTTACTTGAACGATTGATTCTAAAATTTTTGTACATGCGATTGTCCTATATGGGTTCAAGGCTAGGTTTATACTATTGTCACCACGTACGCAGTGGATGGGCCTTACCAAGTTAGTAACAAGTCTGCATTTCAAGAGTTCGTCTAGTTGTTAATGTGGAAATGCTAACCATATGCTAACATTACGGCGATCGGACGGTGTTGCATTAAAAAAATCTCAAGATGGCTATTGTGCTGTTGCTAGCGCCTATCTCTTGTTGATATCAAGTAGTTTATATGCTCTTTTTCCACAGTAAAGACAGGCAGCGAAAATAATTAAATTACAATTACCACAGTACACACATACTTATATATATATAGCTTCTGCCCGCGACTTCATCCGCGTAGCGTGTTGATATATAGCCTATAGCCTTCCTCAATAAATGGGCTATCTAACACTGAAAGAATTTTTCAAATCGGACCAGTAGTTGCGGAGATTAGCGCGTTCAAGCAAGCAAACAAACAAAGAATAGGTAGAGTATAGATGTTAGTTTTTCAATCAGTATAATCATTATATAAATCAAACGAGAAGAACAGACGCCAGTATTTGTAAGCCTTTTGATTAAACATTCTTTGCTGAAGGCAAAATCTGTAACAGGAATGTATCTGGAATCAAAGAATGGATTAGGTACAATAGCTTTCATTTCTGACTATATTAATAACAAATTTAAATTTTGAGGTAAAGTTTCAGTCCTTACTTTGATTAATTCAACAACGCCCGTAATAACCCCATTATAAGCGGATAATACGGAATTTGATAGATGAAATTTTAATCAAATCTTTGTGTTTCTCGTTTATGCTACCCTTTTTTTAATCGAGTGTTAAAATCGGATCGGATTTATCCCAAAATTTAACATCAAGTAAAACAGGACCTACGGCGATTATATCGAAATTTTATTGGTCCTTTGAGACGGTATACTTAAAACAATGTACGGAGACAAAGAAAGTTCTCCGTTTACGACTTTGCGACCAAAACTCGATACTAAAACCGTACTGTTCCTGCTGGTATAGTTGTTAGTTACCGATATTCATTATATTATATCACTTATCATCACGTTTGTACGTTCTGAGAGTTAATACATTTGTTATAACGCACCGTGTCATACGCTTAATGGGCGTGTTACCCAGAATGACTATGTTATAGATATTATGTTATACCATTACGCCTGTATTCCCCGAAGGGTTAGGCAGAGACGTACTAATGTACACCCACAGTTCGCCGGTATGTTTAGGTCCCATGTAATAGGGGGCGAGCCTATTGCCATTAACCGGCCACAAATTCCTAACTCCGAGCTGCTACTGGGAATTTCATAGAAATACCCAATAACACTTTGCTCGACCTGGGAATCGAACCCAGGACCTCTAGCGTCGCGCTGAGGACCACATGGCTAATGAGGTAGTTTATGTTATAATAGGGTTCTGATATAGTCTCTTTTATGTTAGGTATTGTCCTCATGTATTGGACTTGTCCCCTACTCAGTACTACTAAAACTACGGTCGGCTACTCAGAATTTCCTTACGGAAAATATTCCTCATATTAAAAAATATGTACAAACTTCCGATCGAATCGAAATCTAGAACCTCGTATTCTGAGGCAGTCATGTAAATATAGATAAAGAAATCACAAGCGGCACAGCCTGGGACTGATTCCCTTTAATGTTCACAAATACTCGGAATTAATTCGCTAAGTATTCTTAGTAAACTAATTTCCTGCGAATTTACTCCAACGTCATTTCTGAACGTCTCGTCTGTAACATCTTTAGCGGAAGTTGTCGAATTTTAAGCGGATTGTCTGTTGTGGTCCGCCTTGTTCAAAGTGCTCGTGATTTTCTTGTCAGTACATAAACATACCATCACGCCTGTATTCCCCAAAGGGTTAGGCAGAGGTGTACTAATGTACACCCACAGTTCGCCGGTATGTTTGGGTCCCATGTAATAGGGGGCGAGCCTATTGCCATTAACCGGGCACAAATTCCTAACTCCGAGCTGCTACTGGGAATTGCATAGAAAAACCCAATAACACTTTGCTCGACCTGGGAATCGAACCCAGGACCTCTAGCGTAGCACTCGCGCTCAGGACCACTTGGCTAATGAGGCAGTTGAGAAGCGAAAGAGCATTGTGTCGAAGGACCAGTGATAGCCTAGTGATATGACCGTTTAACTGCTAAGTAAAAGGTCTCGACATCGAATCCGATGCCTTGTGCGTAGTAATATTTATTATCACTCGCTTAAACGGTGAACGAAAACATCGTGAGAAGATCTGCACGCCTGAGAGATTTTCTCAGCGGCGTGTGAAGTCTGTTAATGCACAGTAGGCTAGCGTGGTGGACTATAGCCTAAACGCTCTCACTCCGAGAGGAGACCCGCAGTGGGAAAATAAATGGGTTGATTAATGATGATGTGTCACTATCGAAGGATTCATACTTAATCTTCATTAATTCAAATTAATTCCTACTGGCTTCCTATTTGAACATACACTTTCATATAAACCTAGGATGCTTAGGTACAATGGGTTATAGCTGTTACCTGACCCACCTTAAAAATTTACGAATTTGAACCCTCTGCTTGTGATATTACGGGTTATTCAATTTGTATGAGGTAATCAGACTAGCGCTACTCGATGACAAATAAAATAATAATACAGACTACCTACTAAGCAATTTTGATCTTTAAAACAACGACCTAGGTCGTTGTTTTAAAGCGACTTGTTCAAGATAGGCAAATATTATAAACTACAGTTGTGCCAATTTGATCTTTAACACGTAACGTTAGGGTAGGTAATCTTTGAATATTGTTTTGTCACATGATTGAGGAGTTGTTAATTTCAATAATACTTGTTAAGGTGATTTGGTCTGGTGGTTGCAACAGTGTATCTATGTTAGCATGGTTATGAGTTCAAAACTAGCCCTGCGCTTCTTATAGCTTTTTATGTTTACAATATTCAAATATATTGTTTTTTGAATTCCAAATGTTTTTATATGATATTTAAATACTATTTAAATAAAAATAACAACAGAAATGAAAAACATTAATTATTATGATAACGATTTTATTAAATATAGAATACACAATTACTTGTCATAGATATATAATTATATATATTATATTATTTAAATAATATATATACTTATATTAAAAAGCAAAAACGTAAAAAGAAGTTTTAATACTTATGAAAGCTTGATTTTTTTGATTAAAGTTGTTACTTACTAAATATTTTCTTTGTTTTAAAGTTGCCTATAAAATACCCATTTTTATTTTTAAAGTAGGTAATTAATCTAATACATACCTACTTTAAACAGTAGTCAATGTAGTGAATGTTAAATGTTTAGAAATATAATATAATATTTCTATTTTTATAACAATAACATCACCACATAAACTATTATACCTACTTTAAAACTTATGTGACAATAGCACTATACTTTGACCTACTATATAGGTTTTTAAATATTTATATAATAATAGTTATGATCGCAAAAGGACATGCTTAATCACTGTAAGAAACACTTCCTTAGAAATTGTGATAACAACAATTGATTTGACACACTGACACATAAGTATTGTTAACTCCAGTGGAGCACCATCTCTTTCTATAATTTGTTGCAAGGGGCTTCGCATGCCGCACATCATGTTTCAGCAAGCATTACTTCCTCTCATCAGTTCCCATGTTGAAGTCACAAGTTGTGCCAAATTTTCTTTTGTCCTGACTTCTAATGAATCCCAATTTAAAATCATTTGACCCCACAAATTTTCTATTGGGTTTAGGTCAGGCAGGGCTTTTAGATGGCCAATTTATTGTCTTGACACCTTCTTGACTGGCCAGCCAATTTTGCACCACAGCAGCTCGGTGTATGGCGCAATTATCTTTCATGAATAAAATATCCGTGTTGTCACGTAATATTTCCAAATATTAGTGACTATTTAATCGGCCATTTTCCGTTTCTTCAAAACGTCTCAACCACAATCTGACGGTATTTCTCTGAAACAAAGAAGGCATATAAAAATAGGTTTGATTAAAGCAATAGCTAGGTATAATAATGAAATTTAAAATTATAAAAATACACTTACTGCTATATAAGTCTCCTAGCAATTTCTCTGATGCCAACATTCTCATCGTGTAAATAGTTTATTTTGTATTTTAAATAATCACAGACAATGACATGATAATAAAACTACTACAAAACATAAATAAAAAAATTGGAAAAATACGTTGTTTTTCACAATTTAGTAAGGCAAGGTAAAAAGTGTTCGCGCGTAGTCACTGCAATTGTGCGTAGACTGGCTTTAGCTTTGTTTACGGTTTATTTTTATTTTCCTACCCTAAAACTTAGTAACATTTGAATACCAGTTTTATAATGAACGCGTATTTGTCTTTCATCTACCCACTAACAAGTTAAGTGAAAATATAACCAAGTTAGAAACTTTATATTTGGAGAATGTGTCCGTCTATAGTTCTTTACAATAATGTAAGAAATACTTCTTGAATAAATTCTAAATTGAAAACAAAATAATATACGCCATGCAGGATTTGAACTCGTATCTTGCTCGTCTCAGTCTTACACACGAACCACAAGACCAGATCTACTTGTGTGTATTAATTAAAATAAGCTATTAGTAGCAATGACACTAATTATATTATCGAAGATAAACCTTTAGTCTTACAGCATAAAAATCTAAATTGAATAACAAGTAGTTATAAATATCCTAACGCAAGCGTTTTGCGTATCTATATTATTATTGTATTCGTTCATCGAGTAGCGCTAGTCTGATAAACTCATACAAATTGAATAACTCTTGTAATGTAACAAGCAGAGGGTTCAAATTCGTCCGTTTTTAGGGTGGGTCAGGTAACAGCTATAACCCATTGTACATAAATTCTGGTCGTAGTGAATGTCACGAATCCCATGGCCGTGCCTATAGGGTAAAGGAAGGCATGGACGGTTTTTAGTCAGTAAGACTCCGACATGACCTGCCGCTTCCCCAAGTGGCAGATGATCCATACTTCAAAAAAAAGTAGTGAGGAGAAATAAGAAGTGTTTTGAAACTACTCGCCTCCTATTTCGTGAGACCTAAAACATTCCAGCGAACTGTCCAGTAGACCTCGCTGCCTTACCTTTCAAGCAAACAGGTGTAATGGTTTATTTTGTTTAATGTTTCAAATAGAAATCAAAACCAACGGCACTGGAATTTATAATGGAGGAAGATATTACAAAATGTAAATGTGGATATTTTAATGGCTCAATTGTACCTAAACACAGTAAAAGTCGACCCTTCGTTTGAGGCCTTAACTTTTTATTCCATTTTATGTTGTCAACATCTGTATAGAACATAGAACAATCTGTATAAGTAGGTATATATTTTTTAATAAATCTCCAGTATCCAGTGAAATTATAGGGAAAATTATAAAATAAAAAAGTGTGAGTTATACGACTAAAGTTGTTGGTTGCTACTTATATGGCATATGGCGACCTACCTTATTTGTCATCGTGTTACAATAGAAAAGATACTTGCTATGTTGTAAGAAGTAAGCGGCGTATCTATCTTTCCGTCGAGGCAAATGACCAAATTCATGTTTTAGCGGCTGTTTCTCGGCCTACCAATGGCATCCCTCAAGGACGTTTTCCATAAATGCTTTTTTGATTTATCAAAACACGATATGACAACCCTATAATTTCCATATATAAGTACTGTTACTATGCTTCATCGCCGGAAGGTCACGGTGTAAAAATATAGGGTTGTACAGTGATATAATTAAAATATTTGAATCTACATTATGATAGGTACCCTTGGTTACCGCACTTATTATTATTAGCTCGGTTGGCCCCACCCTCGTCTCTAATAAACGAAAAGAATAGTTACAAAAAATCAACACCTTTTCTCTAAAAACTAGCAATAAAGTTATGAAAGTTTTCATACTTTATTATTCAGCCGGACGTAAATTTATTCAGTGCTTGAACGGCATTATACTCACCCGCACTTTATATGTGGTACCCACAAATGAAAAATCTAATTGAAAAATTCCTAACCAGATAATGCATGAGCTAGAATTTTTCACAAACACCGGTCGAGGAGTACCCGTTCCGATCTGGCTTAATTATGATCAACATCGGTACAAATCCGACCCCCTTTTATTTCCATTGTGAGCATAATAAAATCATAACATTCTTCACTGCGACGTTTTAATGAAAAGCGATAGAATACAATAGATCTCAATAAAACGTGTCCCGCTGTCCCCCTGTCTATCTGAAATGCAGATAAGTATTTTAGATGGCTTTATTCAGTGGACGTGGTAACCAGATGGCAGGCAAGTAACAGAAGTTGAAATACAAACATTTGAGAGTGGGAGAGCCGGAGTGATACCACGGCCTCACAGTAAACCGGCGTGAAGCAACGCTTGCGTTGTGTTTCGCTGAGTGAATGAGGTTACCGGAGGCCCAACCCCTTTTAAAAGGCGGGCAACGCACTTGTGACTTCTCTGGTGTTGCGGGTGTCCATGGGCGGCGGTTATCGCTTACCATCAGGTGATCCGTCTGCTCGCTTGCTCTCTCTTGCAGAAAAGAAAAAAAAATAGATAAATATTTATTATCACATTACTTAAGAGTAAAAGTGGATTGAAATGAAATGATATTTATTTCTGTAAGTAGATCATTAGAGACACTTTTACAAGTCAATGTTTTGTTTTTTTTTTTATAGCTAGATGGCTTCGGCATTTCCTAACTCGACCTCTGAGAAGAAACGCCGAAACAAACTCAGAGTATCATGGTCTCTTTTAAAGTCCAGACATAAAATAATGCAAATAAAGTGAGTGGGGCAATGCAGGGCAATGTCTGAAATGGCCTTTTGAGGAAAGAACCATAGCGATAGATATACAGATAGCGAATAGATTTCACGCATTCACTCATTTTTTCAGACGCACACCCTCATACTCACACATGCACACACACACAAACAAACTTGTTTTATCGAAACTCCCAGTAGTAGCTCGGAGTCTGGAACTTGTGCCCTCCTATTTATTATATGGGAGCTAAACATAAAGGCGAACTGTTGGTGTACATTAGCACGTCACTTCGTTACGTTTCGTGGAATACAGGCGTGATGGTGTGTATTAAATTTGAATATTCTTTAAAATATCGCTCCTATCTATTGTAGATGTATATTGATATCTAAAATTTACTTCCAAAGGTTTTTTAGGACATAATTGCGAGACAATTTTGTTTTTTTTTGTTGGTAGAGAATTGGCCTTCTAGATTACAAATTACTTACAATGACACCGTGACAGACCAAAATGTTTTATTGATGAGCACATTGAGCACTCTTCCTCACATAAACGACGCTGAAACAAAACACAAGAGTCACGGAGGCTTTACTCTTAAACATCGGAATAACTACATACTATACATATTTTCACGCCTGCCTTCCATTGGGGTAGGCAGAGACTATAGTTTCTCACTTGCTACGATCCTGGCACACCACTTTCGCTTCATTTCCGTTCAATAATACGGAATAACTTAACAGAAATTAACGTCAAATTGTTGAATAGAACTTGCTGGGGTTTTAAATAAAATACAACCATATTTAAGCCTTACTATGAAAACGTTGCTGTATTTTTTTCAGATATTTGCCAGCGAACTTACGAGCACAGCTAATTGCAGGTAAGGCCTTCAACTTCCCATATCATGCAAATCATCCTCCGAGCCTTTTCCCAAATATGTTGGTCGGCTACCAGTCTACTTTTTCTTTTACTTTTACACGAAGCGACTGTCATCAGACCACGGCAACCCAATTTCTGGGTAATACCGATATTCGGACGATAGACTGGTTGTCAAGCCGTTTTGGGCTTCTGATTACCATATTTTATTATTACCATATTCAAAATTGTCATATAGATGTTCGTATGAGAACCTGGACTGGCGGATTTACGTGCTCTCTGAGGCACTCCCCCTTCTGTGCCTCGGAGAGCATGCGTCTCAATGTGGTAAGAATGGTTACCCATCCACAAACTTGACTTTTGAAGCGGCGGTAGCCTAATGGCTAGGGCGTCGGACTTGCGATCATGTGGTTGCCGGTTCGTACCCCACCCATTGCACTACCGACGTGAACCCACTCGTAACACAAGCAATCTAGCTTAGCACGAGGAGTTAACAAGAATACTAGTTAATGTGCGAACCACATTGCTAGTAATCTTTTAAAAAAAAAAAAAAACTTACCGCAGCATAATTATTACTTAGCCACAAGCCCCTCCATATCCATTTAAATATTTCCACGAAATTATCAGGTATTTTTACAAAATGGATGTTTCTTTTTATAAACTTGTTTCTAAGTGAGTCGGTAAAATATCACTTTTTGATGACTCTCGGGCTCTTTGTTAGAAATATCCTTTCAGTCAGAGCAAGAATAAACTCTAGGTCATAGTTTTAAAATTGTTTTTTATTCTAGGTTATTACCAGGCGCTCTAGTGTTATTTGAATCATGAGTTCCAAAGAATTACAATTATTCTGATAGGTTAAATTATTATTTTAAAATAGCTTCTGCCCGCGACTTCGTCCGCGTAGCGTGATGATATATAGCCTATAGCCTTCCTCAATAAATGGGCTATCTAACAGTGAAAGAATTTTTCAAATCGGACCAGTAGTTTCTGAGATTAGCGCATTCAAGCAAACAAACAAACAAATAAACAAACAAACTCTTCAGCTTTATATATTAGTTTTAGATATACAATTTATTTACTCACTAAATTAATAAACAAAGCATTACAAATTAAATTAAAAATTTAAAAAAACCCCCGACACAATTAATTTCTTTTATTTTCTTGCGTTTTAATTAGGTATTTTCTTCGTTTAGTTATTCAACTTTTGTACAATTATTTCATAGCTATTAGATATCTTATATCATAGTGTATAGTATTCTACTAGTCAAGCCCTTTCATTTGATACCTTTATTGAGGGAGTAGTGAAAAAATTTAATAAATTCACCATTTCGTGGAGGCCGCCATGTTGGATTTGAAATTTTTCATAGTGTATAGTATTCTACTAGTCAGGCCCTTTCATTTGATACCAATATTGTGGGAGTTGTGAAAAAATATATAAACCGCCATCTTGTGGCGGCGGCCATCTTGGGCCGATTTTCATCAAACATAGCTAAGAACACTCCCCACTTATTCACCTTTCAAACCAAAAAATCAAAATCAAAATCGGTTCATCCATTCGGGAGCTACGATGCCACAGACAGACACACACACACACACACAGACAGACACGTCAAACTTATAACACCCCGTCGTTTTTGCGTCGGGGGTTAAAAACTACCAGCGCGATCATTCGTCGTCTAATTAACTATAACAAGCGAGGTTTTAAACTAGATGAACGAAACTCAGCAACAGGCTGAAAACTAATAAATATGTAAATAACGACAAGCTTGTTCTTCCATAATCCTAATTAAAAATCATCGTAGCCTACCAAATGTTTACTTGGAGTTTGGAGCTGTTTTCAATCAAGGCTTTATGTTTTTTACATAGTATTTTTTTTTTGTTTTTTTTTTTTAAAAAGCTTACTAGCAATGTGGATCGCACATTACTAGTATTCTTGTTAACCCCTCGTGCTAAGCTAAAATGCTTGTGTTCCGAGTGGGTTTACGTCGGTAGTGCAATGGGTGGGTTTCGAACCGGCAACCACATGATTGCAACTCCGGCGCCCTAGCCATTAGGCTACCGCCGCTTTTTGGAGTTATTTGACTATTTTTATATGAATTTAGCAAGTACTTGGTTAGTGTAATAGCGAGTACTGTGGACCTAGTGACTGCCAAGTCAAAGGTATCGAGCTAGAATAGAAGTCATGTGCATATTAATAATAAATTTAAAACGTGCTTAGCGGTAAACTAAAACATCTTGAGGAAACCTGCATGCTTGAGAGATTCTCTCGGCGGTGTGTGAAGTCTGCTAACCCGCATTAGGTCAGCGTGGACCGTGGTGGACTATAGCCTAATCCTTCTCATTCGGAGAGAAAACCCGTGTCTTGCTGTGGACAATACTTCAAATGGGCTGAAGATGATGATATACAGTAGTAAATAATGTAGTTTAAATATCGTGGTGTGTTTACCGTAGTAAATACTTTATTAATGAACCCACAATAATATAAAGGGAACAAACTGCGAAAAATAAAATCTATTTGGCAGGCCAAGCGAGCGTTTTCACATTAAATGAAGCTTAATTATATTTTTTATTTTGGTTTGAAAAATGAAAATATTTCAATCACTAACAAAAGCTCAAAGAATTATTGTGTCGAGGACTCCGGGCGATGGTAAGAAGATAATATATTTTTAATATTAGCCTAAAACATCCAAAGGAATGTCCTTCAGATGACATTATACTGATAAAAAATATGATTATATAAATACAAAGCCGTCTGGGGGTCACGTAAGACAAGATTAGTCATATTCCGTCATCAAATAACCAAACATAGAAAAATATTCTTCGGATTCTATTATTACAGATAGATACGTAATTTAGCTAAGTCGGTATTGGGTTTTTGTATGAAATTATTGTCAAATGATAAATGGAAATAATTTGTGCCCTGTTAATATTATAGGCCGTTCTGGGTGACCAATACCGGTGAACTATGGGTCTAATACTACGTGGAATACAGGCATCTTAATATTCGTAGTAAAATGAAATCTAGTCAGCTGGTTCCTAACCTAGATTGTCCAGGGCGCGCGTATATGTTGCTAAAATATCGTGTATTGCATAAAATTTGTAACAAGCTAGAAAATAAAAAAAACTGGCTGTTTTTCTTGCCGTCCTCGTCCAAATATGAAAATAACGAGGAAAAACGGCGGCGGTAGCCTAATGGCTAGGGCGTCGGACTTGCGATCATGTGGTTGCCGGTTCGAACCCCACCCATTGCACTACCGACGTGAACCCACTCGTAACACAAGCAATCTAGCTTAGCTCGAGGGGTTAACAAGAATACTAGTAATGTGCGACCCGCATTGCTAGTAAGCTTTTTTTTAAAAAAAAACGGTATTGTGCCTGTTTGAGTTTATAACGCCGTCCATTATTCCCAGTTATGTTTGCTTACACTTCACTAGTTTTAAAACTAGAATATTTGCACACTCGCACGAGTATTTTAGTTGTGTTACAACTGAAATTGAAAGTGGATATTCAATTTAGAAAATTGTAAATATGATGAAACTTTGTATGTTTAATTAGTATAATTATATTGTTAGGTACAGCTACTAAATAATATCTTTATTTATCCTACAACTTCTATAAAGTGTTGTCGCGTCCGTCCGCGTTATATACTACCTACATGACTGCTAAAATCACATAATATTGTGCATACATAAAAATAATTTACACCATATTTGGTGTACCAAAAATGTATTTACCAGCAATAAACTAAAGTGCGAAAATTCCATTTCCAAGAAACACTTCTTCGCCAACAAAACCTGGTGTTTATCTTATTTTGTTGACCAAACAGTTTACAACCCGTCCATTTCCCGGCTTTGTCCCACTTTAGCACAAGACACGGTTTTGGAGTCACTCCAGATCTAAATGCTTTTGGGAGAGGTTTATCGTGCGATTTATTGAGATTTTTAACCTTATGCTGTTTTGTTGACCTGATTCATATAAAGAATGTGCGCTTCAGAAATTGGTTACTTTTGGCTTGGAGGTTCTAGTTGTTGCAACATTTTAATGCTTAATAATCTTTTTGGAGCATGTTATGTTTTAATTTTTTGATCTTTTCGATGACACTAGAAACGTATTTGATAGACAATAGAAATGTATATAATGTAGTACTCTTTGATACTTCGATTTAAAATTGGTAATCTTAATTCTCATAAGTTTACGTCAGACTGACCCAGCCCCGAAGAATTTTACGTTTTTGTTGGATTAAAAGAGAAATAAATCATTAAAATCAAGCGTCAATTAAGCATAATCGACGATTAAATTTTAATTGACTTTGGTTCAAAACATTGACGATCCAGCAAAAATGTCTATTCAGCACTTTTTTAAGTAAATGAAAATCTTTATCTTCACGTTCTAACTGCAGCACTCACAAAAGTCATCATTATTTAGACAAGCTTAAGGGATCACTTAATTGGTCCATTACCGTAAATGGAACATAAAATTGAGGAAGCGATTTGATAATTAGGCTCTCTGCCTCGTAAACGTTGGGAGTAATCCATCACGTAACACTTATCAAGGAAACCGCTTAAACCTCTTTCTTTAAAAGAGTGAAGGATAATTTTGTAACCACCACTCTTATTTGTCAGATTTTGTTGGGTTTTCATGGGCGCCGGGCAAGATTCACTTACAGGGTATACCGTTTCTGAGTAAAGGATCTGCAACATAAGTATTTCAAGCAGTGAGTGCTGATAGCCCACTGATATGACCATTGGACTGAAAAAAAAGGACCCACCTCAGACTTTCCAAACTCATGTGCGTATTAATAGCTAATTATCACGCGTTTAAACGGTGAAGAAAAACACCGTGAGGAAATCTACATACCTGAGAGATTTTCTCGACGGCGTGTGAAGTCCGCCAACCCACACTAGGCCAGCGTGATGGACTAAAGCCCAATCCCCCTCCTTCTGAGAGTAGACCCGAGCCAAGCAGTGGGACGATATAAAGAGTGTATTTCAATAGTCTAATCATATCGAGGTCTCTTTCTGTTATGTTATTTTGACAAAATCGTCATTCAATGATTTCTCAATTAATAAAATAAACTATTAATATAGGGTTTCAAAGCAATCCATGTGTGAGACGGAAATTGATCCAACGGATGTGCGTTACAGGAAAATAGTCAATTTTGATTCTTCAACTGTTTATTCGGTTGTTCCAGTTAAGTTTATGGATATTCCGTGGACTTGTAAAAGAAAATTATAGAATTAGAATCTCGAACACGTTTTTAATACTCGTGTAGTGGTAGAAACTATAAAGTATCATATTACTGGGCAATCACGTAGCGTTTATAAATGGCGTGAGAGCCATAGCATATTTTTTTTTTAAAGCTTACTAGCAATGTGGGTTGTACATTACTAGTATTCTTGTTTACCCCTCGTGCTAAGCTAAATGCTTGTGTTACGAGTGGGTTCACGTCGGTAGTGCAATGGGTGGGGTTTGTACCGGCAACCACATGATCGCAAGTCCGACGCCCTAGCCATTAGGCTACCGCCGCTTTACTTACTAGCGGAGGTATTTCCGATCCGGTACGATATGGCAATCTTCATGAAGCGAGTCTATTCTTTTCTCGAAAGCCGGCACCGCACTTGCAGCCCCTCTGGTGTTAATAGCGGTGTTCACGTACCATCAGGTGACCCGCTTGCTCGCTTGCCTCCCAATTCTATATTTTTAAAGTTTTACTTGTGACTTGGTCGGCCCCTCACGCCTCAAGCCAACTCCGCGCGTCGCTATAAAAGGATCGGCAGACGACGCGCGGGCCGCGTTCTTCCTCCTGCTGCAGCTGCCCAAGCTAAGTGCCGCCCTCTACCGGCCGGACCTCGCCTCGAAGCCTTCATTGAACCGCCCTGAGCCTAACTCACCCTACTCTTGCCTTAATAATATAGTTTAAATTCTAAACCTAGTGTCAATAAATTTGTATATCTTGTGTTCCGAGTGTAATTTTTCTCCTCTTAAATAGTTTCCGGTCGGCCACGTTCCTAAAACGTGTCCACCGCGCTAAGTACATACTTTTAATGTTTTACCATGAGTTTTTTGCATTCCCAACATTCTTGTTTAGAATGTAGATTGGGATTCCTAATGGAGTTTCTTGAAACTTTTTATTGCGCGTATATTGATTCTGATTCTTGTCGATTTACATTAGTAATGCGTCCAATGGATTGTAAGCTGTGGATATTGTTACTTAAATTGGAAGTTGTTATCAGGGAATACTCGGGGAGCTCCTTGGATCATTAATTAAATTTCATTAAAGTTGAACCTATCAACTTAAACTGTTTAAGTACCTTTGCACGTAGACGGGACGTGTTGTCTAACATTAATGAATAGGTGTAGTTATATAATAAATGAGTTACTTCATTTTGTAATTAATTTATTTTATTTTATTATATTTAGGTACCTAATTTAGTTTGTTGGAAGAAATACTAAGATAATATTTTTATATACTGAAATAATTCACAAGACATTTGATTTATTTTATAGTGGGGGTACTTTGTGTTCGTTAATTGTATAATGTATGTTAAAAAGTCCCGGTGCCACAGGGCTTGTTCCGTAGTGTGGCAAATTTCTTTTTAAATAAACAAATAAACAAGCAAGCTTCGTACAGTCTACACGCATACGTCTAGTCGCACGCATACGTCTAGTCGCACGCACACAAACACCGTGCTGAAGACTGCCGAACTGAAACGAGTGTTAGGTTTTATTTTCGTTACGGAATTTCTTGATTCGGTCGCCGCGCTCAAAGCCCGCGATAAAAGCTATGCAGTAGCTTAAAATAATGTACTACTAGACATTTTGTACCACTAAATAGAAAAGCTTGAAAATTTTATACACATAAAGAGAATATCATTAGCCTAAATTCTACACATCTAAACTTTGAAAGAACAACGAATGTTTTCAGTATCATTTTTAAATTATCGTCCCTTAGTTGTATTTTAAATATGCCTAACTATAAGGGGACCGACACAGCGGGAGAGGTTCGCATCCGGGACACTGTGGCGGTATATAAACCACGCAGTCTTCGTTCCCTATGCATGTGTGGTCCTCGCACACATCCAGCGATGAGTAGCACGATCTGTAGGCTGGAAAAGTAAACGTAGGTATTAGTTATATTGATATACGTACAGGGGCGCATTTATCCCACCGTTCTCCGGTATTTTTAGGTCTAGGCTAAACTTAGAACTACGACTGAAAATTTCATAGAAAAACTCAATAACACTGCTCGACTTGGGAATCGAACCCAGGACTTTTAACGCAGCAGTCGCTCTTAAGACCCCTAGACTAATGAATATTCATATTCATATTCATATTTTTATTTGCAATCCATAATGTAATACAGGTGTTAAGTATAGTAGTAAGAAACAATTACGGACCCTGTCGGGCACAGCAACATTAAATAGTGTTAGTACTGTAGTTTCTGAGGCAGTTTTTATTGTTGAATATATATTTTTATGTTTAGGGGATCGTAGCTAAGTAATAACTACGCTGATTAACCACCCTGCAAGGTAAAACATAGCTACCCGCGGTCATTTTGTGGATGGGTGACCATTCTTAATACATAAAAAAACCTCAGTGTATCGGAGAGCAAGTAAAGCCTTCAGTCTCAGTTGTCGTACGGGCACTTATGACAATCCTTACTTGTAGTGGGCTAGTGCTATGACCATTGGACTGCCAAGTCAAAAATGCCAATGCACGCAACGCGTATTAATTTATTTATCACGCGCTTAAACGGAAAAGGAAAATATCGTGAGGAAACCTGCATGCCTGAGAGATTTTTTCGACGAGATTTTGTCTCTCACTCTCAGAAGAGACTCGTATCCAGCAGTGGGACATTATATAATGGGTAACGGTAGTCAGAAGCCCAAAAAACCTAACAACCAGTTTATTTTTAAGATATCGGTAGACAAAAATTGCGTTGCAGACGTCTGGTGGCAATCGCAGGTAATGCAATACTTTTGTTCGGCTCTTTTACCGAAATTATGTTTATAAATTACCGAATAATCGCGTAACAAACATAAAAAAACAGTCAAATCGAGAACTTCCTTCTTTTTGTCCTGGCCTTGTTTATTATATTTAGAGGAAAGAATACCCACTATCTATACACTCGCCATCAAAACAGCATCCACCGCAGCATTGTTCGTGATCAGCGCACTGCAAACAATTATGAATGTAGGTATGATTAGCAACACACGTATACACGACGTGTATGTATGATAATACAATGAGTCAATCCACGAGATTCTCATGTCTCTTGCGCAAGTAATGGTTGTGACGTTTTGAAGATCTTACGGTAATAGGGAACATCGAAAGGGAAATTTAAGTTTAATTGCTTCGGCACGAATGGGCTGGCTCGACCGGAGTCGACCTGTCGTTTTCTGTGACCCACGGCGTCACAGAAAACCGGCGTGAAACAACGCTTGCGTTGTGTTTCGCCGAGTGAATGAGGTTACCGGAGGCCCAAACACTTTTAAAAGGCGGGCAACGCACTTGTGACTCCTCTGGTGTTACGGGTGTCTGTGGGCGGCGGTTATCACTTACCATCAGGTGATCCGTCTGCTCGTATGCTCCCCTATCCCATTAAAAAAATATAGCCAAAATATAAACTTTCTTTAAGTATTATCGCACGTAGTTGTTAAAAGCATCGTTTTAGACGGACAATTTTATGTTTTCATGTTTCATGTGTTTGTCAGGCATCCTTGACCGTCTATGGGTCTTATATCTATAGAGAAGGATAGATCGTCCGTTGCCAGGGTAGGTGGCGGGGTATGTCGGACAAATACCCACAAATAGCTTTTCTCCCGCCCTATAGTAAGAGCCATGGCACATTTAATTACGATAGGAATCTGTCAGTTCACAATTATGGTCACAGGGTCGTCTTTTGGTCCGGCATTATAATTAGTTTTTAACCCCCGACGCAAAAACGACGGGGTGTTATAAGTTTGACGTGTCTGTCTGTGTGTGTGTGTGTGTGTGTGTCTGTCTGTGGCATCGTAGCTCCCGAATGGATGAACCGATTTTGATTTTGTTTTTTTTGTTTGAAAGGTGAATAAGTGGGGAGTGTTCTTAGCTATGTTTAATGAAAATCGTCCCAAGATGGCCGCCGCCACAAGATGGCGGTTTACATATTTTTTCACAACTCCCACAATATTGGTATCAAATGAAAGGGCCTGACTAGTAGAATACTATACACTATGAAAAATTTCAAATCCAACATGGCTGCCTCCACGAAATGGTGAATTTATTAAATTTTTTCACTACTCCCTCAATAAAGGTATCAAATGAAAGGGCTTGACTAGTAGAATACTATACACTATGATATAAGATATCTAATAGCTATGAAATAATTGTACAAAAGTTGAATAACTAAACGAAGAAAATACCTAATTAAAACGCAAGAAAATAAAAGAAATTAAACAAAATAACTAAGGAGTCCCTACAAAAAGTGTGAAATAACAAATTAAATTAAAAATTTAATAGGGCAGACACGCGAGAGCTAGAGAGCGGTCCCCCGACGCGACAAAATTTAATCAAAAAACTTCATACGTACTTACGAAGGGTTATAATTTCAAGATTTTTTTTTTCTTTTTATAGGGATTCAGGTTTATTTTTGTGTCGGGGGTTTTTTTTAATTTTTAATTTAATTTGTTATTCTAAAAACATTAAGAAAACATTAAGTTTTTTTTGTTTCCGTAAATAATGGAATGGTTGAATTTAAATACATACATATTACAATCATACATATAAGCTTAAAACGTGTACATAATTACCTTATATTATTTATTAATTAAGCTAATTTAATTCCAAGAGAAAACATATTTAATTAATTTAAACAGTACAACATAATTCTCTTACATCTTTATAAACGTTTTTCATTGAAAATTGAATAGAATACATTATCGCAATAAAAAAAAACCATCTACCTTTTTTCCGCCAACTTTACAATCCTGCGCACCGGCAAACTCAATCACAAAACTAAACAACAACACTATTATTATCCTCATCTTTACTCTATAATCACTAGATGTCACTTCACTAACACTGTCAAGACATGTATGAAAATGGATAAGAGAAAATTGTTACTAAGTATTGTATTATATGGAATTATGTAAAATGGCGGCGTATCTGCGCCCGCGCCGACCTCGGTCATTGTGACCGAGTTAGCACAGGCGGTGCACTGATGCTGTTACGTGTGGACAAGGCAATAGCAATAGAGTTGGCTATGCCAGATAGATAGTTTTTTGTATAATTGGCTAATTAGAATTCGTGATTGCACCTACCTAAAATTTTATGGTAATTGCAGTTAATGTTCTCAGCTGTTATATTATATGATAGATGTTGGAATCATTAAAAACTTAGGAAGGATTGCCGTTTGAGGTAGAGAATGTTTTTAAAAGGAAAATGAAACTATGAGTATTTCTAGTAAAAATATTTTAAGTGTCTTCCCAAAAGAGACTGCTCTTATTCCAAGAGGAGATATATACTCTTTGACATTAATGCGCTGAATCATTAATGAAAACTGGCGTACTTTCTCTTTCTGGTGAGTGTCTATGACACGTAATAACTCTACAGGTAAGTGAGATGTCGAAACACCCACCACATTAATAAGGACCTTGAATGTATATAGACTTTTCCTTTGAGTTACTTCGAGAGGACAGGTCAACTTATGATGGTTTTTATTTAGAGACGCTTCAATAGTTCCGTAAAATACGGGTATTAAAATATTGGATGGTTTTTTCGAACAATAGTGAATTTCATTATGTGATAGATTAATGAAGTCATGCTGGTGTGGTTCACTTGCCATTATTATTGTTGGTTTTAATTATTCAACCGTTAAATGAGGACGGTATAATTGATTACTGTGTTTTCTGATTATTCATGTTTGTACGGAATATATACATACATACATACATACATACCATGACGCCTGTATTCCCCGAAGGGTTAGGCAGAGGCGTACTAATGTACACCCAAAGTTCGCCGGTATGTTTAGGTTCCATGTAATAGGGGGCGAGCCTATTGCCATTAACCGGGCACAAATAGGAATTTGTGCGCGGTTAATGGCAATAGGCTCGCCCCCTAGCAGCTCGGAGTTAGGAAACTTCGAGCTGCTACTGGGTATTTCATAGAACCCAATAACACTTTGCTCGACCTGGGAATCGACCCCAGAACCTCTAGCATAGCAGTCGCGTTCACGACCACTAGGCTAATGAGGCAGTTACAGAATATATAGTATAGTTCATTCATCTCAATATAATACTGTCACCATCTGAAGTTATACGCAACTGGTAAATCTCTTCTCTATCTCTATACTATTATAAAATCGTAATAAAGCTGTCTGTACATTGAAGATATAAAAAAAAACAAAGGGTATATAAACGTCACCGATCGAAAAATGTGGTTTTTAAAATTGTTGTCTGTTTATTACGGGTTGGCGCAAAAACTACTGCATAAATTTTAATAGTGTTATCACTATTAGAAAGTATATGCTCCAACTTAAAAACTGAACTTCATCTCAATTAATTGAATGGATCCTTAGATACAGCTTGACCTCACTGATGTATACATACCCGTACAAAGAAGGGATTATCACTGTTGATTTTTGTTTAAATTATTTTTAGGATCCATTTTTTATCTAAATATAGCTTCAGGTGAGCGAAGCCGCGGGCAAAAGCTAGTTTTAATATAAAAACTCGATGTAAATACACCTGTGGTCCTAAATGTTTCGCATTTGTAGTTATTGTTCTTACTGATTTCAATATTTTTGCATATAAATACTTAATAGTGATTTGTCTGTTCGCAACGGCTAACGTCAGACGCGTACAATTATTTCAACCGTAACGTACACACTAATTATTCATATAATTACTCAAATGGAACATATTTTTGTTGATGCCGAGGGTAATACCTAACCTCATATTTTTTAGACTAAACTAATCATTTTGTCTCCATAAGCAACCTCCAAATTTGGAACAAAAAAATTAATGTGATGTGTATTTATTTGATATATTATTATATAATTAATTTTATAGTACTTACAACGTCTCCTATATGGACACAATCTTCACAAACTACAAGTGTTAAATAAATAATAAATAAAGTAAGAGAAACGCGGTCGTGCATGTTTCCTTTGATTTATGAATCGATACCAGCCGCAATGGATCATATAAGTCTATTTATTATCTAAAAGTACCAACCCTAGTTAACAACTAGTAAATTTTATTTGAATCTTAACACTGAGATATAAAGTTCATTATAGAATGATAACGGAATATTTAAATGTATGCTTCAGTCGCATGGCAAGGATGTCACACCACATTAGTGAACAATTCGTGATAAATTTTGAACAAATCGAGGTCTTCGTTTGTTGCAATATTACAATAGGACGTTATTTGCCTACATAACAATTAAAGTATACACCAAGGGTAGACAAAAGTATCTCGTATACCACACATGCCTATTTAATATTTCATAGAACATTGACACAATATTGTCATAAAAAAAATGAATTGAAGTTCCACACAGTTTTCTTTAATTTTTTAAAAGAACGTAACAGGGCCCTGTTTGTTAAAACAAAATTGAGACATGCATGAACTAATTAAATTTAATCAGTTTTGTCAGACTTCAAAAAAGTAGGAGGTTCTCATTTTAAGTTATACATTTTGCCCAATGGATTAGGTTCGACTTGTACTTGAGTTTCTTTTGCATAGTTAACAAACTACATAATTATTGTCCCTCTTAAGGGGACGACAGAAACATATGTATGTATTACTATGTTCCTTAACATCCACAATCGTTCTTCCCCAAGTTCTTTTTTTATTGGTGATTCCAGTATTGTAACGATTCCGTCTATTTCAGGGTCATAGCTTTATGCTCGAATACTAGCAACAAAAATCCCGGATGGGTTCTACCTTCTAATGCTTTTACGTAATTCAGATCCCAACTCAACCCTTTCTTTAATTAATGAATGGGCAAAGGACAAGGGTACGTTCGGAAAACTTCGCCAATTATCGGCTATTGTCGGCATACATATCGTGCGCAGGGAGACAGGTTCTAAACTTTGAGTTTATGATCTTAACCGGGATCACTTTTGGTTTATCTTTCACTTAAGTTAGTTTACCAAATATTGTTGAAGTGGCCATATGAGAATCAGCCTGAATTTTAATCCAGTGTTAGTTTAGGACTGTAAAACTATAAGCCGTCATTGGTTTCATGAACTTGTTACAAAGGTTAATGAAAATTAGATTTCTATATAAGTAACCTACGTGAACCAATATTTATCTATATGGCAACAGCCTGAAATTAGCAATAAGTATTTAAACTAGTTCACACACTAGTCATAACAGTAAATTATTCATTTCATTAACCCTTTCTTCTTTTTTACTTCTTGGTACTGAGTACAGGTCTTCTCTCAGAATAAGAGGGCTTACCTAAGAGGGGTTAGGCTATTCACTATGCTGACCTAGCGCAGGTTCAACAAAAATATTTCAGGCATGTTATTTCTTCACAATGTTTTCCTTCACCGTATATCGAGTAGAAGTCTATTCGAATATTTTTTTACAAGGACGGTTAAATAAAAAAATAAAAGGAAAGATGCTTATAAAGCTCTATGCTTACAGGACTTTCGAAATTAATAAAATCTTGTGTTTGCAAGCGTTGCACCTATCGCTTTTGAAAATGAGTAGGATGGCAAGGCATAGGCAAGTAGGATTTCCAAATTTTTTTAAAGTAGCTTAAAGTTTAAACATTTTACAAATATCCGATAATGGTAACGGTTCATTCCATATTAAATAGGACCTAATGCATATTGGTGAACTGTGTGTGAATACACATGATCTGCCTCAAATCCTGAACCCTTTCACAACACTTTTGCCTAATCCTTTGAGGAAAAATATGCGTCAGGGATGGGTATTTTTTAAATTTATTCAGATAACCCTTATCCTTTTCACATGGCTATCATTGACTCTAGAAATGTTTTATTGAAAAGTAATTTATTTTCTTTTTACCAAAAAATGACATTGTTCCCTGTCCTTTCTTACCCAAGCTACCCATAGTTTGGTCCTAAGAGACGCAAAATAGTTGGTATCCTTCTTGGCGTAAAAGGGAAATGTCCTAATGGATTTTACACCCGACCTTCAAATATAGATCTTGACAAAGTTCTATATATACTATTATTTCTGTGACTTTACGATCAAAATTTCTCCTAATTTAAGCGATTTTCTTTCGTATGCGGTTGTACTAAGAGTTGATTTGAAAGTAAATTATTTTGTAATGTTTGCCAAATAATGTTGGCAAGACATCGATCATAGGAAGCCATTTATTTACTTGTGAGCTTTGGTTGTATTTCTATTAAAGATATCGTTTGACTTTGCCTTGTCATTTATCACGTTTTATTGAGTGTTTATTTTCGCGGAAGTAGTATAGAATATGTACATTATGATTTCCAGAATTTTTGTTACCTAGCAGAAGTACTTGTTTATCTTTTACTTTTTTGTATAATATACTTAATATAATTTACATTCTCTAAATGATAAAATTAGTTTTATTTTTATCTACATCAACACCAAGACCTAGAAGTAATAACTTCATATAAATATACCAGCATGGTTTAAACAGTATAATTCAGTTAATCCCAAAATGAGCTCATTTACTGCAGGTTCAAAACTTATACGTTGGTCATATTCAAAGTTTTTAATGTTTAAAGTGCCTAAATGTAATAAGTTTAAGTTGCAAATTACTGAAACTTTTGCGCAATGGGAATAGGAGACTTTCCATGTATCTAGAACTAGATTATAGAGGTACGTGATATTATTTTTATGTATTATAGCTATGATTCTCAGATGAAACAAATGATAACGATTTCGGCTCTTTGAATTGTATTCAGTTCTATTGTCATGAACGGAAGATTAATTTAAATTAAGAGAATTGAGAAAACATGGAATCCGCCATCATGAAGTGGCGGACATATGGAAATTATTATAATACTAGCTGGCCTGACAGACGTTGTCCTCTCCAAGTTTCAACTAACTACCTCGAAAAATCTCATATAAAAAAGGAAAACGATAGAAATGGATTGTGTTATTGATTCTCAAAACTAAAAATCTAATTTGGGGGACCCCAAATTAGTTTTTTTTTGCAAAAATAAGCAGACACGGCTCACATTCATTCTTATTATAATTATGTAAGATTATGTATTGCAAATTACATTGCGACTAGATCCGGTGTATCTAAAATTTCGACTCAATCACAGTTTGTAAATTTTGATGGACAACTTAACATACATACGAACAGTTTAAGCCAAATAAAAGCTTGTAAAACGGTAGGTCTCTGTTGTAGTATTTTAGGGTAGTGCCACCGTATTGCCAAATTCAGAACATATTCATATTCGCTTAGCAATAATGTGCTATTATTATTGTGTTTCGGTTTGAAGGGCTTGAGTTAAATTACTGGGCAGGTGAAACTGAACAACTGACATCTCAAGATGACAAAATGATACTACTGACATTGCTGGGGTCTATAGGCTGCGACTGTCACTTGCCAATTAGCGGAGTGATTGTTTGTTATCATATTACAATTAAAAATACATTGTATAGAAGTCTAATTTTAGTGATAACTAAAACTAGATCACTCGCCACCTTGTATATTGTTTCAAGCTGAAATATGGGAAATATGAATCCTAACACGATCAGCTTTCTATTTCCCCTAATTAATAGAATTTCGCAGGTAATTAACAGAACAAGCCACAGCATACAGCTTCTCCAATATTGCTATATTAATTAAAACCTATTGCTAATGCGCTTTGATATGCATGAGCCTGCTTGAATTAATTAAAGAGCTACTTCGATAGATGTCTGAAAACTATAATTATTAGTGAAAGTTCCAATAATATTAATTGGTTATTGGAAATTAGGGAATAAAATTGCCTATATTATTTACCATAAGTTTCATTCTCAGACTAGTACCTACAATAGGTTTGGTTCGATATTAATTTTGGAGATATCTGGTTTTAGTACAAATGAAAAGAGTGTTAGCACTAGCATTTGACAAAACATAATAAAATAAGGAAGAGTTTGTGTTCGTTGCTCATGATTGATACGTAGGAAAGAGGGACAAAAACACATGAGTTCACCTTTGATAAGAAAAACTTTAAAACAAGAAATAAAAATTCTAATAAATACCAAAACCTGTATTTGGAATTATTTGTATTTACGCACACATACCATCACGCCTGTATTCCCCGAAGGGTTAGGCAGAGGCGTACTAATGTACACCCACAGTTCGCCGGTGTGTTTACGCACACATTTGCCTATTTAAACAACTTCCAAAATACAATGAATGTGGCATGTGGTGACTCGTTGCAAGTGGCAGTCTATAGTTTCTGCCTACCCCTGTGGGAGAAAGGCGTGAGTGTATGTATGTATGTATGTATTAAATTGAAACTTCAAACTTTACGCGATTTTTCTAAGATTGTGACGAGTTCACGATATTTACATCCTACGCCGAAGTAAATTTGGTTTTCGTGAACGCAATCAAAATGTAGCTAGTGAAATGTGTGTAACGTTTACCGGGATCAGAATCAACAACTAAACTGGGTTAAGAATAACTTAGTTTTATTGAACTGAGTTTTTAATGAGAACGGTGAAATTGGTCCTTAGCGACGAATTTGGACACAAAGTCGCGATAGTTAAATTTAGGCTAAGTATTGCTGTTACCTTTGGGAATAAAAACCTTTATAAATTTTTTTTTCTAAGAGTTGTGGTTAACGGGAAATAAGATAATAAATTTTACATGGCCATTGAGCGATACACATTAGGGTTTATTGCTCAATGGAGCGAGAGGCGCAAAGTACATTATAATATACGCGAGAGGGTTTTAGCTCAGTAATAAATGTTGCTATAGAATCGAATAATGAAATTATTCACTTAAAGTTATTTATTTTAGATGAAAAAGTTTCTTTTTTTAGAACCTTGCCCTTGCCCACACTAGAATTTTCTTCTGTATCGTGAGTAACACAAATTATCACATACATAAATGCCCAGACCCGGAACAACGAATCGAAACCACAACACGTGGCAACCAAATTAAAAAGAATAACGACTTTTTTTTTTTGTGTGCAAATCAGTATCACTGCAATCAATCACCTTTGTATGAACATATTAAAGACTAGCTTCTGCCCGCGACTTCGTCCGCGTAGCGTGATGATATCGCCTATAGCCTTCCTCAATAAATAGGCTAGCTAACACTGAAAGAATTTTTCATATCGGACCAGTAGTTACTGAGATTAGCGCGTTCAAGCAAACAAACAAACAAACAAACTCTTCAGCTCTATATATTAGTATATACATATATAGATAGATAGATATAGATTTGAATTTGAAGAAAACGAATGAAGACATACGCCGCTCGCCAATCTTATTATTGGCGAAGACAATCTTATCAGGTGCGTGGTACTCGCAACCAGCGCGTATGTATGAGACGATGTATGAATGTGGCAGAAGCAAAAGAAGTATGCAAGAATCGCCACTTGCAAAGACCGCCAATTGCTAGGCAGTCTATAGATTCTGCCTACTCCTGTGGGAGAAAGGCGTGAGTGTATGTACCTATTTATTTGAAGAAAATGTGGTTTTTGGTCGGTAAGTATCCGTCATACCCTGCCGCTTTTCCAGCTGGAAGACGATCCATGAGCCTTTTCCATACTAATAAAAAAAGATCTCCTCCAATGAGTTACATTTTACCCAGTCCTCGGATGAACGTCTTGTTTGAATTCTAAGATTGGTTGCTATGTATCGGTTATATCTATATCTATACTAATATATAAAGCTGAAGAGTTTGTTTGTCTGCTTGAACGCGCTAATCTCAGGAACTACTGGTCCGATTTGAAAAAATCTTTCAGTGTTAGATAGCCCATTTATTGCGGGAGGCTATAGACTATATATCATCAGGCTAACGCGGATGAAGTCGCGGGCAGAAGCTAGTTGTCAATATAATCGCTGCCAAAGATAGAGTACAACTATCAAAGCTGTTTACTATCAAATCTTGTTTATTTAACCGGACCACTTCATCTTCGTAGCAAGTAACAAGTCTGTCCCCAAGGTCGTGCGACTGCAAGTAATAGAGACGCGACTTCACCCTCCTAAGGGGTATACTGTACCTGATACTTCTACATCTGTGATTATGTTTTCAGAACTGTATTTTTATCTAGCTGGTTGTAGCTATTTAATGTATGTTGTCGTTAAAACATGTTGCACTTGTTGGTTCTTATAATATCTCTAGGTTAAGCAAAGTGGTTTTTTGATTTTTATTTTCTGTTTCCACCCAAAAAATCAACTCAGAGCACACAAATACTGGAACTGGGCGTATTCAATAAAATATCCTATGTATATCATATCAAAACTTATAAAAGTTCCGAAATATATTCAACTCCCTCATTAGCCTAGTGAAGCTTACTAGACTAATGAGGCAGTGGAATGCAGGCAGTGCCTAACCCATTCGGAGAATATAGGCGTGTTGGTGTGTTGTTATAATCCACTCACGAACTAATTACATAATCTCAGAAACTATAAACCGGATATAACTACTAGAAAATAGAGGACAAATGCTCAAAAGGAGGGTGTAAGAACGTATAACACTGAATCTAATAAAATCTATACCTCTATATATATCTATATATATCTATATATATAAAAGAAAGTCGTGTTAGTTACTTCATTTATAACTCAAGAACGGCTGAACCGATTTGGCTGTAATATAGATAAAAGAAAGTCGTGTTAGTTACTTCATTTATAACTCAAGAACGGCTGAACCGATTTGGCTGAAAATTGGTGGAGAGGTAGCTTAGAACCAGGAGACGGACATAGGATACTTTTTATCCTGTTCCCGTGGGATGTGATGACAGACCGAATTCCACGGGGGCGAAGCCGCGGGCAGAAGCTAGTACTAATATATAAAGCTGAAGTTAGTTTGTTTGTTTGCTTGAACGCGCTAATCTCAGGAACTACTAGTCCGATTTGAAAAAATATTTCAGTGTTAGATAGCCCATTTATTGAGGAAGGCTATAGGCTATATATAATAACGCCATGACTAAGTAATTATTCCACGCAGACGAAGTCGCGGGCGGAAGCTAGTACTAGAATAACATGAGTCATCATAATTATCAGCTGCTCGCTTTCATCCCAATATACTTGAAGTTGACGGAAAAAGTCTTGGTTTCATACGTATTATTTGGTCTCCAGTATCATGAGCCAGTAACTAGTGTTATCATTATAAAACTATCACAAATTTGGTCATCACTAGACGAAAAAGAACCCTCTATCTTTTAAATAAAGTACACAATTTCATCTTCATACAACACCTAGTACACAAACTGTCTCCAAGGTCTTACGTCTGTGTAGCATAGCCAGGCTCCGTAGCATCCCCTGAGGGGCTCACGTTAAGAGAACACGTCACACGGTGTTAACGCTGTAAGTCTTCCGAGAACCACTACATTATTTGTGCAGTGCAGCGCTCTGCGGTGTAGAATGTCAACTTCATTTATACTACTGAATACATTTTATTGCCTTTTCATGGAACATGCTATTAACTGACTTAAAACAGTGGTAGCCAAGTGATATCACCTTGGACTGCTAATGAAAGTGTATCTAGATTTATATGTATGTGGGTATGTATGTATGTTGACGTTTGACGATCTTTGTGGTCTAATGGTTCGAGTACCGGACTACTGATCACGAGGTCGTGGGTTCGATTCCCACAGGACACAAATAATTATGTGATGCATATACATAAGTGTTTGTGTTCGTCTGGGTGGTTCTTATGTATTATAAGTATGTATTTACAAAAAATCAAGTATATAATTATAAGTATTATATCAATTGTCTAGTACCCATAGTACAAGCTCTGCTTAGTTTGGGACTAGATGGTAAAAATGTCACAGAATATTTATTTATGTAACGAATAATCTCTAAAACTATTAGGCCGATTTCAAAAATTCTTTGAATGCTACATTATTTCAGATAAACATAGGCTGTAGAATATTTTGAAAAAAGTTAGGGATTTCTTCACCCGTGCGAAGCCGGGGCGGGCCGCTAGTAAATTATATACTTGGCGGATACGGCGGCTAATTTTTAGAATATATAATTTAGTTATATACAAAATGCCAGTGGCAGTATATGAGGAGCCGATTACGGTAATAAGGCTTAATGAGTGGCAATAAGCGTCCAGCATTAGGCGCTAATTAAAATACCTGAGCGCGCTCAGAGGCGGCAACACAAATGAAACTCTTTTGTGTTGCGACCTTCTTGTAATTATGTGACTGGAAAATGCAAGTTCTTCTAGCCTCTTGCAGTACTTCTTATGCTACTAGTTTGAGAATTAATCACTCTATACATATCAAGTTGTGTATCGTAGATTTATTCAGATATTAAATGATTCCAAGATTGTTCTCTGACGTGACAAATACATTGTATTTAAAGCGCCTGAAAAAAGTTTCCATCTTTACGTACGACGTAGGTACATACATAAAGGTCATTTTATTTTAGAAGTGTATCTATATATATAAAAGAAAGTCGTGTTAGTTACACCATTTATAACTCAAGAACGACTGAACCGATTTGGCTGAAAATTGGTGGAGAGGTAGCTTAGAACCAGGAGGGCGGAATTCCACGGGGCGAAGCCGCGGGCAGAAGCTAGTATTATATATATTCATAGTGCTACAAGAAATTCCGGGCGGGGAAATGCTCGTAGAACTACTAGACACAGCATAGCATTTCTACACTACATTTTCATTGAAGTTCAGAACAGTTGTTGGTAGCCTGGACGGATTTTCTTGTACGTAGTCATTTAGTCGGGAGTTTCGAAAATGTAATTTAATCATTTCATGGTTACATTCGTCTAGAGTTTTTTATTTTGAATTTAATTGCACCATCGACTACATTTGATTTAAACATGAGAAGAAACTAAATATAAAGAACGCAAAAATAATGTCTTTTGGGAAACAAACAATACACTCCACATATTCCACTAATACTCAGGAATGTAAAAGAAAAGTCTCTAGATGGTTATTGGCTCAAAGTTACGATGAAACAGAAAACCTCTTAAAGTTATCACTTCTTTAATACACTACATCCACACATACACACCCCCTCAACACACACATCTTACTCTCACAACACTCACACAGACACATACATAGTGTGCTATTTTTAATTTCACTTCGCCTCATCACTGTTAAACAAAATTGCCAAGTCATAGGTACAGTGTAACTATTATGTATATCATAATTTTATGAATGCGAGAATGCTGGTACCCATAACACAAGTAAAATCTTTCTTTGGGTACAGGGTGAGTTCATACAAATGCTGCATGATGCTATATTGTTTCTCCGTGCATTTATGGTGCTTGTAAGTGTTTGGTTGTACATCCATTTTGAGTCAAATAAATTATTTATGATTTATTTATAATAGATCGTAATACAAAAGTTTTATCAACAATATCCAATGGGCCGACTTCGTTTGTCAGTCTGTTTTTACGTGACAGGGTAAACTAAGATCTTTTCGGCAAACTTTGGGAGAAATCCTAACTTGCTTATACAAGTTTGTAAACTATTGTACTTTGTAATGTTATTTGAGAATAAAAGTTAGAACTGCGTACTACCTTCTACTGATATGAAACATTTTTGTGAATAAATTATATGATAAAGATGGTGCCTTTACTAGGTTTACAGCCGAGGCCTTAAGCTCTACTAGTGAGTAAAGTAGATTACAAAAAAATTGAGTACGTGATTAATAAACTTGTAATTTTACCCGAAAGCATGAAAAACAATTGGTCTTTTAGACCTGTTAGACCCACATCTAAAGTGGCTCTAGTGGGTCTAAAAGACCAAAATTTCCATTATCGACATGTATGTAACTATGAAGAGAAAGGAATTTGAACAAGACAGCTAAATTAACAGGCAATTCGAGGTAGTATCAGCTGTCACAAGTGATTGATACGTGGACATATAGAGAGAGGGATTGGGCCGCAGCTGAAGATTGTACATGAAGAGCATTGTCCAACAAGGGTGTTACATAACAAAGTTAAGAAGTTTCACTTGGAAAACTTTTGTGATAGTTCTAGTGTAACAGAATTTTAGTGCCAGGTAACTTAAGGCCCAGGTGTTATTGACTATAGAATTGTAGCGACATCTACCGCACTCATACGTTACCAATGAACAAATTCTGAATCGCGCAAGTGAAGTTTGCAATGAAACTTGGATATATACAACCGCCCGACATCAACCGGCCGTGCCCCGCCAGGCAAAACACTCGTCCGGTCAGAGGATCTTCCCTTTGGTTGGAGGGGCAGCAGACCTCGCTCCTCCACAGAACTATCATGATGTCGTTTTCCACACCGATGTAACCGATAAAGTGATGGAACATACTGATATCATGTAGGTATTGTCCAAGTGCTGGGCAAGATTTTCCACAGAGAATGAGAGCGATTAGGCTAAGTATAGCCCATCATGCAGGCCTTGTACGGTTTGCCAAACTTCTCACGATATCGAGAAAATGTTTCAAGCATTTGAACGCGCATGGTATTCTGAAAAGTCAGAGGTGCGTGAATATTCGAATTTGAGACCATTGACTTGTTAGTGTAATGGTCATATCGCTAGGCTTTCGCTGTTCTAATGCGGCCACTACACTATGCTCCTTGCGCTGCTCCTCGCGCTGCCGCAATTTGCCGCGATGTTGCCCTCTCTGTCCACACACTGCTCTACTCGCGCAATTAATCGCGACGCTCCTCACTTTGTCATTTGCCTTTATTGGACAATGGACGATGAAGCTGTGGCAGCGTGCGCGCTATGCATTTTTAGTATAGCTAACTATATAAAGATCGTAAAAAGAAATATACATCGTCGTCGTCGTCCTCGCCAACGGAGATGGTGGATCACATCTATTCATGCGGACTGCGACCGCGCGATTATATGGCCAGCCACTTGCGCTCGTATTGCCGGTCCTTTGACTCGCGCGCAAAAAACCGACAAAATAGGGAGCAGTGGGCACTATGAGGAGCAGGACGTGCGGCATGACGAATAATGTTGCCACACAATGTCATTGCCTCCTTTTCACGCTACTTCCCGTGCTACTCGTCGAGTGTGTGGCAGGCCCATAAAGAACATACAATATCGAAGAGCTCTCATATTGAAAGTTTTATCGGAGTTGTGCCTACTACTTAGAAAGAGACTTCCACTTCTAGTTTAGTCCAATTTACATAGGGTCAGCGCTTGATTTTATTATATCCATAACGTTCGTATGAGCCATCACTTACTTTTTCACAACTTCATGTTATTTCAATTAACAGGAAGTTATGCCACTCTACACATTATATAACATCATCTCTCTCTCCATCTACAAATGATTGCGGTTTTGATAAGATAAATTATTATTCTACATATAATGATTAATTATCTTCGTTTTATTTGAAATCATTTTTTCCGAGTAATTATATCTATTTGAAATACACATTGAAAACAATACGTGAATTTTCTGTGCTTTTTGTTATATAGCGACACAGGCAAAAAATCATCAGTAATAGATACAAATAGAGCTACTTTAGGGAATACACTATCGGGTATTCCTTTCGTATTTGTTTGTATTACTTTCGTCCCTTGGTAGTAATGTGGTACCCAGTATTGTTATTATTTTGTGGAAGGAAATGCGATATTATTTTCTTTTCGAAATGAAATGTCAAGCCGAGCTGACGAGGATTTTGATGATGTTAGGTCTACATTTAGCATTTACTATTAAATAAAATCCCAATATCTATATCATCTACATCGAATATTTTTTTTTTAATTTAAGAGCTCAGCTCTTGTCGGTGGAGCAAACGCCACTGTTCTCTATCTTCTGCTTTCCGTTTTACCTCTTGATACGACTCGATCGCAATCCTTTCCTTCACTTGTTCCACAAAACTTCGTCTAGGTCTACCCCTTCCTCGTTTTTCTCTCGAAATATTAGTTTCGAAATATTATTAGACCCAATTTGTATGACTAGTGAACAATGTTCTGTTGAATGTAACAAAGTCAGGTATCATAAATATGTCTAGACTAGATGAATAGGGGCAGGCATTGTAGTCGCCGGAGCATCCATCACGCAACACTGCTGCTGTCCCGGTGGAAATCAGCCGCGAGTTTCAAATAGGCCTCATATCCTCTCGAGACTATTATTGTATGGAGGAAACATTGTTCCTGAATTCCATTGTATTTGTTGGAAAAAATAGGTTGTAATTATTAATAGCTAAGAGCATTAGTTTTGAAACATAATATTCTATCATGTCTGAATTTCCCGAAGAGTTTTGCAAACATACATACCATCACGCCTGTATTCCCCGAAGGGTTAGGCAGAGGCGTACTAATGTACACCCACAGTTCACCGGTATGTTTAGGTCCCATGTAATAGGGGGCGAGCCTATTGCCATTAACCGGGCACAAATTCCTAACTCCGAGTTGCTACTGGGAATTTCATAGAAAAACCCAATAACACTTTGCTCGACCTGGGAATCGAACCCAGGACCTCTAGCGTAGCAGTCGCGGTCAGGACCACTTGGCTATTGAGGCAGTTTGGCAAAGGTATTCTAATATACATCCACAAAACTCTGTATCAAATAGCAGGGTTCTTAGCGTACTTAATCGCAATAAACTCACTCTTGGGGCAGTTTTACCCTCGGGAAGACAATTAAAAAAAAATATACATCCACAGTTTGCCGGTATGTTTAGGTCTCATGTAATAGGGGGCGAGCCTGTTGTCATTAACAGGGAAAAATTTCTCCGAGCTGAAAAAAAAATGCAAATCCCAATAACATTGCTCAATGTAGGAATCGAACCCAGGACCTCAAGCGTAGCAATCGATTATGTACTATAGTTAGTTTTAAGTAATTAATGCCTTATTAGTCTAGTGATTACAATCGCTCGAGTGTCTCGGCTTCGATTTCTAGGTTGAGCATAACGTTATTGCGAAATTCTAATTTGCAGTTCGGAGTTTAGATTAGTACCCTGTTTTCGGCAGTGGGCTCGCTCTTTATATAGTACCTAAAATAGAAAGTCAGTATAACTCTGCTGCTGATCTTTCAGGGATACAGGCGTGATGGTATGTTGTGTTATTATAAGCAAAACCAATTTTTATGAAGGTAGTTTCACCCCTTTGTATTGTGAAAGCGAGGACACAACAGGTGTTACTCCGTATATCATAACTCACGGTAACTGTGTAGAACCGTTTTATTACATAAGTTTGGTTTCACGTGATATAAGGAAACTTTCAAAGAGTAGTATGAAATTGCGATCACATTAATTTAGTCACACAATCATATATACTATTTAGATGACGACATATTTGGCGTAGCAGCTGAGTAATCGGCTTCTGCGCCACGTGTTGTGGGTTCGATCCCTACACGGAGCCAATATTTGTAAGACCTACAGGTATACTGATTTCTGACACTTACGCGAATATTAGACATTGAAATAAAACTATTTTTTACGGATTTTATCGCGTTGTATTAATATTATTTAGTTCCCGACGTTTCGGATCCTTTACAGCATCCATGGTCACGGGTAGACTCTACCCGTAAAATCGATAAAATCCGAAAAAAATGATTTACCTATTTCAAGACCTACAGGTAGTTGTTCCGGGTCTCGGCATTTCTGTTTGTGATAAAAAAATATATATATTCTGTGTTGGAATTGTGTAAATATATACTACGATTTCTCCCTCTCCTTTCCTTTTTGATACCTATTGTAATAATAAATATTTCATAATATTTATGGTCTGTAGTATAGTGGAACGTATTGCATCAAGCATCGCGAATACATTCTTATTCTTATTGGCTTAACAAGTTATAAGTTTTAACTTGAACGACATTTTCCTAACAAGTTCCGAGTCGGGACCAGCCAAGTTGTTCGATCGCCTAGCTATTTACTTCTGCGGCAATCTTCGCGGGTATTACTTTGCAAGTATGTCGAGGTCTCTAAGTATTTATAAAAACGGTCAAGTTGGTAATAGGTTTCTAAAATGCATAGGCAACTTGCATATTTTTGAAGTGAAAACTTCGTTAGCGGCGCTGTGCACTTTTTGGATGGGGAAAAATTTTTAATCTCGCGACAGATCACGTGACCATAAGACAGATACGTGACCCTGATCGAAAAACTGTTACAATTGTAATGTCATATAAATTGTCATGTTTGTGTACGATAGCGCAATAAATGAATATTGTATTTTACCACATAAATGATAGTACTTTTATACTTATAATTAAAGCAATTCGTGCGAAATTATGCCCTAAACATTCCAAAATATCATAAATGCACAACGTTAATATTCAAGTTTTCACTTGTACCGGCACTCCCGGAGTGCAACCCGTTGACTAGCGACCTGCCCGCGGTTTCACCCGCGCTGCCCCGTCCCTAAGATTCGTAGCGTGATGTTAAATAGCTTAAAACCTTCCTCTTGAATCAATCTATCTATTAAAAAAAAACCGCATCAAAATCCGTTGCGTAGTTTTAAAGATCTAAGCATACATAGGGACAGACAGCGGGAAGCGACTTTGTTTTATAATATGTAGTGATAGGCTTGCATTTACTATCTCATCTTATATTAAGTCGGCCATATGCCGACGATGGAGCAGGCTTGAGAAGGAATCCATTGTGACGTGACTTCCAGGTTACACGTAATCGGAAACACGGACTCTGTTTCTATCCAAAAACTTTTACAAACTTTGTATGAGAAAGGAGGAAACAACGCTTTGTAAGTGTCGGTAGAATAGCTACCATATGGGGGGCGTAATGCCAATAATGAAAAAGACTTGGAGGAATTAAATATTTTTAAGTAAGCAACTTTATTTATGAATTCATCACTATTTTAAATATTTAAATGGTAATAACTTCCTCAGAGGCATGTAAGTGAGTTTGTTTCAGGGCTTTCAATAAAACACACCTGTGCTTCGGCTGGGTATTCATGGAGAACTAAACATATTAAAGTAAACTAAAACAATCGGCACACGAATACAACATGCTACCGTCCTTTCAGAGTTGTTAAGTACCATGAACCTTTACCCGAAAAGTCCGTGATTCCTGAAGGATATGATGAATTATAGCTACTTTGACGTGGGAGAGCCATGCTTCGGCACGAATGGGCCGGCTCGACCGGAGCGATACTACGACCTCACAGAAAACAGGCGTGAAACAACGCTTGCGTTGTGTTTCGGCGCGTGAATGAGGTTACCGGAGGCCCAAACCCTTTTAAAAGGCGGGCAACGCACTTGTAACTCCTCTGGTGTTGCGGGTGTCCATGGGCGGCGGTTATCGCTTACCATCAGGTGATCCGTCTGCTCGTTGGCTCCCCTATCCGATAAAAAAAAACTACACAAGAACTAGTTTCAGGATTCTGCAATATTTCTGATTAGAGTATGCATACACCGTCTCTTTCCACACCACCATATGCAAGTGGATCACAATAATAATCACTCCGATTAAAAGAAGCACTCCGATTAAAAGAAGCTCATGTCAGTTACGAAATATTCCATCTACTCTTATAAGTTAGAGGAAAAATATAATGAAACCTCTTAAGTGTGACGACGGTGTCTGTGGTTTAGTGGTTCGAGTACCGGACTGCTGACCATGAGGTCGTGGGTTCGATTCCCACAAGACACAAATATTTATGTGATGAATATAAGTGTTTGTGTTCGTCTGGGTGTTTCTTATGTATTATAAGTATGTATTAAAAAAAAGTATATAAGTATTATATCCATCTCTAGCACCCATAGTACAAGCTCTGCTTAGTTTGGGACTAGATGGTGCTGTGTAAAATGTCGCAGAATATTTATTTATTTATATCTAAATAGAAAAAAATGGCAACAAAAAGGTTATCATCATTTTTAGCCTTTTACTCGTATTTAGTTCATCATGCATAGGTAGTGCAGTTTGACAGTCATCACTATTTCGAAGTTCCCTTTATCCTGAGTCAGTCATAGCGTCTCAATATTATGGTATGAACAGGTTACTTTTTGAGCGTTTTAGTGAAGTCGGATAATTATGTCCCTCCATATTTTCTGCTTGTTGGATATCCGATAACCTATTACCATAGATTCTATTTATATTTTCCATAAAATAAACACTACTGTTTAATTATGTTTCATTTCCAAGGATTTGGCAATAAAAGAAAAAATACAAAGTAATAAAGCCGTTATCTTCGCTCGTAAGTCGTAATTTACGACTTTTAAAGTCTACTGAGGGTTCATTGAGGTTTTATGATCTCCGTGGGCGAAGCGTTTGTGACTTATCATTACATCGACTTTATATACATGCAATGCGACTTTAAAATGTAAATTGGCTGAGAAATGAGGTCGATAATCGCCTTACTTCCTTTCTGGAGAAAACATTTTTTCTATATTTTTGGAAATGGTTGTCCATGAGATAAATATCTCATAAATTAAAATTATGCCCATCCATCCATTTAAATACTGTAATAATTTTTCATCTCCAGCAAGTACATATTATATTTTCCATCAATATATATGTACGTGCTAATATTATTTTTAAGGTAGGTTAGGTCACTCTGTCTATCTGTTCATTTATGACGTTTTTACGCTTAAATCCAAAGCACGTACGTTGGACTTTTCGAAGTCATGTGCGCATTAATAAACATAATTATTACGCACTTAACGGCGAAGGAAAACATCGTGAAGAATCCTGCGTGCCTGAGAGATATTCTCGATGGCGTGTGAAGTCTGCCAACTCGTACCTGGCCAGCGTGGTGCACTATAGACTAATGCCTCTAAGAATAGTAAGTAAGTAGATTGATTTGTTAGTCAGTTACATAGGTAAAATTCGTGCCTACGGCGTAGCAATAAGCGTAGTTGATGCGTAGCATGCTACGCTTTTTACCTTTGTTTGCTACGAATGAAGGGCTACGAATTTAGTTATGTATTTTGATCTGAATTTGGTACAGTATAGAATTGTGATCAAGATATAATGACTGCGTCATTGATCTAAATGTCGCGAGCTTAGCTGGGTCTCTTAACTCTTGGAATTGCGATCAAGTGAATAGTTCTGGGTTTATTCTATTATGGAGTTTTTTATCAGTAGACTAGCTGACCTGGCAGACGTTGTCCTCTGCAAGTTTCAACTACCTCGAAAAATCTCATAGAAAAAAGGATTCTGGTTTTCCATATTTTTAATACACTTAGCGCCATTTACCTCTAAATACCTTATTTCTGACCTTTATATTACTACATACCGGCGAACTGTGGGTGTACATTAGTACCCCTCTGCCTAACCCTTCGGGGAATACGGGCGTGATGGTATGTTATGTTATGTTATATTATTACATTTCAAAAATTTGTTCACATGGTATTGCCGTGAAACATGGAAATATAAACAGACTTACAGATAAAAATCTCAAATAACTGTTTCGGCATCAGTAAAGATCGCACGCTGCAATTATCCATTTATTTATTTAGTATACATACATACGTTGTATAGGATGTTATGTTGTATAATATTCATAAACAATCATAATCTAATTTATCTTTCAATTTTCACAAAGTAGTAAGGTCAAAACATGCATTGTGACAATAACGAACGACGCGACATTTTAATAGCACATTACTTCGACGCCATCTTAAGCTGATTTCGGGCATAAAACAAAATGGCTCGCTTGAGGCATTCAGTACCAGCGAAATATTTTCTTCGTACTATGTATTGCCTTATCTTTTTGTGTCACTGGTTCTTTGGGGATGTAAGTCTCTATTAAACTGGGCCTGTGGTCATTTTAGACAAACGGTACATGTTATAAGATAGCAGAAAGCATAAAAATCTAGTTTAGGCCTAAAAAAATACTTAATGGTAAATGTCTTGTGACTTTCATTAGTCACTTCACTAGCATAGAATTTCTAGCGTAGCATTCGTGCTTAGGACTACTTAGTCCTAAGCACGAATGCTACGCTAGAAATTCTTGATTCGACTCCCAGGTCAAGCAAAGCGTTATATGGATTTCTATTTCCTTCAATTATTCAAATCAAAATAGGTACCAAATTACCTTAATATACAGCCGAAATAATAGTCCGAGAAACAGAAAAGAAACACAAAGGGAATCACTAAAACTAATAATACCCTCGAGAGTACCTCAGTGCTGATCTAATAATGAGTCAGTTTATATAAACGATTAACAGATGGGTTTAGTATTCGAGACTGAAATAATACATTTACTCTCATGTAAGATATAAGAGGTCTCAAGACTATAAGGGTATCAGTCGTTATAAAATTACGCAACGAATTTCACTCATGAACCAAGACCTCTTGCTCAGCAGTTGTGATTACTAGACACTAGACTAATGAGTCAGTCAATTTAGAAACGATACAAATTAAAAATGGGCCGTACTCTTGAATGGACTTTTGAAATTATTAGCTTTGAATTCGCTCGAGCTTCAATTAAAATTCTCCTAAGTAAGAAATTTCTTACTTTATACCAGCTCCGGCTTCGTAAAAATTATTGTTAACACATTTTATCGCTTATGTTCATCTTAGGGATAATGTAGGATTTTAATGGTGAAAGATTTTTACAATTTGGTCCAGAAATTTCAGAGCCCATTCAATGCAAACAAACAATCAAATCTTTCCTCTTTATAATATTAGTTTAGATTATAAAGTGAAGCGACATCTAACACGCAAAATTCAACACTACGACGGTCAAATCCTGAATTGCGCAAGTGAAGTTTGCAACGCAGGTTACTTAAATACAACCGCCCGACAATAATTATTGTTGGGCCGTTGCCTGCCAAGCAAAACACCCGCCTGCAGGCTTACTCTTGAACTCAATTTCGATAGATCGACATTGGAATTATGACGTTTCGTCAAGATTCGTACTCTTGAATGCGAAACTAGCGCCATATTGTTTCTACAATATATTGAGCGGTTATTGAGTGAACTAAATTCGATTGGGATTGAATTACCGTTAAAAAACGTTACTGGTTAATTTTCGTAGTGGAACATCACTCGAGCGGCTAGTAGTTTAGCTATCTTCGTATCAACTCAATCGTAATCCAATCTAAATCCCAATTTAATCCAATCTTAATGGATTTGTTTTGAGTACGAAATCGCCTGACAGTCAAATTTCCATTGGAATCGGATTGTGTTTGGATCGGAATTGGATTATTTTCAAGAGTAAGCCTGCTGGTCGGTGGATCCTCCAACCTAACTCGAGTACACCTCGCCCTCCACAGAAATGATACCGATCTTAAAAAGGCTTTTTCTATTCTAGGATGATAAAGGGTACAAAATATTTAAATATATATCTTAAGCAACGTTGCTATCTTATACCAAACAAATAAAAAACAAGTGTGGGTAGATTTAAGAAAACTGATGTTTTGTATTCCATTCTTTCCAGTTTCTTATTCAAAGGGTGAATACATCTTTGTGAGTTTTCTTTAGATATCGTAACACCATTTGTAACATTGTATACGTAAGTCTTTCTGCAAAAAGCTTAGATCACCGACCGCGACGTACGATTCAGACAAAGACGTTGTCTATTTTTACAAAGTTTTAAAAAAGATTCATCCTTTGTGTATAAAAAGTATTGTTTTCTATGGTACAATCAGATAATGTAGCTATTTGCTCGTTGATTATAAAATAATAATAAATAAAATAAAATTGTTTATTTCGTCAACTTAAAAGTGGTACAATTGCTGAGTTTGGAATCACCTTTTAAGCAAATTTTTGCTTGTGATAGGTGATTCCGCTCTTCCAAGTTACATTAGTGATGTTTAAGTATGAGAGACAAACACTGATTATTAAATTAACCTAAGCATGCAAATGATTTTTAAGGTGTTTAAAGACAAAGTATGAAGGAAATTAGAAGTGAATGATATAAGCCGGTGATTATGTAGGAGGGTAAGCGCGTATGTGTGAGAAGGTGTGTGTTCGGTCTTGAATGAGTGTGTGTGTGTGTTTGAGATGGTGTAAATGAGTGTGTGAGAATGTAGGTTTGTGAAAAATTTTGAGCCAGCCCTAAGTCTATGTTTTGGGATCGGAAGATACTGCATTACAATATCTTCCGCTAATTAACGGAGTGTAAGTAATAATATTAACTGATGCTTTGTAGTATGGACTCGACTTCTTCGTAGCTTAGGGTTGTTAACCATTGGGTGAGGGTCTTTTTACAGTCGTGGTAAGTCAGAGGGTAGATGGTATGTTCTTTATTCAATTTATTGTAGATATGAGAAGATTGCCATGTATATTGTCTTGCGGCAAATAAAGTTTTGACCATTAATTGTGGCGCTACATTGTTCTTCCTCCTAGTTTTAGTTTTAGAAGAGACAAAGGTAAGAGATTTGTGTTTTTTTAGAGCAATCAGAAGAACATTTAGTTTCCTGACTGACAACAGGTTAGACGTTAAATAAAGGTCTGCTGTGGGGAATGTGAGTGGTTTAAAGAACATGACCTTTAATAGGGCTCGTTGGGCCCGCTCTAGTTCTAGAAATTTCATCTTTGTAGCACCACCCCATACTGGCAAACAGTACGTTAGAACTGACTGACCCAGCGAGACGTATATTTGATGTAAAAGATTATGTGAATATAATTTTATTAATATATTCATATGATTATATGAATATATTAATAAAATTATTAAGTTAATAACTGCCTCACTAGTCTATTGGTCTCAAACGCGACAGCTACGATAGAGGTTCCGGGTTCGAGCAAAGTGTTATTGGGTTTCCTATGAAATTCTCAGTAGCAGTTCGGAGTTTGAGATTTGTGCCCGGATAATGGCAATAGGCTCCCTATTACATGGGACCTAAACATACCGGCGAACTATGGGTGTACATTAGTACACCTCTCTGCCTGCTAATCCGCCTCTGCCTAACCCTTCAGGAATAACAGGTGTGATGGTACGTTATTAATAAGTTGCCTAGTAGCAGCCTAGATGACTTAATATGATTATTTTTATGCCTCATGGAAAAGTCGATCATGCATAGTGTCGATCCACAAAAACAAAATCAAAATTGACACCGGACATACTAACACCCCCAGACCTCATTATAAAGCTCGTGGACGAGCTGTTAGGATCGGCCGCCGAACGCAGCTCAGAGTGGACGTGTGTCGAACTTACTAATAATTCCGTACCCTAAATTCTGTGATTGGCTGCGAGTTGTGATTTTTAAATCCTTGTCACTCCTTAAGTGTTTTTACCTGAGGACGCCTCCCAGTGGGCGGTCCTAGAACGGGATAGATACTGTTGTGCTTGTGACCCATCAAAAGTTGACACCTCAAGTGACTGTGATTGGTTGGATTTGAACCAGCGACGCTTGCCTTGGCGGTCGGCGAGTGACCCACCGCGCCGCCGTGTCATTCCGAGCGCGCGCTAAATTAGTTATACTGACCCCGTGCGGCTACGTCATCGACTGTGCTACGACGTGCACCAGTGCTACGAGCTACGCGCCTACGCCCCTGCTACGAGTCTTTGATCCGCTACGCCGTCAGAGCTAGTGATACAACCCAATATCAACTGTTTGACTTGTTCAACTGTATTGGCCATAATGTCGAAAATCCAGCGCACCCCGCCCAACTCTCCTCTAGTAAGTCTGAATACCCAAACACAATCGGAACCAGATATCAACTCCGCTGTTGCTATGAGTGGATTTGTAAACACTACACGTAACAAACGCCTACGTAATGATAACTCTCCGCAAGGCGGCCCTCCTACCAAATCAGCCAAGATGATTTACAGGAACCCTCCTTCTCTAAAACACTAGCGGAGCAAACTGTCTTAATGTCTAAACTCATGTCTGATGTTGCTGAAATAAAGTGCCAAAATGCGGCCATTCAAGCCACGAACGCCGCTATTAAGAAGTCAAACGAAGAGATTATTCAATCGATAAGTTTTCTCAACACGAAGTTTGAAGATATGAAGAAAGAGATAGAAGAACTAAAAAAAACACGGGATGCACAGCAAAGACATATTGAACATCTGGATAAAAAGATTATCGATCTACAGCTGAAATCACGCTCATCTGGAATTGAAATCCGTAATGTGCCTTACACAGACTCGGAAGATTGTGCCAGTCTTTCAAAAACTGTGATTAAGATAAGTGAGGTCCTGGGAACAACCATCAGTAACACCAATATACGAGACGTGTACCGCCTTCCTGGTAAACCCACAAATACCAACTCCCCTCGCCCTATTGTTGCTGAATTTGCTGCTGTAAGCACTAAGCAAACGATTGTTGCGGCAGTGCGCTCATTTAATAATGGGAAGGCTAAAGACCAGAAGCTCAACACCTCGCACATTGGAATGCCTGGTAAAATGCAACCTATTTTTATCGCCGAGCAGCTGCCTTTAAGTACAAGGAAACTTTATCACCTTGCCCGGGAATTTGCATCGAAGTACGCTTACAAGTTCTGCTGGGTTTCCAATGGCAATATTTTCCTGAGGAAGCTGGAAGGGGAGAAGCATATTCTGGTCAGCTCTGATCAGTCTCTTCAAAATCTCGAAGTTAAATGACTATATAACCCTTTTTACTTACGACTACATAATATATACTACTCCCTATGCGTTATATATTCACATTTTCGTACATTCAACACTTCAACCCCCTACCCAATTCTTACTTACACAATCACACACACTAAATCCTTATTAGATATTATTGTAAAGTATAAGCAACACATACATACTAACACTATCATACAACCATACACACTACACATAGTTCCCCTTAGAACTTCCCTAAACGTGCGATGCATCAAGAAACAGAATTTAAAACTAATCATAATTTGCATATGTAAGCCACTTTTGCTTTCTCCACTAATTTCTAATGGCTACAATTAATAATATAAATAGTGAGCTTGACTCTCTAACCACAGGTGTGTAGTATTGATGACTGCCTCGAGTATATAAAACCATATGATACTGACATAAAATTAATACATTTAAACATTCGTAGTATAAATAAAAATTTCAACGAACTACAGGTGCTGTTACACTTGACTAAAATTCCTTATGATGTTGTAATCCTGACCGAATGTTGGCTGAGTAAAGTCAATAACTTACCAATCTTGCAGGGTTATCAATCTTATTTAACTAACACTAACTCCAATCAGAATGACGGGATCGTAATATACGTTAAATTAGGTCTCCAGATATCAGTGTGGGAACCTCACTGTACGGGTGGCAACTTTCTCGTATGCGAAATAGATAATAAAAAAATAGCTATTGTAGCAGTCTACCGTTCCCCGTCTTACAATTCTAAAGAAAGCTTTGACAATTTCTTAGATAGTTTAGATGAGATTCATACAAAACTCTCCACCTGGCAAAATACTGTCCTGATTGGTGATTTAAATATCGATATAAAATCAAATTGTAGAAGCGATCGCAGCTTAGAATATTTAACCCTAAACCTATCCCATGGGCTGATTCCAACTCACCTGTTTCCCACGCGTCTTGCCAATTGCCTTGACCACTCGCTTGTGAAAAGTAACTTACCTGTCACCACCCTGGTTCTGGAGTCACACATAACTGATCACAGACCACTAGTCCTGGCAATTGAAAACACTAATCACAGACCCAAAACTTACCAATTTTCCACTCGAGTAAATTGCGACGCATTAAAGATAGAGCTAGAAACCACAGACTTCTCGCTCCTTTATAACATCCTCGAGCCTAATCTGTTAATGAACACATTTATATCCATATTACGCACAACTATCGCTAAACATTCTGTAGAAACTAAAACACCTAGAAAACTAAAAATTATAAAGCCTTGGATGACACCAGGGCTTTTAAAATGTATTAAAAACCGAGATAAACTACACGTTAAATCAAGAAATGCACCTGACAATCTAATCCTTAAATTAACCTACACTCGCTATCGAAATTTTTGTAATGGTTTACTCCGAAAACTTAGAATAGCATACGAGAAAAATGAGCTTGAGAAAGCAAAAAATAACCCAAGAGCCCTCTGGAAAACCATTAAAGAAATAACCAACAGTCATAAACTAAAATCTAGCCCAATTGAATTATTAAAAATGAAAGACAACCCCAAATCCTCTTTAAATAGTGTTTGTAACTTTTTTAGCAATGTTGGTAAAAACCTGGCGGATAAAATCTTATCGCAAACCAATACACCCTTAACTTTCGATGGCAGTCCTACCACTATGACTGAAAAAAATCCCCGTTTACCGCCATCCACCTCTCTCGTTTTGCTTGAGGTAGATGAGACTGAAGTTGAGTCCCTTATACTCCAACTACGCGATGATTGTGCGATTGGATGGGACGGAATCTCACCCAAAATATTGAAACAATCTCGTTCTATATTAGTCCCACCTTTAACGCATATCATTAATATATGTCTCCAAAAGGGTATTTTTCCGGATGCACTGAAGAGAGCCTTAGTTCATCCAATTCACAAGGGGGGGAACAGAAACTGTGTCAACAACTACAGACCCATCTCTGTATTAACTGCACTCTCGAAAGTCTTTGAGAGGGTCCTTTACAATCGACTGAGGAAATTCTTGGATAGATACCATATTATTGCAGACAATCAATACGGTTTTCGTTCGGGTGTATCAACGGAAGATGCAGTATTAGATCTGACGCAGGTAGTTGCTGAGAATCTTGATAGTAAAACCAAATGTCTAGGTATATTCTTGGACCTTTCTAAGGCATTTGACACAGTTTCTGTTCCGATACTCAGTTCAAAGTTGGAGCTGGTGGGGATCCGTGGTATAACCCTGGAAATTTTTAAAAATTACCTTCAGAACCGTACCCAACGAGTAAAGGCTGAGGAGCACCTAAGTGATGAGGAACCAGTATATTACGGCGTTCCCCAGGGAAGCATCTTGGGCCCAATTTTATTTCAAATTTATGTAAATGACCTATGTAATATGACCCTCACAAACGCCAAGATTTACGCCTACGCCGACGACACGGCAATTATTGTTAACGGACCTAGTTGGGATAGTGTCAAAAATAGCGCAGAGTTAGCATTAGCTAAGATAACAAAATGGTTGAATTCAAATCTATTAACCATAAATCTTAAAAAAACCTGCTACATTCCCTTCGCTTTACGGCAAAACAATCTGCCAGATCACACTTTTTCAATTATAGCTCATACATGCCCACAACTATCAACTTCTTGCCCTTGCTCGAAGCTTACGAGATCTGAGGATGTGAGGTATCTGGGTGTACAAATTGATGCAGGCTTGCGATGGGACAAACAAATTAATGTACTTATTACCAGGACCTTGAGGCTCATCCACACTTTTAAATCCCTTAGAAGCGCCGCTGACCTAGATACATTAAGGATGGTTTATTTCGCCTTGTGCCAATCGATCCTCAGCTATTGCATTGTTGTTTGGGGAGGTGCAACAAAAACCAACTTCCTGAGAATTGAAAGAGCTCAGCGAGCCATCCTCAAGGTAATGACTCGTAAGCCATACCGCTATCCTACTTCTCAACTTTATTTGGACTGTAGGGTTCTAACAGTTCGGCAACTTTATGTGCTTCAATCCATTCTCAGAAGACATCGTTCTGTCCCCCGCTCTAATCCTAACAAGCGCACCAATGTTCCACTGGGTACCAGTCACAAAACAGTCTTTGCTAAACACCAGTATTATATACTAAGTACATACATCTACAAAAAAATTCATAAAATACTAAACATAATAGACCTTAATAAGAATGAACTTAAATCGAAATTAACAAACTGGCTTCTTCAACAGGATTATTCAAAAACAGAATCTTTACTTACATTCATCGCATAAATTTCATCTTAAATCTCCCAAAATACCTAAATGCACAAACACACGCACTCGCATACACACGCCCAAATATACTACTAACAAACACACACACGCACACATACACACACCCACACACACACATACACATACACACACACATACACACACAAACGCTTACTGCATGGCTACAATTCTTTTTTATTTTTACATACTAATCCATTAAACCAGTTTTAACCTGTAAGCATCTATAAACTTAAAGGTAGATCGACACACTCTGCTTGTTGTAAAATTAAAATGTAATAATCTTTAGCCGAACACTGTCTCTTAAGATACAGGATACCCTAGTTTAAGAGGCAGGGTTTATCAGTTTTGTATACAGATTTTTCTAACCTACGCAAGCCCTACCAATTCACCAATTGTTTATAAGATTACTCTGTAATACCTCTACGTAATGGTTATATATCTGTTATTCTTGAAGCAATAAATTTATTTATTTATTTCTAATTTCAAACAGAATAGCCAGATATTGCTCATTAACGATCTATTTTAAAGTTTCTCGTAGAATTCCGGTTTGTCAACTGCTATTTAGATATCACCTCAGATCTACCACTGTAAATTTAAAGTATGTACGACTTATTTTTGACTGCCCGGCAACTGACTATATAAAACCTTCCTCATAAATCACTTTGTCTATTGGTAAAAACCGTATCAAAATCCGTTCAGTAGTTTTGTTAGTTGAGTTTATCGCAAACAGACCGACGCGGACTATTGTGCTCTGAATAGATGCCATACAAACAAGACTAGGAATTATGGTCAGTTAAAACTGGAAACAGTAAGTACCTACTTAGGTACCTACGTTTCTCCCCTCCACAAATTATTACGATTCAGCGAAGGTAAACCGGTGAATGAAAGGCCTGCCTGATGCTAAAATACCTTCCTAGTTGTTTAGCAGCGTTAGAGAACATTTTGAACTTAAAGTTATAGACCGTACCTACACTTGTAATGGTTTCAGAGTAACTACTCGTACAGTTGGCGCAAAATAACTTGAACCAAAATGGCGGATGCGCAGTAGTCGATTTTTAGTACATTTTGCACGCAAATGCACTGCGCAAACTTTCCCCCTCTCCGTTAGTTTTGGGTCAAGTTATTTTGCGCGAACTATACATGGGCCTTTGTGAACATAAATGTATAAAACAGTTCGGTTTTTTTTCCAGATTTAGGGAATTTGTACAAAAGTACAGTATTGTAATAAGCTTCTCCACTGGCTTATTTCTGTATAACTCTTTGACTTATAGTCAAAGGTATAACTAGATGCTATAGATTCCCGTAATACAAAAAATGATTGTCCACATTCAAAGGAAGTTGTATAACTTATCTTTTATAACAATATCAAATCAAATCTTGTTTGTAGAACTGGGAGAGACTTCCCCTAGATAATCTATTCCTCATCCTTTATGAGGAATAGGTTATCTGGCACTTCTCTGCACTTCGAACCAATGGGATCTTGTTCTTGTGCTTCCCAAAAGATCCCATTTGATCGAAGTGCACCGAGGCCTTGCTGCCTCAGCCCCACACAAGATAAGATAAGACACCGCGATATAGCAACGTGACATCAAATGTTTCGAGTGCTATCAAAATCTATTTTAACGCTTATTTCTCGGCAGAGGGACAGAGCATCCCTTTTCTATCCCCACCAAAAACTTTAAATCAGCTTAATGAATCCAGCATATCGCATAACGGTCCTGGCGCATAAGAAGATTTTGAAATCATTCAGATATTTATTGAAATGAAACAGCTTTACGGATTCTATCGCGTTATATTATCAAAAATCAAATCCCGACGTTTCGGACCCTTTACAGCGTCCATGGTCATGGGCAGACTGAGGAGTCGTGCGTCTTGTCGTTGTTATTATTAAGAGCTCCCCTCCATTAACCTTTTCACTTTAATATAATGCGATATAATCCGTAAAGTTGTTTTATTTCAATATGTCTAATATTCACGTAAGCTTCAGAAATCAGGATCATTATTTTTTATTCTTTGTTTTCACTAATATTAGTTACGTGTTCCTTATGACAGACAACGATAATAATTAATTACTGATTTCCATTAATTTATAAGAATATTTTTTTAATCTAATACGAACCCATTTGTAGTCTCAACGAACCAGAAACTGATTAAAAAACAATTTCACGCGTCCATCACTCCGATAAATCCGTCAGTGCATGTAGCGTTGAAGTGAAACCGGAAGCCAGATAGCAGCCATGTTGTCTCACACCGGAAGTGACGCGCCAACTGTAATGCGACCATGTGTATATTGCAACATACTTTGTTGGCTGTGAAACCGATATACGAGCTGTGTGCTGTGACAGGATGTACTGTTTTATTAAATATAAATTCTCCTCATAAAACAGTTATAAAAATAGGCAAAGGAATTTTCTTATTCATCCTTTAAATTAACTTTCGAAATAAATAAAAACTTTGTGAATTAACCTGCTATTTAAGTAGTTGATCATAGATGACGTAAATATAAACGTAAAATTAGGTGTAGTATATCGAAGATATACGCCAACAGTTTAAGCCTAATCTCTCGCATTCTGAGTGGAGACCCGTGGCCAGCAGTGGGATAGAAAAATGGGTTAATTATGTTATGTATGTTAGATATGTATATGCCAACAATATCCATTTTTTATGACAACATAACATAACATAACATACCATCACGCCTGTATTCCCCGAAGGATTAGGCAGAGGCGTACTAATGTACACCCACAGTTCGCCGGTATGTTTAGGTACCATGTAATAGGGGGCGAGCCTATTGCCATTAACCGGGCACAAATTCCTAACTCCGAGGTGCTACTGGGAATTTCATAGAAAAACCCAATAACACTTTGCTCGACCTGGGAATCGAACCCAGGACCTCTAGCGTAGCAGTCGCGGTCAGGACCACTTGGCTATTGAGGCAGTTAACCCATAAGTACTGAGATTTTTATAGAAATGGTCAATAAACTCCTAGACCTGGGTATCGAACCTATAATCTGTAGCAGTCGCCCTTACCATTAGGCTAATGAGCCAGTTGGTAGTATAAAAAAAAACTTCTCAGGGGTATTTACTAAAAAACTTTAGTTACACATTGTAAAAGAACTTGTTCCCGAGATCTCGTTGGAACTCGGCGTTGACCTTAATGGAAGCCAATTTGAAACTTTCCAATTGCTTCCATAGTTTTTTTAAGTAACTTTATGCACTGATCGCCACGGTATTGGCTCAATCCAATTACAGTTGGGAATAACTTATGCTAAAATTTTAATTGAAAAGTTCGTATCTAGCATCTCAGCTGTTTAGATTTATTCTCGTTAAATATGACGTAATTTTAGATATATACTATTTGATTTTGAATAGGTTTAGGTTCAGTTAAATTTCCCATTGGAAGTATCGTAAAATATCGATTATGAGTTATTTGTGAAATCAACTTGATATAATTATACTGCCTCGTTAGTCTAGTGGTCCCAAGTGCAACTGCTACGCTAGAGGTCCTGGGTTCGATTCCCAGGTCGAGCAAAGTGTTATTGGGTTTTTCTATGAAATTCTCAGTAGCAGCTCGGAGTTTGGAATTTGTGGCCGCTTAATGGCAATAGGCTCGCCCCCTATTACATGGGATCTAAGCATACCGGCGAATTGTGGGTGTACATTAGTGCACTAATAATAATATAGGCGTCTTGGTATGTTATATTAACTTGCTATAATTGTACATGTGTTTTATGACGTTACGTTAAAGGTATATTCAAAGTAAAACAAAATATACGTGACTCATTACAGAGGGCCATCTTTTATTTGTAACACGAAGCCTAATTAAAATTTCATATTCACAGCGAGAACCGTAACGACAAGCCTGAGGTGGGATGTAGTAATGGAGAAAGTGATTTTTTTATATATAATAATATTTAGCTTTTTTATTTGAATTTGCACTTTAATTAACTCTGTGTTAGCTAAAATGACAGGTTAATTGGATGGATTAGTAAAAGTAAAAAATGTATTATTTACAGGGTTGATGGTTAAATTTGTACGCCTTTCAATTACATTACCTATTTAATCACTTCCGACGCTGCTGCTGATATTCGCCTTATAAATTCCTTTCATTAATCGTCTTTCATTCATTCTGTCAACATGTAGTTGTAAGTAATTACCATAAACATTTATAATTACATACTGATAACGTAGCAGATGTAATAACATCAATGCTACGAGCGTAGCTCATGTGAAAACATCAATGCTACGAGCGTAGCTCATGTTATAAATCAATGCTACGAGCGTAGCTCATTTGAGAACATCAATGCTGCGAGCGTAGCTCATTTGAGAACATCAATGCTACGAGCGTAGCTCATGTTATAAATCAATGCTACGAGCGTAGCTCATTTGAGAATATCAACTTAAGCGTCGGTAGACTAATGGTTAGGGCGTTGGACTTGCCATCATGTGGTTTCCGGTTCGATACCCACCCATTGCACTACCAACGTGAACCCACTCGTAACACAAGCATTTTAGCTTAGCACGAGGGGTTAACAAGAATACTAGTAATGAGCGACGCACATTGCTAGTAAGCTTTTTTTTAAAAAAAATGCTACGAGCTTAGCTTATGTTATTAATTAATGCTACCAACAAAAGGTTTAGTTTGAATATTAAACATATCAATTTTAGGTTATTTAAAAAAAATAGCTTGAATCAGCAGGGTACGGAGTATCATATTATCTTGTGAACAAATTCGACTTAGAAATTGTTAACCTAATGTACTTATGTGCAACATGACACGAGGGCTAGCTAAATTGATCGAGCGTACATGAGATCAAGTAAGTGGATAATGTTGCCATATATCGGTTTTCTAGTTTATACCATAAGCCAATTTCATTAGTATTGCAACTTTATTACATTGCGGTATGCAGCGACAAAGTTTGTGTTCTGGAAAAAAAACGAACTGATAGTTTGGATATTAAACTTAACGAATTTTCCTTTTATCACCTTGACAAATAACATACCATTATACCTGTACTTCTGTAATTACTTTCTGTGTAAAATAAAAAATATTCGTCTAAAAAGAAGGTAACTCATCCATCGGTATCAGGATCCTAACTGCCGAAAGTCAGGGCTATAAAAGAAGAAACTTTTAGTATTGTTTCATCCTAGATATTTTTAATGCATCAATTAGCTTAGTCATATTATGTATCTACCTAGTTTACTTCCTTGTTTAAATACACAATGGTGTGTGCGTCTTGTCTATGCAAATAAATTTATTTTCTTTCTTTCTTTCTTTCTTCATACTCACAATATTGCTTGAAAATGATGGATTGACTGTTAGAACATACTCCACATGTTAGCTAGCTGCAATGTTCGTGTTTTTACACGATACCCACTATCGAACTTTCCAAACGGATTAATAAAACATTTCGGAACACGGTTTTTGTAACAGGGTTTAGTTATTTTTTTAACGGGTAAACGGGCTTGACAAGCTTGATTGTTTTAGCTGGCCCGACGGACGATGTCCTGTACAAATTTCAATAAATCGTACAATAGAAAATGTTTGTTCTATTATGATAGGTGGGTAAAATTTTAAACGTTTTATAATACCCGTTGATGGGGTGAATGGTGACAGTGGGCAGGGATGAATGTGAGAAAAGGGCAAAATTCCGACCATAAATAAAAAAGGGCAGGAAGATAATAATGGAAAATAAACCTGTGGCATTCGTTGCCACTATGATTCCCTTTACCAACTAATTGTTAATTTAGGACATAGGTATTAACAATTTTAGCAATTTTAGGTCAATTTTAGCCAGTTTGATGTTTTTTTACGAATTAAAGATAGACGATCTGAATAGCCAATGTGTGAGCATGACCTATGTAAGTAGAGCCGTTCAAGTTATATATAATAATATACAACATATAATAATAATAATAATTATTATTATATGTTTGTGTGTACGTGTTTGTTTTAAACATTATTCGGGAGAAAATCCTAGCGTGGGGCGAGATTATTATATAATAACAAAAAATAGCGAATTTCATTCAGAGGACTTGTAATTTCAAAACATAAAAAGTAATATAAAGTTTCATGTCAGCGCCGCGAGCAACTGCTAGCATGATCTCATTAAAATAAATTCATTATAATTTGACGTTTGTTTCTGTTGAAACTTTAAAACATCATAATTATTGTCATACTGCCTGTTACTATTCGATGCGCCGACCGTAAAATCTTTAATGGAGCATTTTAAATTAAATTGGTAATCTGGTTGATGCAGTATTTTACCGGATTATTTACTTGTCAATATTTCTCATGATGGAATCCGGAATAAAATCATTAGTGTTTCAATGATGTAGGTATTTCTCCAAGTTAATTGGAATAAGGAAGAAGAAGAAGAATAAAAAAAACAATGGAATGGAAGAAGGGTAGGGAGGTCTAGGGAGGTGTAGGGAGGTCCTGCAGTGGAACGACAAGGACTGAAAAAAAAATTTGAATAAGGGCACGAGGTAATACTAAAGGTCAATTGTCATTCAAAGGAAAGGCAAATCCGAACTCCGAGCTGCTACTCTTTATTGTACTTTTTTTCTCTTTCTATAATCTTGTTTTCCGTCTGGGACTCACTCCGGGACTGGTTGATGACCAGCGCCAAACAATGTCTGGCATATGCTGAACCAGATCCCTTTCAGCTTAACCCTGCGGCACTGTACTGTACTTTTCGGTGTTTTAATATACTAGGCCACTCAGAAAGTTTTGCGACAAAAAGTTTTTATGTATAAGACACTAGCCACTTGTAATAATTTTGAAAACTTCGATTATTTAAAAGTAAAAATACCACTGTTCGATTTTCAAATTTCCCTCCGCATTTTTTGGAGAGCCAAATCAAATTTTCTTGTCTCATAAAAAAATGGATCTGCATCGAAAACATTTTCGTGCAATGATTTTTATGATTTCAAATGTGACTTAAAACCTGATTGAGTCCTGAGTCTGAAGACTGGAAAAAATGTTTTGAAAATTGGTTCAGACGCATGAAACTTTTTATAGGGGCTGGTGGAGAGTTCTTTGAAAAAATATTTTTATTAAATAAAAATATTTTTTTATAGAAGTTAGTTTTTTAGTTTCTCAAAACTTTCTGATTGTCCCACGTATATATATTAACTGCTTCACTAGCCAAGTGGTCCTGAGCGTGACTGCTACGCTAGAGGTCCTGGGTTCGATTCCCAGTTCTAGCAAAGTGTTATTGGGTTTTTCTATGAAATTCCCAGTAGCAGCTCGGAGTTAGGAATTTGTGCCCGGTTAATGGTAATAGGCTCGCCCCCTATTACATGGGACCTAAACATACCGGCGAACTGTGGGTGTACATTAGTACGCCTCTGCCTAACCCTTCAGGGAATACAAGCGTGATGGTATGTTATGTTATGTGTTAATGTTAATATATATAAAATCTATACATATGTACTTACATGTCTCACTTGTGTGCGTCTGTATAAATGTTTCTTTCTTTATGTCTACTGATTATTTAAAAGGAAAACCCAATAACACCGACCTTTCTAGGAATTGATCTCAGGACTTCTAGCAGTGGCAGTGGCACTTAGGACGTAAAGTAACGTTTATAGATCAATATTCCGGTAGATCGTCGGGTATCTATCTCACTAAATCGTATCGCAAGCCTTACATTACTCCAGCTAAAACAGTATCGTTACCTAAACGATCATTATTGATGCGTAAATCCGGGAAATCTGTAGCGAGGAAAGCCTATAGATAATTAAAGATTAGGGGGATTACCCGGGCCAATGAGTTGGACTTCGATATGTATCCGACCGCATTTGTGAGCGGAGATAGTGAAGTACACAATCAGGTAATGGATTGTGATGTTGATTCTGTTGTTCCACATAACATTCCATCACGCCTATATTATCCGGAGAGTAAAACAGTGATGTACACCCACAGCTAACTGGTATGTTTATGTTATAATAGGTGGCAAGCATATTGCCACTAACCGGGATTCTACTGTGAATATCGTAGAATAGAAAATAACCACTCTCTTACCCCAAATACACGGTCTCCATTCCGTCGTGGGTAAAAAATACCTAGAAATGTAACCCAGGACCTCCAGTCATAGTTTACGTTAATTATATAAGCAGACTAACTCATTAGTGTTTTTTAAGGCATATTGGCAAATGAGCAGAGCTCATAGTTGATTAAGATCCCGAACAAAATACAATGCAGTAAGGTATGTACGAGTAAAAAATATGAGATAGTATATATTTTTTATAGTATTATACGAGTATATGGTAAGCGATTATGGCCCAAGGACATCCACAACACCAGTGCGTTGCCCGCCCTTTGGGCTTCCGGTATCCTCACTCACTCGGCGAAACACAACGTAAGTGTTGCTTCACACCGGTTTTCTGTGAGGCCGTGGTGTCACTCCGGTCAAGCCGGCCCATTCATGCCGAAGCATGACTCTACCACGGTAAAAACCATTAAAAGTTTTCAAATCTTTAAAACAAAATTAAAATTTTATGTCATTAATAACATCTAAATACGGCCCTGGAGATGGCTTCTTACCCTACCCGCGTAAAATGATTTCTATTTCGCACGAATCTTTTATTGCTACCTACAATAACCCATTATGTTACGTTCTTTTTATATTATGTTAAGATAATTTGCTAATTTTTGTGTTACTAGCTCTAGTCACTAATGCTAGTTTTAGTCATAGTTATATTAGTAGTCGTAGTTTTAGTCATAATAATTATGTTTCTCATTAAGTGAAATTTGTTGTGAATTTCTTTTGAGGAATAAAGTTTCTTTAACCACAAACATTCATCCTGCTAAAAGAGTCACCAAACCTTATCACCGACAATAAATTGTCTGATTCCGAGCTTCCTTTATCTTGGTCTAGTGTAGTTCCAACTTGTTCCAGTTGACCTGAACGCTATCTGACAGCAACTTGTTTGTTAGACATGTTCTATATGTTACTACTTGCCGAGAGAAAGTTTGTTGGAAACATTTGAATGTTTTCCTTGTGAAATTGCGATTTAAAAATGGAAGATAAATCACTGTGGTTGTCCTGATTTTTGCGTTCACATACATACATGGATTTATTGCTATGAAGAAATAAATTACGGACAAGTAGTGTTATGTAGATTCTGCTTAACCCTCTGTGAATAAGCGTGAATACTTGTAGGTATTGTCATCATTGAAGTTATTCCAATTTGATTACAATACTATTCGAAAACTTTTTAACAATTTTATGAAGTCCCTGGCCCCTACGCTAGTAATAAATTAAGCCCCTTTGATAAATTATGGTTGATTATAATTAGATCTGTAATACGCTGAGCAATCGATCTGCAAGCGGCGCTTACTGCGGTCAGTCTATAGATGGGTGACCATACCTCAGAAAGACCATAATATCAGGTGGTGTGCCAGAATCGTAGCAAGTGTAAATATATTGTCTCTGCCTATCCCAATGGGAGACAGGCGTGAATATATGTATGTATTATAATGAAATACAGTTGAAATTTGCATTTCACTTGGAGTGAATATCATCCGACCTCTACAGCGTAAAGAGTGAGGAGCTTCAGAGCTTATGGCGTGCCTAGATACTAGTGTTTGCATGACGGCTGGAATCGACAATAAAACGTGTCTTTTTAGCCCCTGGGGCGCTGCTAACCACCCCTCACTTACCATGAGTGTCGATGGTAGTATTTTTTAAAGTTTAAATGAATCATAGAAAGTTATTTAATATTAACGCCCGCCTCACATCGGGGTATGTAGAAATTACTAAAATTTTTCATTTGTCCCGAGTTTGGCATGACACTTTTGCTTCATTCATTAACTTCCTCATGTTTGTTCGTGGGTGCTTTAAAGTTGGGAGTTTACTTGCGATGGCTTTGAATTCAGAAACAAATCAAATAAGTGTCAATCACTGTCAATTCGTATTCTTGAAGTTTATATTAGAACTAGCTTCTGCCCGCGACTTCGTCCGCGTAGCGTGATGATATATAGCCTATAGCCTTCCTCAATAAATGGGCTATCTAACGCTAGAGGTCATGGGTTCGATTCCCAGGTCGAGCAAAGTGTTATTGGGTTTTTCTATGAAATTCCCAGTAGCAGCTCGGAGTTAGGAATTTGTGCCCGGTTAATGGCAATAGGCTCGCCCCCTATTACATGGGACCTAAACATACCGGCGAACTGTGGGTGTACATTAGTACGCCTCTGCCTAACCCTTCGGGGAATACAGGCGTGATGGTATGTTATGTTAACTAAGGTGGCAAACAAGCATACAGCCCGCCTGATGGTATGCGGTTACCATAGCTTAAGGATGCTTGCAACACCAGGGGTATCACTCGCGCTTTGCTGTAAAAATCTGTTCACGCCCTTTTTGAAGAACCCCGTGCTGTAGTCCTTTGGGAAACCTTCGGCAGGGAGCTGATTCCACAACCTAAGTTATGATATATAGCCTTCCTCAATATATGGGCTATCTAACACTGAAAGAGTTTTTCAAATCGGTCCAGTAGTTCCTGAGATTAGCGTGTTCAAGCAAACAAAAAAACAAACGAACTCTTCAGCTTTATATATTAGTAAGTATTAGCGCGATCAAGCAAACAAACAAACTCTTCAGCTTTATATATTAGTAAGTATAGATATAGAAGTAAATAAGTACATAAAAAGAAAAAAGATTGCTGTAATAAAACCTATTCTACATTGTCGTAGGTAAAGTGCGCGACCCAATAAACCGCTCTCGCTACAAGACATTACATGTATGTCGTTTCGGTCCTACGATACACGAGAGACCTATTTGAGGTTATGCGTTTGTTAACCAAGAGCGGAAATATTTTGCATTTTGTAATACGAATAATGTATTCCACGTTTATGTAGACTTGGCTCCCACTTCATTATTATAAACATAACACAACATACAGCCATCACGCTTTAAACTCCAGGAGGTAAGGCAGATGTGTACATATTTACCTACACTCACAGTTCCTCGGTATGGTTTTATGGTCCGGCGTACATAATTGGCCGCAAATCTATTACCATTGACTAGAAACTTTTGAATAGACTACCTACCGTGTTAAATGCCTTTAGTTTTAAAATACATACCATCACGCCTGTTTTCCCTGAAGGTTAGATCGAGGTACTGATGTCTGCCGACATTTCGACAGTCCTGTGTAATCGAAATGCGCGAACGGTTCGAGCCTATTGCCAATTAACTAGGCGCAAATGACTCCTAGCTGCTGCTGAGAATTTTATAGAAAACCCCAATAAAATTGAAAGAGCTAAACTAGCTCTTGCTCGTGTCTTCACTCCATAAAAAAGGCATAACTAAACGTCAATATTTTTGATTAATTTAAACCGTTGGTATAAAGATGGTTTTAATGACAGAGTTCATACATTTATTTGTTTGTGTGCAAATACTCAGAGGACCCAAGAATACCTGAGAAGATGGTTTGCTGCAAACTATCTTCTCAATAGCAGATCATATATAGCATATGAGCGTGGTAGTGTAAGTACACCAGACAACTAAACGAGTATATTATGCTAGGTATCACATATCCCCTTAACAGTGATGAATCTTCATAAATATTCATATCGTTACGCAGCATTACACAAAGATTTGCGTTACTAACGCGAACGCGAACGTTAGCGATAGGAAACGTCAAATCACGCTTCCTAAAAACGGCTTGACGTCAGTAACGCGGGGCGGGTGATTAAAATGTAACTTTATATCAGAATGTCACTAGAGCTTGCAAACACTGGCACCCGACATCGTGGGAGTGGGCTTTTATTGATAGGCGATGGCGAGAATGAAGTGTTTAGCTAGTACTTATATTGTAGTGTTATGAAGGTTCAGGGTTTGATTGTTACGGGTTTAATCCCCACACAAAGAAATATTTTTATAACCTAAAAATATCGAGTGAGAATTCATGTAATATTTGTGTATGATTCTGTAAACACGCCTAAAATACGATAGAACATTATAGCATTACCACGTTTTTATGCCAGCTTTAATACTAAATAAATGTCAGTCCATATTTTTCATTCAAATTTTTTCTGATGATGGTAAGCTGAAACCAACTTTTTCAAGTGAGTCTAGCCAAATCCTAAAGTATAAAGAATAGCGAAAAATAATTAAGGCATTCTCGATTTTGATAAACACTAAAACTGCATCAGTGGATTTCTGAAAATCACTATTCCTAGCCAGGAATCGATGTCACTGTTTTTTTTTTTCAAAAAACCCAATTTTGAAAAGATAAACTTCAATGTATTATAATTACACTTAATATTGATCAAATTCTGGGAAATAATGACATGTGGCAAACTAAAGGAAATAGTTAATTTTGAACAAAATCCTTTTTCTTGCGTTGTAGCTTACAAGTCATCAGAAGGAAATGATAAAATCGCTTTTGCTTATCAATAAAACCTAACCCGTAAAAGCAAGGAGCGTCGGCCATATTTGAGTAGCGCTAATTGAGGCTCGCAGCTACTGTGCAAACATCACGACAACGGACATTTCTGCCCGGCTGATTTTAGTAATAGCTGCCTAATACATACCAAGAAGAGAGGGAGAGAGAGAGAGAATTGCTACTGCCTCAATTAGTTTCATAACGGTGTTGTAAAAATGTTATAAATTCTTACACAGATATTACTGAATATATCACATTATTTTTTATATCGTTTATCCTGTACTTATTTGTAACTGTGGGAGAGCCTTCGGCACGAATGGGCCGGCTCGACCGGAATGATACCGCGGCCTCACAGAAAATATATACTATCTCTTACTTTTTTACTCGTACATATCTTACTGCATTGTATTTTTTGTTAATGGATTGCCATTCAGAAATTGTCTCTTCTACGGTATCTAAATCTAATATTAATATTAATTATTTAATATGTAAAGCTGAAGAGTTTGTTTGTTTGTTTGTTTGTTTACTTGAACGCGTTAATCTCAGGAACTACTGGTCCGATTTGAAAAATTCTTTCAATGTTAGATAGCCCATTTATTGAGGAAGGCTATAGGCTATAGATCATCACGCTACGCTGACGAAGTCGCGCGCGGAAGCTAGTCGACAATATATTTTTAATAACAATAATATCCATCTTAAAAATCAAGCAAATGTGTATTAAGTGCTTTCATTTTATAAGGCGTAGAATATCATGTAATGTATTGCCCCTTGATTAATTCCGGCATTTAATCGAGGGACAATATTAGTTGTTATACATATCTCAGCCTGCTTAGACTGCCTCGTTAGTCTAGTGGTCCCAAATGCGACTGCTACGCTAGAGGACCTGGGTTCGATTCCCAGGTCAACAAAGTGTTATTGGGTTTTTCTATGAAATTCTCAGTAGCAGCACGGAGTTTAGAATTTGTGCGCGGTTAATGGCAATAGGCTCGCCCCCTACATTACATGGAACCTAAACATACCAGCGAACTGTGGGTGTACCTTAGTACACCTCTGCCTAACCCTTCGGGGAATACAGGCGTGATGGTATATGTTATGTTATACATACCTCAGCACATAATAAACCTGTAGTGGTGACACTTTTTGTGGGAACAGTAGGAACTGTTGCTAGTTGAACTAGTGGGAACTGGGAACTTGTATTGCGCTACGACACGCATTGTAAGAAATTGTATTGGTTAGGGATTTGCAAAGTAATTTAGAGTCAATTTAATATTAATATGCCGTCAGTTAGGACTGGTCTACTCAAAGCTGCTATGGTTCTTTCCTCAAAAGGCCATTTCAGACATTTCCCTGCATTGTCCCACTCACATTATTTGCATTATTTTATGTCTGGACTTTAAAACAGACCATGATTCTCTGAGTTTGTTTCGGTGTTTCTTCTCAGAGGTCGTCAGTTAGGAAATGCCGAAGCCATCTAGCTATAAAAAAAAACAAACTATTGACTTGTAAAAGTGTCTCTAATGATCTACTTACAGAAATAAATATCATTTCATATTTCATCACTCGGTCTTCGGACTTTAAAATTTTTAATCCTACATTCTGTACACAGGCATCATTGAACAGTGAACACGCAACCTAAGTGACCACCGTCAGCGGTCACCACAAAATTGATTATCACCACAAAACTGGTGACCCCGACTATGAATACGGCTACTGTGACTACGATCTTATACATAAAAATTGTCTGAACCCATTTACAAACATATCTACTAATTCATTTCCCAGTAGACATGCGGAATCGCGCAAAAACACAAACAATCGTCTGTTTTTCTTTCATTTCTTTATCGTCATGTAAATGTATTTGCATAAATAATGTTCGCAAATTGAATTACCTACGTCACCGTTAATCCCTCCGAGATATTATATACCAATGTTTGTTTAGTTAGCATTAATCGTTGGAATACATACATACCATCACCCCTCTATTCCTTTATGGGATATGCAGAGGTGTACTAAAGTACATACATACAGTTCGCCGGTATTTTTGGTCTCATGTGCGCAGCGAGACTATTACCATTTCACGGGTAAAAATCCTGAACTCCGAGCTGTTACTGAGTCTTTAATAGAAAAAACCAATAACACTTTGATTGACCTGGTAATCGAATCCAGGAATTGCTTTAGCGTAGCAGTTACGCTTGGAAACACACTAGAGGCAGTTGACTCTGAATAGGTATTATTATAGACCAGAAGTGATTTAAAATAAAAAATATACCACGACACAAAATTATATTAGCTTTGATAACAATGATACAATAAATAATGTATAATTAATTAATATTGAACTACTAAGTAATCCCTAGCTAATCCACTCGCTCCGACCGTCCAAGCAAAAGTGAAGATGCGTCGGCAAACCGGCACTCAGCTGCGCTCGGGGCCTCGAACGACTCAGTGGCGTGATCGCTGGCCACGCCCCTTGATGCGTAGTTGCTACGCTGTGGTTGTTGCCGACCGCACAACATTGTTGCTATAGCTTTCGCCACGTTACACGGCCTCTCCTGACAGGCGGTCGTCCTCGTCCGCAGCTCTGGAGTGTTCCTGGATCGACTCTCCCTGGAGTGGCTGTCCATCCGCCGACGCAGCGTCTATACAGTCGCCTAGCTCCGCTAAAAAGCACACAAATTAGTCATATTAGAATTTATCCATGTGATTTGTAATAATCACTCCTTTCGTAAACCAATCTACATACAACATTACACTCACTCCTTACAAAAACAATCTAGTCCATTATCTACATTCATACTGATCTCACAAGGGCCCTCTTTCACACATGCACCTAAAAAATCGGTAGTGACTAGTATACCGTGATAGCACCCATACTGAGCCGACCATCATGCCGTGGCAGAGAATCACACTCGATACCACTGTAAAAAATATGGAAGAGGTTCCTGTGGAACATTCCATCTGCCGTGACAGAGAAGACATCTCTATGTCAACGTGAATATGGAAGAGGTCCCCGTGGGACATTCCATCTGCCGTGGTAGAGAATCACACTCGATACCAACGTGAATATGGAAGAGGTTCCCGTGGAACATTCCATCTGCCGTGACAGAGAAGACATCTCCATGTCAACGTGAATATGGAAGAGGTCCTCGTGGGACATTCCATCTGCCGTGGTAGAGAATCACACTCGATACCAACGTGAATATGGAAGAGGTTCCCGTGGAACATTCCATCTGCCGTGACAGAGAAGACATCTCCATGTCAACGTGAATATGGAAGAGGTCCTCGTGGGACATTCCATCTGCCGTGGTAGAGAATCACACTCGATACCAACGTGAAATCATGACATCAATAAAGTAAAAGTACACAAGCTACTTACAATTAAAAAAACGCTGCGCAGGTCTCAGGAGTACATTCTCCCGCCCATAACACCATGTTTTCAGCTGCAGCCTCTGTACGCTTGTCATACGAGCCTGCTAGTAACTCCAATTCATACCGATGATGTAGAGTGGAAGTTGTTTCAACACTTTGTAGGGTTCGCGCGTACAGGAATCTAATTTTCCTACTGCCTGCGAAGATTTGATGACAAATACCTCGTCGTTTACGTTATAGACGGATGAAATGCGACTTCTGATATTCATCTTGTTTTTGTTGGTAAGCTGGTAATAGTGACGATAAGCACTACTGTCTCTGCATAGTTATAATCGCCTCACGATTCGGAGTAGCTATATCTATGGCAACATCTCGAACAAATTTGCGAATAACAAGAGTAGAAGAGTCCGAGTAATTAGAGAGGGGATAGAGAGAGGATATTTTGGTCGTACTATGTTTCGTACTATTGAGGATAAGTTGGGTTTTCCACAACACATTAAATCAACTTTGCGTTCTGTGATTAACTTTTACTCGAAGAAGAATTAATAGAGTTCATTGTGCATACCTGGCATGATGAAATACACGGCACTTCCAAACGACTTGACCCATGTCCTAAAAAGCAGCACTCTCGAACATCAGTCCTCGATCAGTGACTAGAAGTCTCGGAGATCCAAACAATGAGAGCACATCACAGTGTCTTGGTGATAGAGAGAGTACAGAAAACAGTACTTAAATGCATTGATGCTTATCAACACGTACTTGTGATTCTGGCAATAGACCTAATACGTCCATATACATTATTGCAAATGGAGCGTCCTGCTTAGACCAGGATTCGATGGGTTGATGAGGGGCGCATGGCACTAGTTTATGAGAAAGACACACAGTGCAGTATTTAATAAATTTCAACCGTACGTACTCCGCACCGTGAGTCGACTTACTATAGTACGCTACGAGGCTTTGGGGAATCGATCAGAGCTTGGATTTTACATCCGCTCGGCTTAACCTGACCTTTATTTATAACTCGACCAAGATATTCTATTTCACTAATAAGAAAAGTACATTCCTTTAGAAACTTGTCGCAGCAAAACTACTCCGGCAGCCAGAGTTCAAAAGCAATAACACATCTATATACACTAAAACCGATGATTTAAGATGTCAGTACCTATAATGACTGGAGTGCTAATACAATTGTGGGGTACTAAATAGAAATTAGCTTAGACAGATATGCGTGGTGGTTCAACAACCAATGTTACAAATGAGGTACTTTCCTATGCCACGTAAAATGCGGTCATTCTTGTTAACTTGAAAAGAATTAATAAAGAATTCTATATAAGTGAACTACAAGAACCATTGTCTACTAATATATCTACTGGTACACCCTCAATGTCGACACTTGTAACATCAGTTTTTGACTAGAATCTAAGTTATTACGTTATGTGGGTTACGATTTTTTGACTCTCAACGTTCTTTAGCAAAACAGTCACTGATAACATGACCAATCTTTTTGCAATATGAACATGTTTTCAGGGAAGGTTGAGACCGTATTTCCTTAGACAAGTCTGAACTGTTACCTAATCGCGAGCTTTTAGCACTTATACAATCCATGCGTTTATGCCCCAACTTTCCACACAAGTGACATTTTAAATCGGTAACTAATTTCTTACTATCATTTCGTTGATTTATCAATAAGCTAGAACCAGGACGCAGGGTCCGAGAAATATCGTGAGAGGACCTAAAATCATTTTTAGGTTTTACATACATTGATAAAAACTGTACTAAATCATTGGGTTGTAACTTGGCATTAGTGGCTGCGGCCTTAATGTGAGGATCTGTGATACCCCTAAGAATAATAGCAACAATAATTTCATCAGACAATCCCTTAACTAAACCCAATCTTAGCAATGAACGCCTAGCATATTCGGCATACTTAGGTAGCATAACTTTTGGAATCTTTGGTCATCACTTCATACAAAATGGTCGCAATATCGACGGTTGACGGGCACAACGCTTTAAAATTAGTCCATGAACGATCGGCACTAGCCCACTCATTAAACCAAACACGCGCTTCTCCCCCCACACTCACTCGTTATCGTCCCAACCGTTAGTTTCTTTCGCCCTATCTACTTCCTCACACCAAACATCGATATTGTGAACATGCGGATCAAAATTTGAAATAAAATAATTTTGAGACCTTACTTTAACTAGCGAAGTGATGCCCGCCACGATTCGGCCAGTTGTGTCCTCGCCTGAAGACGTAGTTTCCCGTGATATTTAAGGAAAGGGGCGACCTGTCAGCGAGTCATTATCGCGCGTATCGCTGGTAGCTGTAGGTGTAGGTATCACTGACTGAACCGTGCGCTGGCGATGCTGATGTAACCTGTAAAGGTAGCTCGGACGGCGGTGGCGGTGGTGTGGCAAACCGTTCCTCAAGCGTATTTAATCTGGCCAGGATAGCGTCTAGAACATCCTTGCTCGAATCACACTTGCGTTTACGGGAGCGAGATTATTGTTCAGACATTATTAATTTCAATACAATTGCACAAAACAAGCGAAAGAAAACTACTACTTAAAATTAAACTTTGAACAATACTTGTTATTTTGTTCTTATGTCGGTCAGATATACAAAAGTAGGTAGGCAGTGAGGCACTATCCCACTTCTGATATTATAGACCAGAAGTGATTTAAAATAAAAAATATACCACGACACAAAATTATATTAGCTTTGATAACAATGATACAATAAATAATTTATAATTAATTAATATTGAACTACTAAGTAATCCCTAGCTAATCCACTCGCTCCGACCGTCCAAGCAAAAGTGAAGATGCGTCGGCAAACCGGCACTTAGCTGCGCTCGGGGCCTCGAACGACTCAGTGGCGTGATCGCTGGCCACGCCCCTTGATGCGTAGTTGCTACGCTGTGGTTGTTGCCGACCGCACAACATTGTTGCTATAGCTGTCGCCACGTTACAGTATATTATCGAGATTCACAGCATTTATGGAGGGGGTTCGCGGCTAAGTACCTAATAACTAACCTGAATAACCTATCTGCAGGGTTAATCTGCATTTGCCGCTGTGAGTATATGAATGGCTCACCATTCTTAATACATCAAGTTCCTGTCGTGCCTCAGAGAGCACGTAAAGCCGTGAGTCCTGGTTGTCATACGAACAATCGTTGGTCGTAGTCAGAACCCTAACAAGTCTGATAATAGGTCTATTCTTCGAATATCGGTATTGCCCAGTAATCGGGTCGTCGACCTCTGAAGGTAGTCACTTTGTGTGAAATACTGTATTTCAGCTGCAATTGGTTAGACTGGGAAGCGGCTCCAACATAGTCTGGAAATGGTTTTAATGCCTAAACGTACAACAATAGGGCTGATCATACAAGTAACAGATACCTATTATTTATGGCGTGATTTTATATTATTATAGTCGGTAATTATCTTAAGATATCAGCGGTTTATGAGTAGAATTTTGTTTTGTTCGGATCCAGCCCGGGGATATTATGTCACCGCAAACAAATTTTTAATATTGTGCTGGTATTTTCTTGTTTTTCAGCCTTGACAAGTTTAGATTATTGTTCAACTTATAATTGGGGGTGTGTTTAAAGATGACAAACCGCCAAGGTACTATAGAAAATAAAATAAGTGGTAGACAAAAATTTTATATTATTTTATTTGGGAAACAAACAAATACAATATTCAATTAAAGAATGCATTCGTGTATTTATGAGACGCAATAATTTTGTGTTGTTTTGGTGTTTAATTAATTAATAATAAGAAGGAACATTTTGAAACGAAAAATCGACAAATCTGTTCACCACGATTTTTTCGTGTTAATATCTTGATATGGGATGTGACATCTTGTTTCTTTCAAAATTTCTTTTATATATATATAGAGTAAACGTAGATGATAATATTATTCTTCTACGTAGAGATAACTGTGGATAAACCGTACAGTTTGGTCTTACAGTGTAATACCATATGTTTAAATGTATGTAGGTACGTAAGTATGTATTATGTTATTAATAATAGCTTTTCGTTCAGGTATAAAGGTAAAAGCTTTCAGTGGCACCAATAAAATAAGTTTAAGGATTCCCTGAAGTGACGTGAAGCAATAACTTTTTAGATTTATGAGCAACTAATATCGTAATAAAGGTTTTTGGGAGTACTTGCAAACGCTGTGATATTTTGCTAGCAAAAATATTGTATTTTGGAAATAGTCACTTCACGGTTGCTTTCAATTTATTGTTTTTCTTCAAAGGGCAATGTACCTATAATAGAAGGTAACATTTGAGCGTTTACTGTTAAAATATTGCCATTACCATCTTCATACAAAAGCGAAATATCACTCACTGATTAATTACGATATCTCAGATATTATTAACTTGAAACTTGAATGTTCTCATAAGATATATTGGGACATCTGTTTAGAAAAGATTTTGAATATTCCCACGGTCATCGTCCTATATACTGTCCCACTATTGGGCATGGGTCTCCTCTCGAAGTGAGAGGGATGCTGCGGTTTCACATGTCGTTAGAGAAAATCTCCCAGATGTATGGTTTTTCTAAGCGAGTGATAATTATTTATTAATACGCACATAATTGCGAAAAGTCAGAGATGCGTACTTTGGATTCGAACTTGAAATCTACGGCTTGGCAGTCCAATGGTCAGAGATGAAGAAAAACTAGTTAAATATATTTTAAAAAGGAATTGCGTCGTCAAATCGCTTTCTGTGATTTAGAAATAAAATGATGGTTTGGATAAATTGAAATGATCATACTGAAAGACTAAGCTTAGTTTCAGAAAGATAATGAAAAATTCTATATATTAATGGTTAAGATGGGCTATTGTTGAAAATTTCAAGCATTTAAGTAGTAATATCAATAATCGGCGCCTATCAACACTTCGATTAGGATATTATTGTCGCAGAGATATTCAACTATTCGAACATTTTGTAATATGACGAGCTAGACAATTAAGAGAATAACCAGAGTATAACATACTGAGCTCATTGAATATGTTTAAAATACCAACCCGCATTCGAGTGGGAAAGGGACAATGCTGGTGAAATGCACTCAAACCGCTAGAGAAACATTATGGCCGGAAGTTACACAAAATAGAGAGGTTTGGGAGTAAAGAGTGAGGAGTCTTTTGCCCATCAATGGGTTGTTTAAAATGTAATGTGAAAAGCTACAACTGACACCTCCATCCTTGTCATATTTTTCATGTAAAATACTTTTTACCGTTGCCTGCAATTTGAGCTCCTTGAAGAGAGATAAGATGAAGCTCTAGAAAAACGGATAGATCTCTAAAGACAAAGTATTTTTTAAGTTTCGCATCATTTATCATCAAGTGAAACCGCAAATTGTCGAGAGACCAAAAGCCGATTGATCGAACATTCCTGCGACATCGATATGCGTATCGATACCGCTCGACAACCAATTTCAGACAACATTAATCTCGGTCGGCGTCGAATACCGATTTACATAAATTCAATATCCGATTAAATACTTGCTAATCGGTTTAATGCGCTGAGATTGAAAGTCGCCGGCCTGAAGATAAACGAAATATGTTGATTTTCGTTATTATGGCATGCTAATAATGTTGTCAATGTCCAGATTAATTTGGAATTTGCCGTAAAGAAACACGAGTAATAGAAAGTCTTTAACCTCAATGGATCTTTAGAAAGTGGTTCAGAAATAACGTAAACTTTTGCGTTTTAATTAGATATTCTCTGATGGTTGAATTACCTTGTAAATATAAAATTTTACTTGAAAGATTGATTTATGACGGGTACCAATAAGAATCTATTTTAAAGCAAATTAGAATTTAATTTTGAAATGTTGATTAGTTCACAGAAATCAACTTGGAATGAGTTTAGTTTCTCGTTATGTATTTGAAAATCAGTTGACATTTTCAATAGTTATAGTTATTTAAACTCTCTTTCTATATCTATGTTAAATACTGTACCATAATGCCTGTATCCCCTAGAGGGTGAGTCAGAGCTGTAGGTACTAATGCGTACCCACAGTTAACCGGTAAGTGTGTATCTACTAAATATCCAGCAATAAACAGAAGGAAACCGTTGTTTATGAATTGCGGTTTGATTCATATGTTAATGACCTGATTATAGATTAATAGCTCTTTTTCTTTAAATGCTCTGATTATAGAGAAGTAGCCCTCTTGCATGTCTCTTGTAAGCCACCGTTGAAAATAGGAACGAATCGAAAAAAATGGCGGTAAGATTTATGACCGTCTATCTTCACGATTTTATCAATTTAATAATATAAATATAACGCAATAAAAATTGTGCAATAATTTATAAGTATGACGTAGGTACCTGTATAATAAATTTGACAATACGTTTTATTGTTTTTTAAACTAAGTAGATGAGGTCGAGCTTTTGCAATGTCTGATTGATGATCATAAAAATTGTAATAATAATATCTGAATATCTATGGTTTATAATCTAGAATTAGCATTTTATTATTGGCAACCTATCAAATATTCATGCAATATCATTGTACGTACCTATTTTGTAATACTAATTATAGAGTGTAAATGTACACACATTTACACTCTATAATTATTAATGTCAAAAACAATGAAACCAAACTAAACCAAGTTAAACCTATGTCAAAAACAATAAAATTGCTTTAGCCTTTAAGAAAATCGAGCCATAGTAGCTTTAAGTTCATAGCATAGGTTAGTCCTCATGTAACTGAACCAAGTTGAACGGAGCTCAACGACCCGAAGAAATATGTGTTGCATGCTGATTTTAGTTCCCGATGTAAATGTTAGAAAGTTCAGAAAAAAAATGCGTTAATAATATACCTTTTATAGGTAAATGGGTCACATTTGCCGGTCCATTCCAAGCGGACTGTTAATTAAATGAAAATAACAATAAACTGGACATTTTGCGCTATTTTCTTTCAATTGAAACTGATACTGACTTCGCTAATATTTTTTGATAAAAAGAGATTTTCAATTTTTGGCTCGAAGTCACGATCGAGTCTAAATGAGGGGAAAATCTTTATTTTTTAAAGTCTTTTTACCAATTTAACACGTGTTGTTTTTCAAGAGGTTTTATTTATATTCGGGATAATATTTTTTGTCAAGGATATATAATTACTCATACCTATTTATACACAAAAATTTCATCGATACAGATTTGGTCCCAGAAGTAAAAAATTGGGGCGAAATTTGTTTTGTATGAGTTGCTACCGAGAATTTGTGATAAAAAACACTCAATCACATTTCACTGGACTAGGGAATCGAACCCAAAACCTCGCTCTCTGCCCGTGCCACACTTCAGTACACTTCATGAGTTAGTGATGTTAATTATTATATTTTGATGAATTCGAGTAACTAGTATTCTGATACGAGATTTAGTCGATAAAAATACGTCTTAAAAGAGTTAAACACTTATTGGTAATTATATTTTTCTGCCTAACCCTGTGGGTAATACAGGTGCGATGGTATATATAGTGCAAAATAAACAATATCTACTTAAAATTGTTTGAATGAGGTCCTGCGGCCAGCGGCACATATTCATATATTTATTTGCAATCCATAATGTAATACAGTGCTAGGTATAGTACTCAGAAATAATGACCCTGTCGGGCACAGCAACATTAATAACTAAGTAGGAGAGAGGAGGAGCTATCTCTTATTCTTATTTCCTTATCTTTACATTTATTAAGACTGCCTCATTAGCCAAGTGGTCCTGAGCGCGTCTGCTACGCTAGAGGTCCTGGGTTCGATTCCCAGGTCGAGCAGTGTTATTGGGTTTTTCTATGAAATTCCCAGTAGCAGCTCGGAGTTAGGAATTTGTGCCCGGTTAATGGCAATAGGCTCGCCCCCTATTACATGGGACCTAAACATACCGGCGAACTGTGGGTGTAATCTAGTACGCCTCTGACTAACCCTTCGGAGAATACAGGCGTGATGGTATGTATGTAATGTACATTTATTAATCTATAGTAATTAGTGTTTACAAATGTAGAATATTAAAAATATTATATTATCATTACTATTTTTCTCTATCTATTTATTTTACTCTATATAGATACCTATATTAAAAATATATTGGTCTAAACATTGCCCAATTAAGTTAACATGACCATGCATATTATGGAAATTGTGCCACTTGAGCACGCGTGAGTGATATGGCATCGTTATGGAGGATTCTGAGGTTATTGGCCAATTATAAGCTACCGAGGTCTTTACCCGCGTGCCGAATTTCATTCCCAATTTCTACGTCTTACGCTGACATGTCTGTTGATGACATAAATTATTACTAGTTATGACCTACAAACCAAACCAGGGGACTTAGAAACTAAGGGCCACTTGCACCAACTTCTTAAATATGTTTAAATCATATTTAAACACAATTTTTCATAGGAATTTCGAGTTTTTTTTTTTTTAAAAAGCTTACTAGCTATGTGGTTCACACATTCTTATCGTTCACGTATTCTTGTTAACCCCTCGTGCTAAGCTAAAATGCTTGTGTTACGAGTGGGTTCACGTCGGTAGTGCAATGGGTGGGGTTCGAACCGGCAACCACATGATCGCAGGTCCGACGCCCTAGCCATTAGGCTACCGCCGCTTAAATGCATTTTAAATACATTTAAGAAGTTGGTGCAAGTGGGCCTAAGTCTGCTATTTCAATTGTATCAAAGGGTCATTTAGTGGCATTAAATGACATAAAAACTGTCAGATTTCGTAGACGAAACTGTCAAATATTTACATTTTTTTAAATTTATCACCCGTGACTCGCAATGCAGCTGCCTAGAAAGGGCCCGGGAAAAGGCAGAGAGGAAGATTGATAGATAGAAGTGATAGTAATTGAAGTAGGGGGCAAATCATGGTCGTTTGTCGACTTCATGCACCTTAGACGTAGAGTCTAAGGTGTCTGAAGTCTGAGTTTAACGACAAAAAAAGTGTCCACAGGAAGCTATCCACATGTGTGTTTGACAAAGATTGTGTAATAATGTATCGCGGTAATGTCAAAACACAGGTATCGCAGGTGTCGCGGGTGTCCTTGGGCGGCGGTGATCGCTTACCATCAGGCGATCCGTCTGCTCGTTTGCTCGCTATCCCATAAAAAAAGGTATTCTTAGCCTACATACATTTCATTTTACGTGGGAGAGCCATGCTTCGGCACGAATGGGCCGGCTTGACCGGAGTGATACCACGGCCTCACAGAAAACCGGCGTGAAACAACGCTTGCGTTGTGTTTCGCCGAGTGAGTGAGGTTAATTTCTTTTTTTACCTTTGATAAAGCACAGCTTCCATTGCAGTAAAGTAAAATTACTAGTAATTACTAGACAGTAGAAATGTTATGTGAATTTCAGAAGAAATATAATGTAATGATCAGTCATTAGTTATGGACGAAGTCATAAGTCAAATAAAGTAAGTAAACAATATCCTTTAATTACGGGTAACAAAATGTCGAGACTAGTTTCCGCGTCGCCATCAGACGCGTAATCGACACCCCTGTCACTATAACAAAAAGGTAAAAGCAATGTCACTATTGTAACATGTAAGTTGACCGACACAAGGAGAGCACTGGGACCGCAAACTTCTTGCAACGAATACAGTGTAATAAATGTTGGAAAGTTGTAGTTGATAAACGTAAGTTCATAGGTGTTTTGATAACATATTTGTTAACATATACTTACTTAATATATTCAAATGACGAAACTTTTGTAAACTAGCATCTGTTAGTTTCCGCTTGTCAATCATTTTCAGATATTATTCTCTTAGAGCCGTGCAGAGAGAAAACGAAATAAATATGTTTGAAAACTGACAAAATTATATATATATAACTAGCTGACCCGGCGAACTACGTACCGCATCAGAAAAATATTTTTTTCATATTTACTCACCGTTTAAACCTTCCCTGGTGTTCACGCCACGATGTGTGAATCCGAACGCGACAATCATGATGTCAACCTTACGTCAAATCGGGAGGCGAGACCGTGTGACGTCACTTACATTATAATGGAACTTGCAACTTAACGCACGACGAACGACTGTAATTTTTATTTTTATTCGCATACATCAATATTATCGCAAGAAGTCGTTTTATTTCAAAGCAGAGGCATATCGCCCCACCATATTGGTCCTTCAGAGCCAAATATAGAAGCCGGACAACCAAATCCAAATAAATACGCAAGAAACGCAATTCACTGGAGACTCGTATCTTGGATTATCCGATACAGCAGTTAAAGCAGCCTGGAAGCCAAGGAGAGGAAAAGCAGATTGTCAATTCGCAAGACATTCGCAATTATAGAAGAAGGTGCACCGTTGTCTGTAAACGCGCAAAATAGGTACGGCCAGCCATCTTGTCTATTCCTACACCTACTCCAATTCCGCTGTGTAATGCTGTGCTTTTAAACTGATTTCAGTAGGCGTAATAGTGTGCTGTGTGTGTAATCATCGTTTGTGCCTACTGCCCAGCAGCGTAGGTAACCACCACCGCATTCAAACGTAAGTACTCCAGCTTCACTAATATCCGCCAAAATGAGTGTTGAAACTAGCCAAGATACCTTACTTTCCGCCAAATCTCGCGATAAATCTCCGAATAGGCATAATATTAGCGACAACAATAGTTTTGTTAAAGAACTTATTAAAAAACGTGGCATAGTGAAAGGTAGGTTGACACGGTTTTCTAATTACCTATCTAATATCGAAACCGATAGTTTGTCTAGTCAACAGCACATAGATTTAAAGTTACGAATGCAGGGAGCCACCACACTATTCAGCGAGTTTAACGAAATTCAAACTAAACTCGAGGAATCAGCTTCTGACTTAGATGAACAACTAACACAAAGAGATTTATTTGAGGATAATTATTATAGTTTAATGTCGCGAGCTCAATTACTTTTAGATCAGAAAAGGGTCACTGACAGTTCTAGTAAATCATGTGATCATCAAAAACGTTCCTTTAAGCTGCCTACTATTTTGATGCCCACGTTTGATGGTTCATATGTGCAATGGTTAGAGTTCAGGGATAGTTTTCTATCATTAGTACATAAGTCTAGTGCGCTTAGCAATATTGAGAAATTTCATTATTTGAAATCTTCACTTAAGGGAAGCGCAGAATTGGTCATTGATTCAGTGGAATTTTCTAGTGATAACTATTTTGTTGCGTGGGAGTTACTTCTGAATCGTTACAATAACCATAGGTTATTAATACACAATCATGTAAGGTCATTATTTGCAATACAAAGTGTGAGCAAGGAGTCATCAGTTCTAATTAGAAGGTTAATCGATACCGTTTTAAAAAATCTACGCGCACTTAAAATTCTCGGCGAACCCACAGACTCGTGGGACACATTGATAATTTATATAGTTGTTACCAAATTAGATCAAACTACCGAACGCGAGTGGGAACAACACAAAAGCACATTATTTTCTAGAAATGATAACTCCAAGCTACAACTTAAACTGGATGACCTCATGAAGTTCCTTAAAGACCGGGCCGACATGTTGGAAACATTGCAAGTGTCACACACAAAATCTAATATTGATGTGAAAAAATACAACTCTCAAAACCAGTCTAAAATTCACTGCAATGTTTCCACCAACAAGCCGAAGCAAGAACACAGTAATTTGCACAATGTTACTTATACCACTAAAAAACTATGTTTAGTATGCAACGAAAACCATCCACTGTATTGTTGTCAAAAATTCATTGATTATGATTTAGAATCTAAACTTAAATTCATAAACGATAAGAAACTTTGTATTAATTGTTTGCGTTTTGGACATTCATTAGGGGCCTGTAGGTTTGGACCGTGTCGACTATGTAATCAAAGACACAATTCCTTAGTACATCCCAATAATGTTAACAATACGAGCAATGTTATTCACTCCGCTACATGTCATGAGACTAAATGTACTAATGAGATACCGGTTGATGCAGCCGCGGCCGGGCGACCCACTCCCGCGACCCCCGCACCGCACTCGTCACCGTCATCTTTTTCAGAACAATATCCTACGATCCAAGCAAACAACGCCCACGTGAACATACAATGCAAACAATCAGCTGTCGCAAAACCTGTTTTATTGTCGACCGCTTTAGTTGAGATTGCAGATAATCATAACGATTATCACTTAGTTCGTGCACTTCTCGACAGCGGAAGTCAACGATGTTTTATTAGCAAATCATTATGTAATTTACTTAAAGCGCCAGTTATACAGTCCACTCAAGAAATACGCGGTGTATGTAATTCTGTTACAAAGTCTACGCAAGTATGTGACGTTGAGATTAAAGCGCGCACCAGCCCATATACTATGCGTCTACAATGTATTGTTTTACCAAATATAACGTCGGCATTGCCTGCAATGCCAGACAAATGCGCACAATTAATAAATATTCCCGAACATATTGATCTGGCAGATCCGCAATTTTTTGAATCCCAGAATATTGATTTATTAATAGGCGCAGACAAGTTTTGGGATTTGATAAATACTGAGAAAATAAAGTTACCTAACGGGCCTTTCTTGTTGGATACTAAATTAGGGTGGATTATTTCCGGCCCTGTTAGTTCTACTTCGCATCATGATGGTTTTATACAGTGTAACATTTCCCAGTCAATTGATAGTCAGTTGCGTCTATTCTGGGAACTTGAAGAGATGCCTGTGTCTCGGGACATGCGAACTGAAGAGGAACGTGCGTGTGAGCAACACTTTGTCGATACCTATACGCGCAATGATGAGGGTAGGTTCTGCGTACACATTCCCTTCAAAAAATCGCCTGATATGTTAGGTGTAACTTACTCGCAAGCAGAACGTCGATTCTTAGCGCTCGAGAGGCGTTTGATACGTAATCCTGAATATAGACAATTATATCGCGATTTTATTCATGAATACGTTCGATTAGGCCACATGAGTCGCGTTGATAATTATGGAACGCCTCATTATATTATGCCGCATCATGGGGTGTTACGTGAGCACAGCACCACCACCAAGCTGCGAGTGGTGTTTGATGCGAGCGCTGCGTCAAGTACGAACCTATCGCTAAATGATTTACAGATGGTAGGTCAACCAATACAAGGTGACCTCATAGCGATCTTATTGCGTTTTCGTCAGCAAAGGTACACGGCTTGCGCAGACATCGAAAAAATGTATCGTCAATGTTTAGTTCATGAAAGTCAACGTGACTATCAACTAATCTTGTGGCGTGACGATCCGTCTGAGCCTTTGGGGGTTTATCGTCTTAATACGGTCACTTATGGTACCGCGTCCGCGCCGTTTTTGAGCTGTAGGTGCCTGAAACAATTAGCGTCAGAATGTACGGATCCTGACGTCACAAGAATTATTAATGAGGATTTCTACGTTGACGATATGTTGACAGGTGATAATAACAAAGAAAACTTGATAAGAATGTGCAAAAACGTATCAAATGTATTAAATTCTGGTTGCTTTCCGCTTCGAAAGTGGATGTTTAATTTTAATTTGGATGATCCAGAAGGTAGTGTTTCTGATTTATCTAAAGAATTATCGCTGGGCGATAATATTAATTCAAAAACTTTAGGGTTAAATTGGCATAATTTAAGTGATGAATTTAATTTTAGTTCGCATTTCAAAAATAAAGATGATAAAATTACAAAGCGTTTCATCATGTCTCAAGTATCACAAATATTTGACCCTTTAGGCTTATTGAGCCCTATGATTATTGTAGCAAAAATTATGTTACAAAAGTTGTGGTTGTTAAAGATAGGCTGGGATGAGGAACTTCCAAGTGACGTCACACGCGCTTGGAAGCGCTTTGCTAGTTATCTACCTATCCTTAACAACATACGCGTTCCTCGACACGTCATAGGCTACGATCCAGCGCATATTGAAATGCATGTTTTTACAGACGCCTCCGAGTCCGCGTACGGAACCTGTATTTATATGCGAACAATTAATCAGGATTCGACTGTGACGATTAGACTATTGTGCTCTAAAAGTAAAATCGCACCTCTGAAGCCCGTGATTATTCCAAGGTTGGAACTCTGCGGTGCCTTATTAGGAGCCAGGTTATACAATAAAGTACGCGAATCCCTACATAGTACATATTTTGATAAGATTGTGTTTTGGTGCGATTTCACTATTGTGCTTGGGTGGTTGCGCATGGCACCTAATTTATTAAAAACGTTTGTGCAGAATAGGACGGCTGAAATTCATGAAATCACTAAAGAACTTCCATGGTGTCATATAGCCAGCAAGGAAAACCCAGCCGACTTAGTTTCCCGTGGAGTCAAGCTGGAAGACCTTGAAACTTCCAATGTAAATTTAGATTATAGTAGTTTAATTTCTAAACAAGCTCACATGACAAACACAGATTTACCAGAAATTAAGTCAAATGTACTCTCATTCCATGCGGCTGTTGAAATATCTTTATTTCCATTCCATAGATTTTCTCAATTTAGTCGTATGAAGCGCGCTTGTGCATATGTTTTGCGTTTTATTAATAATACGAGGAATAAAAATAGTATTCGTAGTGGACCTCTTACTGTTGCAGAGTTGAGAAGCGCTAACTTAACCTTGCTAAGGTTATCTCAACAGGAGTCGTTTCCTGAAGAATATAAAATAATAATTAAAAATCATAATTTAACCAGTAAACATAATTTATGTAAACTTAATTTATTCGCAGACGATGATAAGGTTTTACGGGTTGGTGGAAGAATACAAAATTCATCTGACTTTACCTTTGAAAATAAACATCCTTTCTTAATATTTTGGGGATGAGGAGCAGCCAAATAATAACGCTTGTTGTCAAGTAATATGAAGAAAGGATAATAATTTTATTTACAAATAGCGCCTGTTTATATACAATTAGAAAGAAACGATTAACCAATAAAAACTTAAAACTAAATATTTACATTATTTCGACCAATCACATCACTGCACAGATTGTTGCTGCGTTCCGCAAGGTGTCGCTAGCGCGCGCGGTCGGTCGGGCGCGGTGCCGAGGTTATATATACGAGCGCCGCGGAGCGCGCAGTCCTTTTTCGCCGCCGGCCGTCGACGAGTCAAGATGTTCCAGTGTTGCGTCCGCGATGGTTGGACTTGTGTTCGTGCTCGTCGATCAGCGGGGCTCCTGTCCTGTCTCTGACTTGGTGGATGGTCAAAAACGTGAAAAGGTTCTTATCAGAACTGCTGCTTCAACGCCGTGTGTGCCCGTGCTGCTGTGAACTGCTTTCCTGTCTCTGGCGTCAAAACGTAAAAGTTCTTATCAGAACTAGTTGTCGCTGTCAAAACGTGCTGTGATGTGTGGTGGCTACAGTACTCCCCCTCAAGCGAAGCGTACCGGCAGTTTGACGACACGACCCGAGCGAGTTTTCTTGCTGTCGGCTGGTTGTGACGTCATGCTTGCTCGAGGTACTTGTGTTTTCTTGGTAACGGGTGTGGTTATCTTGGTTGCTGATGAGGTATAGGTAACGGTGCTTGGTGTGGTTGGAGGTAAGGTACTGGTGTCTTCTGTGATGACGTATGCAGGCTTCAATCGGTCGATCGATATGTTTGCTTGCCGGGTAGGTAACTGTATGGTGTACACTTTATCTGTTCGGCTTATCACTCGATAGGGGCCTTCATATGGTGTCTGAAGTGGTTTCTTGACTGCATCTGTTCTGATAAACACGTGGCTGCAGTTGAGTAAATCTTGATGCACGAACACGCTTCTGTTGTTGCTGTGATGCTTGGTTTGCGGCTTGTTATCTTGAATTATATCGCGTAGCTTATCAACGTAGGTATAATCCATTGTAGGTGTGTAGGTACTTGCAGTAAAGAATTCGCCAGGTAAGCGTAGATTGTAACCGTAGGTAAGTTCGGCGGCGCTCACGCCGGTGTCTGTGTTTAGCGCGGCGCGTAGTCCCAGTAGTACAGTAGGTAGTTCGTGTATCCATGAACTTGCGTTGGTAAGTTTCGCGCGTAATGCAGTCTTTAGAGTGCGATGCCACCGCTCGACGATACCATTGCTTTGAGGGTGATAAGGTGTTGTGCGGTTTTTCTTGATCCCCATTTGCTTCATTAGGTTTTGAAACAGCTGACTCTCGAACTGACGACCTTGGTCGCTTGTTATTGTTGTTGGGCATCCAAATCTTGCGATCCAATGTTGGTATACGATGTGGGCGATAGAAACGGCTGATATCTCGTCGGTAGGTATTGCTTCGGGCCATTTCGTTAATCGGTCGATCATTGTTACTAGGTACCGATAGCCTTGTGATGTGGTAGGTAACGGTCCAACGATGTCGACGTGTAGGTGTTGGAAACGTTCACTGGGCGGGAAAGATGCGATGTTTGAGAACGTATGTCGTTGTATCTTGCTTTTCTGACAAAGTAGGCACGTTCGAGTCCAGCGGCTGATGTCAGAGTTCATTGACGGCCAGAAGTATTTTCGTGTGATAAGCTTGCGAGTTGTGCGCGTACCAGGATGACTGATGTTGTGCACACTTTCAAAAACTTCCTTTCTATATTGTTCGGGTATATACGGTCGTATATAAGGAGTAGATGTTTCGCAGTATAACTCGATGTTGCTGTTAGGTATAGTTATTTTCTTGAGACAGATGTTTTCGTGTGATAATAATTGTTCGATGTTGCTATCCTTTTCTTGCGCGCTGGCTATGTCGTTGTAGTTGATTGTAGATGGGCATGATATTGTTTCGATGCGGCTGAGTGTGTCGGCGACGATATTTTGTTTACCGCTCACGTGACGTATGTCTGTGGTAAATTCGCTGATAAACAAAAGTTGTCTTGTTCGCCTCTGTGTTTCCGAGTTGGAATGCATTTTCGACATTGCTTATGTTAGCGGCTTGTGATCGGTGAATATGATAAGATGACGTCCTTCGAATGTCTTTCGGAAGTGTTTGACTGCCATGTAGATTGCAAGTAGTTCACGGTCGAACGTAGAATACTTCTTTTGTGCATCGGTGAATTTCTTCGAAAAATATCCGAGTGGTTGCCATGTTTCGTTTAGGTATTGTTGTAGTACGGCGCCAGCAGAGTTGTCGGATGCGTCGCAGAATAAGGCGATTGGTGCGTGGTGCGACGGGTGAGCGAGTAAAGTTGCGTTTATTATGCTAGCTTTACATAGCTCGAATGCTTGAGTTGCTTCGTCGGTCCATGAGATTTGCGTTTTGTCCTTTTTCTTGACGTTATGTAGGTAAGCGTTCAGTGGGGCTTGTTGAGATGCGGCTTTCGGTATATGATCGCGATAGAAGTTGATCATGCCGAGAAATCTTCGTAGCTCTTCGATGGTGGTTGGTCTGGGGTAATGGGTGATAGCATCGACTTTATGTTCCGGTGGTTTGATGCCTTCTGGTTTTACGGTGTAACCAAGAAATTGGACTTCTGATTTGCCTAGGTTGCATTTGGCGGGGTTGATGGTGATGCCGTTTTCTTCCAATCTTTTCAGTACAGAGTGGAGATGTTCTCGGTGTTGAGCTTCGTTTTCTGATGCCACCAGTAAATCGTCGATGAATGGGAAGACGTAATCTAATCCTCGTAGTACTTCGTGGATATATCGTTGAAAGGTTTGTCCCGCGTTCTTCAAACCGGGGCACATACGTGGAAATTCGAATAAACCCATTGGAGTGATGATGGCTGTCTTCTCAATATCTTCTTCTCTTACACTTAGTTGTTGGTATGCACGGTTGAGGTCTATTGTAGAGAATATGGTTTTTCCAGAAAGATGATGAGTGAAGTCTTTGATGCGTGGCACGGGGTAACGGTCTGGTATGGTGATGGAGTTGAGTCGGCGATAGTCACCACATACTCTAATATCGCCGTTCTTCTTGGGTACGATGTGTAGAGGTGATGACCATGGACTCTTGCTAGGCCTGCATAATCCTTGTTCTATCATATTTTCGAATTCTTTCTTCACGATTTCGAAACGATGCGGTGGGATTGGTCGGGCGCGGCAGTGTACCGGTGGTCCGCGAGTTTCAATATAATGTTGCACGTTGATGTTGCAGTTAAGTTGCATCGACGTCAGTCTTGTTATGCCGGGATATTGTGCTAAGATGTCGTGATATGACTGCGACATGTCGATACTGCGCACGGTAGGTACGTCCGATACTCGTACTGGGGCGTTGACTTTTAGGTTTGTAACTCCGTCGATTAGTCTTCGGTTTTTTAAGTCGACGATGAGTTGATGATGCTTGAGGAAGTCTGCTCCGAGAATTGGTTTTGAAACGTCGGCCACGATGAACTTCCACTTGTAAGGGCGTCGTAGGTTGAAGTCTAGAGATAGTGTCTTCTCGCCGTATGTAGCTATTGTTGTGTTGTTGGCTGCATAAAGTTGAAATGGTAGCGGCGTTTCCATTTGCCCCTTTCTTCTCGGTAGCACGGAAATATTTGCTCCCGTGTCGACCAGGAATGATAGGTTGGAGTTTCTGTCGGTGATGAATAGGCGGTGTGATACTTCTTGAACGCCGGTGTCCGCCTCTGCCAACGCTCTCTCTAGTTTTCCGAATTTGTCTTCTTGAATGAGCAGGGCGAAGTACAGCGTCTAGCTTGATCTTTGAATCGGCGATGATAGTAGCAGAATGGTGATGGTGATGGCGATGTTTCACGGTTTCGGGATCGATGTGGACTGCGGTGACGAGATGGGTAGCGGCTGCGGTGATAGTTGTGGTTATATGGCGGTCTTGCCTTTAGTTCTGCTATTTCTAGTGAGAGTTTCCTTATTTCGTTGATGAGGTACTGAGTGTCTGCCTGCTGCGGTGCTGATGTAGGTGGTACCGCAAGTGGAGGTGGTGCGGATGACTGCACGGCTGCGACGTCAGTTGATGCTGTCTGTTCCATCATTTTGTCGGCGAGTAGTGCGAGTTCTTCGAGTGCAGTCTTGGTACTGAATGACTCGCTGACTGCGAGGACTGAGCGGATGTGTGGCGGAAGATGGTTTGTCCACATAAGGCGTAGAGTGGAGTCGGGAACTTTATCTCTGGCGAGATTTCGCATGCGGCGGAGTAGTTGGGTAGGCTTTTGGTCGCCAAGCTCCATTTCAGACAGCAACTTCTGGAATTGGCGGTTGTCAGATTCTTCGTAGGCGGATATGAGTCGTTCCTTGATAGCCTTGTACTGGTCCGTCTCAGGTGGGTTGTAGAGTAGATCCATGATTTGCTCGATGTCTTGCCTGTCGAGCTGTGCGATGACCATCTGGGAGAGTTGTGCTTGGCCTTTCTTGAGATCGTTCGTCGCGGCTTCGAAACTGATGAACCAGAGTCGCGGTCTGTCGCGCCAAAATGGTGGAATGCGCATGGTTAGTGATATGCCGGCAGCTTCAGTCTTCGTCATGGTGTGAGATGTTGCTGGGCTTGACTCTTCGGTTGGGCTGGGATTAGACATCTTGAGCAATTTGAGTCTTGATTTCTTCAGGCAGAGTAGCAGAGTTTTTTCTTCTTCAGGTGTGTTTGCTTCGGGGTCACCACTTTGGGGATGAGGAGCAGCCAAATAATAACGCTTGTTGTCAAGTAATATGAAGAAAGGATAATAATTTTATTTACAAATAGCGCCTGTTTATATACAATTAGAAAGAAACGATTAACCAATAAAAACTTAAAACTAAATATTTACATTATTTCGACCAATCACATCACTGCACAGATTGTTGCTGCGTTCCGCAAGGTGTCGCTAGCGCGCGCGGTCGGTCGGGCGCGGTGCCGAGGTTATATATACGAGCGCCGCGGAGCGCGCAGTCCTTTTTCGCCGCCGGCCGTCGACGAGTCAAGATGTTCCAGTGTTGCGTCCGCGATGGTTGGACTTGTGTTCGTGCTCGTCGATCAGCGGGGCTCCTGTCCTGTCTCTGACTTGGTGGATGGTCAAAAACGTGAAAAGGTTCTTATCAGAACTGCTGCTTCAACGCCGTGTGTGCCCGTGCTGCTGTGAACTGCTTTCCTGTCTCTGGCGTCAAAACGTAAAAGTTCTTATCAGAACTAGTTGTCGCTGTCAAAACGTGCTGTGATGTGTGGTGGCTACAATATCATCAAAACATTGGTTTTCGGTATTATTGTTTCGCCACGAGCACAAGCGCCTTCATCACGTGGGAGCACAAGCCCTATTATACAATATACGCGAGTCGCACTGGCCGGTAGGTGGCAGAAATCTCGCTCGACGCACTGCGCATAGCTGTGTTGTGTGCACACGATTACGAGGTAAAATTTTAACCCCAATCATGGGCAACTTACCACATCAAAGAATAACTCCAGGCTTCCCTTTTTTACGTTGCGGCGTCGATTACGCTGGTCCCGTGCAGATATTGAACCGTAAAGGCAGGGGCTCAAAACTAGTAAAAGGTTACATTTGTTTATTTATTTGTTTAGTAACTCGCGCAGTTCACATAGAGCTAGTCAGTGACCTTGCTTCTGAGTCATACCTGCTCGCATTAAAGAGGTTTATTTCTCGACGTGGAAAACCCGCTGAAATTATGTCAGATAATGGGCGAAATTTTGTAGGTGCAGCTAATGAATTTTCAAAATTTCTATCTAATTGTTCAAATGACATAATCGACTATGCTACTAGTCATGACATAAAATTTTCATTTATTCCTCCGTATGCGCCTCATTTTGGTGGATTGTGGGAGGCTGGAGTAAAATCGTGCAAGCATCACTTGCTACGAACCGTAGGTAATGCAAACCTCACATTTGAAGAATTTAGTACAGCATTATCACAGATTGAAGCTATATTGAACTCCCGTCCTATCAGTCCCATGTCTCCAGATCCCAACGATTTTCTTCCCCTCTGTCCTGCTCACTTCCTGGTTGGTCGTCTCTTGACTGCGCCTGCAACTGATCAGCTGATTGATGTTCCTGTACACCGGCTGACTCGCTATCAACGGTTGGAGCAAATTCGTCAGCATTTCTGGACACGCTGGAGTAAGGAGTACATTTCAGAAATGCAGACTAGAGGAAAATGGAAAGAGAGCAAATTGGATCTCAAACCCAATACTATGGTCGTCATAAAAGATCATACTCCGCCACTTAAATGGAGCTTGGGCCGCATCATATCTACAGTTCCCGGGAAAGATGGAGTTTCCAGAGTGGCTGACATTCAAACATCGTCAGGTATCATCAGACGCGCATTTCCACGAATCTGCCCTTTGTTTGAAGAAGACGAAGATGGGATGTTGGACGCGCCAGGGCTTCCAAGGCCGGGGGCATGTTCACGCCACGATGTGTGAATCCGAACGCGACAATCATGATGTCAACCTTACGTCAAATCGGGAGGCGAGACCGTGTGACGTCACTTACATTATAATGGAACTTGCAACTTAACGCACGACGAACGACTGTAATTTTTATTTTTATTCGCATACATCAATATTATCGCAAGAAGTCGTTTTATTTCAAAGCAGAGGCATATCGCCCCACCACCTGGACTACCACAAACATTTCAAAACCAAAATCAGCTAAATCGGCCCAGCCGTTCTTGAGTTTTAGCGAGACTAACGAACAGCAATTGATTTATATATATATAGATATAGGTACAACGTATATTGATATGGTGATGATATGACGACCTCTGTGGTTTAGTGGTTCGAGTACCGGACTGCTGACCATGAGGTCGTGGGTTCGATTCCCACAGGACACAAAAATTTATGTGATGAATATAAGTGTTTGTGTTCGTCTGGGTGTTTCTTATGTATTATAAGTATGTATTTACAAAAAAAAAGTAAATAAGTATTATATCCATTGTCTAGTACCCATAGTACAAGCTCTGCTTAGTTTGGGACTAGATGGTGCTGTGTAAAAAATGTCCCAGAATATATTATGTAATAATTTATTTATAGTTCAGCAGAAAATAAAATATAGAAGACGAGATGAATTTTTATATTAGCTCATATAAATTTTATATTTCTCAAAAACAAATAAAAAAATTACAGTGCTTTATTTCAGCACAACAATATTATATTTTTCTATCTTCTATCTATACTATGAACACAAAAATAAATAAACTTTCCTTTGAAAAGTAGTTATGTACTCCTAATATTGCCGACCTATTTTCCGGGCCCAGGTCCTACAACATTAGATTTTTATAGAAATCGACCATGACACTAGCCGATAAGGGATAACTGGTCGGTTCAGTCCCTGCGACCTCTATAAGCTTTCGTTAAATGAAAAGTGCTGAGTGAATAGTTTTTATGACCCAATTTGCAGGGTAAGATTGGAATCCTATCCCCATACATTTATTATGGTTTTCTGTATGTCACTGCGACTTTCAACATGATGTCGTTAAAAAAAAGAAAATTTAGTTATTTAAAAAATATATACTCTAATAATTAAAAAATGTAGGTATTCTCTATATATTATATACATACTCGCAAACGTTACTGTATTATTGTTTTATATATTAAATAATTAAGTTGTAAACTTTCACATATTGCTGGAATAAGCACAATGTAATAAGTATTCTTTTCTTTTATATTTTATAATGAAAATATAAAAGAAAAGAGTTACCTAACCTAATTTCAAGATATGTTTTAAATATTTTTCATATTAATAATTTAAGGTAACAGTATTATATTCTAGTGAATAATAAATTCATGATGAAAATAAATTTATGTTATTACAAAAGTTTAGCAATATCCAAATTGATTTCAGTTAAATAGTTATTCAGCAAAGCATATTTCATTAAATTTTTACACCATCTAGAATTCTAGGAAATATGAATAATAAAAAGGAACATAATGAAAACAGTAGTCGAGTAAGTCAAGATCCAGTCACACTTAAGAAGAAGCAGAATAAAAACGGGCCAAAACTACATCTACTAATTATAAAGTAGTAGTCATAACTATAACATAAACTCTCTATTACAAACATGTCATATAATTATATTTCACCTCAACCTCACCTGCTAGTTGCACTGTAGCATGTGCTAACTCACATATTCCATTTGTACTTATGACACTCACCTGGAAGTAAATCTGCGATTTGTTTCTGGACGGAAGACAATTTTATCTGTATGTCTGGCACACTGCTAGAAGTCTTTGTGCGAGTTGTGTCTTTATTTACATCCTAGTTACATAATATAGTAAGTGGCTTGCGGCCGTTCTAATAATACAAAGAGCAGATTCTATATAAATAAATAAATAACAAATTGATTTCGTATAAATGTCCATTCCTTTTCAAAACTCTCATTATAAATTACAAATCACCAAAGATATATATAATTACTCTCTATATGCCATTAAATCGTCAAAATTGTTCACTTAGCATTAATTTTGTAAGTTATGTTCTGTTTATTACTGAAACTGACTATGCTTCGTTTGGTGTCGTCATTGTACACAGGGATATAACATGCGGAACAATAGGGCTGGGTCACATCAGTTAGTTATGAGTACATAGTATATTAACGTTGCTAATTGATGCCTCTGGCTTTGTTCAGAGTTTATGTTTTGAATATAATTTCTATTAGAATTAGTGTCGCGTTGAAATCGTAAAAAACAGTGTAGGTAATGATAGAAATAATATCAAAGAAAAATAATAAGATTCGTTAGGAGATAATAATTTCTAGCACTTACATATTCCAGTAAGACACACTGATAAAATTATATGTGATTTTTCTAATATATCTCCAAGGACGAATATATCATATATATGAATGTATCATAGTATGTTTCATAGTCAATATAAATAGCAATAACGCATATTATCTCTGATAACGCGAGAAATATAGCTAAATATTATTTAGTGTCGCTGGTGTTCTTCTTAATACGTTCTATTGGTTAGTGTTTTTACCTTAAGACTTACGACAGTTTATTTTAAACTAGATGTACCCCCCGGCTTCTCTCTCAAAGGTGGTAGTGCAATGTAGAATAACCGTCCGCATGAACCATTCCATCCATTGGTGAAAACCATATGAAAATCTATTGAAATAAAACAACTTTACGGATTATATCGCGTTATATTAGTATTAAATACAATACAAATCCCGACGTTTCGGACCCTTTACAGCGTCCATGGTCACGGGCAGACTGCCCGGACTGACTGAAACGTCGGGATTTGTATTGTATTTAATACTAATATAACGCGATATAATCCGTAAAGTTGTTTTATTTCAATATGTCTGATATTCGCGTAAGCTTCAGAAATCAACATATGAAAATCTGTTCAGTAGTTTTTAGTTTATCGCGTTTAGACTGACTGACAGACTCTCCGAGTGTGTTTTATAATAATATATTATGTAGTGATTATTTTGCGATTCTTATAAACAAACAGAATATTGGCATATTGCAGAATCGACGTGAAATGCTTTCAGCATTTTCTAAGCATTTTCAGTTAGACCATTTTATGTAGTAATTTTTACGGGGTGCGCGTACAAATATACCGACAGACATAAATTCTAAATATTGTAGTTTTGGCTTCTGATGATCTAACAAAGACCTCCCGACTTTATTAGAGCAACAGAAGCCGAAATCAAACTTTTTAAATGTAATTATACGTATAATATATATGTTTTGCATGAAGTATGAAGAAATCTGTGTGATAGACTTCAAAGCCTTGGAACATCTGTCCAAACCGTTTATGATTTCTTTAAGCGTTGTCTCATAAACGTAAGCGTGGGTGGATAGGGCAGGCTCGTTCTCTTCATACATTATATAGAATGTCCCGTCCCGGGCACATGTTAAAGGAACTCCTAATATTACGAAAATTCTCCCTTTTGTGACGTTTACAGGTAGAAAATTTACGGAATAGCGATGGCTAGTGGGCCGTTACATTATGTTATTGTAATAAAGGTACTTTTTGTATCAATTTGTCTTTATCTATCTTCTGTCTATGATAAAAATAGTTTAGTATAGGCTAGCGAAATAAGGCCAGGAAAAGCTTTGGTACAATGTGTTAAGAAAATTTACATAAAGGTACATAAGTAGGTTGGTAGAAAACTTTACATAAGATAAAATGCTGCTAAGTCTAAAAAGAAAACTAGAAATATCTAAGGTCTTTAACAATCGAGATATTGTTTTTTGTTTATAAGTAAACAAAAAACAATATCTCGATTGTTAAATATGTGATATTGTTTTAGATGGATTAGATTTTATTGTTACAATAAAATCTAATCTATCTAAAACAATATCACAGATTCGTTTATTTTCAATTTCAGATCAACACGCAATCCCATTCTATATCCTTTACTTCATAATGGTTTTGTCGCAATTCAAAGGTTTGGGGAAAAACAAATAGAGGCGAAATAAATCGAATGGTGACAACGTTATTTTAGAACGTTTGTTTGTCACAACCGGTGTTGATCCGGCCATTTTAGTTTACGGTTAAGACCATAGAGTATTTATGTAAACTGGAGGAACCATGCGTGCATGGAGTTATCTGATAATTAGGTACCATTAGTCTAGTGGACTAATTTTTGATGGCCTAATAAAAAGTTAATAATAAACAGAGCCGAACAACCAGGAAAAACCATTTTAATACGGTTCAATCATAGAACTCTATTAGCCGATAAAAAAATTTTTTTCGTACCTATGTACCTATAGGTCTATTATATTTTATTTTACACTAAAAACTGCCTCATTAGCCGAGTGGTCCTGAACGCGACTGCTACGCTAGAGGTCCTGGGTTCGATTCCCAGGTCGAGCAAAGTGTGATTGGGTTTTTCTATGAAATTCCCAGTAGCAGCTCGGGGTTAGGAATTTGTGCCCGGTTAATGCCAATAGGCTCACCCCCTATTACATGGGACTTAAGCATACCGGCGAACTGTGGGTGTATATTAGTACGCTTCTGCCTAACCCTTCGGGGAATACAGGCGTGATGGTATGTTTCACTAAAAATATTTTTAATAAATGAAACACAGCTACAGTTCGTGAAATCGAGCATTACCTACTTAGATATTTTGATAGCTAGCTAAAATATCTAAGAGATATTTCGGCTTAGTCAACCCCAATCAAGAAAAAAAGTTATTAAGTTGTAACTCTATATTCAACTCATCTATGATTTTGCCATTTAAAAGGTAACAAGGTAATTTACGTGTAAAATTTTTTTTTCAGTATTTATATAGTTATGCTTGTTTTTCTCAATAGGAGAACGCATAATATTAATGTCTAGAGCGGCATCTCCCCTCTCGTAATCACAATAACACGCCATGGTACGGACACAGAACCCAATCGTTATTTCGATTATTGTTTATACAAAACATTGCCCACCAACATTTTCTTCTCTTACGTAGGTGTGTTCACAAACATACCTAAATTCTCAAATACCCAAAAAGACACGAAACAACTATCTAATCCGCTAGGTACCCGAAGCACAGAAGTTGATCGCTCAGCCACCACGACACTACATCGTAAATATTTATTATTCTTACTTAGGTTTTTCTCAGTCGCTTTAAGGATATCAACAAGTGCCTTAGCTTCCCTAGGCGAAAGATTAGTAATCTAATACCGTCTAGCCGGGTTATAAAACAACTTAGGTAGCAAGATAAATGATTGCACTACTTTATTTTTTATCTTTCTTTCTTAAATTCTCTAGCTGTCGGGTAAGCGAAGGAAACTCTTTAAAGTTTCTTATGTTTTCTTTCTCCTTGGTGCTAACGTATAACGAATCCCGTGTGATCCTCATTTAAAAAGAGTTTTAATTCTTACCAATTTTATTTCCCTATTACTTTCCGGAATAGTTCCTAGTAAAAGAATCATCGGGGATATCCACCATAAAGCAGAATCGAGTAAATTACGGCGTAAAATATTCCTATGGGAATTGGTAAAAAACAAGAAAGTTTCTCCGAAATCGGATGATAAAATGGGAGGAAGTTTTTGCCCAAGAGTCGCAAAATACAGGTTATATTTAAAAAAACTCAGTAGGTGGACACCCGGAGCAGTAGCTCTTGGTGCGATGAAGAGTGGTACCTACATCGGATTGGTGCTATCGAGTATACCAAGAATATAAAAGCGTTTTCTACATACCGGAATTTATTTACTGGAGATGAGCAATGTGCAATGTGCATGTATGTGAAATGTGTGTGTCTGGAGTGACTCAGTTAACCTACATATGTATGACAGGTGTTTGTGGTACAGGCAAAACTACCGATTAAAACTAATTTTGACTGCGAAAATCAGTCTTAACTAGTGTCGGCTAAGAATGTTGCACGAACCTTTATTTTTTTCTTTGTAAGTATCCGAATTATACAAAGTTTATTTTGTAAATCTTAATCTCAAATAGTTCCATGATCTCAAGTACCAACTACATTTTTCTCAAACAATAGAAAATCTGTGTCAATTTATGTAATACCGTATTTTATTTAATAGGTCAGTTGTTCGAGAGACCTTTCATTTTCATTGTGAAGCGTGAAACAATGAAATCCAGTGACCGCTTGAAACCGGATCGAGCCAGTTCACGGCAGTTTTAACGAAGTTTTTTAAATTGATCGGCTGCATTGGCTGTGGCTGTATTTAATTGTTGGCTGTTAAAAGTTATAGGATTAACTTGAAGTTTTAGTTACATAATGTTCCACTTAAGGTTTCCTTATTCTAGTATATGTACCTCATTATATTATACGTATCTATAGTCTACTAGTATAGTCTATAGTCTAGTTGTGAATATTGTATACCTAATGGCGCAATTACTACAGCTACGAATCTAGAATTGCGAAAAACCAATTGTAATTTGAATTTGGCGGGCTCAGCGAAACGATCAGCCTTAATAAAATATGTTAGTTCTATATTAATGTTTTATTTTATAAAAGCAAAATAACTAGAGCAAAAGTATCCCTTTCAATCTGTTACAAAGACGCAAATCTTCAGCGACCACGACGGGTCACGTAGACAGTATTAGATCTGTGTTTTTGTCGTCCTTTCTAAAATGTAGAACTACTGTGCAGTCGTAGTGTGCAGCTTATATTGCAATAAGGATTTCAAATAAAAATCCGGTTTTGTATTTTAAGCCTTGTTTTGTGTAATTGGGACTTATTATTAAATATCACAGTGTTGAATAAATTGAAAAGAATAGCGAACGGGTTCTCGTTAAATAAACAATTTCAAATTGTATTAAAACCTTTGTTGTGTTTTAAAATAGAATGGAAAAGGTTGTATAACATCAAAACATTTTCTCTTGATATTAATTTTAATTACTCGTATTGTAATGTAATTTAAATACCGCTTGGTAATACTGATTAAACGCTGTTTAAAAGTAGCAGGGTTTTAAAACTCAATATCAGAGATATATCTATTAGATTACGACCATTTATTTACCTATTAGATAAGTGGTCGACTGCGACACAGGTCCTGGGTTCGATTATTAGGCGGCTATCAGGGAGCAGTCTTATCAGGTTTTTCTATGAAATTCGTATTAGCATCTCATAAACTATTTTTTTTTTGCATTTTTCATGCTAAGATTATAAAGCTATACTACCTACCTGCCATGTCGAAATATGCCCAAATTTAATAAAATATACATCGGTATGGTAGCATCGTACGACATAGAACTAACGGTAAGGTAAATCATGTCGGTTGAGGCCAAGTAACTTGCTGCAAGTAACCCTGCTACGTCTGTATGTTATGTTCGCGATGAACTGAAACTACTGAACGAAGTTATATGCGGTTTTCAACGATATACGGATTGATTCATGAGGACAATTTTGAGCTACTTAACTTCACGGTACGACCGGGACGTGCCAACAGGGGTGAAACCGTAGGCGAGCTAATTTTCTCTGAAAAATGCAAAAAAATATGGGAAGTACATACCTACAACGCTACTTGGCACGACATTCTGACCACGTGACTGAGCGTTATAGGCCTGTACTTCTCATACATTTTAATTGCTTTTAATAGTTTTCTATAGCGTTAGCGATCATATTATGTAGATTCTATACATGTCTAGGCCTGCTGATCACAGTTCTAACTGTAACATACGAGTATTTATCCAGGGCCACGCTCCGGATTCCTAATCATTCTCAGCATGACACTGACACACCGCTCCAACTTCCTCCCAAGGGTTCGAATTACCATAATTTTATATGAAAAAACTTGTGGAATTTTATTAAACATTAAACCAGGGTAGACCCGCCCTTCCCATTAATGTTACACAAATTCTTTAATAGAATACAAGGTACCAGATGTTAAAACAAATCTCATTTCGTCGAGACCAAGTAGCCGTGTTCTGAACTTCAAAAATATGTTTTTTTTTGCTTTGATTGGTTTGGGAAAGTTATAAGCTTTTAATGTCACTTGGAAACGTTCTTAATAACCTCTGGTAGGATATTGATGTTTAGGCATACGCACTTAGGACATATTTTTGTATAAATTAAACTGATTAGGGCTGTGTTTGTGAATATTGATTAACTGGCTTCCGTGGTGGTCATGAAGTGGATCATATACATTATCTTGTGAATAACTTCTGAGGATATTGGCTCATTATTATCCTAAACTAAACTGCCTCATTAGCCAAGTGGTCCTGAGCGCGACTGCTACGCTAGAGGTCCTGGGTTCAATTCCCAGGTCGAGCAAAGTGTTATTCGGTTTTTCTATGAAATTCCCAGTAGCAGCTCGGAGTTAGGAATTTGTGCCCGGTTAATGGCAATAGGCTCGCCCCCTATTACATGGGACCTAAACATACCGGCGAACTGTGGGTGTATTAGTACGCCTCTGCCTAACGCTTCGGAGAATACAGGCGTGATGGAATGTTATGATATGTTATATATCCTGAGTTTTTAAGGTGTCAAAAGGGGCATCAATATGTTCGAGTAATATAAAGATGGATGCTGCGTTGCCAATAATTTTTCCTTGAACTTTGCTTGATACGCTACTGCGTGTCTAGATATTCTACATAATGTTAGTGGTATAGCACCACGTTCTTCCTTAAGGGCTCTTTCTTCGCCATAAAAATGTTTCTTCCCCGTAAAAATCTATACTTTTCTTACCGTGTAAGTACTACGCACGAATTTCAGTTTTGTTTGTAAGATTGTTATCAGGCACGGCTGCAAAATATGTTTTTATGGAGAGAGAACGTTTGTTTACCAGCTTTGGTCGGATTTGGATATGGTTTTACTCCTTTACACAATACCTGTGTATTGATGTAATTATATTAATTTATGGATGGTCCAACGCTTACCCCATAGACTATTATGATATTAGATTACCTTATACAAAACACCCTTGGTTGTACTAATATTTGGGAGAGCCATGCTTCGGCACGAATGGGCCGGCTCGACCGTAGTGATACCACGGCCGCACAGAAAACCGGCGCGAAACAACGCTTGCGTTGTGTTTCGCCGAGTGAGTCAGGTTACCGGAGGCCCAAACCCTTTTAAAAGGCGGGTAACGCACTGAATCACAAGTCTGGTGTTGTGGGTGTCTATGGGCGGCGGTTATCGCTTACCATCATGTGATCGGTCAGCACGTTTGCTCCCTTATCCCATAAAAAAAATGTTTATACTACAGTTATAGAAATTTCTTCGTATAAAATACAATTTCCGACGTTCTGACTGCCTTTCAGATTGTCAACTTAAGAGGTAAGAGGTAACTTTCCGCCAACGAGTTCCACCCTCGATTGTTGTGTCTCCGGCAGTCTGCAGTCCGTGGGGGCTTTTGAGGCTCGGAGACGCACCAGCAAATGTCCTAATATTGCAAATGTCCTTGGGCGGTGATGAGTCGATGACTACTTACCATCAGATGGTCTGTTCGTTTGCAGATACAAAAAATAAAAAGTATAATATTTTAACCACGAATCTTATTGGCCTACACCGATCTTATTGGCGAAGTCCTCCAAAAAGGTCAGGTGCGTAGTACTCGCAACCGGCGCGTATGTATGAGAGGATGTATGAATGTCGCAGAAGCAAAAGAGGCATGTAAGAATCGTAGCAAGTGGTAGTCTATAGTTTCTGCTTACCCCTGTGGGAGAAGGGCTTGAGTGTATGTATGTATGTAATATTTTAACCAACCTTCAAACTATGTTCTGAAAATATTAGCAGATCACATCAATCTCATTATGTTGTTTGTTTGTTGGGGTCTAGCTAAGTGGTTTTTAAACGATTATGTGGCTACCATCAGCTAAATTACTCGGCGTGACGGCGGCTGACTGTTTTGCGTCAATTATCTACCCAATTAGTTGAAGACTGTTCTGTTTATGCCCAAATTATTGTGGCCTAGAATAGGTATTTTGAGAATTGATTTATTTGTAGGAAAAGCTAAAAGGAGAGCGATAAAATGTGACATCGATGTCAATATATAGTTTTATTACTCCATGTTATTCTTTTGTTATTATTTTTGTCTTGTTGTGACTAATAATAAAATTTGTGACTATTATATAAAGATGTGCAGGTATAATCTGATTATTTATACTTAAAAAACCATCATGGTAGAAGACTTGGCGTATGACATTATTATTGTACCATAACTTTCATAACACCTAATAGAGCTACAGGGTGATAATGTTTGTCAAGCCCTATTTCTTACAAATGCGATGGGCACACACGAGTGTTTGGGATGGCCTAATTTTGTTCCTAAGACCGGCAAAGTTTCGAATTGGTATGGCAGATGTCGGTAAGAGTTAGAAACGAAAATGTTTCCCATCACAGTTCGGTGACGCGGCGCTGCGTCTATTTGCCAAGTAGTAACATAAAAAAACAGATGAAGTTTGCACCAAACGAGCTCAAACAGATCTGGCTAGAAAACCAGCTGAGTTTTGCAAAAATGCTCAAAGAGGAAATCTGATTTGAAAATTACAAAGAGAACCTAGCATTATGGATTTTTTTCAATGAATATTAATTCTGCTTTGACATGGATACATCTTTTTATTTCACTTTAATTTAACCCATGGGAAAAATATTAATCCTTCAATCAATGAATCCATGAATTCCATTAAATATTATATCCAGAAAATATTGAAAGCTTTTAACGATTATACAATACTAGCTTCTGCCCGCGACTTCGGTCGCGTAGCGTGATGATATACATATAGCCTATAGCCTTCCTCAACAAATGGGCTATCTAACACTGAAATAATTTTTCAAATCGGACCAGTAGTTCCTGAGATTAGCGCGTTCAAACAAACAAACAAACTCTTCAGCTTTATATATTAGTATAGAAGTATAGATTTTACTGGTTTTTTAAATAATAATGGTTGTATCGTATAAATTTCTAGGATTAGGTATTCCTTGAGGCTTTCCTTCAATAAAAATCTATTTAGGTATTCGTTGAGCATTTTCTGGGCAGTCTACCTAGTGCTCTGGGCCAAACGTCGGACAGTTGCTGGGAAACTTAAGTGATTAGTGACATGTGCTCGTTGCTTCGAAAGACACCACCGCTCCAAGATATAGGGATGGGACATGACTTAGTAATTAGCGAATCGATTTAAATTCTCGGCGGACGTGACTGAATGCGTTTAAATTTCAATTTTAGACCCGAATTTTAGAATTTTAGACATTCTGTCAAAATCACTCGTTTTGCGAAGAATTGTTTTCGGCCAACTTATTCCGCCATTTATAATTTCGTAATATTATAATAATGAAAAACTAAATTCTTATAACAATCTTTGTCTACGTGAAACAACAACGAGGCTGAATTCATTGCTTTCATTAATTTGTGCCATTGTCTTTGAAACCGATTGACTTGAATTTGACTTTTATCGATTAATTACTGACTTGACTTTTATCGATTAATTACTGACTTGACTTTTATCGATTAATTACTGACTTGACTTTTATCGATTAACTGACTTGACTTTTATCGATTAATTACTGACTTGACTTTTATCGATTAATTACTGACTTAACTTTTATCGATTAATTACTGACTTGACTTTTATCGATTAATTACTGACTTGACTTTTATCGATTAATTACTGACTTGACTTTTATCGATTAATTACTGACTTGACTTTTATCGATTAATTACTGACTTGACTTTTATCGATCAATTACTGTATACCTACATTACAATAGCGATGTTTGATTCATTAATGATTACCTAGTGTTGATGACAGACTATTATAATGTAATACCTATGTATTCGGAAAGTATTTCATAATAATAGACTGACACTCGAATTATTTGGTCGCATCACTAGCGCAAAGAACTAGGTTGACTGGGCCAAACAGTGTTATTGCTTAGTTAGTAGTTTCACTTACGAATAAAGTTTCTCATCAGCATTTGGGTGAATGGACAAACTTTGTTTCGGAATACGTTTGTTTTTGAATAATTCTTCTTCATCATCTTCCAGCCATTTAATCTTCTTTGCAGCAGTATGAGCTCCAAAAATATTATTCTTAGCGTGGAAAAATCCCAATAATACTTTGCTCAACCTGGGAATCATCGAATAGTTTGTGAATCGGGGATTTCGTTTGTTATTTTTCAGCACTTAAACTTTAAACACGTGATTAGTATTTTATATTAGTAGATAAAGAACTATTTAATCGTTGACGATTGTCGACTATTTATGAAAGTGGTACAACACTAGATATTTCATAAATTGTGGAATATAGAGGAAATAATGTTATTGATTTGCAATAAAAATGTCTTGTCTTGTCTTTGGTACACTTTATTAATATAACGACAGCGAATTGCACGTATTTCATCCATTGACATTAATTACAAGGCATTTTACATTATATACGTACCTACAGTTGTTATGTAATGTTTTTTTTACATATACAAAAATATTTTTAGCGTTTAAACACAGTAAGTACCTACTACTTAAACGGTCGTGCTATAATTAATGACTATACATCTATAGAAAAAAGTACCTTCGTCAATGGGCTCAAAGTTCAATATGGAACTACATAATTGACGTAAATACTTTTATTCTTAATTATTACAAAAAAATATTTACACCATATTTGGCTATTCTGTACATTTTTCGTATACTTAAACCACTATTTACATACATCATTATAAACAATCTATATGTTTTTACAAATTTTAATAGTATAAAATTATCATTTTATGATTAGCCATTTATTTTAAAGAAGTAGTTTGGTTTTGGATATTCCAAAAATCATTAATAGTTTTTTCAGTGAGCATTTTAAAATTTAGTTTCTAATTCAAAGATTTTGGATATTATTATATAATATTAATTCGCTATACTTTTGCAAAGACAATCAACAATAGTATATTAGGTACGCTATTACCATAACAGCTATTAAATAATTCAATACATTTATGAGAACAAAAATATTTATTTTATCACAATCTTCATGAACCCAAGAGAAAATGTTCATATCAATATTATAATTCACAGTTTAAAAGTCAAATCCACATAGTGTTAACACAATGTTATTGTTTTAAAACGGAGTCACTGCAACGTGTTACCTGTAACAAAAAGAAAAAAAAATACATGTAGAAACAAAAGGATAACATTAAAAGGCAACTTTTAGAAGGACGGTGTTTTAAAAAAAAGGATTTCTGTTAGTTATGAATGGAGTTTGTAAGTTATTTCTACCTCCTTTCGCCACATCTAAGAAAGTGGAGGGGAGGAGGTACTCTGTTTTATTAGTTAGTAAGTTGTGATTAATATTATGCTAAATAAATGTTATAGACTGAAATATCAAAAAGTTTATTGGTGCTTTCAGTAAAAGATTGGCGGCGGATTCTAAATTCCTGCCCGTTGTCGAATTTTTCCTTCACTTAATTATCTTTTCACATTATTTTAAAAATGAGTTAAATATCTCAAACTATTACACCTGTATTCTCCGAAAACTTAGTCAGAATTGTACTGACCCACAGTTAGTTAATATGATTTAGGTCTCATGTTATAGGACCTAAATCATAAATCCAATTAACCCGGTAGAAATTCCGAGCTGCTACTGAGAAAATCCCAATAATACTTCGCCAGACCTGAGAAACGCCTAGGACCTCCAGTTCAGCGCTCGCAATAAGTAATTTAATGTGATCGACTTCATTAACTAAGTTATCCAAATAATATGCAATTTGTGAGAGAAACTACATAAAAAGCAATCAATCTTATAAAAACAATGATTTGTACAGATACATCCTGTATGCAATGTTTTATGGTCTGTAAGCGGAACGATCTAAATCCGTATATACGTGAACTAAATAAACAAATCGGAGCAAGATGGTTAATAAAAAGTTAAAGGTATATTTGAAATATCATCGTGTGATGGGCATAACCCATAAAACCACACGCGCCACGATCCAAACAAAAAACTCGATTTAAATTCTCCTTTGATCATAATATTATTTTCATTATATTTTTATGGAGCTAGTGTTGGGATTTTCCACTCTTTGTTTTTCTCCTCGCCTTTCAATTTTGAAGTTCCGAGAAATGGGAAGTCTTATTAGTTCTCTCGTTTATTCGTTATTAATGTTTTTTACAAAGTTTTTTATGAAAGGGGAAAAGCATTGTTAGTGCAACTTTGAGCCAAATGCATGGTACTAAAAGAATATTATACAAGGTTAGGCAAATTTTCCTGTACGTACGCCATGTTTTTGAAGAATTTGAAGAGAAACTTTTTCCATTGACCTTTCACTAAAAGTCAATAGTTTTGAGAAATATTTTCGCAGGAAGGTTTTAAATGAAATGAAATTATCATATTATTTTACTAATATCGTTCGACCACAGAGAGAGTAAGAATATTTACGAAACAAAAATATTTTTAAAAGCGTTTCCGAATCCTACAATCCAATCCTATCCTACTAATATTTTTAACGCGAAAATTTTTGAGGATGGATGGATGTTCGTTACTCTGTCTCGCCAGAACGGCTGAAAGGATTTGGATAAAATTTGGCACAGAGATAGATTATAGTCTGGACTGGAATGAACGCATGGGCTACTTTTTAACTAGGTCGGGCCCAATTCTGAAGCCACGCAGACGAAATCGCGGGCAGACGCTATAGTCATATCTAATTTGCACCGTAAAAAACTTGTGCCGAGTATTGGAACTATGAATACTGAATTGAATTCAGCCCATGGAGGCATTTTATTTTTCGCGCAAAATTTGCCTGTTTAAGCTACAGTAAATCCTTTCAAACAATTATTTCGAGGTTAAAAAAACGAACATACATAGTAAAAATAAGACTTAGCAACGGCAGGTGTACAACTGTACACAATAGGTATTGTAATGTTGTGTTTATACAAACTGTGCATATGAGATTGGAATCTATAAATCTGCACAATTTATTCCTCTGACAAATAACTACAATTTCGAATTGGGTATGGGAATGGTGGAAAAATAACAACATTTTCATGCAAAAAGGATTCTGTGCAATTTTCATTGTGCATGGATTTACGTTGCATTTTTTGGACATATTACACAGGTCCAATTAATCCACCTTAGCATTGCATTGTATTGCGAAAAAAGGGTACTGTATGTCTTTATTATAATTCTTCTGTACGTGTGATGATAGTGAACTCCTCTTAAACGGCTGGACCGATTTGAATGATTTTTTTTGTGTGTGTTCAAGTGGATTCGAGGATGGTTTAGATTCACAAATAAGCCCGGCAGATGTCGCTGCAGTCGGAATCTAGGTTGGTATATCCTGCAGGACAACGTCTGTCGGGTCCGCTAGTTAAATATATATCTGTAAAAAAATGATAACATAAAATAGGAAATATTTAATTGTGATATTGTAGAAGTAATTATTTCGATAAGCATTAAAAAGATCTATAGCATAACATAAGACTTATAATATTCAGAAAATCAATGAACATGAATACAATATTATGAGGAAGTGTGTAAGTACTATTTAATTGTACATTGTAGTACGAATTTTTATTATTATGCTTAAGATGTACTTAAGAACTTTTTTCTATTTCAGGTCAGTAGTGATGGAAATGTCTACGCGGTTTTTTATTGGAGGGTAAGTTTAGGCTTATTTTTTTAAATTCCTATTGATTGTAGTAATAGACTGGTACGTAGAGCAAAGTGTGTTTTTGTATTCGCATCTAAATGTAAATGATTCACACGAATAATACTGTACAAATATTATTACTCCATGCTATATTTTTCATTTCCGTACCAAAATTGACAGCTGTCATTGCTTCCAAATGTGACGTTGAAGTTTCCAAATTGACAGCTGTCATATACGCAATACACGAGGAGGTACTCGCAAATTGCTACGAGTAAAATACAACCATGAGTTACAAATTTCAAGAGTTAAGTTTATAAAAATACGATTTACCAGAAATTATTCGACAATTTGTCGCTTCCGAGCTTTGCGAAATATTACGCGAGCGATCCAGAAATTGAGGTTCCAACTAAATTCTTCAGGCGAATATAAGTCGTTACTGAGCTCAATAGAGGTATGGAGTTTAGAACTTGAATTTTGCAGAAATAATATTTTTTAAACTGCAAGATCAAATACGAATATGTACACATAAACTACAATTACGTACATTGGGCAAAATGCTTTAATTGATATGTTGAAATTAGAAAATAAAGGAAGAGTTCTCTTTATAACAATTTTCTTTATAACTGTATGTGTGTATTTTACCGACCATTTTAAATGAACAAACCTTTTTAGTTTTTTCTGGTCACAGTTTGCTCACACATTCAAAATTAAAGTTTGAAATTGTATTATGACGTTTGTTTTTTGAATAGTTTAAAAAAGTATTCGGTACCTATGTGGAACTAGTCTCTATCACATAATTGTCTTTTTCATTATACTCGTAATAGCCAGAATTTTATATGACCTATAGATTCATACGTTTCAAATTTCCTCACTAAATCGAGTACGTATGTAAAATTGTCTGAATTCTAAATGGGAAATTAGTACGACAATCAAGAAAAATTCAATACAAGTAAAACCTTCAGTAAAAGTTCAGTCAATATAAAACTTCTTTTTTAAATTTGCAATAATTTAATTAATATTTTGATGTTTTAGATGGTACTGATTGTTACCAGTTTATTTCAATTTGGTGTTCTATTATTACTAACATCTTCTTATTTTTCCAAATCGTGTTTAGAATTTCAATTAGGTTTTTAGTTGTTACAGCTGTTTTAGTAGACGCTCTACGGATTGGAATTAGTTTAAGTAGAAACATACATTGCTTGGCATAATTAAGTAATGCGATATTTTGTTCAATTAGTGTTTTGTTGTTTTAGGTAATGCGCACGTTTGTAATATTTTGTGTTAATGCGTTCAGAAATTAAGCGTTTTTTTAATATTTTTTATCTTAATGACATTTAAACTTACCACATATCTACAACGCAGACACGATAGGCTCCTTATCCGAAGTATTTACAGTTTTATCTACAAACATATACATATTAACACAGTCTTCGTTAGGACTCGGGTTGTCCTCTGGCTTCTCATCGGGGCTAATATTCTCGACGCCATCATCTTCATACACCTTTAATTTATCATTGAATTCTATTTTATATCTAACCGAGGGTATTTTACTAACTGTTGAAGTCAAAAGGGACTCTTGCACGGTATCGTTACCGTTGCAAGTTTTCTCTGAACGAAACATACCTGTCCTCTCTGACTGGTTGAATTTCCTCTTAGATCTCTTAGTGACCAATGCTCCTAGACACGGCAGTATCTGCATAAACTCCTTTCTGAAGTTCTCGTTCAACCACGCGTAGAGGAACGGATTGTAACATATGGAAGACATAGCGATGAAGTGCGCAACGAAAAATAACACCATGTAATATCTCCAGTCTTCTGCCAAGGAGTAAAAGTCACTACTTATGTTTATTAAGTTCAAAGGCAGCCATGATAACCCAAATATGGCCACCATAGCTATCAGCATTCTGTTTGTTCGCCTCTTCCTTTCCCTCTCTGCGTCTTCTTTTTTACTATTCTTACTTCCAGGCCTAGATTTTAATCTATCATTCAATTTTACACTAACGCATGTGTAACAAAAAGCCATGACAATGAATGGGACTACAAACTGCATGATAGTAGTGACTGCGCCAAATGCCTTTCGTATTTGGTCTGAAGGCCATTTTTCTGCACAGTACACATCTTGGAGAGCCATATAGTAGCCGTATGGAAAGGTCACAGACAGTGAGAACACCCAAATAAAAACGATAAGACAAATACAGGTTTTGATCTTCATACGAGGTTTGAAGGGATAAATGATGACGAAGAATCTATCTATAGCTATAGATGTAAGGGTTAACGTTGAGATATAGACACTGCAGCCTTGTGCATAAGGCATGATATGGCATAAAGGGCCTCCGAACACCCATCTGCCGAGGAAAGTGTAAAGTGGTGTAAATGGTACTGCAAACACGCAGAGTAAGATATCCGATAATGCGAGGTTCGTGATGAAGAGATTAGTGACTGTTTGCATAGCTCTGTTCCTGATGACGGCATAGCATACTAGAGCGTTGCCAAAGATTCCAACTACAAAAATAATTGTATATGCTGTACAGAAAGCTGCTTGAATCGCTTTATCCTCAATCGGGTCAGTCGTTGTATCATTTTGGTATTCATCGGTGATAGTGCTGAATGTATCATTTTCAGATGGATTATCGGTTGCCCATGGGTAGGTCGGCATAGTTTTTTCTTGTTCTTAACTTGTCATCATAAACCTTTTAGGTTTGGTTTTACTATCATATTTAGTATGTGGTATATTATTTATTTCTATGTTAAGCTCACTTTGGCTCATAATGTTATTGCTGATAAAATCAACTGTTTTTCTTGATTTCTAGAAAAACTAGTATTAAATTATATTTTAGCATGGTTTTCTATAGCCGGTCCATCATTCTTGATTGATGAATGAAATCTGAAACAAGAGAAAGAACATTTATTATTATTTGTGCGATTGGAACTTTCTTGACAGTTATCGACATTTTAAGTGAAAAGATTAAGAACGCAATTTTATGTAGCTCAATTTAGGTGAGTTTTAGATAAACTGAATTTATATAAATACGAAATCTGGAAAATAAATAGACGATGGAGTTACTCGTCAGAAACCTAAGATTGGAATGAAAAATATGAAAGATGTTTTCTAGCATAACGTTCTGACACTTTTCATAAACTGTTAGTGTACATTTTTAAAGCACTTTATATAACATTTTCCGTTATATATTTCGCAGTCCATAAGCATTTTGATTGGCTGTAAAAATACTGGTCTATAAAATCGGAATGCTGAAGTAGTAACTATAAAACGTAGTTTCTAAATGGTTTCCATCATAAATATGTCTGTGAAATGACGAAAGAGGTTTCAGCGTAAATGTAATTCAAAATAATAATATCGATTGGATTTGTGTTTTAGAGTATCGTCTACTTTGTAACGTTATATATTTATCAATACTAATATATAAAGCTGAAGAGTTTGTTTGCTAATATCAGGAACTACTCGGGTCCGATTTGAAAAATTATTTCAGTGTGAGATAGCCTCTTTATTGAGGAAGACTATAGGCTATATATAATTACGCTAAGATCAAATAACTATACCACGCGGACGAAGTCGCGGGCGGAAGCTAGTTATTTACAATATAACAGAAATATACTTTGTGAAATCAAAGTTATTTTTAACAAATTGTAATAATCCAATTTAGTTATCTATTGTAGATGATCGATGAAAAGTTATAAAGTCCGCCTTATGTACTACTTTTGTGCATAGAAGTATAAATAAATGGTTACAAAAAAAATATCCACATCATTAAAAAAGAAAGTTATTATAACGTAGATAGTTCTCAAAAGTAAAAATCTAACTTAAATTCTAATAAAACGTTGGGAAATTTACATATTTTTAAATTATATATTAACTAGCTTCTGCCTGCGACTTCGTCCGCGTAGCGTAATGATATATAGCCTATAGCCTTCCTCAATAAATGGGCTATCTAACACTGAAAGAATTTTTCAAATCGGAGCAGTAGTTCCTGAGATTAGCGCGTTCAAGCAAACAAACAAACTCTTCAGCTTTATATATTAGTATAGATAGTATAGAAGTATAGATACTCAGTAGCAAAGCGTAGGAGGGGCTCGTGGCTAAGTAATAACTAAGCTGATCAACTGATCTGCAAGGTTAAGCTGCGCTTTCTGCGGTCGGTGTGTGGATGGATTTCTTAATACATCGAGACCCCTCCGTGCTTCGGAAAGCCATCGGTCCCGGTTGTCATACGAACATCTATGACAATTATTGTTAGTGGTAGTCAGAAGCCCAATAAACCTGACAACCAGTCTATCCTCCGAATATCGGTATTACCCAGAAATTGGGTTGGGGAGGTCTGTTGGCTGTCGCTTCGTGTAAAATACTGATATTGAGTTCATTCATACTTGGGAAAAAGCCTCGGAGGATCATCATCCTCCGAGGCTTTTTCATTAAGAAGAAATGATGAAATTATGAAAAAATTAAGAAGAATTGCTACTCAGTCATCACTGAGTAGCAATTCTTCCCAGCGAAAACACTAGGAAGCGGTGAAGGGTGGGCGTTTTGGGGGCTGTCTATACATTATGTAAAAATGACGTTCAAAAAGTACTACTTAAGGCGCGGTGAATAGACGATGTTTAGGTATTGGAGGGGGTGAAGCAGGTACGTGGGGCACAACTCAGCACAAGTAGGCCCGCCCACTGCGGGGCGCCTCGGACGAATTTCGGCGATGCGCGACGTCCTTTTAATATAGAAACGTAATTTCGAAACGCTTATTAGATGTACGATTGGCTTAGCGCGCCGCTGTCCGGCTTGACACCGCATATCGCCGACACTAGATACTAAGTTCGAATCTCATGATACATAATATTCCTTTTTATCTTTTTTTTAAATTTAAAAATGTACTATCTAACTACTCTTTTCGTATTTTGTAAATAGTAAATCAATTATTATTATTTTCTAGAAATTTGAATAGAATATTGAGAAAGTTTTAACAGATTCATCAGATGAGTAATAAATAATTAATCATTCAGAAATAAAATGGCTTGGGCGTAGAATTGCCAATTCTAGAAATGGCAAAGTGTCAAAATTGTGAAAAATTTATATAAACAAGCATTTTTATTCCCCAGACTAGCCCCTTCCCGTGGCTTCACTTACTTGAAACTCAAAACCAACAGTGATGATCTCTTCTTTGTATGGGTCTCTATACATTAGAGGGGTCAAGCTGTATCTCAGGTTCCTTTTAATTATTTGAGATAAGAAGTATACCAGTTTTTAATTTTGAGCACATACTTTCTAACAGTGATAACAAAATTAAAATCTAATCAGTAGTTTTTGCGCCAACCCGTAACAAACAGACAAGAATTTTAAAAATCACATTTTTGGGTTCGGAGACGTTTATATACCCCAACCCATTTGTTTTTTTTTAATATCTTTAATGTACAGACACAGCTTTTTACAATTTCATAATAGTAGAGATATGCATTTTTTTCAGAATCTAATATAAAAACGGTCACCAAGCCCGATGGTAATAAATAGCGCAAGCCATAGCACCAACCAACAGCATAGCCACACAAACAGCTGTTTAGTAGGTACATATTTTCTCAACAAATGTCGTAATTAGGGTTTCCGGGCGAGAATTCCCGGGAAATTTTTCTTTATTCGATTCGAGACGACAAAAAATGGGTCGATAGCTTGAGAAATCTGAAGACCATAGAAAACTTACAAAATTAACTAATATCGTACCTAAATATGAAGATATGTATGTACACACATCAAAAAAAGTTTGCGATCACTTTGAAAAATCTAAATCTCTTTTTTTATGGTAGATTATATTATGATTTCTTCTTTAGTAATTTATTTTTTAATTTCAAACAGGGTATTTCTATTTAAAGAAAACACACAAAAACATTTTTTCTTGATAAAGTTGAATTTAAAAAGTTATATCAGCTTAAGCTAGTCGCAATATTTTTTTGATGTGTGTATAAATATTAGTGCACGAAAAATCGACTCAAAATGTTTAGCATGTTTTAGAACAAAAAATAACCACTGATTTCTAAAGTTTACGCAAATATTACACATATTGAAATTGAAAAACTATACGGATTCTATCACCAAACAAAAATAAGCATAGGGACCCGTGTAAAGGAACACATTGCTCATGTTAAGAACCGTCGTCCCAAGAAGTAAGCAGTTTGTGAATACATAGTTGACAAGGCCTAGCACTATATCATATTTGATACCACTTTGGAGGAAGTCTGAGATTGGGGCAGACCTAATATGGTCCAATTTAACCCGAAAAAGACAAATATGCGAGTTCACTGCAAAAAAACTGCCGTTGTTCGTATTTTCTCGTTTTGAGAGCACCGCTTAATTGCCTCAGCTAATATTGGAATACTTGGTGTAGACATATGAAATCAAGTCATTTCCGCGGTCATTTAAAGGTTAAGGCTAAGTTAGCCTCGAAGAAGCTTGGCGTGCTTAATAGATAGAGACGGTATTTCACTCGGGCCCACCGCCTATTACTTTATAAGGCGCAGGTCTGGTCTCATATGGAATACTGTTCTCATCTCTAGACAGGAGCACCCCAGTACCAACTGCTCCCTCTGGAGCGCATCCAACGAAGAGCGATTCAAATCGTAGACTATCAATATAATTCAAACCAGCTAGACTCTTTGGCGCTGTGTAGAGATGTGGCCTCGCTATGCATCTTCTGTCGCCTATACTATACGGCTTGCTCCGAGGAATTGTTCGAATTGATCCCTGCAACTACTTTTCGCCGTCGTTCTACGCGACAACAGTTCCATCCCCATTATCTTGATGGCTGACAATCCATAACTGTCCGTTTCTCTAGAAACTTTCTGCCTCATATAACAAAACTGTGGAACAACAGTGTTGTATAGCAGTCTATGGCAGTGTATCGACGGCGCCGGACCTATGCACGGATTCGTGACGGTTTACATACGCTGATTCCAGATAAAACGCTACTGAGCCGTACTTGGCCGATGTCTCGCCCGGTGGTTTTGCCGTGTCATGTACAAGCTCTCACGTTTTTTCAAATGTACGGCAAGACGCGGACCTCCGGCCAGTTTAACACACTGGTTTAATAATTCCAAGCTCGCTTAACAGTTACATGTACCAGTATCATGTAGCGTAGAGCGTAAAGCTGTCAGCGTCGCTTGAAATGCTTCCATTAGTCTATGCTACTAAAGGAGTTATTTCCAAAATATTTAATAGACATCTGCTATGCACTTATGTGTGCTGATTTGCTGCGATATGTACCGTGTGCGATACGTTTCTTTTGTCATTCAAGGTCCAATAAATGTTAGTAAGTTATTTATTTTTATTAAGTTTACAAATAAGTTGTCGCATTTATCATTATTATCACTCGGTAATTACTTAAAAAAATGTCGAAACATTGATCTTGTCGAGATTATCCCTCGACTTATCACACGAGATCTCTAGTTACTAATCTAAAAACCAGAAAAATCTAAAAAACCAGTAAAGTAGATCAGTCAGTCCTTACCACCTGTCAAGTCTCATATACCTCTACAATATGCGAAAAAGAACACATCAATGCCGATGTTAAACACCGTCGTTCCAGGAAGACACTCGTACCCCTGACAAAGCCCAGTACTATATCAGATTTAATATACTGCAAGTCCTTGCAAAAGAAAGCAGATTTCTGCCCAAGCTGATTCGCGAGACTATGTATTTAAAATGCAAAATTTCATTACCTGCTTGGAACCCCATTATAGATTCCATTAAATCTAAATCCAAAGACAAAGGATAGGATTAGCTCATTATGTGCGAATCGGGTCGCAAATACTTAACAAAAGTGAAAGCTAGCTGTTAGTAATTCGACATCTGAATGTACTGGTCCCCATGGATACTGTAGCCTATAATGGATCCGAAACGTGGGTAAATAAATATCAATATAACACTTGTCTTTATACATTTTCTCGAAGTCCCGGGAATTTTCGGGAAATAGTGATCGAGAAATCTCGATTCCCGAGAAAACAGATGTCGAGAAATCAGAAACCGAAGTCGCAATTGAAAATGTTGTCCCAGGGTTCTCGTGCTCAGAATCCTTTTGTAATCGAAAATTGAGATAAACGATTTTAAATTTTCAAATACTACTACTAATTTTATATCATGTATATTTTTTTGATAAATTTTATCAACATAATTATATTGTGGCCATCTGCTATCGTCTAAACTATAGTTTATTATTATGTACTGAACTTATTACTATTTCGCCATCAAAGTTGTTCATAATAATGTCATTATAAAAAAAAAACACTATGGCTCCAACTCTAATATCACGAAAAATAATCTGCCGCTTTAGTTACTACCTATAACATGCTGTAACACAATGTAGGTACATAATTATTATATGCATAAGTACTCATAAGAAGTTATCTCCCATAAGACAGTCGTACCCCTGACAAAGCCCAGTACTATGTCAGATTTAATATACTGCAAGTCCTTGCAAAAGAGAGCAGATATCTGCCCAAGCTGATTCGCGAGACTATTTAAAATACAAAATTTCATTACCTGACTAAAAGTGAAAGCTAGCTGTTAGTAATTCGACATCTGAATGTACTGGTCCCCATGGATACTGTAGCCTATAATGGATCCAAAACGTGTGTAAATAAATAAAATAAATAAATATTCTGGGACATTTTTACACAGCACTATCTAGTCCCAAACTAAGCAGAGCTTGTACTATGGGTACTAGACAATGGATATAATACTTATATACCTTTTTTTTTGTAAATACATACTTATAATACATAAGAAACACCCAGACGAACACAAACACTTATATTCATCACATAAATTTTTGTGTTCTGTGGGAATCGAACCCACGACCTCATGGTCGGCAGTCCGGTACTTGAACCACTAAACCACAGAGGTCGTCAAAATAAAGTAAATATCAATATAACACTTGTCTTCATAGATTTTCTTGAAGTCCCGGGAATTTTCGGGAAATAGTGATCGAGAATTCTCGATTCCCGAGAAAACAGATGTCGAGAAATCAGAAACCGAAGTCGCAATTGAAAGTGCTGTCCCAGGGTTCTCGTGCTCAGAATCCTTTTGTAATCGAAAATTGACTTTTTGTGAATTTTTTGCATTTTTCATGCTAATTTTATAAAGTCAAATTTCAAATTTCGACATGGCAGGTGGGACTCGCGGTGGCTTAGTGGTCATAGCGTCTGGCGTACCTAGCCAGAAGACGCAGGTTCGAATCCTGCCTGCGAGTCGAATTTTTCCTTCACTAAATAACTTTATCGAAAATAGAGATTAGATAATGATTTTAAATTTTGAAATACTACTACTAATTTTATATCATGTGATTTTTTTGATAAATTTTATCAACATAATTATATTGTGGCCATCTGCTATCGTCTAAACTATAGTTTATTATTACTGAACTTATTACTATTTCGCCTTCAAAGTTGTTCATATAATGACATTATAAAATAATACTATGGCTCCCTAAAATCATGAAAAATAATCTGCCGCTCCTCAATGACCTCCTATCGAATTACTAGTTGTTACTACCTATAACATGCTGTAACACAATGTAGGTACATAATTATTATATGCTTATGTACTCATAAGAAGTTATCTCCGATGGTTCATGGATAGCCCGGTAAACTTTTATTTTTACTATAAAAAAAAGTTAAAAAATGTATTAAAAAACAAAGAACAAAAAAAAACAAATTAAATAATAATCACTGAAAAATTATTTCTAAAAAGAAAATGAACAAAAAGTTAACATATCGAAGCGGGGTTTGAACTCACGCTTAGTCGCACATAACGCATATCTTCCTACTGCAGAAGACCGCTAGACCAACCGAGCTATAGAATTACGCATCGAAATAAAGTATTTATAGATAATCAGGCAGGTATGTGCTTACTTTACAACTTCCACCATTTATTTTTGTTTCATAGAATAAAATACAAATAAACAATACATAGAATACGAATACGATACAATCAGATACAAAATATTTTTGAGCGGCGGGCGGAACAAAATGACATAGGTCCATCAAGCAGCGCGCCTCAGCGATCACTGTCGCTCCGCCTAGAAATGAAAGAGAAGCGAACAGACGCCTCGATGGCGCGGTGTTTCGTTCGACTCGTGAGAGTTATTTATCATGAAAATTATTAATTATTAAAAATATCTTATTTCAATCGATAAATAAAACCGCTAGCGTACTTTATTATTATATATTACGTCAGTGTTATTAATTTTATCAAGATTTGTTTGTAAATAATACAGTTACAATTGCAATAATTTTGAATTCAATGGTTACTTTATGATTTTTTTCTATCGAGAAAATTTTCCGCAAACGTGTTTTAGACCGGTTAGTGTACTCATAAATATGATCAAGATTAACATATATTTTTTTCACTGCTTGAAACTGTATACTTTTTGCTAAATAACTGCTTTAAGAAGCCTATTTTGACTATTCACAGCGCCTTAATAGTCTATATTGAATAAATGATTTTGACTTTGACTTTGACTTTGACAATTGCTAGTCAAACAAAAATTGGTAACAAACAGACATAGTAACATTCCCTTTCATTATAATGTCAGTATGGATTCATCACCTCGTAAAATTTCGAAATAATTTACTTGCTTTCTGTTGATTCGTCAGCTTCATTAAGTCTAATTGTATTGGTATTGATCACAGATGTGACAGTTTGGGAATTCGCCAATTTTATGCTATGATAGAATACGATAGAAAGTAATATAATTTGATGGACTAGATTGAAAATATTGTTGTGACCAAAATGGTACAGTTGTTTATTTAAACGATTGGTATAAATGATGTTTTACAATTTAAACTAAGTAGATTCTGTTGTCTGGTGAATAATATCACTTACATATTTTATGGATTTGCAGGAGCATACAATAACAATGTTATTTACTAGAAAATATTAATCAAAGAAAAAATTTTGAAGCGGCGGTAGCCTAATGTCTAGGGCGTCGGACTTGCGATCATGTGGTTGCCGGTTCGAACCCCACCCATTGCACTACCGACGTGAACCCACTCGTAACACAAGCCATCTAGCTTAGCACGAGGGGATAACAAGAATACTAGTAATGTGCGACCCGCATTGCTAGTAAGCTTAAAAAAAAAACCTTCATATTTATATTCTGTACTGGTCCAGAATGCCAAATATTTACAAAACAAGTGAATAAAAACACAGCTTAAAGTAATTAACTGAACTGAAAATTAGAAGCAGCGGTAGCCTAATTTAAAAAAAAAGTAAGAAAATACTTTTTATTTACGTCGACATAACGCACGGAAAATTACGCTAAGCCGTCGGACTTGCGATCATGTAGTTGCCAGTTCGAAATCCACCCATTGCACTACCGACGTGAACCCACACCTAATAATAATAAATATTCTGGGACATTTTTACACAGCACCATCTAGTCCCAAACTAGGCAGAGCTTGTACTATGGGTACTAGACAATGGATATAATACATATACAATACTTTTTTTTTAAATACATACTTATAGTACACGCATTTAAGCTTTACAAAAAAAGGACGTTCGGAATAATTTATTACCTACCTATCACATTTCTTAAAAAAATATGCTTTTTATGCTCAAATTGACTTTACATAGGGTTTCATTATAATAATTATGTGTCGATATTCTAATTAGTCGATTGCCTCGTTTGTCTAGTGGTCCCAAGTACGACTGCTACGCTAGAGGTCCTGGATTCGATTCCCAGGTCGAGCAAAGTGTTATTGGGTTTTTCTATGAAATTCCCAGTAGCAGCTCGGAGTTTGGAATTTGTGACCGGTTAATGGCAATAGGCTCGCCCCCTATTACATGGGACCTAAACATAACGGCGAACTGTGAGTGTTCAGTAGTACGCCTCTGCCTAACCCTTTGGGTTGGGGAACTGGGCGAAATAATCCCAACATGAGGACTGATCGCCCGCCTGGTGCCTGCCGGCGTCCCCTAAAGATAAATAGAATAGAACCCTTCGGGGAATACAGGCGTGATGGTATGTTATGTTATGTTATATTCTAATTAACGTGTTTGAGGTCTTTAGTTACACGTTATATGTATATACCTAGATAATACCTATATGAAATTTTAACAGCTTCGTCGGCGACACTATGGATAGTTGAGTTTAGTACATAACTTGGCTCGGTACTGACTGTCTGATGAGGATTTTGTCGGATTCCTACTGATTAAAATACAGGGCGTCGACACTTCAAATCAGGGAATCAAAGGAATATTCTTAATGTTAGTTTTGAAGTCTTATTTATTTTCTTTGAGCTCACCACAAAGAAAGAACCGAAATAGAATTAAAAAAACTAAAAATCCCGACTGCTTTTCTGTGTAATCCTAAAACAAGAAAGTAGCAGTCGGTACCCATTCTAGAAATGGAGTCTTAGCGAACTGAGAGCACATACTTACCTATATTACATTATAGATTACTCCAATCTACTGACTAGACGGCTGACTTTCTAGAATGGGTCCCGACTGCTAGTTTCTTGTTTTAGGGTTTTTTTATTTCCAGATTACAGAGAAACGCAGTCGGGTTTTTAGTTTTTTATATTACCGATTTTTTTAAATCGGGTCGTATTGTATCTGTATTTATATAGTCGAGTTGTATGGAACCTGGTTCATTGTTCCGTATTTGTCAGACGTAAGTTTCAAAATATGTATAAAACACATGAAGGCTGAACTTCTCCTGTAAATAAACGTCTAAAACTTGGTACTTGACGAAAGTACTTCATTTTAATAATGTTGCTAGTTACAATGTTCCATTTCTGACAAAAACATTTGCTGGGAATAGGATCTTATACGCTGGAGAAATGTTTTTGTTTCATTAAAGAAAATATAAATTAATTATCCTCTCGAGAATTAGTTCAGGACTAAGCTCATTAAATTTATTAGAAAGTCATCTCTTGTAATTATAAGTCTTGTCTACTGCTTTTAGCCCGAGGGGTGTTATAAGTTTAACGTGTGTATCTGTGTGTCCGTCTGTGGCCTCATTGCTCCCAAATGAATGGACCGATTTTGATTACGTTTTTTGTTTGAAAGGTGACTTGATCGAGAGTGTTCAAAGCTGTAATTTAAAAAACACTGACCAGCCGTTTGAACAACCGACCAAATCAGAATTCCGAGCTGCTGCTATATAGAATTTGAAATAAAAATATAATAACACTGTACTCGACCTAGAAATCGAACACACTGACTTTTAGAATAGCTGCCACGCTTACCATCTACTGTTTTTATTTCCACCTTTTCAAATAATTGGATCAGACTAATGAGGTAGTTAAAGTTCTCAAATAGTGGGTGGAAATAATCAAGTAAAGCAATAACAAGCAAATGACACGGGAAATAATACTCAAAATGAATAAACGCCTACAGCTAAGATTTATCGCGAGTATAAATTATAGCGCGACCCCTCTTAGTCGCACGAATTGTGGCTACTGATGGAAAGTGATGGATTTTTCAACGATTTCAGCTCGTCGTTTGCTGGTATATTGGGTTACTTATCGCAGACTTCATTCCCTGTCTTATATCTTGAAGGAAATGAAAGAGGAAGCGGGTGAAATTCCCGCGGGACGTGAAGCGAACATACTAGTATTGAAAAATGATATGAAAACAACTTGATTTTTGAGGATCTACTCCTTGAGACTTCGTTTAAAATAACAAGGTCGATATTTCTAGAAATATTTTTTTTTAAATGAGGTCAGAATATAATAGGTAGCCTTTTTTATTAAATAAGGCCATTTTAATCACTGAGACAGATAGAGGTCAATACAAATATAGATCTCTTTAAAGGATCTGAACTGCATAGCATGATGACCTTTGTTTTACCTAAGCACGTACCAAGTTTAATACTGTTTACCTATTAAGTGCAAAAGCACTAAGTATGCAATTTAGTGCTGTTGGACTGAATAAATAATTTTAATAAGAAACGTATGCTATATCATCTCGCCTGTGTTCTCTGAAGGGTTAGGCAGAGTTTTACTAGAGTAAAAGTACTTGGAATTAGTCGGAACGTTTAAATGCCATGTAATAGGAGGCGAGCCCATTAACTGGGCACAAGTCCAAACTGAGCATTTCATAGAAAAATCCTATGACCCTTTAATCGAACTCAGAACCGAAAGTCGTGGTTACGTCTCTTGGGTTAATGAGGTCTCATAAGAAAAATGTGTTAATTTTAAACCAGCTTGATGTTCCATTTCGACCAAAAACCAATATCCATGGCTACAAACTACCAACAACTCAGAATGTAGGTGTCACACCACTCATGGTGAAAATGCGTTGAACATAACGCAAAAACCTTTTCGGCGATAAGATAAATATAAAAGTTTAACACCAATCCCTCACTAAAACCGACAATGCCTGATAATAAACGAATGGACGTAAATGTCCTAATTGCTGCTGAAATTCGTCATGCAACAGCTGATAATATTATATAGCTATCTATGGACAGTCTAGACGAATCGGTAGTTATTGTTGATGAGTTATGTATCTTTTCAATTTGATGTGAATCGTTACGTATTCCATTTGTTTGGAGTGACGATTCTTATCATGTTTTGTCAATTGCTGGTCATTTTCCATAAATTGAAATGTAAACGTACGTTACAGCTCCTTTAAATGATTGTAAAAATTTCGGTACGAAAGGTTTATGAGGCAGTTAGCAGAGACAGAACTCTTTAGTTACAAACCTTTTCTTCTTTGTTTTTAGCTTTAAATGTTCTCCTACAGTGTCAATCTCTCTAGAATATATATATAATAAATAATATATATATATACATGTAGGCGTTAAATATAAACCAAGTCACTGTTTACTACTTTTATTTTCTTGAGTTTCAATAAAGATACAACTTAAATGTTTCTTCATTAATCTATTTTTTTAACTCGTCTTCCATCTAAGCCGTTCCTCTTTCATATATCCCTCTCAATCTATTTCTGTCCCTTTCTCACATATACTTCTCTTTTACTCAGCCTGTTCGGATACATTCATTCATCTCATGCTCACTTACATAACGTTTCGATACACACTCAATCCCACATACATGTACAGTACATAAATGTATAGACTTATAATTTATTCCTCCATTAACCAAAAAATATAAAACTCATACGTACAACTATCAAGCGAGACTCCATCTCAGTAAAAATTTTATGCCTTGCACTTTATGCGTTGAGTGTGCGTGTGCACTTTTATATAAGCCACTAGGTTCCAATGATGCGGGAATGCTGAGCTCCATGATAAAAATGTATGAGATACGTGGAAGATAGAAGCATAAAACTTTAAATAGATTTTAAAAGAGGTGGAATGCAAAGAAAATCAGCACAATATTACTAGTTACCAATTTAGTACTCACGGTTTTATCAATCTTGTTATACCACTGTTTTATCTACATTAATGTATTTTTTTAAAGTAGATATGGGAGTTTAGGCGGGAAAATGAAAAGTGCACGTTGTCGATTTTATATTATTTTTCAAAACTTGAATTTCTCCGAAGTTTAATGTGTAATTATGGTGGATAATTAACCATTAAGTGTTCGTGAATGTGTGAGAGTGTAGGCAAATGATATAAAATTCAAAATCGAGACTTTTTGGGTTGACTCCTAAACTCCATCGAAGCCTCAATAAAGTTTTTACCGTTTTATTGGGGCAACTGAACTTATACTTGACATTGGCGAACACAAAAAGTGTGGTACCATAATACAATCCCATGATGGGAAATATTCTTTGAAAATACTTTAATTACTTGATTAATACTTGACACTGGCAAATACACAAAGTGTGGCGCCATAATAATAATAAAAAAAAAGTAGATATTAATTTCATTCAGATTATTTTGCTATTTTCAATGCTGTCTAGACTACCCATTGTACTAACATTTGTTAAACGACTGTAAATTGAATAACAATGAAATGTATCTCCTTATTAAGAAATATTAATATAAATCCACTTAATCCGTGTCAGTAGATACCGTGAAGGTTCCTAAGCGACGGGATTTAGTTATATCCGATGTTAATATTAGTTAGATCCATTTATACCTATCAATATTACTATTCTATATTATTTCTAAGCAAAAGCTTTCCCAATTCCCAATTATCATGTGCATATTGGATCCAATCTGAATGGAAATAATAATATCAATGTACGCGATACATTTCGGCAAAAGTAGTATTAATTTTCGACAAAGATATTATGTAGGTATATCATGCCTGTATTCCCCAAAGGGTAAGGCAGAGGCGTACTTATTTATATCCACACTTCGCCCGTATATTTAGGTCCCATGTAGGTACATAATAGGGAGCGAGCCCATTACTAATACTAAACTCCGAGCTGCTACTGAGAACTTCATAGAAAATCCCAATCTATGTATTTAATAAAGTTCTTTTAATAGTTAGGGCCACTTGCACCAACTTCTTAAATATGTTTAAATCGTATTTAAACACAAATTTAACATAACATACCATCACGCCTGTATTCCCCGAAGGGTTAGGCAGAGGCGTACTAATGTACACCCACAGTTCGCCGTTATGTTTAGGTCCCATGTAATAGGGGGCGAGCCTATTGCCATTAACCAGGCACAAATTCCAAACTCCGAAGAAAAACTGCTACTGGGAATTTACTAGAAAAACCCAATAACACTTTGCTCGACCTGGGAATCGAACCCAGGATCTCTAGCGTAGCAGTCACGCTCAGGACCACAAATGGCTAGTGAATTATAAACTGGACGATTATTCACGTAAAACACTAAAATTTCCACCAACTCTCACTCTGATAACGATACCACCGAAATCTAAAGCACTTGTAAAGGTAGAGCAACACAAATTTACTATGAAAAATTGTGTTTAAATACAATTTAAACATATTTAAGAAGTTGGTGCAAGTGGGCCTTAGTCTTTTATAATTCCTCGAGTATTAAGCCGTTCTAACTATAACTGGAAGCCAACATTACAGAGGAGGAGCGGAGGAGCTTGCGTTGCCATAATAGCGCAATCCGCTTTGTTAAAGAGATTATCCCAGCTGAGTGCACGACTAATTCCCGGTAATAGGTTTGGAAAACTATATGATCATTACTTGTATAGGATCAAAAAAGTACCCTGTAAATATAAAGGTATATAAGTTATTACATAACATACATACCATCACGCCTGTATTCCCCAAAGGGTAAGGCAGAGGCGTACTAATGTACACCCACAGTTTGCTGGTATGTTTAGGTCCCATGTAATAGGGGGCGAGCCTATTGCCATTAACCGAGCACAAATTCCAAACTCCGAGTTGCTACTGGGAATTACATAGAAAAACCCAATAACACTTTGCTCGACCTGGGAATCGAACCCAGGACCTCTAGCTTAGCAGTCGCGCTCAAGACCACTAGGCTAATGAGGCAGTTAAGTATCAGTATAAGTTATTAAATCCAGGCATATTGGATTCTATTCTATTCTTGTAGTAGACAATCAAGCGGCGGTATCCTAATGGCTAGGGCGTCGGACTTGCGATCATGTGGTTGCCGGTTCGAAACCCAACCATGGCACTACCGACGTGAACCCACTCGTAACACAAGCATTTAGCTTAGCACGAGGGGTTAACAAGAATACTAGTAATGTGTGACCCACATTGCTAGTAAGCTTTTTATTAAAAAGAAAAAAAATGAAAAAAAAAGACCGAATTAATAATAGTAAGATTTAGAAGCTAATTCCGAAGGCTTGGAATTACGAATAAGTAGTTTTTATAGCTCAATGAGTTTTTTACGTCAATGTCTATAGTACCTAAACCTAATTTAAGGGTATAAGTACCAAGAATGCGAACTTAAAACCAAATTTTCTGTTGTCTGTTACTTTGATCGAATGAAACTTTTTAGCCCTTGTGAATCTCTAAGGGATTGAATTTCAAAAACCCTTCCTGCTTCAAGTTTCAAGTTTGTAGACAAGTTTTCTAACTTTGAGGCTTTATACTGATTCAGAATGACATCCTATATACATTATTGAAAGTACAGGTCGGATACATCGGCTAAAGTACACAAGCAAGTCGAAAGGCTTATTCCCTAAAGCTGTAGAAATTGCCTTGAAAAATACCAATGACATTTCATCGTCTTCTGTACGGCAAAAGTTATCTTTATCACGTTTATTTTGGCAAGTTTTTTTTTTCAATACATATTTATTTATTTTATTTATATACTAGCTTATGCCCGCGGCTTCGCCCCCGTGGAATAAAAAGTATCGGGAACGGGATAAAAAGTATCCTATGTCCGTTTCCTGGTTCTAAGCTAAGCCAAATCGGTTCAGCCGTTCTTGAGTTGTAAATGGAGTAACTAACACCACTTTCTTTTATATATATTATATAATAGATTATATTCTGGTAAGCAAGATTTGAACCTTCCATTATGTATCTCCTCAAGTTTCTAAAGTATCTTAATTCACTTTAGTTTCATTTCAAGAGAAAAATCAAATTAGGTGTCCAGTATGAAACAAAAAGAAAATGGAAAAAAATATAAAAATTTGCTAATTGAGTACCTACTTCCATCCTTAATGGATGGGTTCAAATTAAGAGTGATGTAAGGGTAAGGGTGAAGTTATGTTCAGACTGAATTTTTCATTCGTTAAGTGTTATTCCCGTCACTGAGGACGCGTGGGAATATAACTTTTTGGATGTTTCTTTTTTGAAACAGTCGGCTTGAATTACAAATATCCGTTCTTCTTTTTACTAATATTATATATACTACTAGCTTCTGCCCACGACGTCCGCGTAGCGTGATGATATATAGCCTGTAGCCTTCCTCAATAAATGGGCTATCTAACACTGAAAGAATTTTTCAAATCGGACCAGTAGTTCCTGAGATTAGCGCGTTCAAGCAAACAAACAAACAAACTCTTCAGCTTTATATATTAGTATATAGATAATACACTTGCAATAATGTGATATGACTGTTGGACTGCCACGTCAAATCTCTCGAGTTCGAATCCTCTGACTTATCGAAGGAATGTGCATATTGATAGTTAATTATCACTTGCTTAAGTGGCAAAAGACAACATCGCGAGTACGCATGAGAGATTTTCTCGACGGCGGTGGCGTTTGAAGTGGGCCAGCCAACTCGCATTAGGCTAGCGTGGTTGACTATAACCTAAGTCCTCTCATTTTAAGAGGAGACCCGTACCGAGAAGGAAATGGGACAATATAAACATTTTCAAAACTGTATCACACGAAAAATCACTAAGTACCTAATAAGCTTGTTATGTTACCCGGTCCGTACAAAAACATGCTCACCACGTCTCACCGACTTATAACCTCTGTCCCACCGTGCACCCGCGCCTAGTGCCACTATGACCTGCTGTGACTAGTGTTGTGCGCTTGAGATTGCGGAAAAATACCTAGTATCGCTCGGTATCGTACTTGTAACTTTTTCTAATATTTTTGGGAGGAAATATAACATGGTGTAAAAATTATTGGAATTGATTCAGTAACTTGTTCAGAACAAACTATAATCATGTTTCGCATATAGTAAAAATAATGTTGTATAAACCTATCACTAATCAGTAGGTACATACCATACCATCACGCCTGTATTCCCCGAAGGGTTAGGCAGAGGCGTACTAATGTTCACCCACAGTTCGCCGGTATGTTTAGGTCCCATGTAATAGGGGGCGAGCCTATTGCCATTAACCGGGCACAAATTCCTAACTCCGAGCTGCTACTGGGAATGTCATAGAAAAACCCAATAACACTTTGCTCGACCTGGGAATCAAACCCAGGACCTCTAGTGTAGCAGTCGCGCTCAGGACCACTTGGCTAATGAGGCAGGTACATACCATGTTTTTTTTTTATATTTGTTGGTCATCTTAACAAACTGTGGTTTTGCTTATCGAGGTCAGTATAATATATCAGTTCTGTTCAACGACCTGTTTGTTTCCAAATACTATGGAATATATACAAAGTTACAGTCGGCATCAATCATAGTAGCCCGTATTTGAACTCGGTTCGCACCTAGTTATCGTGAGCTGTTTGAGTTTGAGCTACAGCTTGTGTTTACTCCATCGAATTCAGAAGAGGAGGATGGTTATACGATATTGATTTGGATAATGCAAACAACATTAACAAATAACTCTGTCTATTCCTAAATTTACATAAGACACATCACGCCTGTATTCCCCGAAGGTTTAGGCAGAGGTGTATTAATGTACACCCACGGTTTGCCTGTATATTTTAGTCTCATGTATATCCAATCCGGGTGCGAGCCTATTGCCTAGGGCATAAATCTAAACTGCAGGCTGTTATTGAGAATTTCATTAAAAAACCCTATTGCCGGGACCGAACCCAGGATCTGTACCGTAACAATTGGATTTGGGACCACTAGGCTAATGAGGCAGTTCTTAGCTACTTTTAGGTAGAGATTTATTAGCCATAGTTATTACAAAAAATAACGTCATTGCAGGTAGGTATACTTCTTTCAAGTGGAAAAAAGCAGTGATATTGGTTTTTCCATGAATTTTTCAGTAGTAGCTCCGAGTTAGGATTTGTGCCCAGTTAATGGTAATAGGCCCGCCCCTTTGTAAGGGACCGAAACACACTGGGGAACTTTGAGTGTCTTAGTACATATCTGCTTAATCCTTCGGGGAATATAGGTGTGGTGGTGCCTTGGAAATTAAACGATACGGCTGAAGAAAATTGTATCGAAACAGAAACCGATTTCGAACAAATTTTTCCAACGAAATACGGACGTTACTTCGAAACTGGTCTCAAATTTAATCAAAAAGTACTTCAATGCCAGTCCGAAGTAGTCTCGGGTAATTTGGACTTCGATAAAGACTTTGATAAAACTTACTATGAAGTGAAGTGTATTTCATTTATTTATTTACCTCATACCGTGATTTAACCGAGAATATTTGACTAAAAAAACAGGATAATCTGTATTATTATTAGTCTGTTAGTTGTAAACATGATTGTGCTGAATATGATTCCTATATTGGGCTGCCTTTTCAGAGGGGCTCGTAGCTAAGTAATATCTAAGCTGATCAACTGATCTGCAAGGTTAAGCCACGCTCACCACGGTCAGTGTGTAGATGGGTGACCATTCTTAACACATCGAGACCCCGCCGTGCCTCGAAAAGCACGTAAAACCGTCGGTCCCGTTTGTCATACGAACATCTTTGACAATTGTTAGTAGTAGTCAGAAGGCCAAAAAAAGCCTGACTAAACCAGTCTATCCTCTGATGGCAGTCGCTTCATGTAAAATGCTGATATTCAGCCCCATCTGCTTAGACTGACCGACCCTAACTTATTTGGGAAAAGGCTCTGAGGAGGAAGGAGGGTTAGGCTGCTTCCTTCGCAGACCGGAATAAGAATTTTGACTTGAGGATTTTTTTTATTAAAAAAGCTTACTAGCAATGTGGGTTGCACTTTACTATTCTTGTTAACCCCTCGTGCTAAGCTAAATGCTTGTGTTACGAGTGGGTTCACGTCGGTAGTGCAATGGTTGGGTTTCGAACCGGCAACCACATGATCGCAAGTCCGACGCCCTAGCCATTAGGCTACCGCCGCTTCGGTATCAAGCTATATAGATTGTGGGAAACAGAATCTACACGTTTGCCTACACTCGGAGAATATAATTGTGGACAATGCAACCTGCTGACATCTGATTAAATGGCAATAAATTATGTATCTTCTTTACTTCTGAATTGAAAAATATATATTAGAACAAAATATGGCTGATTCTAAGGAATAAAATGGAAATATGTAGACCTATTTGAAATAGAATAATAGACTTAAACAAGACACACGCCCACACACACACACACACACACTTACTTACCCTCACACACACGCATGCATAATTCTACTCTAATTTAATGTTTTTTATTTAAGACTATTTATTGATCTAATTTAAATATTGTCAATGTATTGAGGGGAAGACACTAACACCTGTAATACAGTTTCTGACTAGCGCAGGTGTTAGAGGATCCCATAATGTAACAGTACCAATATTATGTCAATAAAGAATATTATTATTAAGTATTATTTAGACGTTCATTTAAACCTTGTAAGACAATTACGTACCTTATAAGACAATTCCAAATTAAAGGCACTGTTAATTTAACAAATCACAAAAACTGTCTTGTTCTATTAATTAGAAAAGAGTGACCCTGCAGAGGGTCGTAACTATTGTTTTTCTTTTGGTATCTTCTTAATGTTCCTTGACAGACACTGATTTACACTTTTGTATAGGTACATACATAGTTTTTTTTTTTTTTTAATCTTTATTTTTTTTTCGGGGTTTTTATCCACAACGATACGTCAACCCCATTGTAACTTGAACAATATATTTATGCACTATACATTAAATATACTAAAAAAATAATTACAAAAGGAAAATTATGAATTCTCGACTACGGCCAAAATACAAAGTTTTTTTGCTATATCAGACTTAGGGTGTGATAGAATCGACTGAATCAAACCAATATCTAACATGTTCAACGCATGCTCCCTTATCATTGCCTCCCTCTCATTGTTATTTTTTACACAATCCATCAGCAAATGTTGTACATCCTCGACTTTATTACAGGTAGTGCAATTTGGTGATCCAACTTTTTTCATTAGGTACGCGAACTTTGCTGACGGATAGTGTCCAGATCGGAGTCTTAAGGCTAACTTAACATATTTTCTGTTTATCTTACCATCATCAAACCAAAGGGAACGAGGAGGCTCATGCTGAATAGTTTTATACCAAATTCCTTTAGTTTCAGATTTTTCATTGAAGTAGATTTTCCAGAACTCATAACATTTAATTTTGAATTTAGGGATCAAATCTGTGTAGTCTGGTAGAAAATCAAACTCATTTCCTTCTACTGCTGCCAATTTGGATATTTGATCAGCCTCCTCGTTTCCCCTCACACCAATATGAGCTGGAACCCATTGCAATCTAAACTCGAAGCCATTTTTATTAAATACTAGAATTGTACTTATAATATCATAGGCTATCGATGTACCTCTGATCCCAGAGGTACACCGAGCCACGTGTTGCAAGGCGCTTTTGCTATCAGAAAAAATAACAACTCTTTTAAATTTTTTTTCCCTTGCATATGTCATGGCTTGAAATATTGCAATAAGTTCCAGCGTCATGATAGATACATCATTATTTATTTTGTAACCGGTTTTAACATTTAAATTCTGGTAATAGTACCCGACCCCCTGTCCATTCGTACTTTTCGACCCGTCAGTGTAGAATTTATGCCAACTATTGTACTTTATATTCAATTCTTTTATAACATTATTTAATAGGATATTAGGTTCAAAAGAAGTTTTACTACCCGTTACACTCTCAAGATCACTTTTAATATTATGTTGCAAGTCAATGGCTGATACCCAAATATCCAAGCTAAACATTCTAAGCGTATGTGATGATGAAACTTGAAATAGTTTTATATCATTAACTATTTCAGCAAGTAAAGGCTTTTTTTTATTCTCCCAATATCTATTATGGCAACTATCACTCAAATCTGATATCAAATTAACAGTTGTATTACTAGACCAGGATACACCTTTCAACATAAACTTAAACGCTAGGAGGTACATACATAGTTAGGAAACTCAGTCGGATATAGTTACGAAAATAGTAATATTATTTTTGGTTATGAAATTTATTAGTACACTGTATGATACAACAGTTCATTTGCTACTGAGGAGAAGATACAACGAAAATCATATATCAAGGCTTTAATGAAGAAGCGATATTTATGGATTAATACTAAGGCAAGGTTCACACGTTCCTGAAGATGTCTGTTGATATTTTATAAGATACTCTTGGGCAGTTTAATGCAGATATATTCCTTTATATTTTGATGGCTGTTTACATCTTAGCAAAGTCAATATCAACTTTTTATTATTAATATCAGGAAACTAGCTGAAGGAAGAGCCATCTGATGGTATCAGTTTCAGCCTATGAACACCTGCAGCTCTAGATGAGTTGCTGATGCGTTGCCGAAGTATGCAAAAGAACTTTGCCTCATACAAAAAATTTCCCCTATTCAGGCGTTTCATACAAATAGATATATCAAAAAAATTGCTGTTCTAAAAAAGGTGTTTGTTCATAGAAAAAACTGTTTGTAAGCCGGACGAGCCCGCGATTCTGACGTCGACAGGACGCGGGTGGGACGCACACTATATCATCTGTACTACGTCTTAGATAAACAGCGCCTTACTTATCCACAGACTGATACCTATCAGTCTGTGGATTTTTACATTTCGCGAGTCGTTCGCAATAATACAGTCATAAAACTAGTGATAATACGGCGATAATCATGTTATATGCCGGTTTTGAATACGTCATACCACGTTATGTCATCTTGTGCCTACGCTCTTTACGGGCAGTATCTACGGTGCTCATAATGCGGCGCATTTGTGTCAGTAATGTCTTGGGTTTAAGCGGTCGTAATCTGTTAGCAAATTACGGCGATAAGCAGTTTTACTGATTGTTTTTATCTGGTTTAAACTATTTAAGGAAGATCGTCTTTGAACTCTAGAGGTTCCACACAACTGTTTTTCTATTGTTCTTTGGTTAAAATTATCGGGTTTAAACTATATTAAGGAAGATCGTCTCTGAACTCTAGAGGTTCCACACAACTGTTTTTCTATTGTTCTTTGGCTAGTTAATTCTAAATTTCTCCACGCTATTGAGGTGGCCTCTTAGTAGAAAATTGTTTAACCGTGCTAAGAATAAGTGTCTAATTAAAAATTCATAAGTGCTGAAAGAAAAACTGTCTCGTTAGTCTGTCTCTAATGGTCCCAAAGGTACGCCAGAGGTCCTGGGTTCCGTTCTCTGGTCGGGCAAGTGTTATTGGGTATTTCTATGGAATTTTTCACGTGGGAGAGCCATGCTTCGGCACGAATGGGCCGGCTCGACCGGAGTGATACCACGGCCTCACAGAAAATCGGCGTGAAACAACGCTTGCGTTGTGTTTCGCCGAGTGAGTTGAGGTTACCGGAGGCCCAAACCCTTTTAAAGGCAGGCAGCGCACTTGCGACTCCTCTGGTGTTGCGGGTGTCCATGGGCGGCGGTTATCACTTACCATCAGGTGATCCGTTTGCTCGTTTGCCCCCCTATCCCATAAAAAAAAAAACTCAGTAGCTCGAGTTACATGAGACTCGCCCCCTGTGTCCCCTACGCCTTTGATTACGACCTGAGAATGCAGGCGTGATGTTAAAGAAAAATGAAAACATCAAAGCTCTGAACATTTCCAAACTTGTGTCATGAAAACATATACCTAAATAAATGTGCTGTTGCTACGGAGAGCGAAAACAAACACTCAGGTTCAGGAAGTTTATTTAGCAGATTACTTATGCATCACGCTCCGTCAACCCTGGGGATTGTCTCATGTCACATTCATAGCGGTTTAAGCTGAAAGCAAAAGTTTAAATAGTGAGAGAGCTGTCATGTGAAAGTAGGATTACTTTATAAACTAGCTTCTGCCCGCGGCTTCGCTCACGTGAAGCTATATCAGGAGTAAAAATGGAAAACCAACATTGATGACCTCTTCTTTGTATGGGCCTGTATACATCAGGAAGGTCAAGCTGTATCTCAGGATTCATTTAATTAATTGAGATAAGAAGTTCACCAGTTTTTAAGTTGGAGCATATACTTAATAACAGTGATAATAAAATTAAAATCTATTCAGTCGTTTTTGCTCCAACCCGTAACAAACAGACAAACAGACAAGAATTTTAATAATCACATTTTCGGATTCGGAGACGTTTATATACCCTAACCCACTTGTTTTTTTTAATATCTTCAATGTACAGACACAGCTTTTTTACGATTTTATAATAGTAGAGAAGAAGAAGAAGAAGAAAAAGATAAGATACAATAGAAATGGAATTATTTATATTAACATAACATAACATACATAACATACCATCACGCCTGTATTCCCCGAAGTGTTAGGCAGAGGCGTACTAATGTACACCCACAGTTCGCCGGTATGTTTAGGTCCCATGTAACAGGGGGCGAGCCTATTGCCATTAACCGGGCACAAATTCCTAACTCCGAGCTGCTACTGGGAATTTCATAGAAAAACCCAATAACACTTTGCTCGACCTGGGAATCGAACCCAGGACCTCTAGCTTAGCAGTCGCGCTCAGGACCACTTGGCTAATGAGGCCGTTGATGAGGCCCATTTGATGATTAATACATGTACATACATAGTGATGTATCGAGAGTATGAGTGGGTCGAGAGAACAGTCTCTGGGGCGAGAATTTCTGAGAATTTAAAATTTTATCGACTATTTTCGTAAGATAAAAAGATTAGACATATTATTTCTCTTACTCTCTAATCTTTTATGAAGTTTAAATGAAGTATAATTGACTGTACAACCATATTTCTTCGTAAATTCTCTTCAGCAGAAATATTCTCGGAAAGTTATCGGATGAATTCTCGGGAATATATTTATTACTTTTATAATATTAGGTATGCGAGAATGTTCTCGATTATTGCCCATCCCTACAAACGCCCTATATGAGGCCACTAAAATTCCATGATATTAATTACGCAATCAATTCAGTTAGACGTTTCCATAAAAATATCCGCCCATCCATAAACGTGTCAATATCAGGTGACGATGTGTACCATTCAGCTGCGTTGTGACGTCACACGTGTGATGGACGCCTGTGCCATTACATGGCTTTTTAATAACGTATACACATAAATGATATACGAAAGTTTTGGTATTTTGGATGTGGTATGTGTAAAGGTGTCATTATTTTGTAGAAAATATGATCAAGGATTAACTCCCTCATTAGCCAAGTAGTCCTGAGCGCGACTGCTACGCTAGAGATCCTGGGTTCAATTCCCAGGTCGAGCAAAGTGTTATTGGGTTTTTCTATGAAATTCCCAGTAGCAACTCGGAGTTAGGAATTTGTGCCCGGTTAATGGCAATAGGCTCGCCCCCTATTACATGGGACCTAAACATACCGCGTAAACAGACACAAGACAATACGGTTTACTATCCATCAGGGAAATTTGACTGTTTGACACTTGTTGTGCTATTATTTGTGCTATCCTATCACACGATAAAGAAATAAATGTCACATCAACTCCAAATTTTTTTCAGCAATCACTTATGAGTAATGATGAGCACACTTTCAAATCACGGTATAAATAAAATTTATTCAGCAAAATCAGAAATCGTGCATACCGAATTATGTTAAAATTTTGTGCAAACAAAAAATAATGGTCGAACCCATAAAAGTTTTGGACAAATATTTTTTTATTTTTATGAGTGCTTACTTATTCAAATTGCTTCGTAAATTTTTATAAAAATTAATGAATGTTGAAGTATAGCTATTACTAAGTATTTTATTTGAAGACTTACTTTTGGTATTCTTTTTAGGGAGGGGTGTAATAAGTTTATCATTATTAAAGATCGGGTTTAATACATATTCTATCACATATAGAAACTATGTAGGTACATTATTCCGGAGTAGCACAGGCTATATTGTTAATCAAGTTAAACATAACGAGTGTGAAACCATGGGAAACAGCTATTAGTTATCCATACTTATATTATAAATGCGAAGGTCTGTTTGTTTGTTACGCTTTCACGCCTACATTTAAAAAAATATTTCACCAATAGAGCTGTACTATCAGCTAGTAGTTTAAGGAGTTTTTTTTAATTAGAAATCCGTACGAAAATTACAGTAATGTATAAAAGGTAAGGTATAAAAAATTGCCTACATATAAAAGTCATTAATTGACGTGCGTTGCCTTTTTGTTATTTGTTAGAAAATTTAGATTACTATGGAGATCGCGTTGACATTTTTTTTGGAAAAAGAATTGCCCCGCACTAGGATTTTCTCCTGTATGAAATTCACACAAATACAAACACCCAGACCCGGAACAATATTTAGATCATACTAATATTTGCTCCGTACATTTAACATTCAACTATGTAGGTAGGTACCTATAAGTGTAAAAAATGAAGGTTCTGCCTTCATTTTTTTTCGAAGTTCCAATAAGTAAATATCGGCGGTCAGCTCACTATTCAATTACATAAGCACATAGGCAACTTTGTAGGTATCCACTCTGGACATAATTCTGAAGTCTACGCAGATGAATTCGCGGGCAGAAGCTAGTGTAATATATATTTGTGAAATCCGACTGAGACTGTTTCCGTGTGCAAGCTGTCTTTATTTAAAGAAGAAAGTCAATAAACTAATAACATTTTAAATTCTTATTGTTGATTACCTACAATGGCTATCGCAAATGATGGCCTATCCAAATATTTGGAATACAGCGCGCAGCGATGAATCATCTCTATGTTTACTGAAATCGTTATTTTAAACAAAACAATTGATAGCATCGTAAATATATCGGTGATAAAGAAAACTATAAATACAATAATAAAACGAAAGAATTTATAAAATCGAAGGTCATTGCCATTGGAAGTTACTGGAATGTTGAGATACCTATTTATCTACCTCCCTAGCAAAATATTCTAATTTTCTGAAATTCTCAATACTATAAATTCTAGTTCTTAGATTTTCAAGTGGCATTTGTCAGGTTTCAGTTCGAGACATTCTCCAATAAAATATTTCGAAGTCACAATTTATTATTGCATGTTTTGTTGTTACGAATACAAAGTAACTTGAATAGGTATATACCTAACATACCGGCGAACTGTGGGTGTACATTATTACGCTTCTGTTGAACCCGGGGATAACGGCGTGATGGCATGAGATATACTCGAAGATCTATATTATATTACTTACCTATAGATTCTATAAGGAAATAACTTTAAGGAATGCTTAGTAATGATTTTTTTCATTATTAGTGTAACACATTTATAGCACGCACTTACATACGCATTTATAGACTAGCTTCTGCCCGCGACTTCGTCTATGTAGACTTCTGTATTGGGTCCAACCTAGATTAAAAGTAGCCCATAGACTAGACTGTAATCTATCTCTGTGCAAAATTTTATCCAGATCCGTATAGTCCTTCTGTCGTGTAAGATCAACATCCATCCATCCTCACAAACTCGAATTTATAATATAGTAGGAAAAGTAAGATAAAGGCAATATACTAATAATGAAAAATAAAAACTAAAGTTAAGACAACGGCATTATTATGTCGGTAGAAGCAGAAGTATATGTGTTGCTGATGCCACATTAACGTCGTAGGGAATCAGAGATATTCTACAGGAAAGGCAGACACCTCAGTAGCTTAGATGGTGTACCAAACGAAGGATAATTGACGGCCTCTGTGGTTTAGCGGTTCGAGTACCGGACTGCTGACCATGAGGTCGTGGGTTCGATTCCCACAGGACACCACAAATTATATGATGAATATAAGTGTTTGTGTTCGTCTGGGTGTTTCTTATGTATTATAAGTATGTATTTACAAAAAAAAAGTATATAAGTATTATATCCATTGTCTAGTACCTACCCATAGTACAAGCTTTGCTTAGTTTGGGACTAGATGGTGCTGTGTAAAAATGTCCCAGAATATTTATTTATTATTCTTTATTGGCTGGCAGCGGATGGATGCGAGCTGCCCAAGACCGGGATGGCTGGCGCTCTTTGGGGGAGGCCTACGTTCAGCAGTGGACGGCAATGGGCTGATATGATGATGATGATGATTCTTTATTTAATTTATTGTGAAGAACCGCTTTTTAAGTATTTTGCACCTTTATTTATGGTTAACGTATGAAGGTTGAAAATATGGAGTATATTATAGTTGAATTTCGAGCACCGGGCGAATTATCTAGTTCATATTAATATAATATTGTTACTACTCTGATCTACAGCTAAGTATTTATAATTACGGCTGCTATGTGACTGCGATTGCTACACTTCCTTTTTCGTACTTGGCTAAAAAGCCCACTAGTGCGAATAAATGCGCTAGTAACTTTATCAGAATATTTGGAGTGCTACGTAATATCTATGTCGCAAATATTCAATGCAAATTAGGCGCGCAACACACGTCATATTGGGTCACCAAATTTCGGTCACGAACAGATGCGAAAATGGAATATGACCGGATAAAAGGCCGCTAACGAGCCGCCCGGCTAGTCCATGCGATTGTTTGTGTCAAACGATTTTGATCGCATTTTGAACACATATGTAGTTAGGCATTATTGATGTGGCATAAATGGGATTGGGAAATAACTCGTAGGCTTTAAATTGGCATAAACCTAGTGGAACAGATGTATTTATAAATGTCTCTTGACTGCTAATTAATTTAGGATTTACTTGCTGGAATTATGACCGTCTTACTTTGGCTTACCCTAGAATTCTTTTAAACGTTTGAATGCGTATATCTATTTATTTTTAGAAAATTTTGCTAAAGGAAATTATTAATTTATATCATACTAGCAGTTTCCCGCGGTTCCACTTGCTATCTCGATTAAGAATATAGCCTATAATGTTACTTAGGGAAGTCAGGGAAATAATTTTTGAAAACGGTCAAGTTATTTTTGAGTTTATTCGTTACAAAAATACAAATCTTTTCTCTTTTTAATATTAGTGTTAGATTTCATAATGTGTCATACTGGAGCTCATAATATGACATAGAGAAGAAAGTTCAGTTGGTTTAGTAGGTATTGCAAGAATTTTAACCGTGGCACTATCAAACGATAGGTATAGGATTAAGCAACCAATATTGACACATTATGATTTTTCATACATGTCATAGAATAAAATGAAAATACTGAACACAACTGAATCGGGAAAATACTTGAAATTCCATCACGAGAACGTTCAAGATTTTCCGCGATTCAGTCGTCACCCCACCACGAACGTCACTTGCGTAGGTTACTCTAGTTTATTGTTGTCGAATAAATCCCAACTCGGTTTATTGCTCGAAATAAAATGGTGGACAAAATAACGGCACACAGATTTTGCGTGAAAACAAATCGGGTAAATAGGATTACGGAGTTTTATGCAGTGTATCCAATTTATGTTCTCAGCGCCGGTGTGCGTCAGTAAAAAAGAGAGTCAGACATCAATGTCAAATGATTTATTTATATACAATTAATAACAGTTCCCTGGAATGTGCATCTAAAAGCGTCATACGTCATGTTTATGAAGAATTTATAGTACAATCAATTATTTAACAAGAGATAAAGTGATATTATGATACTTTTCTGTCGTAAAATAGTTTACCTTAGAGTTTTTAAAGTGTTAGAACTCTTGTCCTTTCTTCTCCATATTGATAGAAAAAATAACAGCATATATTTTTTAAATATTTACAAAAACAATAACAAATGAAGAGTTTCTAAAAATAATGAAGGAAAAAGGCATTTTGTTACGTAACAAGAAAAGAAGGGGTTAAAGTAAGCCTTTTACGCCACAATAAATTCATAATAACATCATAGAAGGAAAGATAGCGAGAGGAAGAGGGAGGACTAGGCTGAGGCCAGAAATTAGCTCTTATAAGAACGCTGTGAAAGATGTTGCAATTACAAGAGCATAGCTAGCGCATAGCAGAGCATAGCTCTAAAAGAATATATATATTTTTTATAAAATAAATGTCATTGAAATATTATTAAATATCCTCTACCTCTCCTCATCTCCTACTTCCTACCTACAATGTATGATCAAGTGAAGTTACGATATTTGTAGTCCATTGTGCACTTCAATAGAAGTATAATAATTATAACGACTAAACATCTCATTAATATTTTAACGGAGAAAGAAAAAATATAAATAAAACTCTAGTTAATTAACATTTTAATCGCCAAAGTTATAATCTTAAAACTCTCATAAATAAAGTGCCTTTTTTCTCTCGCCTACTTTTTGTCGTAAAACCTTCACTGGAATTTTGCCTTACATAATAATTTTAACAGCTAAGCACAAGAAGGGTAAAAAAATTAATGACTTCCACCGAGTGACAGCGACAATCTGTATATGCCAATGACGGCAGGCAGTACTAAGTACTAATAACATGTGTTTTATGTAAAAAATAAAAAGGTTTTATGCTCCATTTTTATGCACGCTAGTGTACAACCAGCTAAGGTCTAATGTATTGAAAAGAATAAATCTACGGGCTGATTGACACGTTGGTCGAATAAATACTGAGATGTCAATAAACCAAATGTTTTGTTGTCGACGTGGGTTTTATTTTAATACGCAATTGTAATGGAATGAAATGGAATCAGGGGGCCAAGTCTGCTATTTCAGTTGTATCAAAATGGCCGTTCAATGGCACTAAATGACATAAGAACTGACAGATTTCGTAGACAAAATTGTCAAAAATCAACAATTCTGAAGCCATTGAGTGACGATTTTGACACGACTAAATAGCTAAAATAATAATAGACTAAATAGACTTGGGGCCCTGTTTGTTGTTTTTAAAACAACTTAAACCTCCATATATAACATTTAATATAGGTAGGATTATATGATGATACTAGCCTCTGCCCGCGGCTTCGCTCGTTTGAAGCTCAAAAACCAACAGTGATGATATCTTCTTTGTATGGGTCTCTATACATTAGAGAGGTCAAGCTGTATCTCAGGCTCCGTTTAATTATTTGAGATAAGAAGTATACCAGTTTTTACGTTGGAGCACATACTTTCTAACAGTGATAATAAAATTAAAATATATTCAGTAGTTTTTGCGCCAACCCGTTACAAACAGACAAACAGACAAGAATTTTAAAAATCACATTTTTGGATTCGGAAACGTTTATATACCCTAACCCACTTGTTTTTTTTTAAATAAATAAAATAAAACACTAATTGGAACATTCTTTAAAGCCAAAAAATATTCTAGAAATCTATATAAAGATATTTATTTATAACATAAACTACCATACCGTCTGTATTCCCGGCAGGGTTAGGCAGTGGTGTACTCATATACTCATATTTCTACAGTTCGCCATTAACCGGGCACAAATCCAAACTCCGAGCTGCTACTAAGATTTTTTCACACTCGAAGTTTTCCTCACATAAGATAATTTGTTTGGCTCATGCACTAGAGAACGAGTCCTGGTTTTGGGGGGATTTCACATACACACAATAAAATTAATAGAAGCAAATTCTATTTCTGTGGAAAACACAAATATTCACCTCAGGTGGAAATCAAACCACGACTACACTAAAAGTCCAGCCAAAGTTTAATTTAGGATTTATAATGTGAGAAGTCTTAGGGCGGCTCATTATATTATATATATTAGAAACAATTATTACTTCTTTCCTTTTTCCTTTCGCTAACTTGCGCTCTTGGAATTGGATCTTTAATATACATTTTATTACACGCAAGCATTTTTATGCTGCACCTCGTAATATGGGTCTCATGTCACCATTTTTTCCTTTATGGGGTCAAAATAAGAATTTTACGAGTTCCTATCCGAAGAACAACATTACACCCATAAAATAAGCCATCCCGCCTTGAATGGTTGAGAGATACAACCCGGGCATTCTAGGTTTCTAAGATATTTATACTTTTTCAAGAATAAATTTAAAAAGTTATTCACCGCTCAGTATATCTTGCTTCACGTTCCTTCGCTTGCTGACCCATGTTTAGGGACAACAATCGTTACAACAAAGTCAGAGTAGCCATTGTGTACGAAGTAAGTGAGGATACCGGAGGTCCAAACCGTTTTAAAAGGCGGGCAACACACTTGTGACTCCTCTGGTGTTGCGGGTGTCCATCAATGGGCAACGGTAATCGCTTACCATCAGGTGATCCATAAAAAAGTACTATTAGCTCTAGAAAACCAACAGTTTGCCCGATTATAAATGTTTTTAAGCTCCCACGGCATTAGAGTTGAGCCTTGGCACCAATGTAAACCAGGTTTCTAAAGAGATTTATTTATATACCAAAACCTCAACGGTCGTGGTGTAAACGAATTAATTTCTGAAACCACAAGAAAATGTATATTTTCGTGTCATAATTTTTCTTTTTATCTCCACCATTAAAAGGAATGGAACGCAGTAAATTATGAGCAATTTCAGTAGAAATAATCACCAAATCGTCCCGACTTCACTTTCGCTAAGCTCTTCAACATTTACAACACCATAATGTCATAAATTGAGAAAAACCTGCGTACAACAACTTACTGGAGCGTTCGCGAGGAAATTATGAAACAATAAACTCGGACGTTGAAGAACTCATGGTGGATTACTGGCACAATGGAAATAGAACCTTATTTCTGCAAATCAAGTTTCTGTTTTGAACGGTACACAAACAGTATAATTTGTGAGACAAAAGTAGAAAATGCCGGCGACAAATTATTCTTTAGAGCCTTGTTATAAAAAGCTAGGCTCACCCGTCTTGGACAAGGGTTAATTCGACGGGGCGATTAAAAATGAACCCGTTGTTCGCCGGGAGAATGTTTAAGAGAAATCCTCGTAATTAAACTAGTGGGTCAAACCGGGTTTTAGTGACGCTTTTAGACGAGCTAAAAGCGTCGAAGGGAAATGTAGCGAGACCACAGGCCTTTCAGTTTCGGTAATTTTGGTCTGCGGAGTTTTAACTAAAATGAATTGTACTAAAAACCTTTTATACTTTTTATACGGAGTAAATATTATATGTAAAACTTACTTGTAACTGGATTATAAGTAAGGTCTACAAATATAGCTCACTTATAACCCAATCGCCTGCTTGAAGCAATTGTGTTATAAGTGAGGTTTTAGTAACTTATACCATATCTTGTAAATTAGACTGAATAGACGTTACCTGTAATAGTCACTTCATAATAATCTTGTGATAACCCATAATAAAATATAATATAGACACCAATAGATAATGAACTGATGCTGTTATCTCTACTATTATAAAATTGTAAAAAAGCTGTGTCTGTACATTGAAGATATTTAAAAAGAAACAAGTGGGTTTTTAGGGTATATAAACGTCTCCGAACCCAAAAATGTAATTTTTAAAGTTCTTGTCTGTTTGTTACGGGTTGGCGCCAAAACTACTGAATAGATTTTAATTTTATTATCACTGTTAGAAAGTATATGCTCCAACTTAAGAACTGGTATACTTTTTATCTCAATTAATTGAACGGATCCTGAGATACAGCTTGACCTCTCTGATGTATAGAGACCCATACAAAGAAGAGATCATCACTGTTGGTCTTAGAGCGTTAAGTAGATGAAGCCGTGTGCAAAAGCTAGTAATTCAAATAAATTTGTATCTTTACACCATGAAACCGGGAACTGGAGGTGTTTAAGCATCACACTTATTGTCTTCTATGCTGCCAGGCCAACTATTCCTCCTTTGTCTCTACCCCACCCTCTCAACAGGGTGTGTAAAGATTTTTACAGGTTCAGCAACGCGCGAGTGATACCTTTGGTGTTGCAAGCGTCCATAGGCTACGGTAACCGCTTATTTGCCATGTTAGTGGCATAAAAAAAGTTAAACTCCTAAATTAGAAGAATCCAACAAATGTTGTTAAACCCTGAAAACATTCCTTTTAAAAGATTTTGATTCTATAAACTGTAACTGACATGTTTTCACGAAATAAGTTCCTTAAATTGAAAAGAGATTAAAACTCTTATAACTTATGAACGACCATCACCAGCTTTCAGTAGACTTTCTAAAAATATTATGAACGGCCGCTGTTTTCGTCGCTATTGAGCAAGATGATAGAATAAGATATTTTCATCTCTCAATGGGTTCACTTCAACAAAAATAATGTGAACTAATATTTTGGTCGCTTTCATTGAGGTATTATGATAGAGATAGAGATTTTAGTACGTATGAATATATATTTTTTAACAGTCACAAAACAAGACAACATACGTACCAAATAAGTGACAGGATTTTAAAAATCACATTATTGGGTTCGAAGACGTTTATATACCCTGTATCACTTGTTTTTTTTTTAATATCTTCAATGTACAGACACAGCTTTTTTTAAATGTTATAATAGTAGAGATGTATAAAAGCATATGTTCTATTTATATGTACAATCCTGATGACAAGGGAAGCTGACCACCTGGCGAACTTTGATTTTTCATTCAATCTCTTACAAATGTAAATGATTAAATGGGTTTTATAGAAAGAATTATCACATTATAATCATGAGTTCCCTAACTGGTTCTTTTTGTAAAAAGAGCTTTAATAAAATCACAGCAAGAGTCCAACGAATACCCTTTGAAAACACGAGAATTTAAAAAATATACATTATCCTTTGTGGGTCACTGTTCAAGATAATGTGAACTCTATGCTATACAATTTAGTATTCAAATTCACGTTTACGTTAAAATGAATCTATGTTTGGTACTGTACGTATAACCCACTCTGAAGCATATAATTATAGTGGAACTTTGAATTATTTATTTCATTGAAATACATATTTCACATATAGGTGACCATGAACTGCCTAGTTATAGAGTACCTAGTTATAATATCTCATTCGAATCCAAGACAATCGCTTTGAAAAATTAGCTTTCCGAAATTATGTGCGTATTCATAGCTAAATCATCACCCACTTATACGGTGTAGAAAAACATCGTAATACTTTTTTAAGTGTGGAAAATCTTTATGATTGTTTACGACTTGGGAACGTGGAGGGACATCTCTCTCGGTTCTCGGGACTATCGAGCAAGGGAAAGCAAGTATAGTGTTGTTTCACGTATCCCACGGCATAATGTGAGAGACGCGAAATGGTGACAGTCGTGTGCAGACCCGTATGTTTGAGAAATTAACTCCATGTCTTGTATAATCTGCCAAGCCCAGGTCATGGAGGTGTATCTAGTAGTATGTAGGACGGTAAATAAAAAACATATAGCCACTATTGATTGACTCATTTACTAATATTAAAAAGAGGTAAAATATATATTTTGCAATGGCGAATATAGGAAAAGATGTAACGGGCATTCGGCCTATTCAAATTTTATCTTGTGATTCTTTTTTTTTTTTTATGTAATAGGGGGGCAAACGAGCAAACGGATCACCTGATGGTAAGCGATAACCGCCGCCCATGGACACCCGCAACACCAGAGGAGTCGCAAGTGCGTTGCCCGCCTTTAAAGGGTTTGGGCCTCCGGTAACCTCAACTCACTCGGCGAAACACAACGCAAGCGTTGTTTCACGCCGGTTTTCTGTGAGGCCGTGGTATCACTCCGGTCGAGCCGGCCCATTCGTGCCGAAGCATGGCTATATGAATCTAATGATTTATTATTATTATCGTTCAAGCCGGTGGCATTCATTCATTTTCTACACGTGTCCTGATTCGACAGTGAGCTACGTGATATTAAAGCTATGTAAAGCTAATAACTATGTATAGATACTGTTCTAGTTTTAAACGGGTCACGTCATTAACCTCATTCCTCCTGGTAAATGATCATTATAATACAATGATGGGATCATGGTACACTATAACGGCTATAATCTTACATATAATAAGAATGTAAGTGAGCCGTGTCTGTACATTGCTTATATTTACAAAAAAACTAATTTGGGGGACTCAGAATCGGTAACACAATCAATTTCTATTATTTTTGGAACTTTTGTCAGTCTGTTTGTCTGTCGGTTTGTCTGTGTGTTTGACCGCGCATCAAATGATAGCTACTGAAGAGATTTGGAGGAAGTGGGCAGGAATTCATATAGCCTGTTTCTTGGCTTGGCTTGGCTATATTTAATTCAAATCGGTTCTCTATCAAAAGTTATTAACATTTTAGTCATTGAAAACGTAGAATTTTAAAAATAACCATTGAAGTCAATTTCTTTTTCAAGTATTTCTGTACTAGATTAGCACGGATCAAAAATTATAACGGAATCAAGTATTAAAATTAAAAAAATACACTTACAGGGACTAAATAAGATAAAACAAGAAAATAAAGCAGATCAATCAGAAACCATTATTGTGACCAGGATTTGATTATTAGTACAGTTATTCTAACTCTACTTATACAGGGAATCACGTGGCATACATAGGATTTATCCAGCGAGCACAAGCCGGTGTAAAAACTAAATATTTGAGTAGGTTAAAGAAGTAAAAAAAGAATGACAACTTATTTTCTAGCGGACTAATATACGACATCGTTATTACCTCAATGAAATTTGATTCGATAACAGGTGTCATTTTGAGTAGACAATTTTGACAATTATTTTTTTCTTCTTTATAGCATTCAGCCATATAGTAACTTATTTTATAATGTGAAACCTCCATAGTGCAGATACAGTGCGCACACTTTATTTGAGAAAGTAAATAAAGAGTTTCCATCTAATCAAATAATTAAATAATATACCTAAAAAATATACCACGTATGTACCTATGTATAATAATAATAAAAAATGCAACGTCGTTAATCTTTACTGATGCCGCAACAGTTAATTGAGATTTTTATCTATGTCGCTATGTCTGTTTATATTTCCATGCTTCACGTCAATACCATGTGAACAATTTTTGAATCTAAGTAATTTATAGGTCAAAAATACGGTATTCAGAGGTCCATGGCGCTAAGTGTATTACAAATATGGAAAACCAAATTTTTCGAGGTGGTTAGTTGAAACTTGGAGAGGACAACGTCTGTCAGGTCAGCTAGTAATTAAAATATAATTAATATAAAACAAAACTTTGACTTGCATTATTTTACTTTCGGGATTCGAATTTATAAATGACTAGTTTCCGCCCGCGACTTCGTCCGCGTGGAATAGTTACTTAGTCTTAGCGTGATGATATATAGCCTATAGCCTTCCTCAATAACACTGAAATAATTTTTCAAATCGGACCAGTAGTTCCTGACATTAGCGCGTTCAAGCAAACAAACAAACAAACTCTTCAGCTTTATATATTAAAGTATAGAGTATAGATAATATTAAATTACTAATAGATAATAAAGACCGCCCATTGTATCACTCTATGATTTATAAAACTGTACTTTACATAAATTTTTGGTGTGCAATAAAGAATATTCTATTCTATTCTAAATTTAAAAACCCCCACACCATCAAGTCACAGTTATAATAAAAGCGTCGTCTAGGGCGCTGGACTTGCGATCATGTGGTTGCCGGTTTGAAATCCAGCCATTGCACTACCAACGTGAACCCACTCGTAACACAAGCAATTTAGCTTAGCACTAGGGGTTAACAAGAATACTAGCAATAACAATATATTGATTTCTGAAGCTTACGCGAATATCAGACATATTGAAATAAAACAACTTTACGGATTATATCGCGTTATATTAGTATCAAATACAATACAAATCCCGACGTTTCGGACCCTTTACAGCGTCCATGGTCAGTCTGCCCGTGACCATATAACCATATAATCCGTAAAGTTGTTTTATTTCTATAACAATATACCTTTTAAAAGCGATCCGAACTGTGGAAGTTGCTCACATCCCCCATGAAACTAGAAAAGACCTGATAATCAATATAATATATATACTTAACTATAAAGCTGAAGAGTCTGTTTGTTTGTTTGTTTGCTTGAGCGCGCTAATCTTAGGAACTACTGGTCCAATTTAAAAAATTATTTCACTGTTAGATAGCCCATTTATTGAGGAAGGCTATAGGCTATATATCATCATGCTACCGCGGACGAAGTCGCGTGCAGAAGCTAGTCTTCAATATACTACTAGTTTAATTTAATTAATCAGTTTAAAAATTCCACTAGTTTAATTGTAAATATAACATTAAAAAATCATCCTCAATGAAACAAAATATTGTTTTAAACTCCAAAATGAACAACGCTGGATTAATCTCTAATTAAAATATGTTGTTATGGATGGACACACTCGAGAACTGTTCACGATTCTCACGCGATGTATCTCTAGGGTACAGTCAATCAATTTTACTATTGTCAGTCAATAAAGCTCGCCGTAACGAATTCTACCCTGACAAGTGTTAAGAAAAACGCGATTTTCTGAAAGGTTAATTTTTTTAGAGACTTTCTACTCGGTTTTGGAAGGATATAGCGGCTATTCTTGTTTAAAACCCTCTCTGTAAAATAAGCAAGTGACATTACTGTAATTTTGGTCAGAAAGTCACCCATTGAAGGTAGAGTCTTATACAACATGCCACTTTCTTGGGGCGGCAAAAAACCTATGTTAAATTGGATACTAAATTATATTCAACTTTCCTATTAAAGTCTGTCGATTACATAATTAGAATTTGTAGGGATACGTCACATTTCAGATTCTTACTTACAATTCTTGACAGCAACTTCGAGAGTTTAACGTTTTGATGTGATACATAATACTGCAGAACTTACCTGAAAAGGAAAGTAGTAGGTATTAGGTTAGATATAGACAGTCAGATTGGGGGTGGGCAATCCATGGGCACAGCGCTGTGGGTAACACTATTATACCTATATATTTTTCTAGCTTCTGCCCGCGGCTTCGTCCACGTGGAATAGTTACTTAGTCTTAGCGTGATGATTTATAGCCTATAGCCTTCCTCAATAAATGGGCTATCTAACACTGAAAGAATTTTTCAAATCGGATCAGTAGATCCTGAGATTAGCGCGTTCAAGCAAACAAACAAACTCTTCAGCTTTATATATTAGTATTCAAATCGGACCAGTAGTTCCTGAGATTAGCGCGTTCAAGCAAACAAACAAACAAACTCTTCAGCTTTATATATTAGTATAGATAAATATATTCTATTCTTTATATTTTATAGTGTAGCTGTTTGTTGTTCCTATGTAATAAAATAAAACAAATATCGCGTTCGCCTGTGACTTAATCCACAGTCCGAAGCCAACCACGGCCATTCACATACGACTGTCCGCCAATTTATATTCCTTTGTCGACTTTTATATTCTTTTATTATCATCGTGGTGCACAATTGTAACAGTGATATAGCGTTAATTGTTTATAAGAGTTATTTATGTCTATTGTGTAAACGCTGCGGTTTAGAAACATGGTTTAAATCTCTGCTATTATAAAACTGTAAAAAAGCTGTGTCTGTACATTGAAGATATTTAAAAAAACAAGTGGGTTAGGGTATGATTTTTAATTATCTGAAATAAATTAGTCTATTCTATACCTATAAACGTCGCTGAACCCAAGAATGTGATTTCTAAAATTCTTATCTGTTTGTCTGTTTGTTACGGGTTGGCGCAAAAACTACTGAATAGATTTAAATTTGGTTATCACTGGTAGAAAGTATGGTAAATTAAAACTGGTATACTTCTTATCTCAAATAATTAAAAGGAACCTGAGATACAGCTTGACCTCTCTAATGTATAGAGACCCATACAAAGAAGAGATCATCACTGTTTGTTTTTGAGCTTCAAGTGAGCGAAGCCACGAGCAGAAGATCGCATAATATTATATCTTTAGTATTATAAGGTTCCGCTTGTTGTCCCGTATGTGTTCCTATACCATGAAACTATGACAAATTGTTGAGCACATCCCCGTGAAGGTATATGATAAAAAAATAAGTAGGTTCCTAGTAGTGGATTTCTACAGTTTTTTTATAACTTGGCCTACAGAAATGGTGAACGCTTATCAATATACATAAGCTAAGCTAAGCCTGTAGGAAATATGTACTCGTACGTAGTTAAAAGAAACGCAGCATAGAGTTATTACAATATGCTGCCAATGCAATAAAAATAAAATTATCCTTAGCAAATAATCTAGAAAACACACAACACTAATAGTTTTTATATGTAGGTACAGATGCGTACAGACATACCCCCTGTGCATAGATGAACATTTTATGTCACAAAAATTCCAGTCGAAACATCAAAGGCAGATGTATATGTGAGTACTTTATTTGTTTTTTATTCTGACAGCACGGACACAGAGAGTCACAGATAACCAAATCTAGTGTATCATGCTCAGCTTTTAACCAACGATGCATCTATCCGTGTGTCTGTCCACCCGGGTTCAATTTTTGCAATTCAGCCTCAATGCCGGATATAAAAAGTAACATTTTAAATCAGCGGAGTGGACACGGAAGTGTGTTTGTACAATAAGTACGCGTCTGAATATCGAGTGAAGAGTATACGCGATGTATATGGCTAAAGGCCGCTTGTGGTGAATCATAATATGATCCATTGTAGCAATTCCTCTACATTCCAGACCTGCCACATTTTTTCTCTAAATCAATGCATATTTAGAATCCGTAGCAATTTTGCTATGGATTCTTAATATTTTTAATGGACTCTAATTTTAGAAACTGCCTCATTAACCTAGTGGTCCTAAGCGCGACTGGTTTGCTAGAAGTTCTGGGTTTTCAGGTCGAGCAGTGTTATAGGGTTTTTTATGAAATTCCCAGTAGCAGCTCGGAGTTTGGAATAAACAGGCTAGCCCCCTATTACATGGAACCTAAACATGCCGGCGAACTGTGGGTGTACATTAGTACTTACGACTCCGCCTAACCCTTTGGGGATTACAGGCGTGATGGTATGATATGTTATATCATAGCAATTTTGTCATCTGAATCATAATATAATTCATCAAAAGTTTTGAGCGCTCAGTGATTATGATACTAGTATAAAACGAGTGAGCTAGATTAAATAGCTGTAGTTTCAATAAATCAATCAAGCTTCAATGGAAGAAGCTTAGGCAAAACCAGACATGACGTCACTACTTATAAAGCACTAAGAAAACTCGTGTCTGACTGACTGAAAAGATACTAAAGCCGAATAAATGATTTAATTTTCGTATGTCTACTTAAAAATAAATAATAAATAAAATAAATATTCTGGAACATTTTTACACAGCACTATCTAGTCCCAAACTAAGCAGAGCTTTACTATGGGTACTAGACAATGGATATAATACTTATATACTACTTTTTTTTTGTCAATACATACCTTTAATACATAAGAAACACCCGGACGAATACAAACACTTATATTCATCACATATTTTTTTGTGTCCTGTGGGAATCGAACCTACGACCTCATGGTCAGCAGTCCGGTAATCGAACCACTAAACCACAGAGGTCGTCAAATTAATATTAAGATTTATTCCTAAAATACTTATTAAGATTTGTTATTATTTATTATTAAAATACTTATTAGGATTTATTCCGGTAACCTCACTCACTCGGCGAAACACAACGCAAGCGTTGTTTCACGTCGGTTTTCTGCGAGGCCGTGATATCACTCCGGTCGAGCTGGCCCATTCGTGCCGAAGCACGGTAGATTCTGGTCATCATTTGGAGTACTTTTTATCGTTTTAACCATTACTTTTACTACCTATGCATACGTGAGCGAAGCCGCTGGCAGAAGCTACTTAATATTATAATATTGACGTCAGTCTACGCTCTTAGTTCAACGAGGCGTGTTCGTACATTTTGATCTATTTGCACGACACGCCCGAACTATCTCTCTGCGATCTTCATGAATATTACCAGTGTTAATGAGACTCCACGACAGTTCTGTGCGCTGGTTTATCAGTACGAAAAAAGTTAAGTGGACCGGAGGTAATTTCTGAGGATGGTCTTAAGAGGGTGGACGAAATTGGGTGAGCTGAACTAACGACGTGTGTATGTTTTTCGTGTCGAGATACAGGATTTTTCCTCATGCTATGAGGTTAGTAATGTTACGGGCGGTATCTACATTACATGCGTTGATGTCGAAAGAGGTCATAATGTACCTACTTGGTTGTAAAAAGTTCGTTCATTTGTAAAAATTACACAATACCATCCTGCCTGCATTCCCCAAAAGGTTGCATGTTTTAGGTTGCTGTGCGCACAAATTCCAAACTCCGAGCTGTTACTGAGAATTTCATAGAAAAAACCCAATAACACTCGGCTCGACCTGGGAATCGAACCCAGGACCTCTAGCGTAGCAGTCGCGCTAAGGAAAACTGCACTAATGAAGCAGTTTCGTAAAATATCGTTATTTGTAGTATTACAAATACCGATTCCGATTTAGATTATTCCGGGAAATATAATATAGTATCGCCAAAGCTCCGTGAGGAAGCGTTGTGTTGGTATTCGGGTGGACCGGTGGTGTTTAAGCATCACAATTTATTGTCTCCTATGCTGCCAGTCAAACTATACCCCACCCCTCAAAAGGGTGTGAAAAGATTATTACATGGTCGGCAACGCGCGAGTGATACTCCTGGTGTTGCAAGCATTTATAGGCTACGCTAACCGCTTACCATCAGCCGGGCTGTATGCTTGTTTACCATCCTAGTGAATAAAAAAAAGTAAAAAATTCTACAAGAGAAGACTGCTAGTGCGAATGTTATTATAAAAATAACAAAAAACGCCTCTACCCTCAAATATGTCAATTTTAATTTTCAATATCAAGAGGAAATATGAGAGCACGTGGCGAATTAGTTCTCCTCAGATGGAGAGGAAAATTGAAATGAATTTTAGGTATCCAACAATTAATAGGAATAAATATTAGAAGTATTTTTGAACATAATTCAAAACAAATTCACAAAAGTACCTACAAATAATTTGAAAGCAGACTATTGGTATGAATAAGGAAACTCGTTAATATTCGTACCATGTTTCGAGTATCCTTGTCTGTAATAAGGCCAATAAGCGTGGTTGCTATACAACCATTGCCTTATTAGTGCGTAATACCCACAATCCCTTTTCAGTCCGTTTTCAATTCAAGGGTCATCGACCTCGGAAAAGCGTGGGTATTCAATGGTTAATAATAGTTCTATTGTGAAAGAGATTGAAAAGGTAAATTAACGTTATTTAAAGCTTATATTTAACAAAATCTACATACAGTGATTTTATGCGAATATTGGACATAACAAAAATATAATATTATCCGGGCATAAATCCCAAACTCCGAGTTGCTATTGAGAATTTCATAGAAAAACTCAATTACACTTTGCCCGGGAATCAAACCCACGACCTTTAGCGTAGCAGTCGAGTTTGGGGCCATTAGACCACTATACGGAGGGTTGTGGAGGTAGAGGTATATGTCATACCCAGTCTGCCCGTGACCAAGGACGCTTTAAAAGCTCCGAAACGACGGGATTTGTTGTTTGTTAATATAACGCGTTAAAATCCGTAAAGTGGTTTCATTTCAATAAAATCTACATACGTCATTTGCAACACGATTGCTACGCCAGATATCCTGGTTTTGATTCTTCTCATGTCGAGTAGTTTTGGCTCGAAGTTTGTATTTGTGCCCGGTTTATGGCAGCAGGCTTGCCTTACATGGGACTTAAACATACCGGCGAACTATAATAATAATATTCTGCAACATTATACCCAGCACCATCTAGTTTCCAAAATAAGCAGTGTTTAGATTAAGTAGGTACTAGACAATGGATGTAATACTTATATACTTTTTTTTTTGTAAATTTATACTTATAATACATATCTAAGATACACCCAGACGAACACAAACACTTTTAAGCATCACATAAATATTTGTGGCCTGTAGGAGTCGAACCCATCACCTCGTGTTCAGCAGTCCGGTACTCGAACCACTACACCACAGAGATCGTCTACTATGGATGTACATTAGTTCACATTTGACTAACCTTCGGGGATTCCAGTCGTGATGGTACTTATGTATCTACTTACCTACCTAAGATAAATGCCTACTATAGATTTATACCTACTTAATTAGTACCAACGCCATTTAATATCCTCTACAAATAAAGGTAAACGCACGCAGGTTATTAAAAAATAATTAGTATTTTTTCCCTTAATTCTTGGTGTTGTGGACAATGAAATTGGTTTTTGGCTGTCCCTGTTTATTAATCCAAAAAGAAAATTTGTATTTACTGTTCATTCACAGCTTTCGCCTTTGTAATTAAATATAAACGGTATAAAAATATCTATACTCTATATACTAATATATATCTGAAGAGATTGTTTGTTTGTTTACGCGTTGAACGCGCTAATCTCAGGAACTACTAGTCCGATTTGAAAAATTCTTTCAGTGTTAGAAGCCTGTTTATTGAGAAAGTCTAGGCTTTATATCATCACGCGACGCGGACGAAGTCGCAGGCAGAAGCTAGTTAAATATAAACGGAATAAAAAAAAGCACTAATAATTAAAAACGTGGAAGTAAGTAGCGTCCGGCGAACCGAATTTCCCCTTCAAACGTAATACAAAAATGATTCGTAATTTAAACATAATTTAATCCAATTGGGTTATTATTAGGATTCGGATTCCGTAAATCTAGGTCCTTGCTCTACCATTCCGTTCAAAATACATAACTGTAAATAAATGTATTCTATATATATAGTAATTCTTGTATATATTGTATGTATATATATAGTAATATATACATACAATATATACAAGAAGTATATAAAAGTAAACTGCCTCATTAGCCAAGTGGTCCTAAGCGCGACTACTACGCTAGAGGTCCTGGGTTCGATTCCCAGGTTGAGCAAAGTGTTATTGGGTTTTTCTATGAAATTCCCAGTAGCAGCTCGGAGTTAGGAATTTGTGCCCGGTTAATGGCAATAGGCTCGCCCCCTATTACATGGGACCTAAACATACCGGCGAACTGTGCGTGTACATTAGTACGCCTCTGCCTAACCCTTCGGGGAATACAGGCGTGATGGTATGTTATATAGTAATTCTTGGATGGTTTTCTAGTCGTTAATTTCCAGTGAAGTAGTAGCAGACGAAATGGTAGAGTAGGAACCTAAATTAACAGTAGGTATCCGAATCCGAATAAATACACAATTTCATTAAATTGTGTTTGAATTACAATTTATTTTTGTACTAAACTTTTGTGCACAGATAATAAATCCGTTTATGCCCGAACAGAAAGAAGAAGAAAGAAAGAAAGATCATTTATTTTCGCCCATAACGACGCATAAGTTTTTTTTTAGCCAAAGGCCAATGTGTCTGTTAGACGCTACAATAATATATAATAACATAAACACAAATAAAACAGAGTTAGGCATGTTTATATAACCAGCCGGATTACGCGCTTACCCCCCGTAGAATTAATTAATTATTAATTAACAAACCACAGCTTAACGGAACATAAACATCATTTTGTATCGCCGGGAGATATTTTGTCAATATTCCTAAATACGGTTCTGGACCGTGGGTAAATGTTTATTTTAGTACCTTGGTGATCGGGCTCACAAGTAATTAAAAGTTTCCTTCGATTTATATTGTGGTGATCCAAGTTACTTTGTACAGACTCAGCAAACATAAAAGAATATCGGTTTTCACATACCTACCATCACGCTAGTATTACCCGAGGGGTTAGGCAGAGGTGTGCTAATGTACACCCACAGCTCCCCGTGTCTCATGTAAGTTTAATTGACCATGCTCATGTAATTCGACTGCGAGTAGGATTCGAACCTGCTTCTTCTGATTACACCAGACGCTACGACCGCTAAGCCTCCGCGAGTCTCACCCGCCAGGTCGAAATATGCCTTCACATTCTGAATTTCATTCTTTAGGGTGACGTCATCATCATGAAATTTTATAATCTTAGCATAGCAAGGGCATCAAAAAATACAAAAAGTTGTTCCTGTAATCTTTCTAAAAGTCACGTCAACAATTTCAATAGATACACAACGAATTTTTTGAATTATAAACATAAAATACCATCACGCCTGTATTCCTTGAAGGATTAGGCAGAGGCGTACTAATGTACACCCACAGTTCGCCGGTATGTTTAGGTCCCATGTAATAGGGGGCGAGCCTATTGCCATTAACCGGGCACAAATTCCTAACTCCGAGCTGCTACTGGGAATTTCATAGAAAAACCTAATAACACTTTGCTCGACCTGGGGATCGAACCCAGGACCTCTCGCTAGAGGTCCTGGGTTCGATTCCCAGGTGGTCCTGAGCGCGACTGCTACGCTTAGCAGTCGCGCTCAGGACCACATGGCTGATGAGGCAGAGCATGGCTAGTGGATTATAAACTGGACGATTATTCACGTAAAACACTAAAATTTCCACCAACTCTCACTCTGATAACGATACCACCGAAATCTAAAGCACTTGTAATCTTCCCCGAGATAAAAATTAATACCTTTGATATCACACCATATGTGTGAAACAAAAATTACAAAAAAGTACTGTTATTGCCAATCTTTGACGTCATAGTATTTGTGCAATAAAACAAATAATTTATTGAGTATTAACCTTGTTAATGTAGAATAAAGTGTTTGGATAAAATGTATGTTAACGTATGAAACGATAATTGTGTTTAATATTACGTTAAAATTGTTTCCATTTACTATATACTAGCTTCTGCCCGCGGCTTCGCTCGCTTGAAGCTCAAAATCCAACAGTGATGATCTCGTCTTTGTATGGGACTCTATACATTAGAGAGGTCAAGCTGTATGTTCGGTTCCGTTTAATTATTTGAGATAAGAAGTATACCAGTTTTTAAGTTGGAGCACATACATTCTAACAGTGATAACAAAATTTAAATCTATTCAGTAGTTTTTGCACCAAACCGTAACAAACGACCCGTTTGGAGACGTTTATATACCCTAACCCACTTGTTTTTTTTTTAATATCTTCAATGTACAGACACAGCTTTTTTACAATTTTATAATGGTAGAGAAGAGAAGATACTAGCGGGTCTGGGAAACGTTGTCTTGCCCTGAATTGTAGTGCCTATACCTATCGGCTCAAATTGTGAATCCAAACCATCCATGGACCCACTTAAACACACACAAAATTCACCTAAATCGCACCATCCACTTACAAGGAGTTCGGAAAATGCACACAACGCCATGTTGAATTTATTTCTATGAAATTCAGTTACTGTTCTCGATTTAAATCAAATTTTGACGATGACAGTACCAAATTCGACACAAACTCGATAGTTTGAAACAATTCTATTATAACTGCACTATAGAGGCTGGCTACTAACGAAGCATGAATTACTAATATCCCTGTTAGAACCTTCTAACAGAGTTAAATGAGCTCATACCGGGAATTCCCCACAATGGAGCAAGTCCCATTTTCAATTCAAGTAGTTCTGTTATTACCTGTTAAGATGTTACGAGTTTTCCCCGTGGATGTTCTGAAAGAAAACTACTGTAATGTACCTGTAAGAGGAGAATGTGTGTTTTGGAAGATGTGGAATGGTTAGAAGACCGGAATATAAAGGTAAAGACGTATAAGACTATGTAGTAAACTGATATTTGTATGACAAAAGTACACATACAAAGTATGTATTAGAAAAATACCTATCTTATATCTGTGCCTCTAGTGTAAAGGGGTATAAGATCGATTTCGATTTTACTATACCTTTTTAAGATGAAGAAAATGTATTATAAAAAAAAATATATATTATAAAGAAATTTATCGGTATCAAAATTTTATACACAGATATTACGTAAACCATCGCGTGTGCGTTTCTAATGCTTACCATGTTGTAAAAAATGAGGAGTTCAGATAATGTAATGCTTACGTTACAAACTTGGGATTAGTCTGTATACAAGCCACAAAAAACTTAATACGTTGTTATAAATAAGACTGTTCTTCAGAGCAAGACAAATATAATGCTTATGTACGCATGTACCGCGTAAATTCATAAGATCGCGGAGAATCATAACGCCAAAATTAAGGTAACTTCATTCTGATTTTAATGCTTTCACTATCAAGTTTTGACGTATTAAACGTGAATATGTATTCATATTCATATTCATATTATTTATTGCATTCCACAATGTATAAAAGGTGTTACAAAATGGCTTAGAGCTAGGTTCAATCGTGGACCCTGTAGGGCACAGCAAAATAAGATTAATCTTATATCTAGAATTATTAAAACAATTAAAACAATAATAAAAAAATATCTATATAAAAATTCAACAAATATACTTAAATTAAGCTTCTACATTTATTTATTTATTATTCGGAACATGAGACTAATAATATAATAATGCTAAGTATATAGGTATATAAAATAACAGATATTTATTCGGTACATCTTACATATAATAAGAATGTAAGTGAGCCGTGTCTGTACATTGCTTATATTTACAAAAAAACTAATTTGGGGGACTCAGAATCGGTAACACAATCAATTTCTATTATTTTTGGAACTTTTGTCTGTCTGTTTGTCTGTCGGTTTGTCTGTCAGTTTGTCTGTCGGTTTGTCTGTCGGTTTGTCTGTCGGTTTATCTGTATGTTTGACCGCACATCAAATGATAACTACTGAAGAGATTTGGAGGAAGTGGGCAGGAATTCATAGCCTGTTTCTTGGATTAACATTTAGGCTATTTCTAATTCAAATCGGTTCTCTCTATTAAAAGTTATTAACATTTTAACCATTGAAAACGCTGAATTTTAAAAATAACCATTGAGGTCAATTTATATTTCAAGTAATTCTGTGTTAGACTAGCACGGATCAAACATTATAACATAATTAAGTAATAAAATTAAAAAATACACTTATAGGGACTAAATAAGATAAAACAAGAAAATAAAGCAGATCAGTCGGAAACCATTATTGTGACCAGGAATTGATTATTAGTACAGTTATTCTAATTCTACTTACACAGGGAATCACGGGGCATACATAGGATTTATCCAGCGAGCACAAGCCGGTGTAAAAACTAAATATTTGAGTAGGTTATAGCAGTAAACAAAGAATGACAGCTTATTTTCTAGCGGACTATCACGACATCGTTATTACCTCAATGAAATTTGATTCGATAACAGGTGTCATTTTGGGTTGACAATTTTGACAATTATTGTTTTCTTCTTTAAAGCATCCAGCCATATAGTAACTTATTTTATAATATGAAACCTCCATAGTGTAGATACAGTGCGCACACTTTATTTGAGAAAGTAACTAAAGAGTTTCCATTTATTCAAATAATTAAATAATATACCCTAAGAATATACCACATATGTATGTATAATAATAATAAAAAATGCAACGTGCGTTAATCTTAATTTACTGACGCCGAAACAATTTTGAAATTAAGTAATTTATGGGTCAGAAATACGGTATTGAGAGGACCAGGCGCTAAGTGTATTACAAATATGGAAAATCAAATTTTTCGAGGTGGTTAGTTGAAACTTGGAGAGGACAACGTCTCTCAGGTCAGCTATATTTACTAAAATAACAGGAGTTGGTGATTGGAAAGTATGATGTGTTTGTTAATATGTTCTATGTTTTATAGACAATATTGTTATCATTAATATATTCATTAATCGAGTAGTAGGCTTTGTTGATGAGGATGTTCTTTAGTGCGCGTATGAATTTAGTTTCGCTTATTTAATTTTTTAAAGAGTCTGGTAATTTGTTAAATACTTTAATCGACATTACATATGGGCTATTGGTGTGAAGTGTCATGTGTGAAAAGGTACATAAGGTGGAGACAGACGGTTATGGCTCCAAATATGAATATTTTTAATTTTTGCAATAACAAAACGACGTCCGGCATTTGCGTGTTTTACGTCAAAATTACAATGGCGTGATCTTACGCATATATTATTATAGAGTAAAAAGTAGTAATAATAAATTTATTTATTCAGACTAAAAATTAGGTCAGTTATACTTTGCTTACCTTCTTTTGAAGGTAGGATAATTTAGAAATTAATACTTTATATCATACACTTCGTGAGCTTCGTAATATGTCTCGTTATAGGTATACGTAATATTATGCTCCAAAAGTTGCACACCTACGCAAAATATATCGTCTAATAAACATCACACCCGCCATTCAAGCGTAATGATTATGACATTATCAGCTATAATAGCAGATAACCGATTATATTCAAATAATCTTTCAACACTTTACGTCACAGTTCGAGTATTATTACAAACATGCATATAACTACTGTCTTTCAATCTAATGCATATCTCGAATTCTCAACTTCCGCAATACCAGAGGAGTCACGAGTGCATTGCCCGCCTTTTAAAAGGGTTTGGGCCTCCAGTAACCTCACTCACTCAGCGAAACACAACGCAAGCGTTGTTTCACGCCGGTTTTTTGTGGGGCCGTGGTATCACTCCGGTCGAGCCGGCCCATTCGTGCCGAAGCATGGCTCGGTTTCCGATGTTTAGGTACCTATCTACTTTAACTAGCGAGATGACATTTTGTTTGACGTTTGTTGTTTGACACGCGCAGACGTGTGCGCAATGTCCCCTAAACTCGTTTAGTAGCACACAAAGGTTAATGCATAGTGCAGGGCAGTGCGGAATCAAACGTAGGGAGGGACGGAGAGTGGCCATTTCAGTAAATGGCGTCAAAGCAACTAAAAAGTTTTAGGTATTTAAATAAAACTTTTTACGGATATTAGCGATAAAATCCGTTTATCAACGGGTTTACATATAATTTGTCTGTAGAAAAATCGTTTGTAACTGAATAAAAAATGTAGAAGACTAATGCGAATAACTGATTATTAGAATTTTTATCAGTTTGTATTTATGTCAGTATGTCCGCTTTTAATTCAAGATCGACTTGGCGGATTTTTATGAAATCTGGGATACAGGTAGATTATGAGAAAAAAAAAAACGCGTAAGTATCACAAATATGAAGGTAAAGTTTCAGTTTAGATAAGCGTGTCGCATTATAATTTTCTTGTAAGTATATTTTTCCTTGTACTCACTAACTTCAGGCGACACTAAAATAATATTTTATATAACCGGTATGCTTATAAAAGGAGGATCCTTCTCAAAAGAGATCCCTTATCGAGTAGGCAGACGTGGCCCTAATTTCGTTTACGATAATAGAATCATACGTGATAAGGAGTAAGATATTCCTACCTTTTTATGGGACCAGTTCCATTGTTATTTTTGGGCGACCATCTCTTGCATTACGTCGTGCCTATAAAAATGATAGCTGTTCCTATGGCTGCAGGGTTCAATTTCTGAGCGGATATATGCATCATATTGGCTTAGTAGTCGTTTCGCACGAATTTGGTTCGGATGAATCGTGCGAAGCGGCACGGCAAAATTTATTGGCACGGAAATAAATACGTTTCTTACGGAACGCCACTTTCGAAATATACATTTTTTTAAAGTTGTTTTGCACGATTTGTGTGAACCGAATTCATGCGAAACGACTACTAAGCCATTATATGAGACCTACATGGGAAATAGGCTTGCCCTCTATTACATTGGACCTAAACATATCGACAAACTGTGCGTCTTTTTTATTTTTATTCTGATTAGCCTTACGCTTGATCACCAGTTTGCAGCTGATACTTTCTTTCTCTGCCTAACCCTTTGTTGAATACAGGCGCGATGGTATGTCATGTACCTTAAACAGTAAAATTATAATTAATTATTAAAAACTTTAATTATGTCTGTGTGTATCATGACATTATTTTTTAGTTTTTATTATGTGCTAACGCGGCAGAGTGTAGTGCCCTAGATAATAAATATTGTGAAATTTGATGCCTGAGGCATATATAATCTACAAACCAGGAATAAAAAAATAAACAACGCAATTCTTAAAAAAGTTAGCAGTTCTACTATGATCAGCTCATAAAAATTCAAAAAGTTTCGAGAAAAACGCGCGCAATAAATATCACTCATTAGAATTTAGTTTCTTTATAATTACTATTACTACGCCAAATCTGCCTGCCTACCGTCATGCAAATATAACAATATTTTTTATGAACGTGATCTTTGGGAGGCTTCTGCCCAGCGCCTGGTAAAAAAAACTATAAATATAGTCAGTAGTATATATAGTCAGGTTAGCATACTGATTTCTGACACTTACGCGAATATTAGACATTGAAATGAAACTACTTTTTACGGATTTTCTCGCGGTACATTGATATTATTTAGTTCCCGACGTTTCGGATCCTTTACAGCATCCATGGTCAACGGGCAGACTGAGGTGTTGGACGTCTTGATGTTAAAATTACCAACAGCTACCTTACATTTTTGTTAATTATTAGCGATCCGATTCACGCAGAACGAGCTCACCGTATCCTTTGGTCTTGCAGTTTTGGGCTTGGATTTAGATTTTATAGATTCTATAATGGGATTCCAAGCAGCTGGTAAGACCCAACCATCTTGTCTATTGAAATTTTGGTGTTTTTTGAGGCTATTGAAATCAAAAAACATGAAACAAACAAACAAGATGCTGTAAAGGATCCGAAATGTCGGGAACTAAATAATATCAATATACCGCGATAAAATCCGTTAAAAGTAGTTTCATTTCAATAGTTAGGTTAGGTTAGTCAATTTCCAGTGTTACTCACATAGTACCACCGTCAGAAAAGTTGCAGACATTGGTAATCAAAAGAAATCACATTGCTCCCAGGGGTGGCCGAATTTGTAAGACCTTCAGAAACGAAGGATGAAACTAGGATTGGGTAATCTTGCGAGCGCTGCAAATATGTCTTCTGGATTTTGTTATCTAAGTGAAGAGTGATAGTATATGTGCTCTTTTTTTTCTTATTTTGTAAGATAGCGTTGGCCAAGTTTTTGTTTGTTAGAATTTTCGGATCGCGTCAGCAGGAAAACTGGGTTGATTGATATATACCAGTAATTCTGGTAGTGTTCAGAATGTTATTTGAGTATTTATTACTACTTTAGGTAAATACAACTCGCGTATGAAATCGAAATAACGTTTCATCCTTAAAATGCTACGGCCGAAATGGGGCCTGTTCTTGCAAAAAAAAAACCCATGAAAAAACACACACATTTAGGTAGGTATGTTTGATTTTAGTCAGAACTTAATAGTAACTACTAGAGGAAAAACCTGGAAGTTAGAAACAACTGCACACTGCCTGCAGTAATTGAATTCGAAATTTTCCGAAACAATTCCTTCGCCAGCGAAAAAATCCAAACAATAGGAATAACAAGCTTTGTACAAAACAACTATTGTTTAGAAAAAAAAAAACAACGAAACCAATTGGTTTCCAGCGACAATCTATACCTATCTACGTTTTTTTTCTGTTCGATTGATTGCCAGTGTGTGAATAAAAGATTACTATTGTTGTTCTGAAATAAAAAATATTTGAATTTTGATTGAAGTTTCAACAATTACAACCATTGAAGATTCTTACTCTAAGGCCCACTTGCACCAACTTCTTAAATATATTTAAATTGTATTTAAACACAAATTTACTATGAAATTTCGTGTTTAAATACAATTTAAATACATTTAAAAGTTGGTGCAAGTGGGCCTAAGGGCCACTTGCACCAACTTAAAAATTATATTTAAATTGTATATATAATTTTTAATTTTTTATAAATACAATTTAAGAAGTTGGTGCAAGTGCCACTAAGGGTTTAACAATGTAGGTAATTCTATCATATTTTGGCAGTGAATATGACATTATGCACATTTCTGAAACAATATTATGGCTTAATAAGGGCTTTAATGGTTTAGAAAATACCCTAAAAACATTTTCAATTACAAAATTATCATAATTTTACCTTAATCCCGATTATTTAGAAGGTAGGTTCCAGTGTAACTACAGTGAAATTAGTTGTCCAAAAAGCTAAACAAACAGTTTAGGATTGTTTAGCTTTTCGGTCACCTAATTTCTACTAACGATTGTCATCGATTTTCTTTAAGATCGGTCATCCATAGACTAATCACACCAGGCTATGCAGTTTAATTTAACTGCGTGCTATTATGTATCTAGCTACGAGCCCTTTTATAAAGATGTTCACTTATGAGGATTTCATTAAATAAAATACATAATCAGCGAATCCATCGAGGTGTATCTAGGTAAATTCTAATACTGCACTTTCTACTTGATAATGCTGCACTTTCTAATTGAAGACTTGGCCAAAATAAAATAAACTTATAATCGTATAAAGTTATATAGGTAATACATACATTAAATAAAGGCAATAAAGGTAATACATACATTAAATAAATAATATAGGTATATACATCATAATTATGTTCAAGGATATTTTGAAAAGAAGTGATGTAAAGCAACTTTCTTAATTAAACTGGATTATTAAAACTTTTTAATACAACTATGATAAAATAATGTACTAATTTCAATGATCTGGTTAATTAGCAAATGCACATTTGTAATACTTAATTCAAGCTAGGTATTGGGTAACTAATTAATTTACTCGGAACTTCATTTGCCTGCGGAGGAAACAGGACTGTGCAATATACTGCATGATACCCGACACATATATATAAAGTAAAGTAAAGTAAAGTAAAGTAAATGTTTATTGTTCTAAAAAGTTACATTTTTGATATTATGGACACTAGATCCCGCACTAGGATACCCTGTGTTGCAGGATCCAGTCTCTTTCGACAGGTAGGTACTTACAAATTAATAATTATAATAACATAAATGCCGCGTTTATGTCAGTGTTCATGAAGCAGTATAGTAAATGTATTTGCGTGTGTGTGTGTGTGTGTGTGTGTGTGTGCGTGACTGCATGTGCGTGCATGTACGCGTGTGTGTGTGTGTGTGTGTGTGTGTGTGAGTGACTGAGTGAATAACTGAGTGAATGTTACTAAATTATTATTATTATTAAATATAATTATATAAAGTCTGTTGTCTAGTACGAAAGCTTCATAATGAACCACTTTCAGTACTTAGTTAGATGGTTGAGCAGTTCAGCACTAATTAATTCGAAGCAACGTCAAGCATTAAACATGTTAATCTATAGGTACTAATATTATCAAGAGGAAAGATTTGTATGTATGTAACGAATACATTCAAAAACTACTAGGTCGAATTTAAAAAAATCTTTCACCATTTGATTATTTTGAAAAAGTTAGGGAGTTCTCCACCCGTGCGAAGCCGGGTCGGGCCGCTAGTTTAAAATAAAAATAAAACGATTCTGATTTTTTTACCACCGGCATGCGGCACTGACAATTATTTTGCCAACGAGGAATAATATGCTAACATTATTGAGTTCTTGTTTTAAAAGTATCTAATGTGTATTACTTGGTTAAGGAGGCCTAACAATTGACGTCACAATTTGACAACGCACAAGTGTTATTACTGGTGTTGCTAGCATCAATAAGTTGCATTTTCCAGTATGGGGTTGCCAGTCTGTTTTTTTTTTTTATATTAGTATAATAAATACGCTCAATCCGTAATATTTTCTTGAAATATAATTACGTGAATCAAAGTCAAAAGACAAAATCATTTATTCAATATAGACTAGTTACTTAGGTAGTACTTTTTGAACGTCATTTTTACATTATAGACCGCCCCCAAAACGCCCGCCCTTCACCGCTTCCTAGTGTTTTCGCTGGGAAGAAGAAGCGGCGCAACAAACTCCCCAGTAAACACATTTCTGTCTTTTAAGATACTAAGGTGTTATACAAAATAGAATTCAAATCATTGTTTGGGGTACTCAATAATTTATTCATTGCTATTGTCAGCTGGCGCACATGTTATTATTATTTATTTTCAAGCAGTGTTTATAATATAGTGTGGTACGGCACCGTGGGAAGGCAATTGTTGTTATTAGCCTATATTGGTTAACCTTAGGTACCCTGCCGCTTCCCTAGATGTCAGGTGATCAGTGAGGATTTTCCGTGAGAGAAAACGGGAGAGGTAAAGGTTCCATTCTATCATTTCGAAATCACAGTAGGAAAAAAACGTGTTGTCATTGCCGTTCTGAATTCAAAATGTAAACAAAATCAGTATGTAGGTCGCATAGTGCTGGGATTACCATAATCTCGGCATAAACTGACGGTTGACTGGCTCCGAAAGAGATTAAGTACAGCGTTGACTAAGGATTGTAGTAAACAGACTGTATGAGTAATTACAGTAGGAGCTGGTGTGCTGAAGTGAATATTCTTGTCACCAATTGAAGTTGCAAGATGTTCAGATATTTGTTATGGTGCATGGAAACCAATTTAATGATATCTTCCTGTACCGATATCTACATTATTATAAACAGTTTTATATATCTATCATATTACAATACCATTTCGTTTGACCTTAAACGGTTAATTAATAGAGGTGTTATTAGGTTTTAGGTTCTACGTGATAGCCTATTGCCATAATAGGTCATAATTCCAAGCTCCGGACTGCTACTGAGATTTTCTACAGAAATCTCAATAACATTCCGTAACCCGAGAATCGAACTTAGGACCTCACTTATAATACACATATACTGCTGCCTCATTAGCCAAGTAGTCCTGAGTGCGATTGCTACGCTAGAGGTCCTGGGTTCGATTCCCAGGTCGAGCAGTGTTATTGGGTTTTTCTATGAAATTCCCAGTAGCAGCTCGGAGTGAGGAATTTGTGCCCGGTTAATGGCAATAGGCTCGCCCCCTATGACATGGGACCTAAACATACCGGTGAACTGTGGGTGCATATTAGTACGCCTCTGCCTAACCCTTCGGGGAATACAGGCGTGTTGGTATGTTATGTAATACACAGATATGAACCACTAGCCTAGCGAAGCAGGTCTTTGCACATTGGAAGTTAGGTAATTTTCATGATTACGTCATGATAACTACTTAACTTTCAATGTAAATAATTAATTTTACTTAAGCCATGGGGTCTCATCCCGAACAAATGAAACATAGTTCAAATGAATTGTTAATAGATGGCATTGCATGTATCGATTCCCAAACCTCGTGTATTTGGCTTCGAAATTCTTACGAGGAAAGACCTTAAAAAAATATGTACTTACATATATCAAATGTTTATACATAGGACAATATAATTTAAGTCTAATTTCTTCAATTATATGATATTCAATTAAATCCTCGTGATTCTCGCTTTCTTTGGTAAATAGATGGCGCTGTTTGCCGTTTTCGCTCATTTTACAAAAAGAAAAGATGGCGCTGTTCGCAGTTTCTGAGTCTATAATTATTTCTCTTTTTTTTTTTTAAATCAAGTATTATTATAAGAATATTATATTTCAGACGAAGTTTTTCTAATGATGTATTATCTTTTTGTACTATCGGGGGCGAAGCACTAATACATACGATAGTCTACTATGATGACAACACGAACATACCTAGGTAAGTAGTACCTACCCAGAAAGCGACTTACACCTAATAGTTAGGGTTACCTTCGTGTAGGTGCCTTGTACCGAATATAGGTACTTACATAATAAAAAAGGTAGGCTAGTAGATACCTACATAGTTCAAGTAGGTATCTACTAGGTATAGATATATATATATATCACAAAATAGGTAAATATCAGTATTCTATCATCAATAAATGCATCATGCAGACGGTCGGAATGGAACGGAACGCGAGTCGTAGGTATCATACCATCGCGTCTCGCTCGAGTTCGGTAGATCAGATATACACTCGGTAGTCCGACAGCTGCGAATGCGCCGTAGTAGGTACCTACCTACCTACGTAACGAACGAACGGTGTCGTGATGGTTTTGTGTTTAAAAGCTGTAAGCATACCTATATATACCATAGTACCTATATACCTACCAGAGAACGAAGAATATTAAGTAGGTACATACCTTAGGTACTAGTACCTACGTACGTTTAAGTATTTGTTTTTTTTAATAGATCGGTATTTCGCTTCTTCTACCGAACAAAATACCTACCTACCTAGATAGTGAATAGGGTAAAAAGTGAGACACGTAGTAGGTACTTACTAGTTTTACTTACCTACCTACTTATGTACTTACGAAGTACTTACCTATCATATTGAAATAATTACTTATGATAGGTACTTAGATATTTAAAATGGTAGGTAGAGGTACCTAGGTACATATCTAATAAGATTTACGTTATCATTTACTTTTTAAGTAGGTACCTAAGCTTTTGTAGTGAACAGTAAGAGGTTTTCATTGCTGTAGGCAGGCCCGTATTTACGGGGCCAGGGCCCCTAGGCACTTGGCATTTGGGGGCCCCCTCCCCCATCTCGAAATCATTCCATTTTCATCCGGCTTCAAAAAAGAGGAGGTTCACAATTTGTCAGTTTGAAATAAGTATCTTGGCAGTCGACGATATAGAGGAGGAACAAAGTAGGCGATAGCACACAGTCTTGAGGGACACCAGCATTTATAAGTGTGGAATCCGAGCATTCACCGTCGACTACGACTTTCATGGTTCTGTCTGCAAGAAAGCTGGTGACTTATTCGCATAGTTTCGGGAAGCCCATAGGAAAAAAGCTTCGAAAGAAGCGTTTTGTGCCATACCCGATCAAAGGCCTTCGCTATGTCCAAACTGAACGCCAAGGCTTCCCCCTAAGTTTCGATCGCTTAAGACCAACGATTTGTCAGGTATATATAGAAGATCAACAGCCGATCGACCCTTACGAAAGTCGTACTGCTGGTCACGAAGCAGAACCTCTAAGAACCGAAGGAGCGGGCAGTTGACAATGGACTCCATTATCTTCAAGAAAAGGCCTCCCTTTTCTTCTCTCTTCTCTAATGGCTATCGGTCCATAGTTTGAGGGATTTGAGCGACGACCATTTCCCATGTGTAGAGGTGAAGAAAGAAAGAAATTCTACTGATGTGCTTCGACTTCGACCATACAGGCAGAAATCGTGATAGGTCTTGGGGAAGTATCATAATTTCTGCCTGTACGTATGTAGTTCTATTACATCCCCTGAAGCTCGATAACGTGATCACAACCTGGACATCATGTTTTAATTTACACTCAGAGCCTCAGGAGCTACGCGTTAGACCATGTTTAACCACATGCCTACAGCTAGAAGCATTTCTTGCCGGCTTAAATAACGACATGGTACGCGTGTTACGTAATCAGTTAAGAACGCTATCACATTTTTCTACAAATATCAGTGCTTTTCAGGTACCATTTTAACGAATTAGGAGCATAACTGCGAGGATATCTTGGTTTCAAATTAAAGATAATATATTCATCTCCACAATGATTCCATAAAAATTGTATAACCCTATACAACATTTTCACACAAATACGATTTCACCATCACACTAATCGCAAAAAAAATGTCTGGTCTGAATAGGTACCAATATAGCTAAATCCACTGCAAATATAAACATAAAAATAATATAAAAACGTTGCTTATATAGTCCTCTATACGAATAGCTAAAAATTTTGTAGCCAAATGAATAAGTTATTAATTTATGAGAAAAAAATGAAACGCTCTCAAATTTCTCCATACAATTTCTACTCGCCGTTCGTCATTCCGCGCTCAAACGCGCTCGTGGAAGCACGGGTGTTTAAACAAAGTTAACGGTTACAACCTTCTTGACGTGGGAGAGCCATGCTTAGGCACGAATGGGCCGGCTCGACCGGAGTGATACCACGGCCTCACAGAAAACCGGCGTGAAACCACGCTTGCGTTGTGTTTCGCCGAGTGAATGAGGTTACCGGAGGCCCAAACCCTTTTAAAAGGCGGGCAACGCACTTGTGACTCCTCTGGTGTTGCGGGTGTCCATGGGCGGTTATCGCTTACCATCAAGTGATCCGTTTGCTCGTTTTCTCCCCTATCCTATAAAAAAAAACGTTTTCTTTCTAAAAAAACTACAGAAAATCAATAACAAACAATGTGATTTTTGTAGCCTTTCCAGAATGTCGGCACCATCATAATTTGTTTTTAAATATTTCGGTATAATTTAGTAAAATTAGCAAGAATAAAAAAGGTAATTAATCCCTTAAACTTTTGTAGAAAGTTTTTACACTAAAAGTCTTAGTAATATCCCTAGATTTTGTTGATGTGCATATAGCATCTATGATTATATATAATTTATATTTTTTGCCTTTTTTGGTATGGGTTTGGCGCTGATTAAAATCTGGTCCAGGTTGTGCTAAAACCGGCACTGTATATTCCACGTTTCATGATGCTAAATTGACTACACGAAACCGAATTAGTTTTGATTTCAATATGAATCTACGTTTTTAAATGCAAAATAATTCACGACGTCCACCATCCACGTATGCGTATTCATACAGGGCCAATATCTCAACTTAAACTTTCAGGTATCTCCTACCTTTTAGCAAGAACATCATACAACATTTTACAATTAATTATGCGAGGAAAAAAATCTGCCTGTACATATATGCGAACCGGCAAATTAAAAACTTACTTTCAGTTAAGCTTTGATCTAAGATAGTCAAAGGTTTTAAGAGACACTTTCTGTAGCTGTGTATAGCCTAGTAAATGGGTATTTTCTGAATATGTGCATTGTAAAGATATGTTAAAGTGCACGCGCGTGCGAGTAAGATAAACGACCGTAACTCAACTCTTTCTTAGGTGACGTCTGTTTATTTGATAATTTGGTAGACGAGTCCTGCCAAAAGTGTGTCCACAATAAGACCACTAACTTATAAATAGCTCGAATGCGTATATCCTTTCAACATTAAATAATATTTTCAATAAAGTTTCTTTATAGGCCAGGCCAGGCTTTTGAGCTTGCACGCAGGTTCCGCCACTGGAACTGGGGCCCCTAGGCTGGCTGGGCCCCTAGGCCTTTGAGCTTGTACGCAGGTTCCTCCACTGGAACTGGGGCCCCTAGGCTGGCTGGGCCCCTAGGCCAGGGCCTTGTGGGCCTAAGGGGAAATACGGGCCTGGCTGTAGGTAGCTCACACGCTATGCAAGTAGGTAGGTACATGAAATTAAAATACTGTGGGCGGGAAGCCCTATAGCGTGTTTACGTCATCATGAGTAGATACGTTTATCTACTCATTGTCATGATGTCTTAGGTATGCGCGTAGGGATGAGATACACTTACCAGTGTCAAAAACCAAGTATCAAAATAGGTAGGTACTTACCTACTTGAAAGTATTTGGCACAGCTAGAGTTCTAACCCTACTATATAATATAAATATTATCCTACAATATTTCTGAAAAAAGTATAAGTATTAGTAGGCAAAACTACTACATGTTTTCGTTATCTATTATATTTTTATGGGTAATAATTTTAGAACTACCCTCTATTTTTGACCGACAAAGAGTTGGCAACCCTAGCCACAGCCCGCCTCGCCTCGCAGCGTAAGGCGCGGCCCGGCGCGCGTCGCGGCGGCGCGGGCGGCGCGGCCGCGGCGTCCCGGCAGCGCGGGTTGAAAATACTCGTAGTTCAAAGTTTTTTTTTTGCCAATCCGATTATGCACGTTGGGCGTATCGCAATATGGATCAATTTTCTATGCATGCGAGTATTTGAAAACTGTGAGTGTTCCTACATTAGCACGCCTCTGCCTAACCCTTCGGTATATGTATTATAATTATGTTAGATAAAAATGTATGGTCCCGGGTTCGATTCCTAACTAAACATTTATAGATCTATCTAAATTAAACTTTAATTTAAAACTTTTGAATAAAACCAAGCATTGGTATGGACGAAGATATTTATTTGTTAAAGTTGCAAAACACTTATACTATGCGAGGTAACGAAACCATACCGCGATTCAGCCGTATGGTACAACGCCATCTAGTTATAAAAAGTGAACTAAAAAGATAATAATTTTGTAATAGGTACACTAGATTGTACATTCCGCCCACCATGGACAGAATGTCCATCGTTTCCGCCCACCATGAACCAATGACTATATTCGAAAAATAATGGACTGTATAGGTACATGTGATATATTACTAATCATGGTGGCTATGGTAATCTCATCTTAAAATTAACAGATTCATTTAAACTAACAATATTAAAAAAAAGAAACAACTTAAAATAACACATCTATGTTATATGTACTAAAACAGATGATACTAAATCTACAACGGTTTAACGATATAGAACAGGTATATCATTGAGCTACAGGTAATATACACAGTTTAGTTACTGGTCTTTTAATTGACATACCCTTGCACTTAAGAGTGACGACCCGAGTAATGTTGTCCAAACCCGTGTGTTTCTCAATAATTTTACCCAAAAGCCACTTTGCCGGCGGAAGATCATCTTCCTTCACAAGAACTAGTTGGCCAATTTCCGGTTCTGGAGTTTTGTTAGCCCATTTATAACGGTGCAAAAATTGCGTTAAATACTCACTTGACCACCTTCGCCAAAATTGTTGTAGCATTTTTTGAGTTAACTGCCAACGTTTTAAAGACGAAATAGACGATTCTTCATAGTTTTTGTCTGGCACGAGTATTAACGGTTCCCCTATCAAAAAGTGACCCGGAGTAAGTGGAATCGGATCTTGTGAATTAGTGCTTAATTGTGACAGAGGTCTAGAGTTTAAGCAAGATTCGATTTGATACAACAGCGTTGAGATTTCTTCATAGGTAAGTGTCGTATTACCGATAACACGTTTCAGATGGTGTTTGGTTGATTTAATGCCAGCCTCCCAAAGGCCACCAAAATGGGGGGCATGAGGTGGAATAAAATGCCACGTTGTTCCACAGTTTGCCAAACACTCGGCTATTTCTTTAGTCAACGTTGCATTTTCTTGAGAGAATAAGGATTTCAGTTCTCGTGAGGCACCCACAAAATTTGTTCCATTGTCGCTGAATATATCTGCGCAATGTCCTCGTCTAGCCACGAAACGCTTAAAAGCGGCAAGAAATCCTTGAGAGGTCAGGTCAGTCACAGCTTCTAAATGTATGGCTTTTGTAGCCATACATACAAACAAGCATATGTAGCCTTTATATGCTCGGTTTCCTCTACCTTTAGTAGTCCTGATCTGTATGGGGCCTGCATAGTCCACACCACTTCTATAAAAAGGTCGGATTGGTGTTACTCGAGCTGGAGGTAATTGTCCCATTAGTTGGTCTTTCGTCTTTGCAGCATGTCGTACGCAGATGACGCATTTTCGAACAACTGATTTAACCTTGTTCTTTGCGTCAATGATCCAGTATTTAGTCCGAAGATAACTTATCATAATTTGTGGACCACCATGCAAAGTATTGTGGTGAGCTTCAGTAAGGACTAAATCGGTAAGGTGGGATTTGGATGGTAATATGATTGGATGTTTTGTTTCTCTATTAATTTCAGCTCTTTCCAGCCGACCACCAACCCTTAAAATGTCAGCGTCATCCAGGAACGGGTTCAATGAGGTAAGTTTGCTTTTTTTATTAACAATGCCCTTTTCTTTAATATCCTTTATTTCCTGAATAAAACTTTCTGACTGACATTGCTTTAAACAAATATGAAGAGCTTCATTTAATTCTGCGCTAGTTAGCCATACGGGTAATGCAGGATCTCGTAACTTTCTTACCTTATTTATAAATCTTTTGCAGTAAGCTAATACTCTCACTAGTCTCAGTAGGGAAGAAAACTTGGTCCACACCTTTAAAGTGTTTTGCTCCGAAGTATGAAAAACTTTCTTTGTTTTCTCTTCTAAAGTTGTGTCTGCCGAACTTCTTCTCTCTACGTTAATTGATATGTTCCTTAACCATAAGGGTCCTGATTTCCAAAACTCGTTGTCAACTAATTCCTTAGGACTAATTCCTCGCGATGCGCAATCTGCTGGGTTTTCATGAGATGTCACATGTGCCCATTGATCTCGATTTAAAATATTTAAAATTTCTGAAACTCGATTGGCTATAAATGTTTTCCATCGACTCGGATGACTGCTTAACCAAGCCAGTACAACAGTAGAGTCGGTCCAAGCGTGTAAATTTGATTTTGAAACGTTTAAGACGATTGAGATATCTTGCATTAGCTTAGCTAATAAGACAGCCCCACACAACTCGAGCCTAGGTATAGAGACTTGTTTGATCGGCGCTACTTTGGTTTTAGATGCTATAAGATGAACATGGACAGTTCCAGAAGCATCCAAAATTCGTATATAAACAGCCGCAGCATATGCTTCACAAGATGCATCGCTGAATCCGTGGAGCTCTAAGGTATAATTTGTCTCCTTGACATTAATCCATCGTGGAAGCCGAAAATTGGTAAGTTCAATGAGTTCTTTACGGTAAGTGGTCCAATCTATTAAAAGCTTAGCTGGTAGTTCATCATCCCATTCTATTCCGGCAAGCCACAACTTTTGAATTATGATTTTTGCTCTTATTATTGCTGGAGATATCCAACCCATTGGATCAAACAACTTTGCTATATCCGAAACAACTTTTCTTTTTGTTACAGGTGTGCTGATTGGTGGTATCTGTACGGAATACTCAAAGTCGTCGGTTCGTCGGTTCCAGGTAAGTCCTAGTATTTTTATTATTTCATTATTGTTTAATTCTAAGTTTCTTTCTGTCGCTTTGTTTTGCTTGCTTATTTTATTACGTAATTGATCATCATTGCTTGACCACTTTTGTAGCTCAAAACCTCCCTTGTCTAACAGCTGAGTCATTTCCTTAAATATTTGTATGCCTTCTGATACTGTGTAACACCCGGTTAGTAGATCATCCATGTAGTAGTCCTTTAGTACCCTATCTGCTGCTAGTGGAAATTGTTTCCCTTCATCATAAGCTAACTGATTTAGCGTTCTTACTGCCTGATATGGTGCTGAGGCAGTTCCAAAAGTAATGCGTAATAAACGTAGATGTTGCATGGCCTTTTTAGTTTCAGATCTCCACACCAAACGTTGGTAGTCTGTATCACCTTGAGTTACTTTTACTTGCCGATACATTTTAACAATATCGGCAACCAAGCAAATTGGATAGAGTCTCCACCTTAAAAGAATGTGCCTTAAATCGGACTGCAGGGTAGGACCCACCATGAGATTGCTGTTAAGTGACACACCGTTATTATCACGACTGGAAGCGTTAAATACAACTCGAAATTTGGTCGTGGTCTTATCATCTCTGACTACTTCATGGTAAGGTAAATAAACTGCTTCCGGTTTATTGATCTCCTCTTCCGGTACTATTTCCATATGACCGAGTTTTAAATATTCTGAGATAACATCAGAATATTGCAATTTCAAATCCTTTGACGTTGTAAAGCGTTTTTCTAACTTGATAAATCTTTTTATCGCAATTTCCCGTGAATTTCCATATCTGCAACTTGGATCTTCATCTTTAAAAGGTAACTTTACAATATATCTGCCAGAAGACTCCCGTTTGGTAGTCTCTCGATATAACTCTTCACATTTTTTTTCTTCAGCAGTTAATTGTTTTTCAAGAGTGAAGTTATCAGATTCAAGTTCCCAAAATTGTTTAAGGTTAAAATCTTCATTGTTAACATCAATATGCATGGTGATGATATTAGTATTGCAGCTTAAATGATTATCAGTTGTAATATCATTGTTAACCTTGCCAGATAATATCCAGCCGAGCTTGGTATTCTGCGCTATTGGGGTTCCTGGTGGGCCCCTGATCAAACCTTCTGTGATAATTTGGCAACAGACATCAGCACCAAGCAATAAGTCTATTTTGTTCGGTATATTGAACCGAGGATCTGCCAACTTCATCTCTGGTAAGTTAGGCCACAATTTGACCACAATTTTCCTTTCAGGAATAAATGAAGTCAACTTCTTAAGTACATGTGCTTTGACAAGTATGGTAAAGGTTGGATCTTGGATAGACTGTAATTTTACATAAACTACCTGCTTGGATTTGAGTGATGCATGTTCCTCACCTCCTACTCCAGATATAACACTGTTGCATGGCTGTTTCCTAAGTCCAAGTAATTGGACTGAAGACTCCGTAATAAACGAAGCCTGTGATCCCTGGTCCAATAAAGACCGCAGTGTTATACTAGACCCTGTATTGGTTTCAGCCTTTACTAACGCTGTTGCCAAGACAACCTGAGTGTTCGTGTTTGACAAACAACTGGTAATATTTGTAACATGGATCTCGTCTTGTGATGTTGTTGCGTTTGCAACAACATTGGTACTATCATCTGAATGCTTGATTTGTTCGCCGTGATCAACTGAGTGGTAAGTACCTTGTGAGTGCAACAGTGAATGGTGCTTCTTCTTGCAAATCCTACATCTAGTGGGCAAACGACACGATGTTACCGAGTGATTCACACCCAAACAATTGAAACACAAACCGGAATTTTGGACAAAATTACGACGCGAAGTCAGCTCTTCCTTAGCAAATTCTTTACAATTTCCTAACTTATGACTAGTATTAGAACAATAGACACATGGGGCAGATTTTGTTGCACTGACATTATTGACATGGTGAGCCTTAGTGCTCTTTACAACCTTAGTAGACAAAAATTCAAGTGACCGAAATCTTTGCTCTAAAAATTCCAAAAATTGCTTTAATGTTGGCAATTCATCCGACAAACTACATATTTTAGCTTCCCATTGTTTGCGAGATTCGTTATCTAGTTTTAAACACAATACATAAATAACAATGAGATCCCAATTTTCTACATTAATGCCTTCATTTTTTAACGCATTAAGACATTCATTAGTTGTATCAAAAAGTTCCTTGAGACAATTGGACGATTCTGTTGTTATGCTTTTTTGGCTAAAAAATCTCTTTAAAATACAATTGGTTATGAATTTTTTATTGTTATATCTATGTTCTAATATATTCCAACAAGTTAAATAGTTTTCATTAGAAATAGGTAGATGACGCAATAGTTGCTCCGCTTCCCCGGTGAGATAACTCTTTAAATAGTGAAGTTTCTGGACATTTTGAAGAGAATTGTTATTGTGAATCAAGGACAAAAATAGATCCCGAAATGTCGTCCACTCTGAATAATGCCCCGAAAATGTGGGTACGGCAATTCTAGGTAGCTTCACGCTATTTTGCATGCTATCTTTCGTTGAATCGGAACTAGTTTTCGTAACTTTACTATCAAATTTAGTAAGGCATTCCTTTAGAGCTGTTTTATAATCAATATATAAATCTTCAGTCTGTCCATAAATATCCTTTAAGTAGTATTCCGACTTTTCAAATTCTTCCTTTTTGTACTCGGTTAACATTTTAATATGAGTCTCGTCAAACGTCGACCACTGCTTCTCTAAACTCTCAAGCCTAGTTTCTACATAACTGACTGAGACCCTTTCCTTTGGAGATTTTTTGAAGTTCACGTGTCCTCTGTCTATTTTCTTAGAGATATCTGATTGAAGTCTTATGAACGTCTCCATTTTTAGTTTTTAAAATCCCGTAGTAAGTAAATAGATTTTTCAGTTATTTTTGCACTAAGTCCAAATTTCGCAAATTATTCTAAGTGTTTGAAACACTGGCACTTAGATAAAATCGGGCATGGATTCCCCGTCTCAACCAAAGTTCCCTTAAAATTTTACAAGTCCATGCACTACGTATTTATTCTAAGTCTTTTCACTGATTCACTACGGACTTTACTTTAATAATACAGAGTACTTACAGTTTGTCCACGGATTGCACTAAACACTTTTATCACACACACTTAACTGTTGTCACTCCGATCTTCGCCGCTAGGTGGCGCCACTTGCGATGTTTCAAACGTTCCGCTGCTTCATTCAGGTACTCACTGGGCTGCTCACTATATCCGGCTCGAAGGACCAATGAATAAAACCAAGCATTGGTATGGACGAAGATATTTATTTGTTAAAGTTGCAAAACACTTATACTATGCGAGGTAACGAAACCATACCGCGATTCAGCCGTATGGTACAACGCCATCTAGTTATAAAAAGTGAACTAAAAAGATAATAATTTTGTAATAGGTACACTAGATTGTACAACTTTAATTATTTAGTTAGGAATCGAACCCTGGACCTCATAATGTTCACCTGTCACGTTCAACAAACACTAGACTATTTTTGTGAACCCCATGAAAAAAAATCACAAGCCGCCTAGCTGCAAGTATGTGTCTGTGATGAACTGATGACTGATGTACTTAGGTATAAATAGCGAGGCGAACGAGTTACACAGTATAAGCTCTAATCGTAGTGACTTTAAGTATAAATTCCCTTAAAATTATTTGTAGCAGGTCACAAAATTATTTTTTGCTTTCGTTATTTTAAAATTAATCTTTAAAACAAGCCTGTTTTGGTATAAATTCTCTTGCATTTAGTAGCAGGTCGGAAAATCATGTTTGTTTTCGTAACATTAAAATTATTTTTTAAAGCAACTAGGTAGGTAGGTACCTACCTAGTTTTTAGCACATGAGTAGATATAGTACTCTGTGTTTTTAGTAAGTAAGTAATCTCTTCCAAATATTATATTTTATTTTTTGCGGGAAGATCTCGTTGCCTTGCCACTTGAGTTGCGTTGCGAGTGCGACATGTAGGTAGTAGGCATTTGTAAGTAAGTAGGTAGGTAGGTAGGTACCTAGGTATATTTATACAATAACTTTATTATCATTTTGCGATAAAGATATATAAGAACTAGCTTCCGCTCGCGGCTTTGCTCGCGTGGATTTCGGTTTGTCACTCGGTCTTTATCACGGACACTTGTCAGTTGTCACCTCCCAGCCCAAAATAATCAATTAAGTAAGTACCTACCTACTTAAACTATTTTTTTGTAATATTTTGCTTTTTTTTCTATGCTATATAGGAAACTTTGAAGGGCGGAATTGAACCTGCGTAGAGTCTTCTGGCTAAATAGGTAGGTAGGTTCCTACACCGATGTCGGTTGACAAGCAAAGTAGGCAGCTTGCTTTTCAATAGTTAAACTCGCGGTGGCTCAGTGGTCGTCTGGTGTACTTATCTAACCAGAAGACGCAGGCTCGATTTTCAGGCAGTCGATTTTTTCCATCACTAAACTACCTACTTACTTAGATCTAAAATATTCTAGTAAACCGCGACAAAATCTCTTTTTAAACGGCCGGCCAGCGCTAGTGGTAGGTAGGCTAAGTACCGACCTACCTACTTGATCATTATTTTGTCGTGGAGTTATTTTAAAACTATGATAATTATCTCCGATATTCATTAAAACCAAATGATGTCAATGGCAATTGTGTTCAAAATTAAATAGGTACCTACTTGTGATGAATAACGTATTTAAGTAGGTACCTAATTGGCATGGATTACTTAATGATATTAATCCATAACACAACAAAAGTGTAGGTATATAGGTACTACACTTTTGTTGTGTTAAACACCTTCGCAAATAATGCATTATTTTAGAACAAATTTGATTAGGTACCTACAACAAAAAAGGTTATAGGTAGTGAGTTAACCTTAACAGATAGATAGGTAGGTACCTACCTAGGTATATTATGCAGCCATTGACTTCGTTTACGCAGCGCACGCAATGGAAGCCCTCAAAAGAAATAACTTTTACCCGTTTTTGCTACATTCTTCATTGATGCTCCGCTCCTATAAGTCATAGCGTGATATTTTATAAGATATTTTATAGCCTATAACCTTCCTCGATAAATGCACTATCTAACACAAAATATACCTATTTTAAATTCGAACCAGTAGGTAGTTCCTGAGATTTCCGCGGTCAACCAAACAAACAAACTTTTTAGCTTTATAATACTTATTAAATAAAAAATAATAATTAGATGTTCACAATCTTGGATTATAAACATTTTGTTTTTTTCACAATCAGAAACTATGAAATTGACACCCACGTCATGTTATATTTAAAAAAATAATGTCGGCCATTAAAAATATAGTATGTCATTTATGAAATCAGTAGGTATCCTGAGAAACCTTGAAAATGACACCTACATTTTTACATGAATTTACGTTAAATAATAACGAAAATAAACTACGCGTAAGAAGATAGGTAAGTAGTTTTATAAAATTAAATGTATTACATAAGTACCTACGCGCTACCGAGAAGGAGGTAGGTACCTGTTCGGGGTGAGCGACCGTAATAACAACAAGTAGCAACTTTAGGTACCTACCTACATCCCGGCGCACCAGCGCCATCTATTGGTTAAATATATAGTAAACCCTTGATATACAACCCGAGGCGATAGATGTCGCATGCGTGGACGCGCGTGCTACGTGCGACATCTATCGCCTACAAAAGAAAAACAATTCTGCCCGAAGAATCTCGCCCGATAGGAAGGTCCCATTTCTTTGTATGGGATGAGGCATCTGTACTAGTATTCTTTTATCTGTGCTTAAGCCAAGATTCCTTCACTCGAGTTTAATCACTAAGCAACTACCATCAGATGTTTTACTTTGTGTAAATTAATTGTTCAATCCACGTATTACTGCGAGTGCTAGATTAAAGATAATAAATGTCAGTCAATATTTCGCCTAGCAATTATTATAAGGCTCGTACACACGATCATAAGCGGTAGCGGAAACAAACACGCTTGTGTCAAATAATTATGTCAATCACATGACTGACGACATGGACGGAAACATTTTGAATTAAGTTTTATTATCAGTATCTTCGTTTAGTGTAGTTTTTTTGTTTAATATATATTGGAACTATATATATAGGCTACTTGTCTCATTCACATCTGAATAAATGATTCTTTTTTTCTTATTTAATTATGTACGACTGCTCTAGATGAACCAAAACAATAAAAAAATCGTACTTATATGTAAAACAAAAGTTTTTTAGTTATTCTATTTTTATCTCAAAAACAGCTGTATCGATTTTTAAGATCTTTGACTTGTGGTATTTATCTCTGCTTAAATTATTTAGGTTGTAAGAATTGATAGAATTCTATAAAAAAACAATTATTTCTGTTTAGCAATACTCCACTGCTGCCAGGAACAGATTCCTATAGAAACAACTAATGTGTAAAAACATTTCGATAATAATATTGTATTTTTTATTAACTTTAAGGCAATATATGATAAACCTTATAAGTTAATATTGAATATTACAGTCATATACTTAGAGTATAGGTACCTATTGATAAACAAACTCACGTTTTTCTTTTATTACTACGATAACTAGTTAGTAATATTTAGATAAAATATTAGCTACATGAGAATAATTTTACAAGTACCTGTGTACGTACATAGATAGATATATACAATATACTTTATAAAACATACCATCACGCCTGTATTCCCCGAAGGGTTAGGCAGAGGCGTACTAATGTACACCCACAGTTCGCCGGTATGTTTAGGTCCCATGTAATAGGGGGCGGGCCTATTGCCATTAACCGGGCACAAGTTCCTAACTCCGAGCTGCTACTGGGAATTTCATAGGAAAAACCCAATAACGCTTTGCTCGACCTGGGAATCGAACCCAGGACCTCTAGCGTAGCAGTCGCGGTCAGGATAGCCTTAAATAAGGTTACTTCATTATTGCCGTTCGTCCGTATTGTCTGTGGCCCAAGAAATCGTTTGAATATTGATCCCGATTTTTACCGGGAATCAACCGGATCGGAATGAGAACGGAACGTTCGTACAGATTCCAAACTGTTTTTTTCTGATCAAAGATATCCGAATTATTGATGATATAGTTCTATTTTAATACCACCACTTTTAAACCAAACCGCTTTTTCATCTCTCGTGTGTCCTAATCTTAACATTTTCATACCGTCAATAAAGTTAGGCAAATTGCTTTCGTGTCGTTAGGCTACAATATTATTGCTGACTTAATTCAACATTTGAGCGTTAACAGTTGTAATTTCATGCATGGAGAGGAACGAAGTAATGCATAATTATCTTTTTTATGCACTATAAGAAAACGTTTTTTTTTTATTTTCTCCTTTGATACCTAAAGCTTTCTAAGTTAGACATAATGTGTATTTAGGTAAATCGTATTTGGTTTTGGAAGATTTTTATTGGTATTTTGTGATTTAATATGGTAACAATATTTTAGATTTTGTTCATAATTATAACCTTCAGGCTGGTGTTTCATAAGACCGTGAATATCTTGAAATAAATTTTAATACTTACAGTGTATAATGTAGCTTAGAATAATTATTATAACAAGTTATAATAGTTAGCATCTTGTTAAGCTCTATCTATTCTTAGAAATTTAAACTTTATATTTCTTTATAAATTATTTATTTATTGAGAAATGTCTGAGAATAAATCATCTTCACTGTTACATACTACGACGCAAATATTCCGGAAAGACATATTATAGATATTTACCTACTGTAGTACCTTTTATGTCATAACAGGTTATATTTACATTTTAATTTAATTTAAATGCGATCAAATTCGATAAAATACGCCTGTATTCCCCGAAGGGTTACGCAGAGGCGTACTAATGTACACCCACAATTCCCCGGTATGTTTAGGTCCATGTAATAAGTCCTAGATCGATGTAATAGAGCCTATTGCCATTAATCGGGCACAAATTTCTAACTCCAGGACCACTAGGTTAAAGTAGCACTAGACTATTATTATTCGCGAATACTTCCAGCGAATTATTCGTCTTTTTATACAGAGAAAATGCTTGCGCCTACCACAACTTCGGGGCACTTCTGTCAGACTGACAGACCGACTATTCAGAAGAATATATGTGGGTACAGCATACGTCAGAAGTTTAATTTACATATTATCCCTTTGAATACAGTTCTTTTTGTTGTACTGATTTGCCGATACGCCAACTGAAAGAACACGTAAAGTAATTTAATGAGAAGAGTTTCTAAAGGGCATGAAACAATAGCCTTAAGACGGTTTCATGTTCCAATAAACTTAGCTGATATTTGAAAGTCGTAGAGAGTTCAGTTTCCAGCTATTTTTTACCAAGACTGCCATGTCCAGGTCTCGAGTTCAAATTCAAGGCATTCACATTAGGCTTTGTAAAACTGTGCGTTCGAAAACAACGTGAGGAAACCTGCATGCCATTTGGTTTTTTTTAAGGAGCGGAATATCCTATGTGTTGCTTGCCTTGCTGGAGAGGTAGAAGAGTACGTTTGACTTGCAATTGACTAAAACTATCTTTTTTATATATATAAGTAGGCTCTCCCTAATAGGTATGTTAAACTTTCTTCTCTACTATTATAAAATCGTACAAAAGGTGTGTCTGTGTCCGTGTAAAAAATGTGATTTTCAAAACTCTTGTCTGTTTTTAGGAGGTGGAGTAAAAACTACTAAATAAATTTTAGTTTTGTTATCACTGTTAGAAAGTATATTCCAAATTAAAAACTGGTGAATTTCTTATCACAATTAATTAAACGGATCCTGAGGTGAGCACAGTTTGATCTCTCTGATGTATACAAACACATACAAAGAACGGAACATCAGAGTTGGATATTGATTAAATTATTTTTGGGATCCATTTTCAATCCTAATATAACTTCACGTGAGCGAAGCCGCGGGCAAAAGCTAGTACGTATATAGAAGTAATTTAGACAAATAATTACTCTTGTTTTTATTATGTACTAGCTTCTGCCCGCGGCTCCGCCCCCGTGGAATTCGGTCTGTCATCACGGCCCACGGGAACGGGATCCTATGTCCGTCTCCTGGTTCTAAGCTACCTCTCCACCAATTTTCAGCCAAATCGGTTCAGCCGTTCTCAAGTTATAAATAGTGTAACTAACACGACTTTCTTTTATATATATAGATTATGCATCTGTGTAGATACGTAGGTACACCGTTATCAACCCCATTTGCAAGTTCAGTTATGACATGTCCATCCCAAGGTTGCCTGGAAGAAATTGTAGCTAGCGATAAGGCCACCCACCTGCGTCATCGCGAGCATCGCTTGCAATTTTTGTATGTTTTTTTTATTTCTTTTCCTGTCCTTTGTATCATTTCGGTGTACAATAAAATATATCTATACTAATATAAGTAATATATAAAGAAGAGTTTGTTTGTTTACTTGAACGCGCCGATGCCCATGGTCAGATTTTGAAAATTCTTTCAATGTTAGATAGCCCATTTATTGAGGAAGGCTATAGACTATATATCATCACGCTACGCGGACAAAGTCGTGGGCAGAAACTAGTAGTAAATAAATAAATTACATTGATAATGAGTGTATTGCCCTGTGATAGGGAACATATGCTACATTCCCAGAGGCCCTGTAAACAAATATAGGTACGTTACATAACTGTACGCGCATAGTGACGTAATTACGTATGACGTCACATTAACTACTCTCGTAAAGCTGCGCTGGTCGGGATAATGGTGAATGTTGGTTAAATTACAAAGTTATATTTAAATCTTAATGTAATGCTGGAGCGATGTTTTATGGGCTATTGTGTGTAAACACATATTGTATCTTTTATATTTGTATGAGTTTAGTTTTAATTTTTCCAGTAACCCAGTATTATTTTTCACCTTGGTTTTTTATAAACTTGTAAAAGTAAAACTAAAGATCTACTTACAGAAATAAATATCATAACATTTCATCATTTCATTTGATCATTTTATTTCATTTCATTCCATTTTATTTCATTTCATTCCATTTTATTTCATTTCATTCCATTTTATTTCATTTCATTCCATTTTATTTCATTTCATCATTTCATTTCATTGCACCTTTTTCGGCGGCTAAAAACCGCTCTTGGTTGCCTTTGCCCTATGATTAGAACCAGTAAATTAGCTATTTTGTCGCTCCAACTCCCTCCTGCATACGGCTATGAGTATAGTATGGAAATAAATAACATAACATACCATCACGCCTGTATGACCTGTATGAAGGGTTAGGCAGAGGCGTACTAATGTATACCCACAGTTCGCCGGTATATTTAGCTAGGGGCGAGCCTATTGCTATTAACCGGGCACAAATTCCAAACTCCGAGCTGCTACTAGGAATTTCATAGAAAAACCTAATAACACTTTGCTCAGGACCACTGCGGGCTAATGAGGCAGTTGAAATACATAATACCTAACATTATGCCGCTTGTTGGAGTCCAACAACAAAGTTCAAGAATTTTTACAGATAAATTCTCAGTTGGCAGTAAGTAGATATGACGTGAAATAGTGGGTCTGTTACGTCTGATAAGCGGCGGCAACGAATCGTACGTACCTCTGTGACCTTAGTCCATGCATTTATAATGTTATAAAAAGGTTACTAGAGGTCGAAGGTTAAAATGTGAATTTTGAATTTAGTTATCTTCCTTCTAGAATTACATTTATTTGTCAAATCTTATAAGGTACTTAAATGTGTTTTTATTGAATTAATACCATTGTTGACATTTCTTTTTTATAAAAACCTTTGTACATTGTTTGTTGTTATAATTATTATATAAATTTTTCTGTGTACAATAAAGATTAAATAAAAAATAATAAAATAAAGAATTTAAGAACCGGACCATGCATATAAATGATTATTGTTATAGTAATAAAAGTAGCTGTAACAAATAATTCAATACATATTAGGTAGTTATATGAAAGCTTAAAAAATGCGATTGATTGATGATTGATTATAACTATATTTGTTTTTTTCTGGGGCTGTACTACAGTGTATTATTGCGATCATTTTGCAATTGAGAGAGAAAAATGCCACTCTACACATGGAATAGCGCCGTCCCTTTCTAACAACCTAAAAAATATCGCGTTAACACGCTGTCGTTGTTTGTGTCTAGATGAAGGATAGTTGCAGAAAACTTTTCCATGATTTTTTTATGGGATGGGATGGGGGGCAAACGGATCACCTGATAGTGAGCTATTAACGCCGCCCATGGACACCCGCAACACCAGAGGAGTAAGCAAGTGCCTTGCCCGCCTTTTAGAAGGGTTTGGGCCTCCAGTATCCTTACTCAGTCGGCAAAACTCAACGCAAGTAAGTAGTAGTAGCAGCTTTGGAAAGTAATATTTATTCCCGAAGATTTTTAATGGAAGAACAATCGGTCTTAGGTAGGTTTGAACAAACTAAGCTACCGAGACCACCTGAAATCGATTTTTTCTTCTATTAAAATCTTTGGAAGTAAACATTACATTCGAAAACTACATGAAAAAGTTTTTATTAATACAAAATACAATAAAAATGTACTCTAATATTTATTATTTAATACAAAGGTTCAAGTCAACAACCCAAGCCATAAACTACACAATCCTTTTCAGTGAGGGCTCTCGATCGATGGTGATATGGAGCAAATTAGTGAGAGCGCCAAATTGTCGCCTTACGCCGCAGTATCGACTGTTAGGCCACGGTTACTGGGACAAGCTGTAGCGATTATAATTAATCGCTATTACGCGCTATTACCTGTACAAAAATTGTACGCTAAACGTAAGATAAATAAATAAAAAAAATGTTAATTGTTTCAAAATCGTTACACAATGTAGGATGAGGCAGCTCCATTAAGTCATTAACGATATTTGTGTTGTCATCATCATAAATCATAAATATAAACACTTTTTTACATGTTTTTTTTATTATTAAAGAATACTAGCAATGCGGGTCACACATTACTAGTAGTCTTATTAACCCCTCGTGCTAAGCTAGATTGCTTGTGTTACGAGTGGGTTCACGTCGGTAGTGCAATGGGTGGGGTTCGAACCGGCAACCACATGATCGCAAGTCCGACGTCCTAGCCATTAGGCTACCGCCGCTTCCAAATCGCCAAATATACCATCGCAATTTGTACTAAAGTACACAGTTTGCCGGTAATGTAATAGGGTGCTCAATGACAATAGGCAGGCACAAATCCTAGCTGCTAATAACGCTGCTCGACCTGGGAATCGAACCCTAGCGTTGCTGTTGACCACTAGAGTTAAATGTGCCCACTTTTTATTAAATTCATTTTTTTGACTAGCCTGGTGGACTAACCCCTCTCAATCTGAGACGAGACCCGTGCCCAACAGTGGGACATTATATTGCATTATGTTACACACTATTTAAAATTAAACCAGGACAATGTATTTTCACACCACCCAGGAACCCACTCAAATATACACAAAATATTTTATACAAATCGGTCCAGTCGTTTTGGAGGAGTTAGGTGACAAACACACACACACAGTACTGCAACTTGTAGTGATACTTTTGGTAATTTTCCGTTTTATTATTTAAAGCAAATATTTAACAGAATTAACAAAGTTATTAATGCTGAAAACGTATTTTATAATATAATTATGTAGGAAGGTACCTATGTACTATAAATCTTACCCCTCGAAATTACACATTATATCACCCTCAAAAATCAATCGATGTCAATCAAATTAAACAATGATGTGGACTTAATTCCACTAGGGTACTCACAATCGACAAATTGTGTTTCGATCTTCGAGTTAGTAGTAGTACGTAACAGACACAAAGATAAATTGTAGTGGTTGCCAAATTGCTCTGAGTTCCCTTTCTACATCTGCATCTGCGTAGAGCACCTATTTGGTAATAAGAGGCATCAATTGATTAAGGAACCACAGACTATTATAGCTGTTACTGCTGTTGTCAAACACTGCACACATGAAATTCTTGGATTCAATTGCATAATAAATACACTCGAACCCATTACCCAGTTTTCCCATAGGTGGTAGGCAAAAATTACAGAAGCTGCTTGCTATAATTCTTGCCTGTCCATTCATAGACCGTACGTCGTACATACGCGGGTGCTACATATCTGAAGGGTTCTATTTACTCTATTTTTTGAAAAAATGCATTTGCAAATGGTGATAACAAAATGGTGTTCTACTATAAAATAAATAAACTATGGAGATTAAAAGAAAGGAAATGTATAACAAGTGTCCATCAAAATTTGTTAAATTTAGGCGGCGCTACAGTAACCACATTGTAAATTTACGCCCATTTGGATAACTTTTTACCACACAAACCTTGCCAATTATTTTTAAAAGAAAATATAACAATAAACAATGCAATCTAAACGTAATATTTACAGACAGTAGTAGTGTTACGATGTAGGGCAATATGACAATATCTGATGATTTTTAAGAAGGAGCTAATTGCAGCCTTAAATTGACCTGTCCTAACTGACAGCATGCATCAATACACCAGTCATCATGTAGCTCACCCATTATTCAGGGAGCTCAACGACAGATCAGTAAGACATTTGCATAGGCTATGCAAAATGCTCAAAACGTTAATATAAATTCTATGTATGTTGGTACTGACGTACAATCCCAATATGAATCAATAGTACCTACTCATCACTCTTCAGTTATGTGAAGTTGATAAATCGATTTTTAATGTAGATCGATGGGGTTAGTTAATGAGAATAGCCAGTTATTCGTTATAGCCGAATTGCAAATCGTAGACCGATTGTTTTTGCTGACCGTTGAACGTTTAGCAGAACAATTGGGTCAACGAGAGTCGATTGATGGGGAACAGAGCAATTCAAATTACTGCTATTGCCAAATCGTTATCACATATTGCGAATAACAGGATCAACGAACAAAGGCCACATGGAAATGATGATCATTTTGTCTCGCGTACAACATCACAAATAAAATGGTAATACGTTTTAAAAGTCAAACGTGACGTAAATATTCAGAGAGTTACTCTGAAGCCGTGCGAGAGTTTCATATTCAAAACAAATGCATGAAAGTTTTTAATTAAAGGATATTTCTTCCATAACATTATAACATACAACTTATAATCATGGTTTTATTAATAGATGGTTTGGTACATATTTAAGTAGGGTATAAAGTAAGTAGGGTAGATACCTATGTCACAGATAATAGAATACTAGTATCTATTATCTGTGACATAGGTACCTATGTGGAGATCTGGTACTTTGAAGAATTTATTTAAATTTTTTCAGATACCAACAAACCTCATTCGTCTCGTATAAATCTGTCCACACGTACCTCTAATAGGAAAATGCAAATACAGCTAATTCCCGCATTCGAAATTTGAAATCCCTTATCGGTAACGGAATGGAAAGGATTTCCGTTTGTACGGTACCAAAAGCTGTGTATTTGAATTCTAGTTCGGTCAGTTACTGAGTAGTTTGCGTATTTCCACTAAATAAATAGGAACTGGGCATTTTAAACAACATTTCGTGTAAATAAGACTGGATTTTACTATTGTTGCCTGAAAAGTTTTAGTTTGCGGGCTCAGTAGTTGGTACCTAGTCTGAAAATACGAACGATTAGATCCCATTGCCCATTGTATTATTCGATAATTATGATATGAAACTTCGAGAGTTGTTATTAATACTCGTATAGTGCGATAAAATCCGTCAAAAGTTTTATTTCAATTCTATGATTCGACTATTTGATGTTTAAGAATACTGATTTCGGACAGTTATGCAAATATCAGATATTTAAATTAAAAAAATAACGTTTTTTACACATTGAACATATTGCGGACGTCAAACACCATCGTTCCAGAAAGTCACCCAAACTTCCTCCCTTGGTTGAGTTCTACAACTTGGGAACCCAATTATTTTCACGCCTGTTTCCCATTGGGGTACGTAGAGACTATAGATTTCCGCTTGCTACGATCCTGGCACACTTACTTTCGCTTCATCTACGTTCATTAACCTCCTCATGCATGATCGTCGGTTTAGGGTGCTCTTAACCTGACCTTTTTTGGGAACTTATTGAATCTATTAAATCTAAATCCAAGCCCAAAACTGCTATTAGTAATTTTAACAAGGCGTCCAACACCTCAGTCTACCTGTGATGGATGTTGTAAAGGATTGGAGACGTCGGGAATTAAATTATATCAATACAATACGTAACAAGCAGTTTTATTTCAATAAATAATATCTACCTATCTATGATAATATAATCATAGTCCTGGCCTGAAAAAAAGGATGAAGAACCAAGTTATATATTTCAGGCGTCGGTATTCGTGATGGTCTCTTTAAATCATATGAATGGAGCCATGATGGCTTCGTACTATCGATTTGTGAGAAACTGCCAAAGATCAAATTGAGTGGCGTTCTCTCTTATTGAAGGTCAAGACACATTTTTAGTCACTGAGCGAACAAATAAGTATCACAAGATCTATATATCTAATAAAATTGAATTTCATAAAAGAAGTTGTAGACAGATAGATAGAATCCTACTAATATTATAAATGAGAAAGTTTGTGAGGATGGATGGATATTTGTTACTCTTTCACGCCACGGCTGAAACGATCTGGATAACATTTGGCACAGAGATAGATTATAGTCTTGAATAGCACATGGGCTACTTTTTATCTGAAGTCCACGCAGACGAAGTCGCGGGCAGAAGCTAGTACTCTATATATTTAAGCGGCGGTAGCCTAATGGCTAGTGCGTCGGACTTGTGATCATGTGGTTGTCAGTTCGAAACCCACTCATTGCACTACCGACCTGATACTCGTAATAAAAGCATTTAGCTTAGCGAAAGGGGTTAACAAGAATACTAGTGTGCAACCCACATTACTAGTAAGTTTTTTTTTTTAAATGATTTTGTGTTTCAAATTTTATCCGCGTCTACCGGTAATATTGAAACCAGCATACAATGCCATGTTCTCGATAAGTACATCATCATCATATATCAGACAAAAGAAGTGCATTGCTGAACGAAGGTCTCCCCAAAGACTTCCACAAGGACCGATTGTATGCCGCATGCATCCAACGACTCCCAGCGATAAATACATACATACACAATCAACCCATTATACTGTCCCACTTTCCTCTCAGAATGAGAGAGATTTGGTTATAGTCCAGTCTCGATTCGAACGTCTAACCTTTTGGGTATACAGCCATGATGGGATGTATTCATCACTTAGACATTATTGGATTAGAGCTCTATCGTGTAAATCGTACATCACAGCAAGTTTAAATTAAAACCTAGATATTTTTGGAACGGAATCTGAGCTTAGTGTGTTTATGATTGATATCCGTTCTTTTCGACATCCAGTTAATATTGGTTTGCACGTGCCACGCGGTATTGAACGTTGGCAAAAATATATGAGCGTCATTCAATGATTGAAGGGAACTGGCAGATAATATTCTTGCTCTTACCTATCACGACTGTGTCTCTAAAAGGTCGGGCAGAGGTGTACTGATGTACTGTAGACCCATACTTCGAGGGTATGATTACAGCTCCATGTAAAAGGTGTGCCTATCGCTATTCAATTTTAAATATTTTTGATGTGTTATTAACCGACACACATTAAAAGTTTGCTGGAATTTCTAGAAAAATCCAATACTTTGCTCGACTCATGTTCAGTTTTTGTCAAATGTTAACATTGCAATATGTAATTTTATTTATTTTAGCCACGGTTTCACTCGTATTCTAAAAGGAAATGAAAAGACAAATGGTATCGTATCCCGTACCTCGAGATGCAATCTATATTCTCAATTTTTATTGCAATCTGTTCTGCGGTTTCCGATTCAAATATTTACAGATAAACATACAGAGTTACTTTCGTATTTGGAGGTAATGTTGTGATTATTATAATCATAATACCTCCATATATAATTGTATATCTAGATATGACTGAGATATTAAAAGTTACCATTGCAGAATAGCTTGGATGCTATTCGCATAATAGTATTAATATAGATATTAGTTCTCGCATTTCCGCGCCCGCTTTTGATTCTACTACGTCTCAGTCTAACACAGCGGGTGTACAATCGGTAATGGATCGGCAAATAATGTGTTCGAACAAATGTCAATAAACGCCATCGCGTGATTTACTGTGATACACACATATAATATTAATGTGTTTAGTTTGTGGCCAATTTGTTGTTTTTCTATGGAATTATAGAAATCGAATTTCTTTCCAAAGTCAAGTGTACACTTGAAGACAAGCATAGACCTTAAAAAAGATGATCATGATGAAAATGAAACAGTGATTAGGTACTCTTAACCATGATCATGGACTATATCAAATAAATAGTCGATATTATGTAGATAATATCTATCGGCCTCTTTTATTTTTATTTTCTTATAGCAGAAAAACAATACTTACGTTGTGTTTCGCCGAGTGAGTGAGGATAGCTGAGGCACAAACCTTTTTAACAGGCGGGCAACGCACTTGCGACGCCTCTGGTTTTGCAGGTGTCCATGGGCGGCAGTAATCGCTTAGGTACCATCAAGCGAGCCGTCTGCTCGTTTGCCCCTATATCCCATAAAAAAAGAATGAAGTTCTAGAGTTTTCAATAAACAAAAAGCAAGAAAGAAAATTATGTAGATATTAATTAGTTACTCTATTTTCGATTTTCGCTTTGGATGACTGAAATCCTATTAATTTGTAGTCGTTAATATATAATGTATGACATAATAATTAATATAGTCTAGTCTATAATTTCATGTCAGACTTCTAAATCCATCCTAGTCCTTCTATCGATTGCTTAATTTTATGTGATACTTGTTGTTTTTAGCTTCTCAATAGATTGTATGACGTACCTATACTAAACTATTTCGTAAGCATTGAAAAATGCAAAATTGCAGGCAAATCTATCAAGTTTTGAACGGTTTCCAATAATTTTTTCCTTCATCTTAACCAATATGATTGACTGGTAATTTGATCTTGACATTGTGCTGAATTAAAAAGTTCATGAGAAGAGACGTCGAGAACTTACTTGTGATGCTTTTCTATATACACAGTTTTTTTTACTAGTACCAAACAGTAAGTAATTAAAATCACGTAATTTAAAAAAAATATCTTCAGTCTTTTTCAATTAATTCAAGTTAAATTTAAAATTATTATACTGTATCACTCAAAAAAGAAGGTTGAAATTGGTTTCACGTTGTTATTTACAACAAAGATTTGTATAAAAAAAAGAATTTAGAAATGGCATACCTAAAAATACATCGATTATAATTCCGAAGAACCTTGTCCTTTTTAAAAGGTAAGTAAAAAGACTCGCCATCATAGTAACATATTGTTAGGTACTTCGATATATCCACTTTTTTTTATTACTCCTTAGATAAATATAAGAGTGCAAAGAACAAGCAGACGTGATTGCAGCCCGTTGAAATCACAGACTCCTAATTAGAAGATGTTACAAATGCACACAGATAAACAGTCTGAGTATAAATAATAAGGGCTGAGCATAATTGGATTTACACACTCAGTATATTTTGTTTTTAATGAGTAGGTACATATTATGATGTTTGTTTAACCAAGTGTTCATGTGGGATTAGAAATTGCAAACAGAACAGCAATGATCACTACTATCAAACATCGTTATAATCAAGGCAATTTATTTAACTCTTCAAACACTGATTGTCAAAGTTATTTTAATTTATATTATAACTTTATAATCTTAGCATGGAAAATGCAAAAAAAATCACAAAAAGATACTGAATGTCAAAGTCGTCAAAGATATTTATTGCTGAAAACTGTCTCTCGGATACCTAATTTAATCATATTTATTTTATTTAAATAAAACTACAATAGTACAAAGGGAGGAACAATACCTATTTTCAGATGAATTTGAGGCTAAGGACCATATACAGAGATGATTCTAAGCGTAAAGTATTATCACACCTAAATCTTCTGAATAGTTAGGCATTGGAATCTATATCCGCAGTTCGCCTAATTCATAAATAATTAAACATTTCCAAATTCGATAGACAACCCAATAGGGAATCTTAAGTCTCTCAAACGAAAGAAAAGTGAAGCATCTTTGAAGCACGTAGGAAATGGTACGCCTTAATTAATGGGCCATTAAACAGATCCAGTGTTGAATAAATAATGGAAATATCTCGTGTCGCTAATAGCATAGTCTTTACGTAATCTTAATAAGTAACTACACTTGTTACTTGTAACTCGGTAAAGGTTAAAGGTACCTAAATTTTACAAGTGTGAGTTGCAAACTAAGTTTCAAATCGATAAACGAAAACAAAATAGATACATTTCTATAAGATTTTGACGAGTCGGTCGTTCATATTTATGTATTCAATTCATTTTTACTCGACTACCACCCGCAGGAGGGTTTGGTTTTCAAGTGTATGTATGTATGTACTCTTTACCCGAAGTGGCTTCATGGAATTTAGCTTGAGAGGCGTCATTAGATTCTTCTCAATTGTTAGAGAGACACTGGGATATCGAATCTATTAAAAAGTATTAAAAAAAAAACTGAATATCCGACTACTAAGTTAATTAAAAAAAATTAAAACGGTAACGGTCTCATCTAGCCGGAGGCATTTTTTTATGCTTCCTACTGAATGAGATTGGTCATTTTACCATCTTTTTAGCAGTCAGGTTTATTTCTCATGCAATAGGTATGTATGTATGCCTAAAAATGCGCTTTAGTATGGTTACAGACCATAATTATAACAGAATGTTGATGATAACATAAGTGGTCATGTAGATTTATTTATGTTCAAATTGTGACATAGGTAGCCTATTAGAATTAGTGGTGACCTTTAGGCGAATGACATTTGCCCTTTCTTACCCCATGATCAAAGGATTGATGGTGGTGTTTGTGACAGGGAATATTCAAAGGTTAAGTATATTATCCCAAATTAAAGGAAATACCTGCAAGGCTTTCATCCTTCTCCATCCATTTGGCAGAACAGTAAGTTGTAATCTTTAGCCGTTTGATTGTTGATTTTAGAGCAAATAATTAAAATTTAATTGATTTCTTGTAGATTTTCCTGAACGCGCTCCGTACAAATGATGTTTGATCCTATTTGAAATACGCATAACTGCTGAAATTCAATAACTTCCTTATTGTCGAGCAATGTTATTGATTTTTATGAAATTCTCATTACCTAGATCGTTTGTTGGATCTGTGCCCGGTTAATGGCAATAGGCTCGCCCCCTATTACACGAGACCTAAATAGTAATGTACCAGCGCATTGTGGGAGTACATTAGTACACCTCTGACTAACCCCACGGGGAATATAGGCGTGATGGTACGTTATGTTTATGTAACTAAATGTGATGAAATTCCCATTAAAATACTTTCAGATAATTTCGTGACTTAAAAGCTCTTCAAGGCTTACACAGCTTTTAAATGTTCACTGTCAATGAAAGCTTTTGAAATGAAAGCAAAATATAGTCAGTTGCCGAGTGGTATGTTGTTTTTGAATTAAACGTATCGAATTGAAAGTTGCTGTTTAAATGTATTTCATGTTATTCACAGCACTTTCCTGAAATGGTTTATTTACTTGTGTGATAATAAACAAATGATGCCCTTAAATTAGTGAATTTACTTCTGAACTTTAATGGGTTGGGATTTTAAATTTAATACAAAACGATATAAAATGAATCGATTCCGTATGAAAAACAATAAGTAATATACACATAGAAATACAGTGGAATTGAGAAAAACCCTTTTTTAAGTTGGCTAAAAAAAGATTCAGCCTCCTGCTTTTATTTCAATTTACTTGGGGTCGGCGCTGCAAAAGTTTCGGCAAAGTTTTTTTAAGACTAGCCGCCTGCCTGAAGCAAACCTTCGGAATTCTTTTGTGATATAGTCGTTAGCCAAGTGGTCCTGAGCGCGACTGCTACACTACAGGTCCTGGGTTCGATTCCCAGGTCGAGCAAAGTGTTATTGGGTTTTTCTATGAAATTCCCAGTAGCAGCTCGTAGTTAGGAATTTGTGCCCGGTTAATGGCAATAGGCTCGCCCCCTATTACATGGGACCTAAACATACCGGTGAACTGTGGATGTATATTAGTACGCCTCTGCCTAACCCTTCGGGAAATACAGGCGTGATGGTATGTTATAGTCGTTACGGTTATATATACATACTCTTGCTTATCTCTCGAGCAGTCTAACCATTTCATAGCAAAATATCTAACCACCAAGTCCAGATATTTATGCAACAATATCTCTATTTTATTTGTAATACAATATGTTAAGAACAGACCTGCCTGGTTCATTAAAGTTTATTAGGTATCGGGATCTAATTCCATTTCGTATAATCCTTTTTAAATTACAAGTAAAAAATACGCCGAATAAAATTTAACAAAATGAGAAAAAATTAACATTAATGCAGTGGCAATTATTTATTATTGAGTGAGTGCCAACATAGTAATAGTGATGATTGTTTATTCACATTTAAAAAGGTTGATATCTTTTGGGAAACAATCGTGTTTTTTTAACTTAACTTATACGGTTACTTTATTCAATATTTAAGGTATTGATTTCTGAAGCTTACGCGAATATCAGACATATTGAAATAAAACAACCTTACGGATTATATCGCGTTATATTAGTATAAAATACAAAACAAATCCCGACGTTTCGAAATTTAAGAATATTTAAGGTTTTTTTATTTTATTTGATGACATGATTGAGATACCTATAATCCTGTAGGTTCCTTTGAATTGGAAAGGGTTTTTAACACGGTTTAATTATTGAAGGCTAGATGTATTATTAAACTAAGATATTAATGAAATAGTAATGAAGATAAGTGTTCATTTTACCAATCGGAAGTATACCGTAATTACCCTTCTAATTAATATTTAGGGCTGTAATTTGTAGCAGTAGACATTTTATTAGTTTCGTCCGGAAATAGTAATGAATCTTAACGTTCAGATGCGCAAGTAATGTGAGTATCTGAAGGGCTACTTGAGGACGATCGTACACATCCTTGAGTAGTACACTTGATATCAAGGGCGTCCTCGCTTAGATACACGACTCACTCAAAGAGTGTTCAAATGGACAAAGACTTGAGATTTCCGCAAAATAAAAGTGAAGGAAAACCGGTGGAGAGTTTTATGAGCTCTTTACACGTGATAATGTTAAAAGGTATGATGATAGTAGTAGTGATATACTCAAAGTCAAAATCAAAAGACAAAATGTATTTCAAATAGGTTAAAAAATAGATACATACTTAGAAAACTAGTTGCGTGGTTATAGAAACCGGGTCTTATGGAAAGGAATTGGCAAGAAAACTTATAGACATTCCTTTTGAAAGAAACATTATTGAATTTTAAGTTGTTGCTAAGAATTATGCAGTTTGACGAATCCGTTTTACGAAATCTCCTGGAATTTTCCTAAAATCCCATCTTAGAGCTCAAGTACACAGAGAACTTCAATTCTTCACTCTTTCTTCTTTCTTTCTTTCTGGCAATAGGCTCGCCCCCTATTACATGGGACCGAAACATACCGGCGAACTGTGGGTGTACATTAGTACGCCTCTGCCTAACCCTTCGGGGAATACAGGCGTGATGGTATTTTCAATGAAACGGAACCATAAAAGGCAGCAATATATTTTTGCTAGTACAACGTTTCAATTAAAATCTATCAAGCCGTGCAGCTGCAGACAGATGGTACGGTCAAATATTGAATTCCTCGCACATACGCTAGGGGAAATTGGCTTTAAATAAAGAGATTATGTTATTGAAGTTATCATTGTCATAATATCTACCTACATAGCGTATCCACTTATTACCTAACATAATTTATGTAACATAAAAAAAATCGCCTTAACCTATTAGGTACTGTGATACCTACCACATTAGAGCATATTCAGAGATGAAGAGAGACGATAAGCCTACGAATAAACATACATATTATTATAATATGTTGGAACAACTTAGAACCTGTAGCACAAGCACGAACAACTTGCGAAAACGTATTCGTATCGAAATCGAGAATAATTTTTATTCGAAGGAGGTAAATGAACGTAGATGCAGCGAAAGTGGTGTGCCAGGATCGTGGCAAGTGTAAAATCTATAGTCTCTGCCTACCCCAATGGGAGACAGGCGTGAAAATATGTATTGTGTATATGAGATATGTAGCAGAAAAAAACTCGATACGTTTACGATACGAATTCGATAGTTCTTCGTGCTTAGCCTACTGTTCCTTTTTGAACAATATTGTAGGAGTACTTTTTAACTTTGGCTAAAAAAATAGAGAAGTTTACGCGAAAATAATAAAAAAATATATGAAATATGATTAACCCATCAAGTCTCATATAATAGACACCATGAAAAATCTTTTGTCCTGGTTTATGGTGTCAATATTGATGCTGAAATAATATCATGCCCGTGAACAGGTGCTGTCTGTCAAGGCTGGATGTAGGTGATGAGTAAATCTTACACTCCAAGCTTTTTTTTCTTTATGGGATAGGGGAGCAAACGAGCAGACGGATAACCTGATGGTAAGCGATAACCGCCGCCCATGGACACCCGCAACACCAGAGGAGTCACATGTGCGTTGCCTTTTAAAAGGGTTTGGGCCTCCGGTAACCTCATTCACTCGGCGAAACACAACGCAAGCGTTGTGTCACGCCGGTTTTCTGTGAGGCCGTGGTATCACTCCGGTCTAGCCGGCCCATTCGTGCCGAAGCATGGCTCTCCCACATCAAAGAACCACTTAAAACAAAGTTGTATAGCTAAATATTGTGATCATGATTAAAGGAGTATCTATGGAGTTTCTAGCCGGGTCTTCTCCATAGGACCCGCTTTTTGGAACCGTGGTCTAATTGAAGTAAAACATCTTGACTTTGAATGTATAGAATTGAATCTCAAAATATCACAATAGGTACAAATGAAATTGTAGCAGTTCTATTAAATAATTAATGTTGTTTGGATAGCCAGAATAATATATCAAGAATTTATTTAGTTCGCTTTATAAAGCTGTAATCTAAAACATTTTATTGTTATAAAATATCTGTACAATCCATATCTAATCAGTGTTAGAATGATACTCTACTCGTAGTAAAATGAGATAAAAAGTATAGATAAGTTGTCATCTAACCAGTTTATGTTGATCTGTATCTACAACATTATTTTTAGTATGCGAAACCTGAACACGGTTTGTTCAGAATAAGTACGTAATTGAATCTATTCAAATATTTTTTACCCAATTTGTATTTTGTCCCAAAAATCTATATATCTATAGATATATTATATATTATATATAATATATAAAGCTGAAGAGTTTGTTTGTTTGCTTGAACGCGCTAATCTCAGGAACTACTGGTCCAATTTGAAAAAATCTTTCGGTGTTATATAGCCCATTTATTGAGGAAGGCTATAGGCTTTATATCATCACGCTCCAAGTAACTATTCCACGCGGACGAAGTCCAGTACTACTGAGACGACTATTAGACTGCCAAGTCAATGGTCTCCAGTTCCAATCCAATGCAAGCACTTCTGACTTTTCGGAATCATGTGCGTATTAAACTATAGCCTAACCTTCCTCACTCTGAGAGCCAGACTCAGCTGTGGCCCAGCATGTGTGTCAATGAAGATGAGTAAAAGATAGTTATAAGAGCCGGCTTTGCTGAGCGTGACTTCTTGGGGTCGATTTCCAGGTGCAATTTTTTAATGAAAATCTCAGTAGCAGCGAATTATCATACGTCGGCCAACTATGGCTGTGCATAAATTGCACCTCTGCTAAACCTTCTGATTAACAAAAGCGTTATAGTATGTTATACAATATACCTAATGACCTCTCACCCTCGGTACTGAGGCGAGGCCAATGTACTGTAGTCGAGTGTAATGGATAGTTGAACATTATTAATAGTTTCTACGTCAGACACTGTTTTGTAGATACGTTTATGAGACAAACAACAAAAAATACATCTGCTTATAATGTTAGTCGTGACGTGTAAATAAACCTTGAGAGTGTATCAGAAATCTTTTATTCACAATCTTTTTGAAGATTTCGAAATCCGTATTTTTCCATTATTCATGCAGTTTTATTTGATAAAGTCCATCATCTAAATAAATAAACTAAAAAAGGTGTCTAGGGCAGGGCTAGTCTAGTTGTGTAACTCTCAGTAATTACTAAAAAATATTAAAAAGCTATTTTGTTAGAAATAATATAGGTACCGGCGGGGGACCCCCTTCAGTAATGAAGTTCCTCACGCTTTTTCCACTCCGTCATCAATAATCAGCTAGGTAAGTATAATTCACGCTTGACTTATAACAATTACAAAAAGTAATTCACTTGATATTTTAATTGAAATACAATTTTCACACCTACATTAATTTATTTACAATATTGTTTGCACTCTTGGATTTTTTCAAAATATACGTCATTTTCCTAATAAACTTCAATGTAATAAACACACTGAGAAGCTTCGAAAGTGACACCCATGTCAATTTATAGAAATAATGTGCGTCATCTTGGGTATTAAAATTAATGTCATTTTCGTAAGCAGTACTCCGAGAAACCTCGAAATTTACACTGATATCAAAAACTAGTATGGCGGTCCGGTCAATACATCACGATGATATCCGAACTATGTCGGAAGGAACCGAACGTCTCTAATTTTGAATTTTTTTTTTTTTGTAGTGTGGTAATTTTGAATTCGTCTTGCTATAATTTTGAATTTCAAGAAGTTCTACGTGACAGTGACACTGAAGATTAGTCGAAACCGACTCAGTTGCCATAAAAAAAAAAAAATTGAATTCAATGGTTATTTTATGATTTTTTTCTATGAGAAAATTTACCGCAAACGTGTTTTGGACCGGTTAGTGTACCCATAAATATGATCAAGATTAATGTATATTTTTTTCACTGCTTGAAACTGTATACTTTTTGCTAAATAACTGTTTTAAGAAGCTTATTTTGACTATTCACAGCGCCTTAAAAAGTATGTAGCACTTTTTTTTATGACGATTTTCACCAGTTAGCTCCTACCGCAAGTCGTGTTAAAGAACTTAGTTCCAAAAGCTTACAAACTCAATTGTATTCTAATATTAAATTATAAATAATTGTTAATTAGTATGGACCTCTTTGTGGAATCTGTCCTGACCAGTGACCAAAAAGGTGCCCGTAACTTGGTTTCAAAATGGTAAACAACTCCTTTGTAAAACATTCAAAACGTTTAAACACAGAACACAAAATAAACAAAATTATTACTTCGGAGCCTGCTTTAATCGGTTTTTTGGTTATTTGAACAATTTATGTATCAAGTTGGTGCAAATAGTACGAACATCGCAATGTTTGTTTAATTTATCAACAGGTATAAGAGTAATTCTGATTATAATCTCGCAGTCCGCTATTCAATTAGAAATAATTGGTATTAGTTTAATTGAATAGAGATTAATTTGCTGTCTCATTATGAGTATTCGAATGTATCCAAGGATTAAGGGGAAACATAGTTTATCTGGCATAAGTGCGTATTAACATCATAACATTAATATTATCATATTGATGTTATTAGCTGCCTTGTGGTCCTGAGTGTGACTGCTACGCTAGAGGTCTTGGGTTCGATTCCCAGGTCGAGCAGTGTTTTTCTATGAAATTTCTGCAGCTCGTATCTTGGAATTTGTGCCCGGTTAATGGCAATAGTCTCGCCCCCTATTATATGGGACCTAAACATACCGTAGAACTGTGGGTGTACATTAGTACGCCTCTGCCTAACCCTTCGGGGAATACAGGCGTGAAGGTATGTTATGTTATGTAATGTTATTAAGGCTTCGTATCAACATGTTGGAGTAGCTGCTACCGGATAATTTTAAAATTGGAATGGAATTTGTATGAAATAAACCATCGAGTTTTGCAACGGGAACTGACTCGAGGTCGCGAATTGCGACTTAAAAGTGTTTGGTCTATAAACTTGCATTAATAGCTGAAATTCGCTGAAAAATTACGGAATTCGTTGTCACAATAAAAAATCTTGTTGAGAATATCAAATAACTCGTAAATTTAATAAAACGAGAGTAAGTTAAGTATATTGTAATGAGATTGAATTTAAGTTCAAGTTCAAATGTTTTTATTTCAATAAGCTTTTACAAGCGTTTATGACTTTAAAACGTCATGATTCTAGTTGCACGGTTCCAAAAGGTTGATCCAATGGAGAAGAACCCCGCACGAAACTCCATGGACACTCTTTTAAAATCAGAATTTTCTCTTTTAGAATGAGTAGGTATAATCATAATTATGATCATAACATATTTGTGACATTTATGACCTTGAACCTGAAGCGCTTTATTGTTCATCTACATCAGGGCTGTTGAAACCAGATACTATTTCAGGCCAATCCGAACTAAATTAATAATATACGAAAGTTATTTTTTATACTTAATATAATTTAACTAGCAAATAACAAAATCTATATTTTAATATTTGTGACTGCCTCATTAGCCAAGTGGTCCTGAGCGCGACTGCTACGCTAGAGGTCCTGGGTTCGATTCCCAGGTCGAGCAAAGTGTTATTGGATTTTTCTATGAAATTCCCAGTAGCAGCTCGGAGTTAGGAATTTGTGCCCGGTTAATGGCAATAGGCTCGCCCCCTATTACATGGGACCTAAACATATCGGCGAACTGTGGGTGTACATTAGTACGCCTCTGCCTAACCCTTCGGGGAATACAGGCGTGATGGTATGTTATGTTAATATTTGTGATGAATCGAAATCACGTTACACAAACATAAACCGGTCCGTGCTTTGGACACCCCAGGGGCTGTATTACGGCGTGTCATCGCCTTCATTTTTAGGTTGTGAGAATGGGATAGCGCTATTTAATCTGTAGAGCGGCATCCCTCTCTTTCAATCGCAAAATGATGGCAATAACACGGCATAATACGGCCTCAGATCTATACTAATCTATACTTCTATACTAATATATAAAGCTGAAGAGTTTGTTTGTTTGTTTGCTTGAACGCGCTATTCTCAGGAACTTCTGGTCCGATTTGAAAAATTCTTTCAGTGTTAGATAGCCCATTTATTGAGGAAGGCTATAGGCTATATATCATCACGCTACGCGGACGAAGTCGCGGGCAGAAGTTAGTAGTATTATAAAGGGAAAAGATTTTATTGTAAAAATTGTGTGTAATGGATAAACTGAAAATTTACGCCACCAGTAAGTAGATCGACGAACTGTGAGTACCGATACCCAAGCAGGTAAGGTTATACATGAAACTGAACCGGCCTGTAACCCTCATAGGCCTTCATGATTTATTCAGAGGGTCAATTTTGTTTGCCGTCATGATTCAGTGGGAATTGAAGTATAGATTCAATTTGAAGCCCACATTTTTTTATCAACCCGGACCCTTCTCACCCAATTCCTGAAAGATTATTCCAAAGTATGGTCCAAAAACCCCAGGTTCGTTCGGTTTCAACAGTCGTACTTCCTCGTATTGTAATGTTAGAAATATTGAGTATTTCAAATGTGGAGTTGTTGAGATGGCAAAATGTTGCTGTCAGCAGCAAAATTTTGCCATCTCAACAACATTTCTGGCTTAATGATATCACAAAGATTTTTGGTTTGATATCACAGAAATTGAGACTGTCATGTAGACCATATGGGTGATGAATCCTATAAATATAATCCTGGTAGAGTTTGTCTTCTAGCAGTGGACCATCACAATGACAAATAGGTATTCTGATAAAGAATGTATGAACTTTATGAAATTACTGGGCTTAGGCATCCATAGGCTACGGATACCGCTTATCAACAGGCTGTCAATATGCTATCTCATTAGAATACATTTTTTTATGGGATTTGAAAAAGTTATTTTTGCCCCCTATTACATGGGACTAGAATTCACTGAGGAATTATGTGTATATGTATATTAGTACACCTCTGCTTAACCCTTGACTATACGATATAAGGTGACGTCAGTAACATCTATTGAAATGCAAGTCAATAGATGTGACTGACGTCACCTTTGAGACGTAAGTTCAGAATGTGAAGGCAAATTTCGACATGGCAGGTGGGACACGCGGTGGCTTAGAGGTCATAGCGTCTGGCGTACCTAGCCAGAAGACGCAGGTTCGAATCCTGCCTGCGAGCCGAATTTTTCCTTCACTAAAATAATTTAATATTCTATATGCATGCATACTGGTATGCAAGTAACTAAACACTTCAGTTTCCGAAGCAAGATGCAATGTAAATTTGTCCGAGGTATCTATTCGTACACGAGTAGGTATAAGATTGGTTCCTCCTGGTCGGGCGAATATAATTGCAAAATCACTTTACTGTGAAATCACTTTACCGAGCCACTACCTGATAAAAAAGATGGTCATATAAAAAATACTATGGAAATCCTTCTCTTCTCTTACTATTATAAAATGGTAAAAATGCTGTGTCTGTACATTGAAGATGTTAAAAAAAAACAAGTAGGTTAGGGTATATAAAGGTCTCCGAACCCAAAAGTGTGATTTTTAAAATTCTTGTCTGTCTGTTGGCGCAAAAACTACTGAATGTATGTAATTGGGCTGGCCCCCTATTACATGGGACCTAAACATACCGAACTGTGTGTGTACATTAGTACGCCTCTGCCTAACCCTTCGGGGAATATAGGCGTGATGGTTAGTATGTCTGTAATAATCTTATGTACTTACTTGTTATTATGTCATCGAGAGAAATACATGGGAACGTCAGCTGGTAGCACAGGGCGTGAGTACGAGTAAGTTTATGTAGTACATATATAGGTTCGTTATGTTAGTAGTAAGTAGTACACTTTAGTACGTTAGGAGTGGTTTAAGTTAACATTAATTTATATAATATAGGCATGTAAAGCCCAATACCTATATCTTTTTAAAGGTATATGAGGGCGCAGCTGTTGGTAAGTAACCAAGCTTCACCATGACTTGTGGTTATCGCCTATGTATGAAGCCATTGAGGTAACAAATATTATTTTATTATAAATTTAGAATATATAAAATCTTTTGTCCCTCGTTTTAAGACAAAATACTATCTAGAGAGGGAGAGAGAGAGAGAGGAGTTAATACCAGTTTTTTTTTGTCAACGCAATGTATTAGGTCAAAACTATTTCTCTTTTTAATTTTACATATTGACGGGGATACTTTTTTTTATCAATGACGTGATCCATTAATTTTGCCACTTCTCTTTACCCGGCTATTTTGCGTTAGCTTTGGTCGTTTTTTCGATTGATTATCATTACATAACATAACATACCATCACGCCTGTATTCCCCGAAGGGTTAGGCAGAGGCGTACTAATGTACACCCACAGTTCGCCGGTATGTTTAGGTCCCATGTAATAGGGGGCGAGCCTATTGCCATTAACCGGGCACAAATTCCTAACTCCGAGCTGCTACTGGGAATTTCATAGAAAAACCCAATAACACTTTGCTCGACCTGGGAATCGAACCCAGGACCTCTAGCGTAGCAGTCGCGCTTAGGACCACTTAGCTAATGAGGCAGATTATCATTATCACTAAGTATATCAGACAAAAGTGGTCTTTAGCTGAACGAAGGCCTTCCCAATTGACTTCCACAAGGACAGGTAATTTGCCTCCTACATCATACGAATTCCAACGACCTTTCTTTGCGATTGGTATGGTTATATTACCATTTACGGGAAAATAAAGCCAGCGAATAGATTTAAACAGCACTCAAATATAATTCGCGCTATAAAAAAGTTAAACTGGGACTCGTATGAAACGTCTTGAGTCCAAAGGCAAAGGCATAAGTTACTTAAGTTGAGTGAGCTGAAGTTAGGCTACACGCGGTTGCCTGGGCCTGGAGGTGGCCCTCAACAAGTCGGAGGCCATCGCTTTTCATGGCCCCCGACGGGCGCCGCCGCCGGGATTACACATCGAGGTGGGGGGGGCTCGAATCGCTGTCGAGTCCACCATGAAGTACCTTGGATTGGTGCTCGACAGCCGATGGGACTTCGGCCCCCACTTCCGGCGGCTGGCGCCAAAGTTGATGGGCGCGGCGGGCGCGCTGTCAACGCTGCTTCCCAACTTGGGAGGCCCGAGCACCGCCTGTAGGCGGTTGTACGTGGGGATCGTGCGATCCATGGCCCTGTATGGGGCCCCGGTGTGGGCGGCCGACCTGACGGCCCGCAGCATCGCGGTGCTGCGAAAGCCGCAGAGGGCGATGGCCGTCAGAGTCGTCCGCGGCTATCGCACGATCTCCCACGAGGCGGCCTGTGTACTGGCCGGATCCCCGCCCTGGGACTTGGAGGCGAAAGCGCTCGCGTCGCTTTACCGGTGGCGCGAGCAGGAGCGAACGCTGGGTGCGGGACCGGCGCAGCGGCAGATCGTGCTGCGTCGGTCAGAGCTCCAACAAGTCCTAGTGGCGGAATGGCGGGACAGGCTTTCACGCCCTACCGCCGGCCTCGTCACCATCGAGGCGGTCCGGCCAGTGCTCGAGCGCTGGCTCGGGAGGAGGCACGGCTCCCTCACGTTCCGGGCGACGCAGGTGCTCTCGGGGCACGGCTGCTTCGGGAAGTACCTGTGTCGCATAGGGAGGGAGCCGGACGCCCGGTGCCATCACTGCGTCCATTGTCGGGAGGACACGGCGCTGCACACGCTTGTGCAGTGTGCGGCATGGGAGGAGCCGCGCCGTGCCCTCGTCGCTGCGGTGGGAGACGACCTGTCGCTGCCGGCCGTCGTTCGATCTATGGTCGGCGGCGCGGCGTCTTGGGATGCAGTGATCGCCTTCTGCGAAACAGTCATCTCGCAGAAGGAAGCTGCGGAACGGGAGAGGGAGTGCGCGAGCACTAACCCGATCCGCAGCCGGCGCACCGGACGTCGGCGGAGGGCCGACAATGCCCTCTTCCGGCCTCCATAAATGGGTCCGGGGGTGGCAGACGCGGGGACGTCCGCCACGCCCCCCTTATAGGACCCGAGGCGGTGGCGCGTAGTGTTCCACGCGCGCCCCTCTAAGGCGATGGGGGGGAGTCTAAACCAGTCTAAGCAGTCGGGGCCCGCTGAGGCGGGCCGGCACCAGTCGGGGGCCGCGGACGAATTCTCTGTTTCCCGTAGCCCCCGACGCAAACGTGCAGGAAGGAACACCGTGTGGTTTTTAGTCGGTAGGTCACCCACTCTGGGTGGAGTCCGACACGCCCCGCCGCCTCCCCGGGCGGCGGAAGTCCATGAGGATTTTCCACACGCACCAAAAAAAAAAAAAAAAAGGCTACACGCGGTCAGAGTTTGATGATTGACTTAAAGTCTCGCCTCTATTAACTAAACAGGGCGTGGGCTTAGACTTTAGTATACAATATTTTCTTGTTTTTTTTTTATAGGATAGGGGAGCAAACTAGCAGACGGATCACCTGATGGTAAGCGATAACCGCCGCCCATGGACACCCGCAACACCAGAGGAGACACAAGTGCGTTGCCCGCCTTTTAAAAGGGTGTGGACCTCCGGTAACCTCATTCACTCGGCGAAACACAACGCAAGCGTTGTTTCACTCCGGTTTCTGTGAGGCCGTGGTATCACTCCGGTCGAGCCGGCCCATTCGTGCCGAAGCATGGCTCTCCCACGTCTTATATAAATATATATTTGTATCGTATAATAATTGTATTGTTTGAATTTTTTTATTATTCAAAATAAGTTTTTCCATCCACAAAATGAATTTCTTTTGGTTGGTATCTATTGATACATTAATACAATGTAAATATTTACCTATTTATATCAAATGATATTCTGCTAAACATTAAGTCATCTCAACTACTGCCTTCGATAAAAAGTTTTTTTTATTTATTTAACCTTGGATCACTCTCAGGTCAGGTGACATACTTAGTCTCACCTAAGTCGTATTTCGGTCAGCATGTTAGCACAATTCCGCTCGGTTGCATTTGATAGCCTTGGCAGTAAGGAAATGGGATGTCTGAGGTTCGAGTGAAATGGTTCGTGTAGAGCAGCAGACTGAACGGAAGTGGGAGCGATAAGAACGTCTTAGTACCATTTATTACAAAAGATTGGTTCGTTAATTTCAGGCTCAGACTAAATAAAGAATTAGGCGGGGCACAGAGTATAAATGCATTATAATTTACCCATTTATTTTTCCATTGCTAGGTACGGTTCTCTTTACAGAATCAGACGGGTTAGGTCCATCATGCTGGTCTAACGGGGGTTGTCTGAGTTTGATTAAAACTTGAGACCTCGACTCATATCAGGAGGCTATCAAAGTATGCGGATGGCTAAACCTAATATTAATCTAGAATCATCCAAGATTTTAAAGTTATTTTAGTGAAGGAAAAATTCGACTCGCAGGCAGGATTCGAACCTGCGTCTTCTGGCTAGGTACGCCAGACGCTATGACCTCTAAGCCACCGCGAGAAGACGCAGGTTCAATTCCTGCCTGCGAGTCGAATTTTTCCTTCACTAAAATAACTTTAAAATCTTAGCATGAAAAATGCAAAAAAAACACAAAAAGATAGAATGGATGATTCTATCTTTTTGTGATTTTTTTGCATTTTTCATGCTACGATTTCAACAACGACTGATGATCGAACAACGGCTTAGAATACAACACTTCTTCGCACGCTGGGACACGCGTTTCTGTGTGGTAAAAATCAAACTACAGCCACGTTTAGTAGTACTACGTAGAGATCCGCATGGCCACATAATACCGCTTTTACATATTAGGTACGTAGCCAGGCAGATATTTCATTACCACCAAACGGTTCTGTAGCTAGCTGTGTAAAGAGTAATATGACCATTAGGCTTTCAAGTCAAAAGTTTCGAGTTTGAATCGAAGATAAGCATCTCTGACTTTTGTAAGACATGTGCGTGTCAATAGTAGTACTGTCACGAGCTTACTTTGGCGAAATGACTTTGCCCACTGGCCTTCTCTTTCCATAATTGCTTCATCTATAATGATATTAATGTTAGCATGATAGCCGAGACCGATACTTATGTATATACAATGTATTAAGAAAACCCTGCCCGACCCGTGAAGGTATCGAGATCCGGTTCTGTTTATATAATCATTATCTCTATACACAAAAAAAAACACTCCAAGAAAAATATTATGAAACGAGAAACTGAAATGGCAACACTTGCGGTAGCAGCGACACTTCCCTGGGCGTCAAACATACTAAGGCCTATGATGGCTTTATCAAATTTTAAAATTTGCTAGATTTTGGGGTAATTGCAGCAATTTGGCGGGTCAATCGTGAAGTTTAAACTGCATTAATATGTTTATTTTCATAAATATTTTATGTTTTTTATTTGATTTGATGATAACTATAATAATGTATGCTACTGTCGGATCGGATAGGGTTTTTTTTTAACAAAGTGTAGGATTAACAGTGGGCCAAATTGCGTCGATCGGCAACAAGGATGAATTCTCTTTGGCATTATTTTTGAATCATAAATGTTGTCATAACTCTAGTCCATTTATCTCAAAGTGAAGAAGACTCACATCACATTGAGATTACCGTAGACAAGAATCTACGGTAATCTTGATACCTTATCTAGATAAAAATGAGATTTCGGAAAGTCTCGAGAGCATCAACACACTACTAGAAGGTGATCACTATGCGACGATCATTATTGGGTTAATCCGTATCAAAATATCATGAAAATATATTAAATTAGTATTTTCTTATATTTCCAGTATTATACTTTATTTTGGCCATCAGGGTATGCTTGACTAACATTAACGACTGACATAAGTGTAGGTTTATACGTGCTTATTTGATCCCGTAGACAAATTACACCAAGCTCACCTTAATCATACCTACATCGATTACATACAAACAGACCAGATGTAGTATATTTATACAGTAATCGACACTGATTTTTATTGCAGAAAAATTCTCAGAAATTTTCTTGAAAAATTAAATCCAATATGATCGGGCCGAACATAAATCTGTCAGTTGTTGTTTTAATTTAAATTTATGATCAGTTTCAATGATCATCGATTAAAGTGATTTATGTGTTAGCGCTTCAATACTGTGAATATAAATAAACCATGACGCTTTGACTGGTAATTACGTTTTTATACAAATACACTACCAAAGGAAATATAAGAACGAACATTTTATACAATATAAAAATTTACCTGCTGTATAATATTGAAAAAGTTTTAATACTCCAAAAATCTTTTTTCATTTCATCAATAGTAATCCGTGACTCTCTATAGTTAAAAGAAAAAAAACTTACCAAGAAGTGGAGTCCACAAACTAAAACAAATATTAATTCACGAAACTTTTGAAACAAAACAAGAAGGTGCACGTAATTAAAAAGTTTATCGGACCACAGATCAGAAAAGTTTTTAAAGGTAGCGTTCGATGTTTTTATTATAAGTATCAATTCTGTTCACCAAGTTTCCGCGCGTAGGTACTGACGTATGGACGGACCGTGTCGTCGTGTTCACGCACCAATGTTCAAAGTGAGACTGGCACGGTAGTCAGCAATCGCGCGCTCGCTGACACCATGACACGTCGCGGCACTAGACTGAAAACCCTATTTGATCCCATCCCTAACAGGCAAAGGTATTAAATAGTAGGCTCCACAAAAGTATTAATATTCTAAATTTAAATTAAGTTTCCTTGGCCTTCTTATTACGAACGTTACGAACATTCGATGTCAAAAATAAAAATAATATCGGAATAGTGGCTTGCTGTCAATAGTTAATTTTATTTATTGTTACATTTATAGTTTTGACTCACGTTTGTCTTATTTTTTTCACGTGTATGTCTTATGGAAGCGTTTCAGATTTACAAAGGTCTGATTCTGTGCGTTTGGTAACTTGCTATGTCAGTCAGATAGTCAGAAAATGATATAAAATAGAAATAAAAGACATTTTCGTAAGACTTTTTATCGCAATGACGAATCTTATCACCTGCACCGACTTAAGAACTATTACTTAATAAATTACACAAGATACAGGGATTATTGAAGTAATAGTAAGATATCGTTAGTAAACATGGGTGAGTATTATTTAAATAGACATTACTTTTTTGTTTTTTATGTGCACTTATTACGTAAACTCTTTGAATAAGATTTTGTGCTACGTAAAAGGTAGATATTTTTGTACTATAAAATTGTAGTTTTTTACTTGGTTTTGTTCTATTAAATTTGATTTTTTTATAAATTGATGTACTCAACAAATTCGAAGTAGAATTATTAACTTTCGTGGTACTGAAACATAGCGGCTTTGACGCAATGAAGTGTTGAAAATCTAGTTTCTAACATCTTAGACCTACAACATGAGATTAAAGTCAGTTAAAGTTTGTATTTAACTACGAAAAAAAATTATAAAACGCATAAGACTTAGAGCATAAAACCTTACTAAAATCATTGAGATTATTTTTACATTTTCTATAGATTGCACAGTGCACATCTGTCAGGAAATTAAGATTACATTACCAACCGCTTTAAAAGATTAAAAAAATCTATGCTCCCTATCCCCACTGGGGATTATTCTCCAATTGACTCCGGTCAGACGGATTATATCGAATCAACGGAATTAAATCGAGATGATATATTTGAATCGATTCTTCTCTTTTGTCCGAAATCAGCAGTATCGTAAGCGAATAAACTTATGCTTAATGCCTAGTGAATGCTTTGTCACAGTCGCGATTTGAGTTAATCTTTGATTGCACTCCAGCAGTTGGTACTTTCTATCTATGTATTTTTTTCCTGTTACTGTTAATTTTACTGAGTGATTTATTTGTAGACAGGAGATTAATTATATGTATCTAAGGCTTAGCTTAAGAAGCTAGAAAATGTTGTCCAATGCTTTCGATACTTGCAAAAACCAAATGAATCATTATCATTAAAAAAAAAACCTCCAGAGAAGGAGAACTAGGTATCTGTATGCCATACTAACATGTGTTCTGTGTGGAAACAGACTACGCAATACATGCCACGAATAAGCCGATCGTTCGTGGCATTGCACCAATCATCCAATCAAATTCAAATAAGAATGTATGTAAATACAAAAAAATGCGTCATACGCAAATAAAATATCATTATATTTTGTACAAATATAACTACATAACATATCTAGTTTTCGAAACTCGCTTGCATGAAAATGGACAGAAATATCGTTACTCAACTTATTAGCTTCTTAGATTATTAAAACGGTGAAATCGTCAGCTTCTTACTCGACAATAATATTGTGACCTATATTCTTCATGATTCTAGTTACCGCGAGAAAATGCGCAGCTGGTACATTTTGTGCTTTTGTTCTACTGCTTTGAACATTGTTCGACTATAATCAGGCAGCAACATGAAGACTAAAGAAAGGAGCTTTTCACAAATTAAAAGTTATTATCGTAGGTAAGTAGGTAGCTATTCCGTGAATGCCGTGATGTTAGGATGGATATTTATAGTTTTTTCTTGATACATTGTTGAATTCTATTGAAAAGAATATTCTGAAATGGTTTGGACATGTTGAAAGAATGAATGAAAGACGATTACCGAAAGGAATTTATAAAGCGAATGTCAGCCGCAGTCGGAAGAGGTCGCCCTAAAAAGACACGCCGATTTTATTGGTGAGGTTCCTTCAAAAAGGTCAGATGCGTAGTACTCGCAAGCGGTGCTTATGTATGAGAAGATGCACGAATACCTAAGGAAGAAGCAAAAGAAGTATGCAAGAATCGTAGCAAGTGGTGGTGTTTTATACTTTCTACCTGCTGGGAAAATGACGAGAGTGAGTGAGTGTTTGAATTCTTTCTTTCTGTTACAAACTTAAGTACGAGTACCCAAACGAATTACAGTTTCTAAACCTTTGTTTAAAATAGAAATCTCATTCCATCTATCAGCTGTCTATTATTTCGTAGGTACTAGCTGACCCGACAAAAAATTCCATTAAAATTCCTGCCCAAATTGACGTTTGACGTTTTTCCACGTTTTCGACGTTTTTCCAGAATTTTCCAAATTACCGAGTAACTTTTCCTAAAAATCTTATTTATAGGATTTCTATTTATATCAAAGTTAGATGGATTGATATTCGAGCGTCAGTTGTAGTAATTTTATTATCTTGTTTAACTACTTAACAAACTTTTTCATCTGCACTAGGTTATTATAAAAAGAAATGTGAATATTTTTTTCTTTGTATCTAAGTAGATGGTTTTTTTTATGTTTATCTTTAACGGATACTCTTGAGGATTTATTGAAGTTCATAAAACAAGGCTTAATGTGTTTTTAATCTTCTATTTTTTTTTTTTTTTTTTTCATAGCGTGTGTGCGACTAATATATATATCAATTAAGCTTTAGCTAGGTTACAGACGTTGCAAGAAATGGGTTCTCGGTTCACCGACTAAGTTCAACGGCTCACCTTCGAACCCACGACCTTTACCAATCAGCAGCCTGACCGCTGGCCGCTGAGCTATTGTCTCATAACACTCGTGTCAATAACATTTTTATATTATTTTGTGTCTATTATTGTGAAGCACTTATAAATTTATCTCTCATTTTTATCCCTTTATTGGATTCTTTTGTTAAAAATCATGTAGCTAGATGTTCTTGTAGACAGAAGGAATGCTATTGATACTATTAACTTTAGAATGCAATCAATATATACGTCAGGTAAATAGATATGACGATCCATATATAATAATACTAGCAGACCCGACAGACGTTGTCCTGCATGAAATGAATGCATAAATGCATAAACACAAAAATTCATTCTCGTCGATTCAGCAGTTTACTTGCAGTATAGATAAATAACCTGGATACCGACTGCAGCGCCATCTGCCGGGCTTATTTGTGAATCTTAACCATCCTCGAATCCACTTGAACACGCACAAAAAAATCATTCAAATCGGTCCAGCCGTTTAGGAGGAGTTCACTGTCAACACACGTACAGAAGAATTATATATATAAAGATAAACACTATATAAACATACCATCTTACCCATAATCTATGAATGGTTAAGCAGAGGTTTACTGATAGTAACTGCGAGCTGCTAATGACAGCACCTAACCGGGGAATGAAATTCTTCAGAGTTTCAGTCGCGACCACAACGTCAATGAGATTTCAGTGACAGAGAAATAGGTATCAATTTATACAACAACAAGAAAACGAGCATTTTTATTCCATCAGTCCATTCGAAAAGTTATAACTAGTTTTATAGTCTAGATTGAAGTGTTTGATATAAAATAAACACTCGTTGGAATGAATATACATTAGTTAATGAAAATATTAATTACTAGTCGTGTCCCGCGGTGTTACCCGAGTTGATCTAGATTTTACTAATCTTACGGAAAATAGAACGTTTCAAAACTATGAAGGCACAGACGGAATATAAAAAACTCCGGCAATTATTCAGGAATATATTTTAATTTGAACTTGCTTTTTAAAATTTTTCACCGTTTTTTTAAGTGTAGCATAATAAAGGCGGGGATTGAGTCGTATCAAGCGGTAAAACAGAAAACAGAAGATAGAGAACCTTATAGGATCACTTTAACACTGTTTTTATCTTTGTCTATCTGTCCGTTTGTCTGTCTTTTTCTCACAACGAGTAGATATCAATTTAACTTGAGCTGCTAAAAATCTAGCTTCTAAATCAACATAATGAAAAATACGCATAATGCTGCAACTTTTGAAACATACAATTAAACCGAAATCTATGGGGTTCTGTCTGTTGTCCTGGAATCATGAAATTTGGCAATCAGCAAGTTCTAATAGCTCTCCAGGCAAACGTTGTGTAGGGCGCCCGCCGGCCTGGAGTGATGACTCGCGGAAGGCAGCTGGTAGTGACTGGATGAGGAAAGCCGAAGATCGGGCTCTGTGTCATTCACTAGGAGAGGCCTATGTGTAGCAGTGGACGAATCATGAAGGTCAAGTAAAGGAAGTTCAAGTATCTACTTGTGAACGGTTGGCAGCCCTGCTGACACGGTGATCTTCGTGTGATGGGTGTAAGCTGGATTAGTAAATAATATTAACAGTACATTAGGTAAATGAACCTATTTACAAAGATACAGTCTATTAGTTGATTAAAAATACAAGCTTCTCTTAGATTTATAGGTTACGGTACAAGGTATTATTATATATTGGCTACAGACACGCATAGTACTTATTTGATTTCATTTAATTTTTCAAAGTCAAGAGCTCACCTTGATAGTTGTGTTTGTAAACGCACCCCTGATAACGGAGAAAATCCTAGGGTTTATTTCAAAAAACAAAACTTTATTTATTTATTTGTATTCAAACATCCCTAAATATATATGTGTGTGTCATAATACATATCACCAGCTTGTATAGTTAATAAAAAACAATATTTAATAATATTGAACCTTATTCAGTCAAAGAGCTTACAGCCAAGAGTTATAATATCAATTATCTTCACCATTGTTGTTAGCTTATTGTACTGTTGCGTTCCAAATGTGCATCGTTAATAAACAGCTCGTAATTTACAAGCTGGAAGCCGACCTCTGCGTATTTGGAACGAGGTTAGTATAGATTCTAGGTTTTCTATAGTCAATAATGCGGTAGGCACATAACCGATAACCTGCGGTCTCTCATTTATGTACTTAAAATGCTGTATGAGTAATGTGTGGAAATACCTACTGTACATTAATGTCGAGAGCATAAACCAAAAGCCCAAACCCTTTTAAAAGACGGGCAACGCACTTGCTACTCTTCTTATGTTGGGTATCCATGGGCGGCGGTAATCGCTTACCATCAGGTGAGCCGTCTGATCGTTTGCCCCCCTATCCCATACAAAAAACAGCTTATAATGGCTTTTTCCACGTGGGAGAGCCATGCTTCGGCATGAATGGGGAGGCTCGACCGGAGTGATACCACGGCCTCACAGAAAACCGGCGTGAAACAACGCTTGCGTTGTGTTTAGCCGAGTGAGTAAGGTTACCCGAGGCCCAAACCGTTTTTAAAGGCGGGCAACACACTATCGACTCCTCCGGTGTTGCGGGTGTCCATGGGCGGTGGTTATCGCTTACCATCAGGTGATCCGTCTGCTCGTTTGCCCCCCTATCCCATAAAAAAAAAGCACTCGTAAGAAATGGGAAAATATCTGACTTGCTCGATGGTAAGTGCTCTTGGGATTTGGGTAAGACCTCCTGGTGTTTGAGCCGAATCCAATAGCCCAGAAAGAATAATATCTAGAATTGTTTAGCATAAAGAGTGTGCACAAACTCTTACGTCAGACGGTTTGAGTCTGTCTTATGGCATAGAATCTAGGTGTGATTAAACTTTTGCGCGCGAGAGCCATTTCCCACTCTCGGTTGCTATTGTTACGGTCACGCAAATATATATGAATGACGCGATCAATATCGAAGTGGGAAAACTGAATGCCATTATAAACATCCATTAGTAATTACACGATCCACACAACACATACAAATATACGAAGCAGCTCGCTGTGATGGCGCTAATGGAATTAGCGGTTATGATCGTTAATATAAACTAATTAGCACCCATTGCCTCATTAGCCAAGGGGTCCTGAGCGCGACTGCTACGCTAGAGGTCCTGGGTTCGATTCCCAGGTCGAGCAAAGTGTTATTGGGTTTTTCTATGAAATTCCCAGTAGCAGCTCGGAGTTAGGAATTTGTGCCCGGTTAATGGCAATAGGCTCGCCCCCTATTACATGGGACCTAAACATACCGGCGAACTGTGGGTGTACATTAGTACGCCTCTGCCTAACCCTTCGGAGAATACAGGCGTGATGGTATGTGGTATGTTAAGTACAATATTTAAATAGATTACATAATGCATACGTACATACCTAATACATTTAATATTTTCTTCTGACAATTTTAGGGCCACTTGCACCAACTTCATAATTGTATTTAAATTGTATTTAAACACGATTTTTCATAGAAAATTTGTATTTAAATACAATTTAAACACATTTAAGAAGTTGGTGCTAGTGGGCCTTAAAGTGTAAAATATAAGTTAAGTAAGTAATTTTTTATGTTATACTTTTTAGTTCTTGGTTTACCTACCCAGTGTCACTGTTACAGTTAAGATAAATCTCAAGACGCCTGTCAAGTTAAAATTTTTTAACTTAGAAATATAATACATACCTACACTCGAAAAACATAACCCTCTTTCTTGCTCAGTCCACTATCGTGGGTACGTTTATAAACACAAATTATCACATACACGGTTACTTCAATGTAGAACTTGTTGTTTTGGTAAAACATAACTGCATGTTATTTTTTTTAAACAGAGGAACAATTTCATTTAGTTTCGCTACATAAAGTGAAATTGCTTTAGCTTAATTACATTTTAAATAAACAAATATTGCATACCGCAGAGGTTTCATATGAGAATATTATTGTATATGTTTTCTTTTTTAAATAAGTCTCTCCTTTAGTTCTCATGATTGCCTGAGCTTATGACTTTTTGCGTCAGTAATTCCATGCTTTGCTAAATTGAACCTGCTTAGTTTTGAAAGAAACATGCTTAGTCATTGTACCGTCAACACCAAAAAAATACATGCATGTATACACACGCCTTTTTCTCACAGGAGTAGGCAGAATTTAAAGACCGTCATTTGCTCCGATTCTTGCATACTTCTTCTTCTTCTTGAATTCATACATCTTGTCATACACACGCGCTAATTGCGAGTAGTACGCACCTGACCTTTATGAATGTTTTGTTGATTGTAAACAAAAAAAAATTAGCATCGTTTTTAGTCACACTTGATGGAAAACATAAACTCGGCCTATGACGTAAATACCGTTTTGACCCCAGCCTGTCATAAATGGTACAACTGTTTGAAACCGGTCTTATCTGACGTGTTTATCTATAGTTCGTATCAACATTCCCATAACTTTTGTCTCGAAAAGAAACCAAAAAATCCTTTTCATTGAAACCTATCTTCGCAAAATAGACTTAACTAAAGCTCCAGGGTTTAAGGTGCCATAAATCAGCGTCTGCAAAATAAAGTGGATGGTTAGACTTGAGGTCGGTAAAAATACGAGAAATACGAGGCCAGAACCCTATGTTCAATGTTAAGGGAACTCACGATTTTTTGCTGGCAATAAAACTGTGTTCCAAACGAAGCTTAAAAAAAGTCAAGTAGCAAGAATTAACTATATATAACCTAAATCTATCTATACTAATATATAAAGCTGAAGAGTTTGTTTGTTTGTGTGTTTCCTTGAACGCGTTAATCTCAGGAACTACTGGTCCGATTTGAAAAATTCTTTCAGTATTAGATAGCCCATTTATTGAGGAAGGCTATAGGCTAAATATCATCACGCTACGAGGACGAAGTCGCGGGCAGAAGCTAGTAATAAATAAAAAGATCTTCTAGAAACTAAATAAAATAAAACTAGATAAGTATAACTAAAAAAGTACAATGTGTATGAGCGTAAGTTATAAATGTTGATTTTTTCCTCAAAAACTGTTGCAAATGTTTCATCGAAGATTGGAAACCTCATGAGGTGTAGATTGTTCTTCTCCAAAATTTTTATAAGTAGAAATATTGTATTAAATTTTAAAATGGTAAGTTGTTTGTCAATGGTTTGAGGTAAATAAATTTAGGATTTGGGAGGATTGGTCCCAAAAATTCAATCAGATTTCCCGCCACAAAGCGCGTTTTCACCTTAAATAAAGTTTACCTCTCATTGTATAGGTACTGATTCGTGTTAATTGCCACCGTACTCACCTTTATCAATCGTTGTATATACACATCGTGTTACTATTTTTACGGTCACGAAAAATATTAGGTAGGTACTTTGCCCTAAAAACAATATTAGGGCACAAGATAGATTTTTTTCTACGGGGAAAGTTTGTTTTCTTGTATAAAATCGACAGAAAAAAGCCTAAAAACACGTCCTGGTTATAGTAGGTCGTTTCGTGATCATTTATTTTTACCGTGCTGATGTAGCTCGTTTTTGAGAACCTCCCCAAAGTTGTTTTTTAGAGGCATTCGCAAATATATTACGCCATTTGGGAGAACAAAGCATTTGTTTCTTATATTTGTTCTTACTTACACAGTTAGGGTTCCAAGAAAGAAACAAAACGTTATTATATTCCTAATATTATGTACCTAATATAAATATGAAAGTTTATCTGTTTGTACGCTCAATCACGCAAAACGGCTAAACGATTTTGATGAATGATAAAGAAACAGATTGTTTATAACCTGGTTTTTGTTTAATACATGATTCACATTGGACTTAATTATAAAGTCCTCGCAGATGAAATCGCGGGTATTGACTATATCTAATAGGGTTAAAATTCACTTCTTGATTTGTTTGTCATAGCTGTAATTTTAGACCTACGTTTTATTCATATAATTAGGTGTGAAAGGGGTAGGCAGGAACTTGCTACATGCACTGTAGTTGACTGGATGGAATGAATGCATATAAACGAGCAGACGGATCACCTGATGGTTACGATAACCGCCGCCTATGGACACCCGCAACACCAGAGGAGTTGCAAGTGCGTTGCCCGCCTTTTAAAAGGGTTTGTGCCTCCGTTAACCTTTACTCACTCGGCGAAACACAACGCAATGGTTGTTTCACGCCGGTTTTCTGTAAGGCCGTGGTATCACTCCGGTCGAGCCCGCCCATTCGTCCCAAAGCATGGGTCTCCCACGTGAAAAATTCATGAATTCTTCTACTGCTTCTTCTACGTTCATGCATCATACACACGCGGCAGTTACGAGTACCACTAAACACATCTGACCTTTTTGAAGAAGCATATGATCCCTATCGTTTTGTGATTTTTTTTGCATTTTTCATGCTAAGATTATAAAGTTATTTTAGTGAAGGAAAAATTCGACTCGCAGGCAGGATTCGAACCTGCGTCTTCTGGTTTGATACACCAGACGCTATGACCACTAAGCCACCGCGAGTCCTGCCTGCCATGTCGAAATTTGCCTTCACATTCTGAACTTACGTCTTAAAGGTGACGTCAGTAACATCTATTGACAAGCAAGTTACTTTGCCTCTCAACCGACACGACTTACCTTACGGTTAGTTCTATGTCGTACGATGCTACCATACCTACTAACTATCTTTTTGTGATTTTTTTGCATTTTTCATGCTAAGATTATAAAGTTATTTTAGTGAAGGAAAAATTCGACTCGCAGGCAGGATTCGAACCTGCATCTTCTGGTTTGATACACCAGACGCTATGACCACTAAGCCACCGCGAGTCCTGCCTGCCATGTCGAAATTTGCCTTCACATTCTGAACTTACGTCTTAAAGGTGACGTCAGTAACATCTATTGACAAGCAAGTTACTTTGCCTCTCAACCGACACGACTTACCTTACGGTTAGTTCTATGTCGTACGATGCTACCATACCTACTAACTATCTTTTTGTGATTTTTTTGCATTTTTCATGCTAAGATTATAAATATATATCCCTGATATATGATCTCTGTCATATTCTAGGACGTACCTTCCCTTTCTTACTGTGCGTAAAATCCTCATCAGTTTACTCGTCAGTTGGCTTTTACTGACAAACTTTCCTTCTCTTTTCCTGTGGCCGAAGTCATGGCACCCTGATTGTGGCTGTCGTCGAGGCATTATTGAACTCCTGCAAAGGGCGAAAGGCTTTGTAGCGCAACCTACAGTTGGCGCAAAATAACTTGAACCAAAATGGTGGATGCGCAGTAGTCGTTTTTTAGTACATTTTGCACGCAAATGCACTGCGCAAACTTTCCCCCTCTCCGTTAGTTTTGGGTCAAGTTATTTTGCGCGAACTATACTCGAAGTATGTTGCTGTGCATTCTCCTCCTCTTCAGCGTATCTACTAGAAAGTACATACCTAGTAGTTAGGTAAAACCTATATGATATGGATTAATATACTGTGGCAGTTTTTACATAATAACATATAATTATATACAAAATCAACGCACTATTATGTTCCACTGACGGGTACAGGTCTCCTCTCAGATTGAGAGGGATGAGCCATAGTTCACCACGCTGGCCTAGTGCCTAAGAAAAACTCTCAGGCATGCAGTAAGCCAAGCACGAACAACTTGCGAAAACATATTCGTATCGAAATCGAGAATAATTTGTATGAGAAGGAGGTTAATGAACGTAGATGAAGCGAAGTGGTGTGCTACTGCCTACCCCAATGGGAGACAGATGTGAAAATATGTATGCATGTAGGTATGAGATTTGTAGCAAAAAAAACCCATTCGTTTCGAATACGAATTCGATAGTTGTTCGTGCTTGTGCTACTGTATGTACCGAGTTTTTTTCACAGTGGATCAGTCAATAACCGCGATATCAAAAACTCGGTATCCGAGTACCGAGTTTTTTTCGTGCTTATGCTGCTGGTTTCCCCACGATTCATTTACCGTTTAAGCGCGTTATAACATACCACTGAACACACCTGTATTCCCCGAAGGGTTAGGCAGAGGCGTACTAATGTACACCCACAGTTCGCCGGTATGTTTAGGTCCCATGTAATAGGGGGCGAGCCTATTGCCATTAACCGGGCACAAATTCCTAACTCCGAGCTGCTACTGGGAATTTCATAGAAAAACCCAATAACACTTTGCTCGACCTGGGAATCAAACCCTGGACCTCTAGCGTAGCAGTCGCGTTCAGGACCACTTAGCTAATGAGGCAGTCAAGCGCGTGATAATTAATTATTAATACATACATGACTTGGAAAGTCAGAGATCATTGGTCATATCACTAGGCTATCACTGCTTTATGTTATAGTAATGTATTGGTAAATACTAGAATTCCATAACGTGTCTGTATTTATTCCATACGGTACTGGCCATAGCAACGTGACCATAAACGAACTGTATACACTTTTATGGACTGGCAACGTGTCGATTTTATTAGCTCCTTTTTAAGACTCGAAGCATAAAACTGAAGGCTCCATAAACTATCTAGAGATGTAGTTTTTTCCTCCAAAGCATTATTACTATCTTGAAAACCTGACAACGTTGAGGCGATTGCGATGTAGAAGATAAAACTCTTGACTTTCTTGAAACTTGATATTATAACGGTAAGATTTTTATAGAAGGTATTTAATGAATTCATGAAATACTATCCGTACAGTTTCAAACTAGATTTGATAAAGACGTTATTGTGTCTTATGAATAACTGTTTGTGCATTTCAGGTTTCTTTTTTGTTGTGCAAAAATCGATATTATGGGTATATCATTTATCCTCCTCATCTTTTCCCAATTACCTAAATAAAATCTACATCAACTCTTTATTGTTTGTAAGTTTGTCCAAAATGTCTTACAATCCTTTTCCGAATAAAACTAGAATGAAACTTATAAATTTATTTATTAGAGATAACATACATCACGCCTGTATTCCCCGAAGGGTTAGGCAGAGGCGTACTAATGTACACCCACAGTTCGCCGGTATGTTTAGGTCCCGAGAGCCTATTGCCATTAGATATAATATTAATTTATATGAGTTATAGTCTCAGGAGAATCGTTGTATGATTTATTGCAAAGGGAATCATAATTAATTCTTCTCTCATAATTATTATTCGAGGAATGCGCAACTAGATAACGTAATTAATTCCAATTTTCATTATATATGTAGGTACGTTTTATCGTATCTTCCTGTAAGTATGTGTGGCAATAGGCTCGCCCCCTATTACATGGGACCTAAACATACCGGCCAACTGTGGGTGTAGGTACATTAGTACGCCTCTGCCTAACCCTTCGGGGAATACAGGTGTGATGGTATGTTAATGTTCCTGTAAGTAAAATAGTACCTTTACGTCTCAGTATCCAATATTGGTCAATCAAATTGTTAAAAATATAAGTCACTACCTATTTATTACCTATAGTTTCACTAGCATGTCAAAAAATACTGATGTAGTCACTCGGTGATCAAGATTTGTGCGATTTTTTTTTTTATTCTCCGATAATGTCGGAAACTTGAATGGAATTTTTAACCTTAGCTGTGATTCGCTTGCTCATAACACCATAATTAATGGCATTTTCCACGATACGACGAACCGGTAATACTTGTTTTTTTAAAACATGTGCTAAAAAGTTCAAGCATGTTTTCGCTTATCTTTTAATTAGAACAAAGTAATTTGCATCATATTTACGAGTCTGCTGATAGCCAAAAAATTAGCTAATCACCGCTAATATAGCTGTAATCGCGGAAAACAAGTGGATTAACATTATTTACGACGTGCCAAATAGTGTCTGAAAACCTGTATACACGCGAAAAGGTAGGGCCTTAGTATTAGCGACGATATTTTTCGTGCTGTGGACGTGAAGCTTAGGATATTTATCAAGCATTTCTGATTTTTATAAGGAACTAGCTTCTGCCCGCGACTTTGTCCGCGTAGCGTTTTGATATATAGCCTATAGCCTTCCTCAATAAATGGCCTATCTAAAAGTGAAAGAATTTTTCAAATCGGACCGGTAGTTCCTGAGATAAGCGCGTTCAAGCAAACAAACAAACATACTCTTCTACTTTATATATTAGTATGAATTATTATACGATAATATATCGCCTACCCACGGTAAAAGAATTACCTTAAAATAAAAAAAATCAGAAACAATACCCTAAATAAAATTAAATACTACAAAATCAAATAATGTATCTATTTGGATACGAAAATGAACAAAAATAACTATATTAAAACAAAATTTATTCGATGATATTTTTTGAAAAACAAATTTAAAAAGTATCTCGCTGAGCTAACTGGGGTCACCGCCCTTCCCCCTCATAATTGCCAATTCCGATTTGTAAGAATTTTTCAAATCGGACCAGTAGTTCCTGAGATTAGCGCGTTCAAGCAAACAAACAAACAAACTCTTCAACTTTATATATTAAGTATAGATTAACTGGCCTCTCCTAATTCCGTTAACAATATTCTTCAAGCATTTCTTATTTTTATTTGGGAGTATGTAATAGGTTTAATAGAATTGGGAAATTACTATGCTGTTGTTATTCGCTTCTGTCTATTACAAATATGTGCAGATATTTCGTCAAAATACGCACCCTAAGCAGTGTGCAGCTTTGTCCAAGACAGAATAGGTAATAACTACTAGTACTAGCCTCGCTATCAACCTACCTTTTTTACCGTGGGAAAGCCATGCGTCGGTACGAATGGGCCGGCTCGACCGGAGTGATACCACGACCTCACATAAAACTGTATTGAGTTTCGCCGAGTGAGTGAGGATACCAGAGGCCCAGACATTTTAAACGGCGGGTAACGTACTTGCTAATCTTCTGGTGATGCGGGTGTTCCTGGGCGGCGGTAATCGCTTACCATCAGGTGATTCATTTGCTCATATGGCCATAAAAATACTATTTGTGTCGTTCAAACATAAACGATGATTTAACAGATTCACAGGAGTAAAGTTCATGAAAGCAGTCTGCGCTTTCAGTACAGCCCTACCCTACTCTTTGCTACGCTCCAAGGCTTAGCTTCTCTCATAAAACTCTCAACTCACGCCTGTTATCTCTACAACGTGGCACAAAGACAGCGCATTTTGTCCCAAAATATCCCTTTCCCCTTAATTTCAGTACAAATTGGGACAATTTAGGTGTTTCTCTCAAGAAATTATATCGTTTCACTAATTTGTGAGGTACTTTGTTAAATAATTGCTCTCAGTTCTATTCCTTCGGTATAGTTTTGACTCAACAATATAATGAACAATTGTTCCTTTATGTTTGCTCGCTGGTAAGATATATTTGGAAGCTTCGTGGTTCTTCGTAATTTTAGTTTGTAGTAGTTCTGAACTCGTGTAAATAAATAAGCTTAACAAACAGTTGAATATTTAGTTAAAAATATCGTTTCAGTAACAGCTGTGTTCAAAGGAGCAGTCTATGGTCTCAACAATGCATCTTATTGATTAGTTGGTATGTACACAAACATCCAATTGTGGGTGGGAGTTCATTTGAAACTTTTATTAAAGGGATTTTAAAAGATACATTATAGATCAAAGATATAGACTTTTAATCGTGCTCAAAGTAAAACAGGGCTTTGTGGCATACTTATAATTATGAAATTATATACTAGTCATAGTGCTGTGTTACAATAAATATTAAAAAAAAATAGAATTGAAGATAATCCAAAAACCCTTCTCGCTTTTTCAAAGATATAAACGGATATAAACCAAGCACATCAAAACATCTGTTTCATTCATTTGGAAATCCCATAAAACATTGCGAGAATATTTTGAAATGCCCTAAACATTCGGTTTGAACTCTGCTTCTTATAAACAAACATGGCTGGCCACTTACGAGGCGGACGTTGTGTTTGCCGACGTTTCCTCATGTAAACGCATATGAGTGAAGTTAGAGTACTCCTGGGATACACACAAAAGAGGGTAGGTAAATGTCAACCGTTTGTGAAATGAAATCTGTTGAAAGGTTTTTATACGTGTTTGTTCTCTTTTTGAATATTGAGACCATCCCGTTTCGCAGTATTCAAAAACAGAACAAATAAAAACATTTAAATTCACAAAACGGTTTATTTGGACCTATCATTTAAATAAAACTGTTTATTTGTCTAGCCGTCGCAAGCAGCCAGCTACTCAAGTAGTCGGCTTTTTCTATGGAATTCTTAGTAATAGCTCGGAGTTGAGAATTATGCCCTGTCAATGTCAATAGGCTCGCTCCTTATTACTTACATGGAACTTAAAAATACTATAAGTATATGAGTGAGTGAGAATTATGTGCAAATATTGAAAGGATAGGTTACCTACATTTACAATAATTTGTAAACTTATATAACGTAGTACTTAAAATTCTTGACAGACTTCTTAAAATCATAACAATTCAATGCCAACTTGAGACTTAAATAAACAGTACAACAATAAAGGCCCAAATCTATATATATAAAAGAAAGTCATGTTAGTTACACTATTTATAACTTAAGAACGGCTGAACCGATTTGGCTGAAAATTGGTGGAGAGGTAGCTTAGAACCAGGAGACGGACGTAGAATACTTTTTATCCCGTTCCCGTGGGATGTGATGACAGACCGAATTCCACGGGGGCGAAGCCGCGGGCAGAAGCTAGTTTACAATAATTTGTAAACTTATATAACGTAGTACTTAAAATTCTTGACAGACTTCTTATAAATCATAACAATTCAATGCCAACTTGAGACTTAAATAAACAGTACAACAATAAAGGCCTAAATTTAGAATAAAATAATCAAAGGAAAAATAACACGACGACGTCTTGAAAGTAGAACACAAAAATGCTTTCATTTCAATTCGTACGAATAAAGTAAAGATATCTTATTCAAACCTATACTGTATCATAACTTTTTCTGAAGGAAAGGGCCGTTGGAACAAAAGTTCTATGGAGCCTACTTAAATGAAATACGAATAAAATTTTTCTTTCATCGCAAAAAAAGCTATTTTTATACTACATTATGTACTCACAAAATTTTTGATATTTAGTAAGTCCATTCTTTTTCCTGTTTAACATTACCCTATCTAGGAATTTTCTTGTCGATCTTGACGACACGTTCAGCGTAACGGCTGAGTGATCGGCTTCTGCATACAGGAGAAAATACAAGTGTGGAGTATGACGTTTATTTTTTTTAAATCTGACTCTTAAGCTTTAAATAAGTACAGTCAGCGCCAAAAGTCGCTGAACACGATGCAATCTTCAAAACGTTTTTACATCATTACTTACCAAAAAAATCTGACCTGAGAACTTAGTACCAGTTTTCTTATATGCAGAAAACTGGTACTAACTTCTCAGGTCAGACTGTTCAGCGACTTTTGGCGCTGACTGTACTTGTAGGCCATACAATTAATGTTTGTCGACATCGACAGTAGCCCGTTGGCCACTGTAGCGCTGCTTACCGCTCAGCCAGTGTGCCTTTAGGGACGTGTAATAATGTTCAAAATGGATGTTCATCCACAGGTTATTCGACAGTCATACGTCAAATCAGGAAATCCACATATTACGTTGATTGAATTCCCATATCGCGTATACTCGGGTTTATCTAATCGAGTTGTTTTATCGATATGTTAACAGCACTCATTCATGCTGCCATTGCAGGTGTATCAATCTGTTAGTGGAAGTATAGCAATGAGCGATTTTATTGTACCGTATTTCTAATCATCGTAAATGAAAATTAGCAGCGTTGTAAAGCTATTTCTTTTAGATTTATTGATAATAATATCGTGTAGTTACAATGTTTCTTGACCCAGTGAATTTTATTCAAAGTCAAAGTCAAAATCATTTATTCAATATAGACTACTAGATAGTACTTTTTGAACGTCATTTTTACATTATAGATAGCCCCCAAAACGCCCGCCCTTCACCGCCTCCTAGTGTTTCGCTGCGAAGAAGAAGCGGCGCAACAAACTCCCCAGCAACACATTTCTGTCTGTTAAGTTACAAAGGCGTTGCACATTGTATTTATTCACAAATACATACAACACAATCACGTCTACATTTCCCGAACTGTTAGGCAGAGGTTTTTTTTTTTTTAAAAGCTTACTAGCTATGTGGGTCACACATTACTAGTATTCTTGTTAACCCCTCGTGCTAAGCTAAATGCTTGTGTTACGAGTGGGTTCACGTCGGTAGTGCAATGGGTGGGTTTCGAACCGGCAACCACATGATCGCAAGTCCGACACCCTAGCCATTAGGCTACCGCCGCTTCAAAGGTTTAGTACACCTTTGCCTAACATTAGTAGCCTAGTATACTCACAGTTCGCTGAGGTATGTTTAGGAGACATTCCAGTTGGGCACAAATTCCAAACTCCGAGCTGCTACTGAGAATTTTATAAAAATACCCAATATGTCTCTAGCCTAGCAGACGCAGAAGGTATGACCACTGGACTGCCATATCGTAGGTTTCGAGTTCGAACCCAAGGCATGTAACTATGATTTTTCGTAATCATGTGCGTATTAATAATTATTGATCACCCGCTTACAACGGTGAAGGAAATCTTCGTGAGGAAACCTGCTTTTTAAATGGGTTTGGGCCTCCAGTATCCTCACTCACTCGGAGAAATACAACGTATCTAAGTGTTGTTTTACGCTAGTTTTCTGTGAGGCGTTCAAATTCATTCATTCATAAAACAAACATTTTCACAGCTTCCTTCAAAGTGTTAATTAGAATACTAATATGAATATCAAACCTTTTCGGTACCTACCAAATAAAATTTAATTTAGTGTCTGTTTTTAATGTCAGAATGATAGTTTTTTACTAAATACATGTATATGAAATCTATAGAAAGAAAGAAAGCTATTATTATATACGGTACAAAAGTACTTCAAAAATTTTTTTTTTAAATTATTGTCTGTTTGTTTTAGCTAATCTCCAAAACAGCTTGACCAGTGACAGCAGACTGATGCAGGTAATAAGGAGTATCTTAGGCTACTTTTAAAGTTAGTAAATACTTTTGCGACGCGAGTGAAACCACTGGCAACCACTAGTTATTAATATAAAACATTTATTATCCTTCGAATTCAAATGTAGACCTTAATGTAGTCCTCATCTTGACTAATAATACATTTTAAGCGAGAACGTGCCCTATTCGTACTTTCATTATCCTATCATAATTTTCTTCTCCCAAATTTTCACGAATTTACATCTTTTCCTAGTATTTTACATTTAAATTTCGTCTAGACTGATTAGAATGCGTAATTCAACGAATTGAATAATTTATTATATCTAACCGTAATCATTTATTTGATTTTATAACTATTTATTCAATAGTGGGGTTCGTGATCAACTCATGTGTAAGGTTAAGCTACGCTCACTGCGGTCAGTGTGTGGATGGGTGACCATTCTTAACAAATCGAGTCCTCTTCGTGCCTCGGACAGCACGTAAAGCCGGCAATCCCGGATGTCATACGAACATCTTTGACAATTTGTTAGTAGTAAACATTTTGACATCCATTCTAGCCTCCGAATATCAGTGGAGAAGCCCAGAAATTGGGTTACGAAGGTCTGATGGCAGTCACTTCGTGTAAAATACTTATATTCAGCCGCATCTGGTTAGACTGGAAGCCGAGCCCAATATAGTTAACATAGTTGTGAAAAACGCTCGGAGGATGGATTAACTCAATAATAACAAATTAATAGAAAGGTATAACAATACTTAGCTAAAAGACTGGCTGAAGATTCAGTCACTTTACCAACACCACAAAGCTGCAATGTCGCGCCTGGTGTAATGGGTCCGATTCCAACCCGAGACATATATTTGTAATCAAAGTCAAAGTCAAAGTCAAAATGTTTTATTTCAATTAGACCATTATAGAAGGTACTTTTGAAAAGTCAAAACTAGTTGCACGGTTCCAAAAAGTGGGTCTTATGGAGAAGAGCCGGCAAGAAACTCCATAGATACTCTTTTTAAAATAAAATAATCATAATTACAATATTAGCTTTACAACTTTGTTTTAAATAGTTGCTGAGGATTATGCAGTTTGATGTGTTGGTTTTTTTCATAACATTACAGAAAAAAAAAAACTTATATAAAGAGATTGCCACAGCAGGTAAGAGCTGACCAGCCCCGACAGACAGCACCCGTTCACGAGTATGACGTGTGTATCAGCAATCTATAAACATTATCTTGCTGCTATATATTTAGTTCACTGAACTCGACAAAATGTATGAAAAAAAAATCTATTATCTTTTCACAATTTCCCTAATGAACCGATAAGTACGATTTATTTCATTTTTTTACGGTAAATCTCTTGTCGTATCGACAGCAAAGGAGTATTAAACGTTTTTTTTTCTATTCAACCAGATTGGTCGAGTACTTACCTATTCTGCCACGCGCACAACATTTTCTGTGGGAAAATAAAAAATAATACTTACTTAACTATAAACATTACCTACATGGTTGGATGTAGTTGGTATTATTTAATTGATCCTAGTGATAAAATTACAGAGTAAAGTTTTATAATAAAGGAAAAAATCGACGACTTGTAGGCAGGATTCGAACCTGCGTCTTCTGGTTTGATACAGCAGACGTTATGACCACTACGCCACCGCGAGCCATATCGAACTTTGCCTTTGAAAAGCAAGTTATGTACTTTGCTTCTCATCCGACATGACTAACTTTGCAGTTAGTTCAAAGTTCAATAAGAGCGTAAGTGAAATATGAAGATATAACTTCAACAGTACAAGCGGCTATTCGTGGTAGCTTTTAGCCATTAGCGCGTGATATTTGTCCGACAAGCCCATGCCTAGAGCCTGTGTAATCGAGCCCCTGTTTGTGTAACGACGCACTAACGATATGTTCATACGGCGGATTGCCCGCCGAAATTGCGCTGCATTTCCCAGTTATCGGAGTTAAGCTGTGTATGTGCGGAAATTATAATAGGGCAATGCATAACTACTTTTCCCGAAGGGTTAGGCAGAGGCGTACTAATGTACACCCACACACTTTAAGCGTCGGTAGCCTAATGGCTAGGGCGTCGGACTTGCGATCATGTGGTTGCCGTTTCGAACCCCACCCATGCACTACCGACGTGAACCCACTCGTAACACAAGCAATTTAGCTTAGCACGAGGGGTTAACAAGAATACTAGTAATGCGCGACCCGCATTGCTAGTAAGCTTTTAAAAAAAAAAAAAACTTCGCCGGTATGTTTTTAGGTCCCATGTAACAGGGGGCAAGCCTATTGCCATTAACCGGGCACAAATTCCTGCGTATTAATACTAATATGAATATCAAACCTTATCGGTACCTACTTATAAATAAAATTAAGTTTAGTGTCTGTTTTTAATGTCAGAATGATAGCTTTTTACCAAATAGGTACATATGAAATCTATAGAAAGAAAGAAAAGAAAGAAAGAAAGCTATTATTATATACGGTACGTAGGTACTTCAAAAAACTATTTTTAAAATTATAGTTCGATGGTCTGTCTGTCTGTTTTGTTTTAGCTAATCTCCAAAACAGCTTGACCAGTGACAGCAGACTGATGCAGGTAATAAGGAGTATCTTAGGCTACTTTTAAAGTTAGTAAATACTTTTGCGACGCGAGTGAAACCACTGGCAACCACTAGTTATTAATATAAAACATTTATTATTCTTCGAATTCAAATGTAGACCTTAATGTAGTCCTTATCTTGACTAATAATACATTTTAAGCGAGAACGTGCCCGATTCGTACTTCCATTATCCTATCATAATTTTCTTCTCCCAAATTTTCACGAATTTACATCTTTTCCTAGTATTTTACATTTAAATTTCGTCTAAACTGATTAGAATGCGTAATTCAACGAATTGAATAATTTATTATATCTAACCGTTTTATAACTATTTATTCAATAGTGGGGTTCGTGATCAACTCATGTGTAAGGTTAAGCTACGCCCACTGCGGTCAGTGTGTGGATGGGTGACCATTCTTAACAAATCGAGTCCTCTTCGTGCCTCGGACAGCACGTAAAGCCGGCAATCCTGGATGTCATACGAACATCTTTGACAATTTGTTAGTAGTAAACATTTTGACATCCATTCTAGCCTCCGAATATCAGTGAAGAAGCCCAGAAATTGGGTTACGGAGGTCTGATGGCAGTCACTTCGTGTAAAATACTGATATTCAGCCGCATCTGGTTAGACTGGAAGCCGACCCCAACATGGTTAACATAGTTGTGAAAGACGCTCGGAGGATGGATTCACTCAATAATAACAAATTAATAGAAAGGTATAACAATACTTTGCTAAAAGACTGGCTGAAGATTCAGTCACTTTACCAACACCACAAAGCTGCAATGTTGCGCCTGGTGTAATGGGTCCGATTCCAACCCGAGACATATATTTGTATATAAACATTGTCTTGCTGCTATATATTTAGTTCACTGAACTCAACAAAATGTATGAAAAAGCTATTATTATCTTTTCACAATTTCCCTAATGAACCGATAAGTACGATTTATTTCATTTTTTTACGGTAAATCTTCTTGTCGTATCGACAGCAAAGGAGTATTAAACGTTTTTTTTTCTATTCAACCAGATTGGTCGAGTACTTACCTATTCTGCCACGCGCACAACATTTTCTGTGGGAAAATAAAAAATAATACTTAACTATAAACATTACCTACATGGTTGGATGTAGTTGGTATTATTTAATTGATCCTAGTAATAAAATTACTGAGTAAAGTTTTATAATAAAGGAAAAAATCGACTTGTAGGCAGGATTCGAACCTGCGTCTTCTGGTTTGATACACCAGACGTTATGACCACTACGCCACCGCGAGCCATATCGAACTTTGCCTTTGAAAAGCAAGTTATGTACTTTGCTTCTCATCCGACATGACTAACTTTGCAGTTAGTTCAAAGTTCAATAAGAGCGTAAGTGAAATATGAAGATATAACTTCAACAGTACAAGCGGCTATTCGTGGTAGCTTTTAGCCATTAGCGCGTGATATTTGTCCGACAAGCCCATGCCTAGAGCCTGTGTAATCGAGCCCCTGTTTGTGTAACGACGCACTAACGATATGTTCATACGGCGGATTGCCCGCCGAAATTGCGCTGCATTTCCCAGTTATCGGGGTTAAGCTGTGTATGTGCGGGAATTGTAATAGGGCAATGCATAACATAACATACCATCACGCCTACTTTTTCCCGAAGGCAGAGGCGTACTAATGTACACCCACAGTTTGCCGGTATGTTTAGTCCCCATGTAATAGGGGGCGAGCCTATTGCCATTAATCGGGCACAAATTCCAAACTGAGCTGTTTTATACTGGTTTCTGACACTGGTACTGAGCTGTTCCTGGGAATTTCACAGAAAAACCCAATAACACTGCTCGACCTGGGAATCGAGCCCAGGACCTCTAGCGTAGCAGTCGCGCTCAGGACCACTAGGCGAATGAGGCAGTTTCTTAAGCATTACGGGAATTGCATTGCTAATAGTCAATGCAATGCCCGCTGTTTCAATGTGTAAAGAATTAGATTGAGTATGTAGGAAAATGTTTATACTGTGCGGAGACGGTTTAGAGTACAATTCTTTACTGCCGTTCAGATGCCATCGGAGTTTATCGTACAGCTCCTTGGTGTGTTTTGACCTTTGCACGGGAGAGCCAGTTCCCGCTCGGTTGCTGCGGCTTGGCTTAGCATTGCATTAGCAACTTCTCTGGTGTTTCAGGTGTCTATGACCGGTGATTACTATAGAGTACAATTCTTTACTGCCGTTCAGATGCCGTCGGAGTTTATCGTACAGCTCCTTGGTGTGTTTTGACCTTTGCACGGGAGAGCCAGTTCCCGCTCGATTGCTGCGGCTCGGCTTAGCAACGCATTAGCAACTTCTCTGGTGTTCCAGGTGTCTATGACCGGTGATTACTACTTAAGTATACCATAAGGTGGCTCGTCTGCTTGATGGTGACTTAACCAATAAAAAAGCTGCCCCTGTAGGAGAAAGGCGTGACTGTATGTATATGTTTAGCGCTAAGTATCGGTAGGTATCGAGGGGATGAGGAATAGATTATCTAGGGGAAGCACAAAAGATCCCACTGGGTCGAAGTGCACTGAGGCCTTGCTGCCTCGGCCCTACACAAGATAAGATCGGTAGGTATCACCCGGCAATTGAGTGTCGGAGGTGTGGTGACATTCATTAGTATAAAATTCATTAATTATCGTACGAATTTCTGAAACAAATAACGCTCAACTATAGAATGATGTACATAAATTATATGAAGACAGCTTTCAGAACAAACATTGGTACTAAAATAATGATTAATGTATTCACCGTTTCGAATTACGCTGCCAACGTCTGTATTAAACCTAAATTTGAATTAATTTTAGCCATCACCCGTTGTAGTCTAAGTTCAAAATAACAGAAGTTATAGCAAATATATATCATCACGCCTGTATTTCCCGAAGGGTTAGACAGAGGCATACTAATGTACACCCAGTCACCCACAGTTCGCCGGTATGTTTAAGTCCCATGTAATAGGGGGCGAACCTATTGCCATTAACCGGGCACAAATTCCTAACTCATTATTTGCTGGGAATTTCATAGAAAAACCCAATAACACTTTGCTCGACCTGGGAAACGAACCCAGGACCTCTAGCGTAGCAGTCGCGCTCAGGACCACTTAGCTAATGAGGCCGTTATATTATTTAAGTATACCCCAGCTTTAACTAAATTCACTTCACAAAAAAAGGTGGGTTTGATAAGTTTATATTGAATTGTTCATAATAATCAGACATAATTTATCTATCAAATAACACAAGAATTATCAAAACAAGAAACACAAGGTTACGTCTGAACATAGTACATAGGTATCAAAGAAACGATGAATACTGACCCTGTCGCTTCAAAACATTTTTTTTACCCACGCGGTCTTAATTACACAGTACAAAAAAACACACAATACAAAAATCTGTTGTATTGTCTGTGTTGGTTTTACTGAATTAATATGTCCATAGTAAAAGAAAACATCAAATCACACAAAAGGCATGTGCCTGGAATAGAAAGGGAAGGAAAGTTTGTTGAGGGCTCATTAAATATTTTACGTCAAACATTTTAATAAAATGATTGTCAAAATATCGTTTTGAACGTCGTATATGACTTGCAGATTAAATAATCCAAAGCATTTTAAGTCCCTTTCAATTCCGTAACATTAAGTGTGGATCTTGGATAAAATCCAACTTATCATACGGACAATACCATCAATATAACAAATTGCTGTCTTAATGCACTTAATGTAACACAAATATTATTAAGTGCCGTCTCCTAAGATAATAAGAGTAAATTAATAAAGGTAAGATTCACGATACACGAGATAGCACGATTATCTGATTAGATGCACCAAGCATGTCATTCTGTGAGATATAATTTAAAGCTGGATGAAATCGTCTTTGATGGGTTGAACCTTGAACGTTGAACCTAGTCAGACCGTTAGAATTAGAATATTGACCGCAATAGAATATTGACATCTGACAACTAACCTTGCTCCTTATGTAATATGCTCTTCCAGCAGCTAAAATTAAAAAAATACTCAAGTTCTAGCTAGGTAGCAATAAAGGCGGCGGCAGCCTAATGGCTAGGGCGTCGGACTTGCGATGATGTGGTTGCTGGTTCGAAACGCACCCATTGCACTACCGTCGTGAACCCACTCGTAATACAAGCATTTAGCTTAGCACGAGGGGTTAACAAGAATACTAGTAGTGCGACCCACAATGCTAGTGAGCTTTTTTAAAAAAAAAAATGGAAACTTATTTTTATAAGCATAAGTTTTAATACTCAGTTGTAATTAAATATGACATAATAAATGCCCAATTACTACAGCCTTTAATCTACAATGTACTATAGACAAAGAAATTACGAAAAACCAAACGGATTTTGAATATGGCGACCTAAACGAACGCCATCACCATTTTGAAATCTCAATTCAATCATCAAATAGGTTTATTCAATTTTGCTAAAAGTAAATATCTTTTGCACTGCTTGTTATTTCGCGAAAGCTGTCACCGTAGTGGAAATGTTTATAATGGTGAGCGCAGCCAAGGGCAAATATCTTGTCAATGTGCTAGAATCAATAGTACCATGTTACGTTCTAATATTAAGCTCGTCAATGTTTTTCAAAAATACTGGACAGTTGTGTAGACAGCTGTTACTAGGTGAGACTTATTTTTTTAGATTAAGTGGAGCTAACGAGCCACCTGGTGGTAAGTAGTTATCGTCGCCCATTGACACCTACAACACCAGAGGAGTTGCAGATGCGTTGCCGACCCTTAAAAGCCACGGACTGTAGACTGCTAGAGCCGTAGCAACCGATGGGGAACTGGCTCTTACACGCAAAAGTCGAAACACACACGAAGCTGCTTTATGACAGATCCCAACGTAAGGGTGATCGCCAGCCAGACATACCCCAAAAAGTATACCCCTACCATGGAGCAAGTCAGATGATGATGATGATGATTCATACGGGAATGATCTTTCACTATAACATGAATATTATAGTGCAGATCGGGGAGGGTAAACATAACACTAAAAGGCTTGACAACGCATCAGCCATTCCTCTGGTGTTGAAAGTGCCTATGAGAGAAGCGACGATGACTACTTAACACCAGACGGCTCAATTCGTTTGCCGACTTAATCAATAAAAAAGTAAAGACTCGTAGAAATGTTACCACGTGCAATCCTTACTGAAAAACTGAAAAAGCCTCACAAGCTAGACATGCCTATATGGTGTGAGAAATACTCACTTCATAAAACCGCCAACATTCTTTTGCTGAGCCATCTGAGCCATCCAAAGAAATATATAATACTAGCTTTAGCCCGCGGCTTTCTTCACATGAAACTATATTAGGAGTAAAAATATAAACCAACTTTGATGATCTCTTCTTTGTATGGGTCTGTATACATCAGAGAGGTCAAGCTGTATCTCAGGATCCTTTTAATTATTTGAGATATGAAGTTCACCAGTTTTTAAGTTGGAGCATATACTTTCTAACAGTGATAACGAAATTAAAATGTATTCAGTAGTTTTGGCGCCAACCCATAACAAACAGACAAACTTTTTTTTAAATTTTAATAATCACATTTTTGGTTTCGTACTTTACATACCCTACCCCACTTGTTTTTTAAATATCTAATCTTCAGTGTGTAGACACAGCTTTTTTTACAATAGTAATTATTTTATAATAGTATAGAAGACACAATGCAGTCTTGTTCTCGGTTCGAGTTTCAGGAAAATCATCTACTATTTTAGGCATGATCCTTTGCGTTCTATCCACTTATCAGTGCTTAACATCTGCATATAACACTTTTACTACATGGATTGTCGTACCACAATAATATAATAAAATGGTATAACAAGGCGACCTCCCTCGTAATCAACGCAATATTTACACACTTGACGAACCACTTGTTGAAAACATTCTCGGCTCGTGAAATAATGGCGTCCAACATTATGTCACGTACAACGAACGACGAAGTACAACGATGCTGTGATAGATGGCGTTGTTTGAAAATACGTATAAAGCTACGAAAATTATCAACTTGTTTAATTTCCTGGTGTGATTATTTTGAAAACGGTATTTTTCTGAAAATTCCACGTCATTATAATATGTTGTAGTAATTACCTATTTGCAAGTAGTACGCGATAAGAAATACTGTTAGTATAAATAGTTAGTACCTACCTAAATAGTGATGCATATTATAAATTTCAAGCTCCAGATGGAACGATGCCCCAATGGTCTCACCTTTTTAAACATGTACAATTTATGGTTAACGTATGAAGGTTGAAAGTATGGAGTAGGTATATTATGGTCAAATTTCGATTAACGGGCGAACGCGTCACTTTAAAAACATCAATTTTATATAGTAGGTATTTAACATTATTAAAATTAATAAAGCTTAATTCTATTCTAAGTAAATCTTTATTTAAGGCGGAAGATTGTAATCTGAGGCTCGTCTAACTTCCGGGAATCTCTCAAACAAATCGTTTGAAGTATGAGCAAACGCCGAGTGTGTGTTGATTGCTTGCGGATCCGTTTTGTTCAGAACTCTTAGAAGTTTAATACTTTAATGTGGTTCGAGAGCTATGTAGATCAACCTTTGTAGGTAATAGGAGTATTACATTAATCCCGTAAACAATCTACTGCTACAATCGAGGTTCCGGTTTCAAGTTCCAGGTCGAGAAAAGTGTAATTGAGGTTATGTGTGAAATTTTCGGTAGGCACACTTGTGTTCCTAGGTTTGTATGGACAAAGATGATATATTTATAGCATCATAGCTTCCGCAACTTCGTCTGCGTGGACTTTATTGGGTCCGATCTAGAAAAAAGTAGCCCATGTGTTATTCCAGACTATAATCTACCTCCGTTACTAATATTATTCAGATGCGTTCTAGCGCGAAAGAACGAAGAACGAAGAAAGTAACAAACAAACATCCATCCTCAAAAACTTACGCATTTATAATATTATTTGGATTTGTACCTACACATCCAAGTGCTGCCAGTATTATAATCTATATATTATATAAAAAATAATCCTTATTTCCCTTGGTCACGGCATCACGCGTGAACCGCTAAACAAATTTCGCTAATTCTTTTTTGTTGTGTTTTTTTGTAAGGAGAAGGTTCTTATAAAAGAGAAAACTAAGAAAGTTGCGTTGAACATTAGGAAGTTTAAGAAAACACTAGAAAACATAACGATCCTTCACCTTATTAGAACCTTTTGTCCTTCACCTTAGTAGAACCTATTTTTAAACTTTTCCACTCGTTTATCCTTATGGCGTTTGACATAACTGCCAGTGATGTGACAGATGGCGCCAAAAAAAATAAATACTTGCCAATTCAAATTCAATATTTACAGTTAAAACCAGGACGTCTGTTGGGTCAGCGGGTACGAAATAAATTAATAATAACAATAATAATACGTGTGGGGCGGGCTAAAATACCATTCCTCACTGCCACTTAGATAGGCATCTCGTGAGAGGCGAGAAACTATATGTCCTGCTCGGTGGTAAGATCTCTTGGAGTCTGACTGAGACTTACTGGCGACCACCCTTTTATCGGAGTCAATCGTGAAGCACCTTGGCGTGTGTTTCGAATTTTGCGCGTAAGAGCCAGTTCCCCCTCGATTGCTGTGGCTCTGGCATTCTGCAGTCCGTAGGGGCTCATAAGGCCGGCTCATAAGAGTCGGCAACGTAAAAGTAACTCTTCTGGTATTGCAGGTGACCTGGGTGACGATGACTTCTTACCACCAGGTGGCGCGGTGCATCCTTTGCTGTTATAATCAATTTAAAAAAGTAAAAACTCTACTACTAAAGCTAAGTACTTCTTTTTTAATCTTGATAGGCTTACGGTTGATCGCCAGTTCGCCTGATGTTAAGCGACACTGCGACCTAAGATGGAGCGCGCCTGCCTAGAAGAACGATTTCTTTTCACTCGTGACAATTACTACAATCAGTTTTCTATTTTATGGATAAAAGATATTAGGTATTCCTCGGAAACCTTATTTTATAGGTTATCTTGATTCCAGATTAGGTCTAGATAGCCTAAAACAAATTCGGAATACCTATTTGAATATGGGTCTAATTTATTTAGAATTTGGGAAAGTGCCTTCTGCCCATGTTCTGAAATGTAGCAATTTTATAGGCGGGTTTTATCTAGGCAAAATCGAGCTTCAGTACAATAAAACCACAGGACGGCAGTAAAAGTACTTTTTACCCTTGTATTTTAGGGTTCCTTACCTTTTTACTAGAACCTAATATTAGTGAGTGTGTATTTATAAGTTAGTGTTTTATTTTCTGTGTAATTGGGTGTTCTTTGCAAATAAATTTAGTTTCTTTCAAAAGGTTGAGATTTATATAAAATTCTTATACCGGTCTATTGGAGCTAGATTCTTGGTCGACGCAATAAAAATGCGGCTAATATGACGTAGGTACATAATTATATTCTAACACCCGTAAATAAATTAAAACCCACCCATTGACCTAATATAAGTAAGTTAGACAAAAAATAAAATCTAAATCTAAAACAAAAAGTCATTATTTGCAGTTCGAAAATCAACTGAGACGTATAGACGTCACAGTTGATTTTCGAACTGGGGTGGGGGAATAGGGGTGCATGAGAGAACATTTTTTATAACTACAAAGTTAAGTTTGTCCTTCACAGAACTCATATTGTCGTTAGAACAAAGTTTGCTGTTTTCATACCTTAACTTAAAGATGTATGTTAAACTCGATTCCTTCAATTACTATTTAATAGCATACAAGTTTGTACGGAGCCTTCGGTCGCGAGTCAGACTCGCGCTTGTCAGGATATTTTATTTTCTTATTTTAATAAATAAATATTCTGGGACATTTTTACACAGCACCATCTAGTCCCAAACTAAGCAGAGCTTGTACTATGGGTACTAGACGATGGATATAATACTTATATACTTTTTTTTTGTTGTAAATACATACTTATAATACATAAGAAACACCCAGACGAACACAAACACTTATATTCATCACATAAATTTTTGTGTCCTGTGGGAATCGAACCCACGACCTCATGGTCAGCAGTCCGGTACTCGAACCACTAAACCACGGAGGTCGTCATTTTGGATTGAAGTTTTCACGGAATTGTCAGATCGCCCTTAACCGTTGTCCGGAACAAGTGGAATAGTTTGGTCACGTAGGAACGTGTAGGACGTTCACTACCTACATAAAATTAAGCACGTCAATCAGGTATACATTTATAATTGACTAGCTAGAGTCATTCACGTCACAAAAGGTCTATTTATATCTATACTAATATATAAAGCTGAAGAGTTTGTTTGTTTATTTGTTTGTTTACTTGAACGCGCTAATCTCAGGAACTACTGGTCCGATTTGAAAAATTCTTTCAGTGTTAGATAGCCCATTTATTGAGGAAGGCTATAGGCTATATATCATCACGCTACGCGGACGAAGTCGCGGCAGAAGCTAGTATACTATAATTTCTCGTAGGTGTATTGTGGGATAACAAACCTATATTTTCGCATCGATATGTTTTTACACAAACCCGGAGCAAATACTGTAGGCACAGATAATAGCTGTTGTTTACTAATAAAAATATTTACTCCGTAAGTACTAGTATCGACCCCGCGACTTAATAATGGTGAAATAGTCGGTTGCTTAGCCATTACCGCAAACGTGTCGGAACAAAAGGTAGCTACAGGTCATCATCAGTCATCTCTTGGTAAAATGTTATCAAAATCTTCGTTCAGCGGTTACGATGTGAAAATATCTATCATAGACAAATACACGAACAGACAATGATATGTTATATTTATAAATAGGTAAATAGATATTTTACAGACGCGCTCAGTCGAGTCGACGTTTAAAGGAATTTATTTAAACGAAATGGCGCTGGCATTTCCTAACTTTCCCTGAACCGTGGTCTCTTTTAAAGTTCAGACATATGTATAGCAGCAATATGTGACTATTACAATGCATAATGGTACGCTGAAATGTAAATTTTTTATAATCCAACTGGGCCCCAACTCTACAAATTTATTGTGTGAAATCGTCAATGAATTCAGAATTGTAGATTTTATACAGTTTTACCTTAAAAATCTATCAGTTCTTATATTACGACCATTCTGACATGATTGAAATAGTGAACTTCGGCGTCTGATCTGCATTACAACTGAATCTAGTACAACTCGTACAGAGAATCGTCACAGTAGTAGCAGGTAGTGACGTAAAGCCCGCGAATCCTTGGTGGCCACCCGTGCGCAATGAACGGCGGTGACAACGTGCTAAAACAAACCCAGATACCACGTAGAACGTAGAGTGACCAGTCATTTTTAATCTAAACGGACACAATTTTTTATTGGTGTTAGGAAAGGTTCCACCAAGCTGCTGGGGTTACGTAGGAATGACAACTCCCTCCCGTGACCCTAGCAACAAGTGGTGGGGCGAAACACCCGTGTGGTTTTAGTGGGTCACCCAAACTACTTGGAGTTCGACACGCTCCGTCGCCTTCCCCGAGCGGTGGAAGCCTTTGATGATATCTATACGCAAAGATAAAGGACAAAAAGGTTTTTAGAGTAAACATTGAATCCCCTCCTCCTAGCTAAGCCATGGTTGGCACTCACAGTTCACAGTGGAATGCGACCATGGCTTTATGTGGACACCATTGTACTTATGTGTTGATTTGAATTGAGTAACTATCTCGTAACTGTACTCGAATTCAATAACTGCCTCATTAATCTAGTGGTCCCAAGTGCGACTGCTACGCTAGAAAATAGCGTTGTTCTATGATATCTTGTAGCAACTCGGAGTTTGGAATTTGTGCCCGGTTAATGGCAATAGGCTAGCTTTTTAGTACACCTCTGCACTAGTATTCTTTTATCTGTGCCTCTGCTTAACCCTTCGACGAATACAGGCGTGATGGTATGTTATGTACCTTATGTTAAATTTCTCGTGGAGTATAAAGGTAGTGTATCTATTTCTCCATAACTTATAATACAGTAGGAACTGCTCCATTGAATAAGATGCTTTTCTTTATTTTTATGGGATAGGGGGGACAAACGATCAGACGGTTCACCTGGTAGTAAGCGATTACCGCCGCCCATCATCAGGGACACCTGCAACACCAGAAGAGTCGCAAGTGTGTTGCCCGCTTTTTAAAAGGGTTTGGGCCTCCGAAATCCTCACGCACTCGGCGAAACACAACGTAAGTGTTGTTTCATGCCGGTTTTTCTGTGAGGCCATGGTATCTCTCCGGTCGAGCCCAAGCATTGCATTCCCATGTAAAATAATTATATATATTATTTATAATATTTTTTTAAAGCTGTGTGCTTAACAATACTTTCCGCGAATTACAACAATCATGGCGGTGCTCGCGATACAAAAGTAAAATGGAATAATATTGCAAACAAGGGCACATGCGTCATTAATGTGTTTGACATCACGTATGCTTACAGCGAAGTTTTATTATTAGGGGAAGGGGCTTTAATTTCGTACAGAGCCCACGCAAGCGTAGGCTTATGTTAAAATGTAGCGTTCTTATCGTGAATTTAATCGTACTGGTTTTTATTTATAACAAGCTAGCTAGGTAGCCTACGTGCTTTTCCAAGCTTCACTATAACTGTGTTATAAATTCCAACAAAATTTGTTCAGTGGTTAGGCGTGAAACGAAAACTGAACACAGACTTACTTTCTCATTCATAATAAACTAGCAACCCGCCCCGGTTTTATCTACTTTGCCCGTTCCCTAAGAGTAAAACTTTAGCTTAAACCCTTTTTCATAAATCACTCAATCTATTACTGAAAACCTTATGAAATTCCGTTCAGTAGTTTTTGAGTTTACTGCGAACAGACAGAACCGGCGGGGGACTTTATTTTATATAATGTAAGGATTAGCAGGTATATATAAATGCCTCATTAGCCTAAAAGTCCTCAGCGCGACTGGTACGCTAGAGGACCTGGGTTTTACGCAGGTCGAGCAAAGTGTGATTGAGTTTTTCTATGAAATTTGGAAAATGGTAATAGAGAGAGAGTAAACCCTATCTCAATGGCACTGAGAACTGTATTTCAACGATATATCACAACTTCTTAAGCTATCTGTCACTGGAGTCTCGTGATTTCGACACTGAACAACACTTATTACCAATACCAAATGTTCCTTCTTGCCATTAGGTCAGCAACCTCAATTGACACTGGTTAAAATAAAATTCGAATCGAGTGAATATATTTATGTAACTGGATGTAAAACAATCGATTGTCGAGTCACGAGATATGAAACGTGAGGGCGAATAAGTCCTTTGTACACAACCCGGTGTGGATAGACACAGGGAGGTTTTTGTGTATGATATTTGCAACGATACCTAAATTACATTTGCATTTAAAAGTAAGTTTACGTAAGCGATGATAACATTTTTATTTTATAATAATTAAAATAACTTAAAAACCCGACACAATAAAAACACTTAAAAAAAACTAAAAAGACAAAAACAAGTCTAGTAGTCCAGACCTATGTAAAGTAATATTGAATAACTACACCATTTAATTGTTTTCATGATCTATAAATACCCATTCAAAATCGTGACCGTCTCTAAAATTCCCAGTAATGGGTCCCGACTGCAAGATTGACTTTATTCTACGTTATAATTTATTATTTTATGTATTTATAGACAACGAAAACATTAAATGGTGTAGTTATTCAATATTACTTTACATAGGTCTGGACTACTAGACTTGTTTTTGTCTTTTTAGTTTTTTTTAAAGTGTTTTTATGCAGTCGGGTTTTTTAAGTTATTTTATTTACGTAACTTGTTTCCGGATTTTTAGTGCAAAACTACGAAAAATCTGCAGACGCTTAATTTAAAACTAATTAAACTAATAAAGAAAATTTGAGAATACATGATACGGAATGCTCAAAACATATTTTTCAGCCCACGCATTATAGCGCATAAAATCCGCCATTTTGTTTTTTTTTTAATTTCATGTTGGTACCCAGTGACACTCGTGCCATCAAGACAAATCTAATGAGGTATCATTTATCTAAATCGGATGCACCGTTGAATAGTTACGCGCGGACATAGGACCGTTCCTATGTCCGCGCGTAACTATTCAACGGTGCATCGAACGGTGCAACTGGCGTCACCTTTAAGACATAAGTTCAGAATGTGTGTCAGACGCTATAACCACTAACCCACCGCGAGTCCTGCCTGCCATGTCGAAATTTGCCTTCACATTCTGAACTTATGTCTTAAAGGTGACGCCAGTAACATCTATTGAAAAGCAAGTATCTTAGTTCTATGCTGTACAATGCTACCATACCTACCTATCAACTATCTTTTTGAAAAAAATAGCACAAGAAGAAATTTGTTTTTTTTTAAATACAGTTAAGAGACTCCTGTTTAATTTATTTTTGTCTTGTTACATAGATATTCTTACTTACAACAAATACAAGTTGGAGCTTGTAAGTTTTGGACTGGTTCTCTCTGCTTCGAACGCTAACGTTTTTGAAACTCCTCTTCTTCTCCGGTGTGGCGTGAGGTCTTCCCCTGCTGGAAGGCGACCTACACTACGTGTGCCGAGTCTAAATTGTAGTACAAGTTCTTTTATAGCAGCACAATAGTACAAATTAGCTTCATCTCTCGGCCGCTTCATAACGCAGCTCAAGTGCACTCAAGGGCATTAAGGACAGTGTGGAGACGACCGGTGCAGTTATGACGTCTGCTGTAAACCTTTGTGTTTCAGTTCTGAAGTGCTTTTTTTATTATATTTCTTATTTAGACTTATTGTGTTGGATAAATCTCGCCAACTATATCTAAAAACATAAAAAAACATACCATCACGCCTGTATTCCCCGAAGGGTTAGGCAGAGGCGTACTAATGTACACCCACAGTTCGCCGGTATGTATAGGTCCCATATAATAGGGGGCGAGCCTATTGCCATTAACCGGGCACAAATTCCTAACTCCGAGCTGCTACTGGGAATTTCATAGAAAAACCCAATAACACTTTGCTCGACCTGGGAATCGAACCCAGGACCTCTAGCGTAGCAGTCGCGATCAGGACCACTTGGCTAATGAGGCAGTTATATCTTTGCCATTTTTAAATTGCCAACTATATCTACAGACAGAAAAATAATCCTAGTGTGAGCACTAGAATTCTGTATCATGGGTGCTTTTAGAAACACAAATTCTCAAATACATTAACGCCAAGACCCACAACAACTATACGATTATTTACTCTGTGTGGGGATTGAACGTGTCAACAGGAATGTGTTATTTATTATCTGTACCCAAATTTAGTTTTTTTTTTGCAAATATGTGTAATGGACACGCGAAACTTTCGATAATGAATATATAGAACATATTTTATGTTTACTCTAGGAAAGAAAATAGGCTTTAATATCCGTACGTCACTATGTGGCCAATGAAAATCAGGGATTTGTTATGGACTCGTATTGCACAGCATCATGCTAAGTGGTACCCATTTTTGTCACAGACACGACAAGCAACAGCTTGGTCAAAATTTGCAAAATTTGATCCTTTGATAGGTTTAACTTAACAAAATTAAAACAATTTTGTCATAGAGACCTATCAAAGGATTCTTTATGTAATTGTCATAAGTATAATTAAAAACGTGATATAATCCCCAATTATAATTGAAAGACAAAATAGGATAAATTCTCTCGAGTTGAATTTATTTTAAACTGTTTATAATCCAAGGAATAGCTCCAAAATGAAACACTTCAAGCCTTAGGAGCTTTGTTTGACGCAAATGGTTGAAACAGTTTGTTGACGCAATTGTTTATCTGTATGATTAATTATAATTGCTTACTGTTCCAATTTAAGCCTACAATACTTAATCAAATTCATCGAGAAAACAAGGGTTTTGTTTAAACGCTTAGTCATCGTGAAAGAAGTAGGTAATCCGTACTTATTGTATAGTACCATACATAAAGTACTATTTGTAACATCCATTAGTACTCGTTTGTGTCTGTCAAGTGTCAAGCTTGAATAAATTCAAACAATATTTGTAGGTAAGCTAAACGAAAGCTCGTGAGGCCGGTCATGGTTTTAGAGAAAAACTTGGCAGTAGTCTATAAACTGTTTCAACAGACTTGTTCTGTATTCATATCGAAAAATTCATACCATTTTTTAAAACTCACACACGTTTTTTTATGTTTGTTCTACCTTCGTTACTGGAGAAATAAGTAGCTTTTTCCGGGTTGTTTATGCACAGTATAAATGGATTTTCTGATCCCAATATTTAATTTAAGCTTACTATCATTTTTTCCGTGTGCTACAAATGGTGTTTACGTCATCTGACGCATTCGAACGAAATCACACGAGGGAGTTTTTTGCATACATTGAAGATCTAAACCCGTACTGTTCGTACTAGGGTGTATATACGTGTATATTTAGAGTAACATGGTTTAGAATATTTGAAGGGCGCTAAATGATTTGGCTATTCCCTATGTATGCATATTTCCAGTTCAAAATACTGATATTTGACAGTCAGATGTAAAACAAGTGTTTTCTGATCTGTCCTTTTGGTGTATGTACTGTATACACCAAAAGGACAGATCAGAAAACACCAGAGAATACTCGTATCTATAGCTCCGTAACCCAATTTTTGAGCAAGACCGACATTCAAAGTAGACCTTATGGGCTTCTGACTACAACTAACGATTGTCTTGTATGTTCGCATGACAACCGGTACCGAAGGCTTTACGTGTTCTCTTAAGCCGCAAAATATAGCGAGAACCATGTCGTATGTCAAGTGAACTGCGTTTTTTTGAAGTCCTAAGTAATTTGAAAAATACAAACAAATCCCAAATGACATTCTTTACAATCAAATACATTTAAATATGGGCGATAAATGTGAAATATCGAACGAATTAGTAATATACTGCTCGTTTTCCATAAGAAACAAATCACTCCGTCTAAAAGTCCATCCATAGTTGTTTGCTAGAAAATGCTTTTAGCGATAAGACCAACAATAAATTGTACTTGTCATTAATCTATTTGATGTACAATAAAGAACAATTCTACCAATTTGGTCACGATTTCACCATTCATCAGATCGTTTCTTCATAAACACTTACCTCCACGTTTAAAAACAACTTTGACTATGAAAGTAGTGCTTACTGTTGCACATTCGTCTAATGGACGTCATTGGGATTTGTAAAGACCCTGCAAATAGAGGTGCACTCAGTCAAGAATGTTTGCTATTTGTAGGTCGTGGCCATTCCCGGCACAACTATGTACTTGTGACTTGACGAACGCTGAAATTGAGATACTTAGGTGGTGGGATCTTATAAACTTGTGTGATTATCACTTATACTTATTAGCTTGACGGTGTCCATAATTATCTCTCTCAAGTAGACTCAGTATATCTTTTTACGATAAGGCTTATTTTTCATGTATAAACAACATAATTTTCAGAATAAGTAGGTAACTAAATCGATTCCAATAATTTATACACCATGTTATATTTTGCGCTCGCGCACTTGTGATTTTTAGTCGGGCGATAGTTTGATCGTTCTGGGATTCACTATGGAGTTATATGACAATATGCGCATTTGACGATTAGAATTCGACATGAAATTATACACGACTACTACAGCGACTAAACTATCGGTAGACTAAAAATCACAAGTGCGCGTTAGCCTTAAGTATCTATCCGAATCTGAAAGAGCCCCAATAGTGTTGTCAAAATGGTACTTTACGTACCATAACTCTCACAAAAGACGTCTGCACGTGATAATATTAACATACACCCGTTTCTTTGTTAGGTCATTCCACTCGGTATTGAAATAGGCAGGCGATTTATTTATGATTTCTATAAGAATTCTTTACACAATGATATCGTTTGAGAGCCGAATTTATTAGATTTGGAACCAACATTATATTTTTTAATCGTTAATTTAGGTTATGCTAAAATATCACCACTCTTGGTTCATTTAGTGTCTCACTGTCGCGCATGAGTCTTCTATTAGAATGGGTTAAACAACTCTCTGCCACTCATGTGGATTAGCAGGTGGGGGAATATAATATTCCCACCTCTATCGAGACTGTAATTGCGGTCTGCTACTGTTGGTGTAACGGAGGAATGGAATCTCTCCTCCTTCTAACTCTAACTCCAGTATAAAACAGTGTTGAGGAGAAACACCCGTGTGGTTTGAGTCAGTAGGTCTTCTCTCACTAATTCTGGGTCAAGTCAGACACGGCCCGTCACCAATCCGGGGCGCCGAAAGTCCATGAGGATTTCCACTCGCACAAAAACTTTTGGAATGTTTGTCACTATCACTGCTGGATTTGCGGAGGAATGACAACTCACTCCTCTGTGAGTGAGTAAAAGTGGTGAGGCGGAACATCCGTGTGGTTTTAGTCGGTAGGTCATCCACTCTGGGTGGAGTACTATGGCCGGTCGTCTCCTAAGGGCGCCTAATTGATGAGGACTATGACTATCCGCACGCAAAAAAAAAGTTGGATAGGCTTCGAGGGCACGAAACTGCGCAACAGTAGTGTAAAATGTGCCGTTTACTGTGACAATAGATACGTTAGACCGATCAATCATCAAAAAACAAGAACAAAACTAAACTCGAGAGTTAATATAATTTGTAAATATGTGCTTGTTTTTAAGGTAGTTAAAGCTTACTGCTGAACTCAGCTGCTGCAGCCAAGCTCCAACACATAAAATTACCTCAAACTGTCAAATTTCTACAATAGATAAAAAACTCTGTTGTCCAAACAACAGAGTTTTTTATTATCCATTAGAGAAATTTGTCAGTTTTTGATTTTGAATTTGATCTCCAAAGATCAAATTAAAAACAATTCAAAAAATTTGTAAATTTTGGGTGCCTTGATGTTCTGCGATTGTACTATCGCACTGCCAAATATTTTTCTATTCACTATTCAGATTTTAATGTACCTAATGTTATCCAGTTAAATTATTGGAAAAGAGAGCTAATTAAGGTTGCAACCTTACAACGTGCTAATAATGAGTACTACTAGTGTCTGGCATCTATTTACCATCAGATGGCCCTTAATATATTATGCTTGTTTCTGATTAGAGTACAATAAAAAAAATGCTACTGTAACAAACAATATATACCTTAAAAGCAATTCTATTTCAATGTCTAATGTTCTCATACCCAATTGTCATAAGTTTGTAATATTTTAATTTACCGTGTGTTCTAATCGTATGGTATATTGTCGATATGATTTTTCCAAACGAATTGATATTAAACTCAAATTGGAAGTGACATTGTGATAGATATTTCACTGGCTCTCTTCACTATTTCCGACGTTTGGAGTGATAGACGTCGAAATGGACAGGAATAAATAACTAAACGAGACCAATTAGCTATTAAATATTAAAACAATTTTCCTTTACCTAATTGATTGTAATGGGTTTCCGTCATTTTCTGTTACTGATGAATTGATTATGTCGAATTTTATGGTAGAGAATTGTATTTTGTTCACTAAGAATTCCAAAGTAAACCCCTTTAACACAGCTTGATCCAAAAATTAAAAGCAGTTTATCTATTTTATTAAAACCTAGGTCTCAAGAGGGACCTAAGAGGCAGTTATGACAGAAGTGCTGGGTTTGACTTTCAGTTTGAGCAAAGGTAATTGGGTTTTTCTAATAAATTATCGGTAGCAGCTCGTAGTTTGGGAAATGTGGTTAATGGCAATTGGCTTACCTCCATTACATGGGACCTTAATATACCAACAGTGCAAATTAGTATGCCTCTGCCTAAATCTTCGGGGAATACATGCGTCATGGTATGTATATTCTGAGACATTTTTTTTTTTGAGACATTTTTCACACAGCACCATCTAGTCCCAAACTAAGCAGAGCTTGTACTATGGGTACTAGACAATGGATATAATACTTATATACTTTTTTTTTTGTAAATAAATACTTATAATACATACGAAACACACCCAGACGAACACAAACACTATATTCATCACATAATTTTTTGTGTCCTGTGGGAATCGAACCCACGACCTCATGATCAGCAGTCCGGTACTCGAACCGCTAAACCACAGAGGTCGTCATATATTATCTAAACACCAAAAAAAATCGGCAAAATGTTTCGAACGCCATCGCCGCCGGTCCCCACTTATCTTCGTATTAATTCGTACTTCGTCCCAAGGATTAGTGATGTACGCTGCAAAAAAATATAACGTGTTAAGTGAACCCTTATCAACGCTGCACGGGCCAAATTACGCCGCAGAAGTGGCGGTTTTATCGCATTAATCGTGTGTGTCGCGGCTTCAATGTTACCGCTTAATAAGGCCCATTTTACGGTAAGGATTACAGGCATCACGCCTAAGGTTTGAATGGCCCACCCGTGGCCTTGTTATGAGTCACTTGATTGGGTATAAACTTCATCCCCTAATTTAGACCGTGATCAAGGTTTAGGGTCCTTATTTATAATTTATTACATTAATAGTGTTGTTGTTTTAGGAGTTAATTTGATGCTGCTATTAAAATTATTATTTATAGTATCATTACAGTAAAAGCTGTTAGTTTATGTAGGGAATTAAGCTGAAATGTTTGCGGTAATTGTAGTAAAATGTACCTATGTCATCGCTGCCGATATGTCGGGAGTCATTATTAAATGACCTGAAGCATTTCTACAACGTAAATGCATCAGATTACCAGATAGTGAGACTGGATACAGATTGCTGAAGATTACGTGTGTTGGCGCACGCTTAGAGCTATCAAGATTTTGATTTTTTTACTGAAGACCCCTGATAAGAAACTCAAGAGAATAATCCAGATTTAGTAGTATCAACTACCTATGTGTGCCACAATGTAGGGCAGATCTGTAATAGTCTTTTAGGACACAGCAGCTATGAGTAGAACAGCTTTATCAGTCATTGTAAATATACTCTCTCTACTACAGATAATAGAATACTTCTCTACTATCAGTAATAGTTGAGCTATACTCAACTATATCATAGAGAGTTCATTTACATAGGTAGAATAATATAACAAAACGAACAAAATATAAAAATCTAAGAAAGTCTCAAGTTTCAGATAAAACTAAGAAAAACCTTTACTATCGGGTTTACTATTGATTATATCCGAATATTGTATTTATTCCTCAATAGAATTAATCGTATTGCACAGCCCTAAAGATTCATTTAGCACTCGGAATTTTCAATTAAAACATTATTGGGATTTCGTTTATTTAACGAGTTTCAATAGTTCTGACTGATTTGATTGATTTTAATGGTGCAGGCTTGAAGAGCAGTGATAGCTGGTGATAATATCATTGGACTACCAAATTAAAATTCTCGAGTTCGATTCTAAAGTTCTCGAATTTTTAAAATCATATGCGTATTAATACGTAGTTAATTATCACGTGCTTAAACAGTGAAGGAAAACATCGTGAGGAAACCTTCAAATCTGACGAGTAAGAGCCAGTTCGCCTTCAGTTGCTGTGACTCTGTAAGGATTCTTACATAAGGCTTGGCAATGAACCAACAATTGACCAACCAACAAATGAACAAACAAATAAGGAAAATAGGTATAGGTTATCATTAGTTTACTTTTCAAACAATTTCATTTATCCCTAATTGTATGTAGGTATTTATGTTAAATATTGTTTTAGAATTTTGTTTATAAATAGCAACTTTTAGCACTCCTGTCGCCTGTGACACAGGTTTATCCTAGTACAGGCATCAAATATTGTTATACCTTTATAATGTAGACATTATATTGTATTTTTATCAATGTTGTATTTTTGAAATAAATATATTATATATTATTATTAATTCCTTTGGTGTAGCAGGCGTCCATGGACAATGATCACCAGCAGGTAGATCTTCTGCTTTATTGGTTACAATAAAAATAAACGGAAAACCCCTTAAGAAGCAAAACGTTTACTTAATGGAATAAAATACCTTAAGAATGCGCTCTTCCCCTATTTTTTCCCGAGTAGTCGTTATCATAAAGGCATTTTATGTATAAGAATGGGCAAATTTACGTCAGACTGTCACATTTGCCTACAAATAGCTCATTGCCTACCCTCTTAGAATACAAGTGATGATAATTACTGACTGGATTTGCTGTTTATTTTTTCATGTTATTCACTTGTTTTGTCGGCTGCAGTGGACTTTATTAAGCATTGTTTACACGAGGTGAATTGAAATGAACCCTCTACGGATCAATAATTATTATACACTAGCTTTTGCCTGCGGATTTGCTCACCTGAAGCTATATTAGGATTAGAAATGGATTCAAAAATAATTCTTCAGATGAGCGAAGCCGCGATCAAAAGCTAGTGATAATAATATATTATTATCGTTCCATCCATATAATACAGCAATACTCATAAAAAATACACGAACACATTTTGAATATCGAATTAATATAATGTACCTACTTTCAAAAATACGAAAGGTAGTATTCAATAAATTGGTGAAATATTTTATTTCATAACAGATAAAACCTTTTTGCAGAATTAATTATTGCAAATGCACTGGTGAAATTTTTAAGCTCAATGAATAATATTTTATAAGCAAGTGATTACGTAGAGAGCTTTTTATTTAAAAAATATATTAAGCCTGATTGGTCACTTAGTTCACCAAATTCATTATTTTCTTTTGTTTTTTTTCGAACCTTTTAGGCCTTTAACACATTTGAAGCGTAGGGCATTACACATCGCGACATTAACTACAAGAATTACTCCTTAGCTTAAAAAAATACAATTTAGTGGGCTGTCACCGAGGTTTTCCCAAAAGACTACAGCAGATTCTTTCAACTTCTTTAAACAATAAGTTAGAAGGTTTTTACAGAGTCAACAACGCGCGAGCGATACCTCTGATGTTGCAAACGTCCATAGGCTACGGTAACTTCTTACCATCAGGTGGACCGTAAGATTTTTTATACCCTGAGGTGGCTCATGGTATAAAAAAATCCGCAACTTCAGGCTACGAGATTTTTGTTGGCAAAGGCGGCTTCAAGGCAACATGTCAAACAAAATAAAAAATATATATAAATAAATATATTTTGTCGTAGGTTTCCAGTCAAAATCAACCACTCACAAGTTTTCCACTGACTTTAAATAAACTTTTAAATACTGATTATGATAATAATTTAGAAAAGAGGAATATGTGCATAGGTTATTCCCAAAAAACCGCGAAACCTATATGTATATTATAAACTAAATTTATGCTTACTTCTTCACACAAAGCGGCTGTGTATAACTGTCAGTTATGTTGCTTCAAGTAATGATTAAATTCTACTCGTGTATAATGTAGGTAGATTTACCTCAGTAATTTAAAACACGTCTCTGCCTCTGGAGCGCAAACACCAGTGGTTGAGCATTATGCTATAATTATTTTAGTGAAGGAAAAATTCGACTCGCAGGCATGATTCGAACCAGACCTCTAAGCTAACGCGAGTCCTACATGCCATGTTGAAATTTGCCTTCACATTCTGAACTTACGTCTTAAAAGTGACGTCAGTAGCATCTATTGAACGGCAAGTTACTTTGCCTCTCATCCGACATAACTTACCTTACGGTTAGTTCTATGTCGTACGATGGTACCATGGCCGTATTTGTCTCCTTAGTGGTATAAAAAAAATACTAAACCTTGTTGTAAAACTACTTACAGACGATAAGACGCTTTGTTATTTTGTCTGTACTGTAGAAGCAATTAGGTACTCTTTGTGAGCCAACGAGCTCATCTATGCATTTATTGCGCTAACATTATGATGCTTATTTTTACATTATTCATCTAAACATTGCCATACAATATCGTTATTCGCCTGCATCTTAACTTAACAATTTTGCCCTACGTACGAATTAACTCGTAACTAACTATTATGAATTCCAGAACGATTTCAACATAAATTTTCCTTACACTACTTGAAAGCATTGCGAAGATTTCGTGTCGTACGAAATATGTCGTGTACGACATTGTGTGTACTTATGAGATAAGTAGCTGCCAACTACACAACTCTTGACTTGTGATGTGAAATCTTATGTCAAGATGCCGCTGTTATACTTTCTGGTGATGTTTAGACAATGTTGCCACTTACATAAAACATTTCATCAATATATTTTTCATCTTTTTGTATATTTTTTTTTTAATTATAAGCTCTAGATCAATATTTTACCTATTTACCTTGCAAGTTATGGCCGCGCAATTTCACTTTAAAACTTAACTTTCTTTCACCCGCCATTTCCATGCTTTCACATCTTAACACATTAGCTTGAACCTTGCAGTATCATCTTACACTGCAGAGATCGGTACAAGGAGGCGGAATTCCAGTTGGCTGCTTCAATTAAAAATAAACACTCATTTGAATTTGAATAATGATTCGAATATTAGAACAACTGTTACAAAAGTGTGCTAAGTAAAATTAGAAAGTGTTTGTGTTCTATATTTGAAAATGATTAGTAGATAAGTGATTTATTCATTACTAGCTTTTGACCGCGGCTTCGCTTACCTGAAGCTATATTAGGATTAGAAATCGATTCCAAAAATAATTTAATCAAAAATCAGCAGTGATGATCTCTTCTTTGTGAGTGCCTATAGAAAACAGAGAGGTCAAGCTGTATCTCAGGATCCATTTCATTAATTGAGATAAAAAGTTCACCAGTTTTTAAGTTGGAGCTTATATTTTCTAACAGTGATAACAAAATTATTCAGTAGTTTTCTATCCCATCGTGTCAATTCACTGGTGCACAAAAAGAATCGTTTAAATAAATTTCGACTCTAAACAGTAAGTCCCACAGTCAAATTTACGCAACACAATTAAGTCATTTGTAACAATAATTCCATAAAATAAATGTTAAGAGGCTCGGGAATAAAAAATTATTGTTAACTTTTTACTTTGGGAAAAAAAAATTCTTGGAGGAAGAATTACAACCTTTGGAGTTTTCTATAACACATAACTTTGTTGATTGGTCCCTCGCAATTTGACTTGCCCGACGGTCATTTTTTATAGGGAACTGGAGAATATTATAGTAAAATTTAGGGTGAATTCATACACTTTTCTGTAATGAGAGATATAATTTCCTAAGAAAAATGTTGCCCTTTGCATTTGCTTTGGATTTCCGTCCACATCCGCATATTTTCATCACCGACAAGAGTTGAGCTCCTAAATTAAAGAAGAAGAGATCAAATTGAACATTAACACCATCCGATATCCATGAATATCCGATAAAACGTATGAATAATATCGTTCGTCCCATAACTCTCTCAAAAAGTTTGTTTCGAATTGCTAATTACTTTAAGTAAACATTGTAGAAAAATGTTAGCTTACGACATGCCAAAGAAAACACCCTATTAATTTTATTCGGTAGCTACCTTACCTCTTAGTTGAGGAAACAAAAATGTTGAATCAACGGACTCCGAATACTTTGTGGAGCCCTTGATACTAAAAACTAAGTTAAGTTAGTTAGTCACCTACATTCACAATGAAAATAAAAGGCAGTTATGGCAACCTTTTTTTTTGTGCCTGTGGAAATCCTCATGGATATCCGCCAGCCGGGGATGGCGGCGGGGTGTGTCGGACTCCACCCAGAGTGGGTGACCTACCGACTAAAACCACACGGGTGTTTCGCCTCACCACTTTTTCCTGGGGTTACGGGAGCGAGGTGTCATTCCTCCGCGACCCCAGCAGAGTTATGGCAACCTGCTATAACCTTTAGTTTAGACTGCCCTGCTATGTCTATTCCGTCAACACGCCATATTCATATGATAGGTACCTTAATGTTTGAGTTGGTTTCGGCGCTTCTTCTGATATTATAACAGATCATCAGCTGATATATGCATTAATTTAAAAAATGAAAACTTAAGTGTTTTGTAAATATTTAAATAATGATGTATTTCTCATAAAACTAAATACCTATCTATTCATCATTCATAGGTATAGAAAGTCTTTCAAATTCTAGACTGGGTTCGACAGTAATAATTGTACTTGTACCGCATTTAACTATTCAAATCCAAAATTCCAAACCCCGCCAACTAAAACAACTGCTTCGAATCCATTTGATGATTGATTAACAACAAAATTTCGTTTTGTTTGCAAAAAAGTTTCTACTACAGTAATGCTGAATATGGCAAAGAGCCAAGATTTTCCGTGTCGGGAATTTCTGTAGCAACACTTAAGTTTGCATTAAATTATCATATCACACACCATAATAACCGAGGTTGCTTAAAATTCCTGGTGGAATTCGTACTTCAGTCAAGTTTTCTAAATCACAACCTGTAAAGCAGACAGATATATATATTTTTTTAAATTTTATCACAAACTAAACGTACCTACGTAGACATACACAAGTAGGTAGGTACCTACTTCTTCAAATATATTGCCAGATAAAAGAGTCTGTCGTTAGAAAGGTTTCATTTCAAGATATTACATTGAAAGATTAATAAAGTCTTGCTAATAAAAGCGTGTATACCAGTCTTTACATTTTCAAAATAAGAACGTAGGCTGCGATGGACGGCGTAGGCGAACGTGCGCTACGCTCAGTCTGTACACAGCCACCGTCCGATGCGAACCACCGTACCGGTATTAGCCGTAAACTACACGATAAACACCAAAACTTGGCTGTAAGAATATTATACAGCCACACTCAAGAATTTAAAAAAATATACAATCTTTTACTGGCACTATTTACCTCGTTCCAGATTTAAATAAGTTTGACAGTTTAAAAAGTGAGATTATTTTTGTTTGGTTTATTGTAATTGCGTGGCTTAATTTGTGATTTTTTAAAATAAAATATCGACTCAGTTTTGTTGACACAGAAAGCTGAACTTTTATGCTTGGTTTGTGGCAGTTTACGAGTGTTATAGTGGTCCAAGAAAACCAGTAACCTCGTACAAAGGTACGTGAATATTTGATTTTACTTATTGCATATGCAAGCAAGGCTTTATAATGTTATTTATATCGTCTCTTAATTGTTTAAGCACGGAAAGTATAATTTCAATATTGTCAAAATAAAGAATAAAATATAATAGATACTAAAATAAAATATTGTGATTGGAATACCTTTAACACTTGTGTATCATAAAGGCATCAGATCGTAAAAATATTAAAATAAAGTGGTTAGTATCTATTTAGGTACATTTTAATGTACCTACGGCTTAATAATTTTACATTAAGGCGACATGTACATAAAGTATAAAATAAATAAATAAATATTACTTATAAAATTTCACGAAAATTTCGGAAGCCATTTCATGTTTTATCAATAAATATTTTAGGAGAGAAAAATTGATTCGTTCAGTCTTATCAATCACCTTTTTCCTGGTCAATTCCAATTGGCCACCCCTGTTATTGCGTAAGAAAAATCTGACAGTTAAATATGACTATTGTGTAATAATAACTTTAGTCGACGTATAGGTATCCATAGTACCCATTCCTGTCCTATTACCTACTGGGCACGGGGGGGGGGCCGATTTCAGTAGTTCTGAGAGGAGTCTCAGAAAGAGAGGGATTAGGCTAATAATAATAATAAAACATATCAGAGGTATGTCAGAATCGTAACAAGTGGAAGTCTGTGGTCTCTACCTACCCCTACGGGAAAGAGGCGTGACTTTATGTATGTATGTATAAAACATATCCTCATATCCATAGTACTAATTACTGTTCGACTACTGGGCACGGGTGGAGACCCATGTATTATTCCACACTTTAATCTACCTCTGCGCTAAATTTTATCCAGATCCGTTCAGCCGTTCTGGAGAGAGTAGGTACATTGCGACATTTTTCGCGATTCTATATTAAATTATTGCATCACCGCGTGGGGAGGAGCTGCCAAAACTGATATTATTCAGGTAGAACGAGCACAAAGAGCAGTTATAAAAGTCACCTTAAAAAAACCCTTCAGATTTCCAACACGGCAACAATACGCAGAGTTTGAGACACTAACAGTCCGACAACTGTACATTTTCCGCACAGTCATGAGAAAACACGTAACCCTCCCATATACCACAAATAAAAGCCCAACAGCCAGAAGAAGACCCAACCCGCCATGCCCCAAAACACACACAAATACCACATTTGCTAGGCGACATTTCACTTACTTAAGTGCACGCATCTACAACAAAATGCACGAAATGCTAGATATCCACTCCCAAAACACTTTCAACTGTAAAAAAATACTTAAAACTTTTCTACTTACCCTAGATTATGACGAGACAGAAGCACTGGTTAACCCCTCATCCTCATAAATCCCTAATATTAATCACCATACAAACTACACACACGCCCAAACATCATCACACACACACACCATCCGTCACACACTCACACACCATATCACACTCTCCCTACACTCACACACACTTTCTCTCACACATACACACTACTCACGCACGCGCGCTCACACGTACATAAATTATTATATAATGTTACACGTTTGATTCATTCAATTCTTGTTAATTGTAATAACAGACGAATGGATGTCTCCTATAATACAGGACTTTCCTAGCATAGGGGACATTATTCATAATATAAAATGTAAAAAAGAACTCATAAACTTAACTTAACTGTAACATGTCATGAATTTTCTGTTTCTTTCTTTCTTTGGGCAATAAATTATATTATTATTATTATTATTTTTTTAATCATAATTATACATAGTAGGTAATACATATTCACAAACTTTTCATCGCCAAACTGCTAAGCAGTTTGTAGGCGTTCTGCTCTTTTACAATTTTAAACTTACACTACCTAATACACACACATGAATAGCGGATTTGAAAAAGGACCGACCTATGTACTTTAAACAAAAAAGTTACTATATAAAAATAGGTTTTATTTGTTATTTATTTACATACCTACCATTATTGTTATCGGCAGTTGAGATAGGAAAATGTGGGTCACTGATTTCCCGTTGTAAAATGTTTTATTGATACGAATAGTTTTTTCTATGAGGCTGCTGGTGACAGTAATACTACTCTGTATTATGTCTTTATATATGATTTTATGCCAATAGACTCGACCATTTTTCGAAGAATGTTAAACAATCCGGCGAAGTGTGGTATCTAGCAGGTATATCTCTACCTACCTCTACGTGTACACCCGTGATTATAGGTTTAAATAATGAAACGATAATGAACTCGATTCCTTTTATTCCAGGTGGCATGATTAACCAAGTTAGGCCGTGCAGTATCTATATTTAAAAGAAAATAATATTTGTTTACCAAAATTAAAGAAAAGAAAGTAATAATTAATAGCATACATAGAGGAACATAAATGTCAAATTCAATTAATTTTAGCCCTACAATAAATAAAATAATTTATATGCTTTACAGCTTTATTCATGTCTTTTTTATTATCCATTAAATTATCTTTTCCATTCTCCATAGAGTTCTTGAAGTTCCTTGGTGAAAATGTTATTAAAATTGGTATTAAATGGACCCGCAATCATTTCCATGGCTTCCGGTCCCCGGCTGTCATTAAAGATGTTTTTGACAGGTGTCAGAATGCTGTCAAAGTATTTTGTATCACAAAAAGCCCCAAAACATTTTGGTCTGACATTTATTAAACGGTATTCATAATCTTTGTTGACTACATTTTGATGTAACAATAGATGGATGAGAGCACGTTAGTACACCTCTGCCTAACATTTCGGGAAATACAGGCGTGATGGTTTCTTTAACAGTAATAGGCTAGTTTACTTATTGAATCATTGTATAACATCATGACACTGTTTACCATAAATAGAGTCGATGTATAAAAACAAAATTAAAATCGGAAGTCACAAGCATTTTAAATTTAACAGATATAATAAATACTACACAGACAGCGTAGGTACTTTAGCAATTTGTGACGGAAAAGCTTAGGAGCGCCATATAAAATACATTCTATATTAACTAGCAATCGTTTTACAGCAAAGGAACAAAGTATCCGCTCTCAATCCCCACCACATATTTTAAATGCATATATCTTTATTAGCCGATGTAAATATTTTTTTCATTATACATATAGGTACGTCATCAGAAAATTTCTTAAATTTATCTATTATTATTGAGCAATAAACACCTATCAATCAATTTCAATATTTAACAGAAAACTGAAAATGGAAAGCTTAGTCGAGCATATAATTTGCTGCATCAGTGATCTAGAAATTTAAGCATAACCAACTAATACTAATTGAATATTTCGTCTCGAAGGAAAAAGTTTTACATGAATAATTTGAATTTAATAAAAAATATAACATTTTGTTTAGCAAATTATATGAGAGAAAGCCACTCTCTTTTCTTTTCTCTCTGCGGGTTAGAGTTAGGACAAGTATTTTTCAAAGAGTTCCGATTATCCTGCCTGGGCCCTCAGCGTACATGAGCCATATAATATCATTGATACCATGTACCTGCGGTTAATAATAAAAAAACAAATGACACGTTAATAATATGTATATTCGTAACTCCTTCAAAACGGGGAAGTTCTCAACACGACTGTATATTTGTTTTTTATGTTACGCGATATCTTTGCAGATTGTGAACCGATTTTGTTTATATGTTTCTATGTCTGATAGCTATGTGGTAAGACCACTTGGGGTCTGACTGGCTGGCGACCACCCTTACGTCAGAGTCTGTCGTAAAGCACCTTGGTGTGTATTATGACTTTCACGCGAGAGAGCCTGTTCCCCCTCTCGGTTGCTTTGCCCCTGGTATTCTGCAGTCCTTATGGGCTTTTATGGCGAGCCAGCGCATCAGCAACTAGTCTGGTGTTGCAGGTGTCCATAGGCGGTGATAACTACTTACCATCAGTGGACTCATCTTCTCATTTTCCGACATAATCAATAAAAAAACGATAGCCAGATTTCGAAAAAAATTGCCAAGAACAGATTGTACCCCGAGTACATAATTTACCATTTGTCTCTTAAAATCCTTTATAAGTTGTAAAGAAAGCTGTAAAGCTGTTGCGGAGAAGTGCAACCTCGCTCCCGTAACTCCAGCAAAAAGTAGTGAGGCGAAAACATCCATGTGGTTTTACTCGGTAGGTCACCCACCCTGGATACAATCCGACACGCACCATCGCCTTCCCCAAGCGAGGGAAGTCCATGAGGATTTTCACACAATGAAACTGTAAGCAGTGCCGGATTTCCACATAACAAGGCCCTGGCCTAGGGGCCCAGCTAGCCTAGTGGCCTTAGTCCCAGTGGCGGGACTTACAAATATGCCCAAAAGCCTGGTTTGAAGGGGCCCCAAATACTATGCGCCTAGGGGCCCTGCACCGCTATACCTCCTCTCTCTTCTGTTAAGCTTTATTGTATGTTTACGCTACTTAAGTTGCATCCATTTTGCGTGTTCGTGTCATTCAGTTCACGGCGGTAAACAACATAGCATTAGAATGTCACCTTTAATTTCAAATTATCACTAAATCCCCTAATACTATGATCCGCGATACGTTATCTGTATAGGCTTTAACTTTATTTGGTGGCAACGGTATTCTACAAACACAGTTTTATGACTCTACGCTGGAAAATTTGACAAGATTTATGTGTTAAATTTTTAGAGGATTCTCTTAGAATAAGTCTTAATTTTTTACGTTCAATGGACTGAAATTATTCGTCAATGGCTCTTATTTTTTCCACCTCGTTAAATACTTTTAGAATTTATTCAATTATACCTGTATAAACTGATATAATAGATACGTTTCGCACCGGTGGTAAATTATAAAAACGTACTCTATAACACTAGCCACAGAGCTCATTTTTGACATTGACCGCTAGCCTGCTAGAGGCGTTTTATGTTAGTGAATAATCCCGCTTCCGAATATTGCAGGACTAGAGCGCGGATCGATGATACCTACCTATCTGCGAAATTTGGCTGTACTTACAATATTGTGATCAGATGGGCTATTGATTAGAGCTCTACCCGCTATACACTGTGCTTCCAATACGAATCCATGACGCGTTAATTATTGACTTTTATTTTTTTGTTATAGTTCCGAAAATGTATTCTTACTAGATTTGGCGTTAAAAGAAAACATCTAGAAACTAAGAAGACTACATAATATGGTATTCGTAGATGTGTAAAGTCTGCTAATTAGCAGTGGGATAGACTACGATCAGGAAATGTATACATAATGTACAATAGAGTATAACTCACTAATATGTTCGCTACCTATATTTATATGACCTAAAATTATACTGTGCAGCATTACACCTCTGCCTAATATTTCTAGCAATACAGGAGCTATAGTACACTTTTAGGATGAAGAAACTTGCATACTTATGGAATTGGTATGTATGTATAGATAGTAATTGTTTACGTATATATTATTATCCATCCACTTAATAAAACACCGACTGACTGACAACAGCTAAAACTAGTGGATCTAGAAGCATGAAATTTTGCACTGGAGTTCAATAGGTAATTCCCACAGAATTGGGAACTTTGTATTATACTAGCTTCTGCCCGTGACTTCGTCCGCGTAGCATGATGATATATAGCCTATAGCCTTCCTCATTAAATGGGCTATCTAACACTGACAGAATTTTTCTAATCAGACCTGTAGTTCCTGAGATTAGCGCGTTCAAGCAAACAAACAAACTGTTCAGCATTATATTTATTATTTATTTATTTAGATAATAAGGTACATGGTAATAATTAATATGAAGTACATGGTGTCCAACAAAACTATTCTTAACAAAACTTAGTTTGTCTGTTGGATCACTTTTGCTAATCATTACTAATACTAAAACTTACAATTATTATAAGTATTTATACATGTATGTTATGTATATATTAGTTATATAGACTTGATTATTTCGAATTATATTAAATAGTATTATATATTTGAATATAAGTATATGCTTAATAAGTATAAAATATGTAGTGGGTATATCTAGGTCCATAATAGCATAATATATAGTGTATATAGGTATATATGCGTAGGATATCATATTATAAGGTAAATACTAGTATAGAAAAATATATGTATCTAATAGTAACATAGTGGTAAGTTATTTAAGTCAACATTATAGTAGTGTACTAAATAGATATTTTTTTAGCCTTCGCTTAAATTTATTTTTATTTTTTTCATCCCGGATTTCGTCGGGTAAATAGTTAAGTAAATAAGGGATACGCTTATTTAATGATCGATCACCATACACATTATTAACTTTTGGTACCACATATTTACCAGACGACATCGTTCGGGTGTTGTATTTGTTGCATACTGTTATCAATCGTGAATTAAACTCCTGTTTGCTATGGTTATTGGATGCGAGGATGTATTTATGCTTAAGTCTAACTGGTAGGACTTTACAGATTTTAAATAGTTTATAATAATCGTTTTTATATTTATTTTTAGTTTTTTTATGTACTAATAGTTTTAAGAATCTAACTTGTATATTTTCTAATTTTTCCATGTAAGTTTTGAATGTAAGCCCATAGCAATCAAGAGCATAATCCATTACAGACTCCACCATACATGTGTACAATACTCTTAGAGTAACAGCAGGAACTCGATAACTTAGGTGGTAAAATTTACTTAAAATAATTCTTAGTTTATTGCACAAGAAATTTATATGTTCTGTCCACGAGAAATGCTCGTCAACTTTGACCCCAAGGTAGGTCACACAATTTACTCTCTGAATCGGTTTGCAGCTACAATTGACTCGGTTACCATGAATGCAATCAAAATTGTGAGTGTATATTGGTAAAGGGCTTTCCTTCAGTGGTAAGTAGGGTGAGTGTATAATTAAATATTGTGTTTTTTCCGTATTAAGAACAATTCCATTGTCATGAGACCATTTAACTACTGCGTCCACGTCTTGCTGAACTAGTCGGCACGTTTCTGCGATGTCTGTACCGGCCCGCAAGGCACAGAGGTCGTCCGCGAACATATGCGCCGAGCAATGTTGTAGCACGTTACATAGACTATTTACATGCATTAAAAAGCATACGGGACCACTTCCTGAGCCCTGCGGAACCCCACATCGGACCATTTTTTCATCACTCAACGTGTCGCCTATCTTGACCCGGTAAGAGCGAGAGGTGAGGTAGTCTCTGAACCATTCTTTCAGAGGCTTCTCCACACCACACTCTTCCAAAGCTGTTATTAGTGTGTCAGTTTCTAATGTGTCAAATGCTTTTTTAAAATCGAAAAATACTGCGACTACAAACTTCTTCTCGTTTAAATAGTTGTTAATTTCGTTAGTAAAATTTGATAGTAATGTTTGAGTACTCCTTTCTTTCTGGAATCCGTGTTGTGATTTATATTCTTTCAGTGTTAGATAGCCCATTTACTGAGGAAGGCTATAGGCTATATATCATCACGCTACGCGGACGACGTCGCGGGCAGAAGCTAGTCGCATTTATAAAGTCTTTCTACATAACTTATTGTCATAAAATAAGGTAGTAGATATATCTATTATGTTAATCACAATTCTAATTATATAATATTCATAGTTCCCTCGGGGGCTGGCTTAGCGACCGGCCTTCAGTAGCTTCTTCATTTGTATCTTATCTAATATATAATATATTATGTTAGTTTCCCACTTCAATTCCCTTCACGCAAGCATAATTTCGTAGACAATTTAATATCGGTCCTGATTTAATTAACGCTGTTCGGAACCTCATTATATAAATTAGTCGCGTCATCGGCAGCCAATGAGTGAGCAGTAAAACGACGTGATATAATGCCCTCATTGGCTATTCATTGTTCCCAAGCCCCTCCTCCTTGAAACGTGTAATAGAAAATAAAGACACATTCGCTAACTATCATTCGCATTGAACATTAAATTTTATTTATATCCACAAATTTCCTAAATACAAGCGGCTAAGTCGCAGGTAAATCTAAAACCCATATGTAGCTATATCACGCCGCTACATATCTGGACCTTCGAACCGAATTTGGAGCATCAAAACCAAATCGTCAAGAAAAGCGACCTTTGGACTGCGAAACGGCCGCACGACGACGACGTGGACAAGTGGGATTTCTAAGCTGCCAAAGGGGGATCATCACGGTCGAACATCGAAGATCATCGCAAACAAGCGCAAAGGCCCTCAAAGATCGTGCATATTCAAGAAGATTGAAGAGTACGGCCGAGGAAGTCCAAGAAGATAAGCCAGCCAACAACGGTGCGTTGATCAAGTTCCAATCGTCGGAGCCTGCCCTGTTCAAAAGTGTGATACCGTTCTGTGATCTGATTCCAGTTGGTGAGGTGAGAGTTGCCTACCGTGCGGAGCGACACAACAGCTGAGTGCCGCTGCTAGCATCATAGAATCATTTAGTTACGAATATAATTTACTTAAAACCGGTAAAAATGTTAAGCCAAAGGATAGACTAGCATGTTTAAATTTATTTTTAGACGACAAACAATTAATTCGAGTAGGTGGTAGATTACAGGCGTCATCTGACTTTGATTATAACAAGAAACATCCAATACTTTTATCAAGTAAACACCAATTTACGATGCTATTGTTTCGGCATGAACACAAGCAGTCACTACATTGCGGGCCGCAAGCGTTTTATACCGACTGCGCGAGGATTGGTGGCCGCTAGCAGGCAGGGACTTAGCGCGTAAGGTGTCTCATCAATGTGTAGCTTGTAAGCGCGTTAGGGGTAGAACTTTAAGCCCATTGATGGGTAACCTACCTAAGGAACGAATAACTGTTAGTTATCCCTTTTATCGCGTAGGAGTAGACTACGCTGGGCCAGTGTTCATACTAAACCGTAAGGGCAGAGGTGCAACATTGATAAAGAGCTATATATGTTTGTTTATTTGTTTTGTTACGCGCGCAATCCACTTGGAACTAGTTAGCGACCTGTCATCAGATGCATATTTACTAGCACTCAAGCGTTTTATTTCACGTCGCGGTAAGCCATCAGAAATATTTTCTGACAATGGTCGAAATTTTGTTGGTCTGTATAATGAATTTGCTCAGTTTTTATCAAAATGTTCTAATGACATAATTGAATACGCGATTAGTCAAAATATTAAATTTTCCTTTATTCCGCCGTACTCTCCGCATTTTGGTGGCTTATGGGAAGCTGGAATCAAATCGTGTAAGTATCACTTACGCCGTACGGTGGGCAATGTACACCTTACCTTCGAGGAGTTGACTACGGTACTATCGCAAATTGAGGCTGTATTAAACTCTCGGCCAATAATGCCATTATCATCGGATCCTCGAGACTATCTTCCCCTCAGCCCTGGCCACTTCTTAATCGGTCGTCCACTCACAGCACCGGTCTGCGATGAAGACATACGTGACACGCCTGTTCATCGTTTGACTCGCTACCAGAAAGTGGAACAGGTCAGACAGCAGTTCTGGTCCCGCTGGGCGAAAGAATACATCTCAGAACTGCAGACTAGGTCGAAATGGAAGGAGAATACGAGCGATCTTAAACCTAACACGCTTGTTCTTATAAAGGACATCAATCTTCCACCGCTAAAGTGGCAACTGGGCCGGATTTTAAAATCAATACCTGGCCTAGACGGTGTATCAAGAGTCGCAGATATCCAGACAACGTCAGGCGTTATAAGGCGCGCATATATAAAAATCTGCCCCCTTGTGGAAGAAGAAGATGTTGTAAGCTGATGCTTTCAAGGCCGCGGGCATATTCGGAACCTCATTATATAAATTAGTCGCGTCATCGGCAGCCAATGAGTGAGCAGTAAAACGACGTGATATAATGCCCTCATTGGCTATTCATTGTTCCCAAGCCCCTCCTCCTTGAAACGTGTAATAGAAAATAAAGACACATTCGCTAACTATCATTCGCATTGAACATTAAATTTTATTTATATCCACAAATTTCCTAAATACAAGCGGCTAAGTCGCAGGTAAATCTAAAACCCATATGTAGCTATATCACGCCGCTACAAACGCGATACGAAATTTTCGTGTCCATGGGGTCATAAATCTAGCGACGTGGTAGGGATTAAATCTGTAGTGTACTTAGTATATTGTACATGAGATAAACAAGGTTCTAAAAAGGTCGCTTTGCAAGAATTATTGTATGATTCACTTTAGAACGAATATATCTATACTTACATAACATAACATACCATCACGCCTGTATTCCCCGAAGGGTTAGGCAGAGGTGTACTAAGGTACACCCACAGTTCGCCGGTATGTTTAGGTCCCATGTAATAGAGGGCGATAACCGGGCACAAATTCCAAACTCCGAGCTGCTACTGGGAATTTCATAGAAAAACCCAATAACACTTTGCTCGACCTGGGAATCGAACCCAGGACCTCTAGCGTAGCAGTCGCGGTCAGGACCACTTGGCTAATGAGGCAGTTTATATATCCCCATGGGCACTATGTTGATCAAACGTGCCGTATAAGTAGTAATTTGTTGATCCAATTTCACTTGTTGATCCGGGTGGTATTTGTTGATCTAATGCCGCATCACCGTCAGTACATGGATCCGATTGGAGCCACAAGTGTAACCAATAGTAATAATAATAATTACGTGTTTTTTATACAAATCCACCTTTTTTGCGTTTGAGTACAAGTTGATCCGATTCAAATGAGCCAATCAGAGCCCACAAATTGTGACGAGCTCAGCAATTGGTTGCTGGCGCCCTTGGCCTTTCGCATACACAGGTATTATAATTATTATCTTATTCACACAAACATGAGGTTTAAAGACGGAAATAAATGGTGCATTTTTTCTGCGAACAGTGAACACAAAGTTCATACCAAGTATTTTTGGTGTCAGGAATGTAATTTCGCTGTTTATGAACATTACACATACGATAACTGCGATGTTTGTGCTTATGTGTAAATAAGCATTGGGATAATTATGTTGATTTTGTGATGTTAATTAGGTACCTAACATAACATACCATCACGCCTGTATTCCCCGAATGGTTAGGCAGAGGTGTACTAATGTACATTTCGCCGGTATGTTTAGGTGCCATGTAATAGGGGGCAAGGCCATTCAACGGGCACAAATCCAGACTCCGAGCTGCTACTGAGAATTTCATAGAAAAACCCAACAACACTGCTCGACCTGGGGATCGAACCCAAGACCTCTAGCGTAGCAATCGCGCCTAGGACCACTAGACTAATGAGGCAGTGTTCAATTCTAATATTTCTAATAATCCTAATACTTCACTAGACTAATAGGTACCTATGACGATGAATAGTTGAAATGTGAATAAAACCTACTCCTACTTGTTATTTGGTTTTATTAAATTTTGACTGCCTCGTTAGTCTACTGGTCCCAAGCGCAACTGCTACGCTAGAGATCCTGGGTTCGATTCCCAGGTCGAGCAAAGTGTTATTGGGTATTTCTATGAAATATCCAGTTACAGCTCGGAGTCTGGATTTGTGCCCGGTTAATGGCAATAGGATCACCCCCTATTACATGGGACCTAAACATACGGGCAAAATGTAGGTGTACATTAGTACAGCTCTGCCTAATCCTACGGGGAATACAGGCGTGATGATGTATGTTATGTAAATTTCCCTATATTACTACCACACAAATAGGTCAGTTAGTAAATTTCAAGACGTTTGAAGCAATTTAGAGGTTTCAGGGGGTCTAGACACATTGTCTAGACCCCCTGAAATCTCTATAAAAATAATACTAAAGAAAAATGGAGTTACGTAAAAACCAATGAGAATCCAGCTGACTGTGCAAGTCGTGGATTACGTATTAACCAATTAAAACACTATGATCTGTGGTGGCAAGGACCTTCCTGAATTAGGAGCTTCCATCATCATCCCATACCTCAAACCATATATGAAACCAGTTTAGAGATAAGACAGTTTAATGCAGTAGTAGAGCAACAACAACAAAAATCAACCATGACCATAGACAACATCGTTCAACACTTATTAATTAAATTAAATTCATTTGATAAAATAATACGCGTTTTTGCATGGATATTGAGACTACCTACTACAAAGGAAGGACGTCAACCCTATCTCACATTACAAGAACTGCGTCGCGCAAAACTGCTGATTATCAAAAGTGTACAACATATGGAGTTCGCGGATGACGTTAATTATTTACAAAAGAATGGAAATGTACATTTGAAAAGTAAACTTTTACCATTACATCCAATCATAGATCCGGAGGGTATATTGCGTGTAGGAGGAAGACTGAGGAACGCTCAAATAAGCTCTGAGATGAAACACCCTATTATCTTACCACACAACCATCGAATTACCACACTGATCATTAAATTTGCTCATGAGCTAACCTACCATGGTGGAGCGCGCCTTACTTTATCAAACATTCGCCAAAATTATTGGATAATCAGCGGATATACGGCTACAAAGAAATTCATACGTCAGTGTGTCACATGCAAGAAGCAAGAGCCCATTCAACAATACCAATTCATGGGTGATTTACCATCGTCCCGAGTGAATCCTGAAAGATCCTTGTGACATCAAAACTACCATAGGCTACATAGCACTTTTCGTGTGCATGGTAACTAAAGCTGTGCATATAGAATTTGTATCGGACTTATTCAGCTCAGCTTTCTTAGCCGCAATAAACAGGATGGATAATAAACACGACGCGGAGCACCACGTCACATCTATAGTGACAATGGCACAAACTTCATGGGGGTCAACAGAATGCTTCAGGAGGAGTACGAGCGCCTTCAGCAAATATATAGCGAAGGTTTCTACAAAGAAATAACAGAGATGCAGATTGAGTGGCAGAATGCACCTAAGAAGGTGCATTAAAATGCCAATTGGGAAAGAGCGGTGCGAAGTCTCAAACACCACCTCAAGCGTGTTATAGGTCATCAAAAATTTACATTTGAAGAATACTCCACATTACTAGCGAAACTAGAAGCCTGTCTGAATTCTCGACCACTCTGTGCGCTATCAGAAGATCCCGAAGACCTCGACTTCCTAACCCCAGCCCATTTTCTATCAGCAAGACCAGGATTGACAATAATTGAAACACCAGAAGATGCCAGAACGAGGTGGCATTTAATATCGAAATTATTTGAGGATTTATGGAAACGATGGAAAACGGAGTACTTAACGCAACTATCAATCAAAAGTAAGTGGATGAAATACCAGAAGAATGTGAAAGTAGGTGATTTAGTGATGATACATGATGATAATTTACGAGCAGGGAAGTGGCCAATGGGTCGCGTCATGGAAGTCCATCCCGGAAAAGACGAAATGGTCAGAGTAGTTACTCTAAAAACTAGAAACGGCTACATAAAGCGCCCTTAGCCAGCATTACGGTGATCGCATACGAACCCGGCGCGGTCTTATCAATGCTGTCGGCTCAATTGCAAATGAACTGTTCGGAGTATTAGATGAAAGTTTCGCCGAAAAGTACAGACAGGACATTGATCTTGTACACCGTAATATAAAACATCAAGGTCAGTTATGGAAAAACTTAACATCTATCGTCGAAGCAGAGCACAACATTCTTCAAAGGACTGAGGAGGTAATAGAAAATCAGCACAAAATTATAAATAAGCATTTAAATTACTTAGAAAAAGCTGACAATAAGATACAGAAGGAAATCAATGCAATGACCATACAACAGGACTTCATATCAGTATCGATAGCTACCATTAACATGATGCAAAACAAGAAACGGATCCAAGATACTTTGATCGATACAATATTAGAAATTTGCCAAGTTTAAATCAGTTTACATTTACTTACACCAGCACAGCTCAAACGAGAGCTACAAATTATTTATGGTCAAATGCCTCAAGATTTGGGTGTGCCCATCGAAAATATAGAAACAGACTTTCAGCACATTTAGAAGCTCTTAAAAATAAAGGCTCGAGTTACCGAGAAATATATTATTTTTGAAATTACTTTTCCGCTCATAGCGAGAGAAAGTTTTCAATTATACAAGATAATACCAGTTCCACATCAAATTAATTACAGCATGGTCAGCATAACACCAATATCGGAATATGTCGCAGTGAACCTAAAAAAGGACGCTTACTTTTTACCAACTATCCTTGAATTGGATACATGTTTGTATCATGGAAAGTCCTTCATGTGTGAGCTTTTCAAACCCATACTACTTAAATTTGGAAAATGATGAAATTTTTTGCGAAACTAAGTCAACAAACCACAGATGTAAAACAGAACAAACAGTGTGTAAAAACAAATGGGTAGAATTACACTCTACGTCACAGTACCTATATTTTTGCTGTGACACATATTCGATTAAAATCATATGTGACGATCAAGTTACTGTTCGCCAGCTGACTCGAGCAGGAGTCATTAGCATGACTCAGAAATGCTTTGTTAAAGTAAAGATTTTGCACTATATTCGCTACAACAACAATCCAACCAACTAAGTTTTTCACCAAATATACTTGTACCAGAGATAGATCAGATAAACCACATTGTGGAAATTACTATTCCGACGGAACCAGATGTTCCAAATGATCTGAGTATGAATAGATCTCTATCTATTCTAGGAGAATAGATCAAAACTCTGAAATCCACCAAAGCAGAGGTCGATGCCATCTCGACCCATGACATTCACCAATACACGATCCTCTACCTACTGCTGGGTGTTGTGATATGCGTGTCAGCAGTCTGGATCTGGAAGAGAGCGAGATGCTGCTAGCGTTCTGAGGCCAGCCGTGCGGAGCCTCACCACAGACAGGAGTCTGTGGCGTTTACTTCGAAGTTCACTAGAAACAGAGGGCAAAGTGAAGTGCAACCACGGGAGCAAAGTACTGAGAACCGCCATCAAGGCGAGAGTGTACGTACGTTACTTAAAATAGTTTAGTTTTGTCGGATCAAATTAAGCTCCAATTTTAATAATATAAAGTGGAGCCACTTAAACACTGTATTTCGACACAGATCAACATAGGACTTGAGATTTGGTAAACAAACCGGAGCCAATAAGTGTTTAAGCATCTCAGAATTTTGGCCGTTACGGAGTAGATTAAGTTCTAAATTAAAACGAAAAAAATGGCAAGTATATCACTTTCTCGATGAGTATGTTTGGCAACGTCGCCCTCAGCTTTGCGCCGTTGCCACTCCGGAAAAGAAATATGCAACCGGAATCGAGTAGTGAGGCGAAAAAGGTGGAGTCAGGAATGCACGGCAGTCGGGCTGGATCAACTTAGTGCCCAAGTTGGTGTTTATATATATATATACTATAATATAATATTAGGATTTCTTAAACAACATTATTTTAGTACTAGCTTCTGCCCGTGGCTTCGCTCACTTGAAGCTCAAAATCCAACAGTGATGATCTCTTCTTTGTATGGGTCTCTATACATTAGAGAGGTAGAGCTGTATCTCAGGTTCCGTTTAATTATTTGAGATAAAGACATACATTCTAACAGTGATAACAAAATGAAATTCTATTCAGTAGTTTTTGCGCCAACCCGTAACAAACAGACAGACAAACAAGAATTTTAAAAACACATTTTTGGGTTTGGAGACGCTTATATACCCTAACCCACTAGTATTTTTTTTAAATATCTTCAAAGTACACACACAGATTTTTTTACAATTTTATAATATCAGAAACAATTTTATAATAGTAGAGATATGCGGAACCTGAATAGATACACTAGTTTGTTCACAATAAGTAACTGAATCAATACCAATGAAATGAATGAAAATTTAATTTTAGTTAATAACGCCATTTTATTTAAACCACCAGAATAACAATGCCAAAATCTTAAATTAATGTTCCTGTAAAATTTTGTTTTTTGGTTTAGTAACGGTTTCGAACTGCAGATGCGATATTATAGATCGAACATAACTTTGCAAATCGAAAATAACTTAGCCGTAATAAAAACTAATAAGCTTAAACTATTTTAAATAAATGTTTTAGTACGAATTCAGCTATAAACAACCTTTATTGTTAGAGTGAAATATTATCTTCTTTGTTGTGGTTTATTGTTTCGCTCTGATTTTGTAATAGTGGATCCTTTGAATGTTTTATAATTGCGTGGTTTGCATTTGAAATGCGCAACCTAAGGGAATCATTGAATAAATTAAATATTATTTATAATTAAACCCTACCACCAAGCGGCTGGTCCTATAGGCTCTCATCCTTTTTTTTTCATTTTACAATAAGCATTTCATCCAAGAATGCGGAAAGGATGATTGTATTTTTAGACATTCCCGAAAACTCTACTTTAAGTCCAAAAAATGGACTTTCGACTGCTTTAGGAACCTCGATCTAATCGACCAAACCCCCTAAGTGAAAACAATGACTTGTGAAACTGTTACCAATGGCAAAGTAGTGTCTCATCGTGAAACGTTTTAGGTTTAACTAGCACGCTCGTGTAGAATTTGAATTACTCGTTTTTTGCACATCATTGCTTTGCACTATGTCTATAAATATTCCCATAGGTATTTATGTAACAATAACTAATCTAATACTATGCCTAGTTAGGCATCCATCAATTTCTTTGGAGCACAAATCAGGCAGTAGTGATGTGACAAAATCGATCATAACAGTACCTAGTTTAAATTATCGATCGAATCTAATATGCATTGCTTTTGAAAAATTTCACAATATTATTATATATATATATTGTGAAAAATTATATATATTCACAATATAATTGCGTTGTTCGCGTTCATATCATGCTATATTAATAAAATAAAACCAATTTGATTTTACTTTAATATAACGCGATAAAATCAGTAAAGTTTTTTTTTCAATATATATTATGTTTTGTCTGTATTGAAGATAATTGTAACATAGTGGTTGTTTCCTAGGGCGTGAGGAGGCTTTCTTAAAAAGAAGAAATAGGTATATCACTAATTTCCACGCCTTATGAATCTCACATAATTATCCCAAGTCCGGCTGCACGCTGTTTCTGACGCACACAGAAACGCATATGTCGGAATTTTGGCGAATCTAGCGTCTGGCAAATAATTAATTTGTTTCTTCATCCGCACATCTCCGTGTGTCGAAAGAGATGTCTGTAACTTAATTAACTATGGTATGGGCCTCTATACATCAATCCATCGTCCAAGCTTACAAAACCTTTTCCGTGATCTATTAACTTATACGAGCCGGGTAGCAGCCGATGCATTTTATGTTTTCCTTTTCTATAAAATAAATAATATTTCTGTCGGTTATGTCGTCTTCTGGATTTTTTTTGATAGAAACTTCTCTCAGTAAGCAACTAGCCTTGTCTTCCGGGGTCTTCAGAAATATACAATTAATAGACACAAAGTACCTTTTTTATGATTATGTCGGCAAACTCAATTGTGGTGTTGAGGTACCCACCGTTAGTCACACATTGTTTTTGATTTGAGTGTGTAATACTTCTATACTAAGTTTTTAGCAGGTATATATTTTTAGTTTTTTTTAAATCCATCGGAAATGTTCGAGGAAAATTTACCCAGGCGAAGCTGCGATCAAGGTATATAATATATTGTGTTTTGAGTTAATCCCATCCTTAATTAATAAACTATTAGTCAGTTCTCAGAATAAATTACGAGCAATTACAATTTGATGAGTCACGCTTCTAAAACAACTAATAACAATTTGTCGAAACTAAGCCTGTTAGGATTGTCTGGAATATATATTAGAAATATCCATCCGTTGTCATTAAAACATTTTTGATCCTATTACTGGTTATGGATTTAATAAAAAAAATAGAGAGACGAACTAAACTCACAAGTTTCCTAATAATCGGGTGAAAAAAATTACCAAACATGCATCATGTTTTATATCTTAGTATAAAACATGATGCATTAATGATGTAGATAAATGCTCTGGAAAATGCCACCATTTTCAAAGGCCTCAGAAGTTAATAAGACTAATTGAAATAACGAAGGTACGGCTCTCGAGGCCCGAAACAAAAGGCTCATTATTTCAACATTAATAAAAATGACTCCAAGCGAACCGAACCCGCATACCAATTATTGTTATTAAATTTCCAAGCTGCTATCCATCACGCCTATATTCCCAAGAGGGTTAGCAAGGTACCGATGTTTTATAATTTCATAAGGAAAGAGCATTATTTATTTATTTATTTATTAGTAGATAATAAGGTACAAGGTAATAAATATAAAGTACAATATTGTCCAACAAAACTATTCACTTAGTTTGTCTAATGCATGTTACCATTCATTGGGCATGGAAATCTGAACTCAAAGCTGCTACTGTGAATTTTATAAAAAAGTAGGATAACACTTGGCTTGACCTGTGAATTTCGATTTTAAGCTTTCTTTTTTTTCTAAAAGCTTATTACCATTGTGGGTTGAACATTACCAGTATTCTTGTCAACCCCTCGTATTAATCTAAATGCTTGTGTTACGAGTAGGTTCACGTCGGTAGTACAATGAGAGGGTTTCGAACCGGCAACCACACGATTGCAAATCCAACGCCGTAGCCATTAGGCTACCGCCGCTTCAAAAAAGTTTAATGATATGTTATCAATAATGATGGTACTAGATATCAATGGTTACCAATGAATCAAAAGTCACCTTGTAGTGTAGACAAGCGTTTGATTTATGGTAAAAATGTAATTGATATAATACTTCACGCTTTCATGGGTTCGTTGCTTTCCACTAAGTACACAGCGACTATTGATAAATGACTATCATCTATGCGGAATAATGAAGTTCGTTTTTAACCCCCGACGCAAAAACGACGGGGTGTTATAAGTTTGACGTGTCTGTCTGTGTGTGTGTGTGTGTGTGTCTGTCTGTGGCATCGTAGCTCCCGAATGGATGAACCGATTTTGATTTTGTTTTTTTTGTTTGAACGGTGAATAAGTGGGGAGTGTTCTTAGCTATGTTTGATGAAAATCGGCCCAAGATGGCCGCCGCCACAAGATGGCGGTTTACATATTTTTTCACAACTCCCACAATATTGGTATCAAATGAAAGGGCCTGACTAGTAGAATACTATACACTATGAAAAATTTCAAATCCAACATGGCGGCCTCCACGAAATGGTGAATTTATTAAATTTTTTCACTACTCCCTCAATAAAGGTATCAAATGAAAGGGCTTGACTAGTAGAATACTATACACTATGATATAAGATATCTAATAGCTATGAAATAATTGTACAAAAGTTGAATAACTAAACGAAGAAAATACCTAATTAAAACGCAAGAAAATAAAAGAAATTAAACAAAATAACTAAGGAGTCCCTACAAAAAGTGTGAAATAACAAATTAAATTAAAAATTTAAAAAAACCCCCGACACAAAAATAAACCTGAATCCCTATAAAAAGAAAAAAAAAAACTTGAAATTATAACCCTTCGTAAGTACGTATGAAGTTTTTTGATTAAATTTTGTCGCGTCGGGGGACCGCTCTCTAGCTCTCGCGTGTCTGCCCGCTCGGGTTGCCAAACTTGAATATGTTACGCTCCGCCCACTTTACGCCCTCCCGCGCGTCGTGGCGATGTACGCGCCATCCACATCAATTCTGAATTCGCGCGATTCACGTTCGGGAAGCAAAAGGAAAGGAAAGGATTCACATAATTAGAGAGCGGTCCCCCGACGCGACAAAATTTAATCAAAAAACTTCATACGTACTTACGAAGGGTTATAATTTCAAGATTATTTTTTTCTTTTTATAGGGATTCAGGTTTATTTTTGTGTCGGGGGTTTTTTTAAATTTTTAATTTAATTTGTTATTTATTTGAAACATATTTTTTTCAACCAGTTTTTAATCACTGATAAACAGATACCTAGGCGTTACGGATAAAAACTGTTCAAAAAAACCGTTCGTTGATTAAACGCCCACCGTTATGTAGATATGTTTAGTAGTCTGCTTAATAAAATTTTGTGTACGCTAAAGCAAGCACACATAAACGTATACTATGAGGAAACCGCGAGAGTATACTTACGATTTCAATTCAAAACTCGTACTTAGCCAATCAAGTGTCGATATTTCGAAACAACCGATCTAAATAAATACTCGTAAAACGGAATGATCTTGCCTTTCGGCCACTGAGTGCCACTCAATTGTAATCAATAGGCTTTCTAGTCATAACTACAAAACAACATGGGTTTTGGCCAGTAGCCAAGTCCTGTCCCATAGAGCATAATGTATTGAAACAAACATAGTTTTGTTTAATGATGACTGGCATTTGTTTACCATGGTTAGAATAGCTTTTACGTGAGTGTTAAATGTGTATTTTTAAATACTTTTCATTCTGATTTTTGTGGCCAGCTTTTAGGCTGAACGGATGCATGATAGAACAAGTTCATAGTTAATGCTCGAAATACAATTTTTGGTAACAATTATATAAATAATTGTGTAGTAATTGAAATGAAACTACTTTTTTCGGGTTTTATCGCGGTATATTGATATTATTTAGTTCCCGAAGTTTCTGATCCTTTACAAGTTTACAGCATCCATGGTCACGGCCAGACTGAGGTGTTGGACGTCTTGATGTTAAAATTACTAACAGCTACTTACCTTACATTTTTGTGAATTATTAGCGATCCGATTCACGCAGAACGAGCTCACCATATCCTTTGGTCTTGCAGTTTTGGGCTTGGATTTAGATTTTATAGATTTTATAATGGGGTTCCAAGGGAAAAATTATTTCAGTGTTAGATAGCCCATTTATTGAGGAAGCCTATAGGCTATGAATCATCACGCTACGCGGACGAAGTCGCGGGCAGAAGCTAGTTGTCTAATAAAATCTCTAATATTCGCGTAAGTGTCAGAAATCAGTAAATTGTGTAGTAAGTTTAGTTTGTGAGTACCTTAATAATGTCATCGTGTTTTTATTTTAAAGAGTATCTATTGAAGAGAGTAATTGTCCTTTATATTAGTTTTTGGTGTGCAATAAAGAATATTCTATTTTATTCTATGGCGTTTCTTACCGGCTCTCCATATGACCCACTTTTTGGAACCATGCAACTAGCTTTGACTTTTCATAAGTACCTATTTTATTGATCTAATTAAAATAAAACATTTTAACTTTGACAAAAAAAAATATAATACCTAAAACAATTTTGTCGTCACAAATGCCATGTCAAGACATGAGATGATGGGTCGTAAATATTGTCGCGATACGCATATTGACCCGCCTATCGACACGTCAAATTGTTTTGAAGATTTCCCACTCGAACAATACGGGAGTTTATCCCGCGAAGTGTCCAACCATTCACTCTGAAGAAAAACCTCTATTCATTTGAAGTCGATTTTACAAAAGAACAGATCGTTGAGTGAGTTATAAGTCTTGGATCCAAACCCAGTGGACGCACAGCTGAAATTTCAAAATCACGTCCGTATTATAATTCAATGCGGCGGTAGCCAAATGGCTAGGTCGCCCCGGCGCCGGACTTGCAATCATGTGGTTGCCGGTTCGAAACCCACCCATTGCACTACCGACATAAATCCACTCGTAACACAAACATTTTAGCTTAGCACGAGGGGTTAACAAGAATACTAGTAATGTGCGATCCACATTGCAAGTAAGGTTTTGGAAAAAAAATAATTATGAACGAAAATGAGTAGGTATTTGCTACTTGAGAGATTGAAGGTGTGTGAAGTCTGCAGACTCGCATAACTCTAGCAAGATGAATTATACCCAAATATAATATACAGGGTTATGGATAATCGTTTAAACGCGTATGGTCTACTTCTCCTTTTCTCAAAACCTAATACATTTATCAGTAAAAATATTGAAGTTCCGCCAGTAGGTACTCCTCTCTGATATGTTGTAGCTCTTCAAACTGGGGCGTCTCGAGTAAGCACAGCGATTACCCGGCGCCAGGCGGTACGTGCCGCGCTGAGTTTGTACCATAGATACGAAAAATTTTGTGTAGATTTTTATTTTTTTTGTATGGGAAAATATATTAACGAATTATCAAAAGTCGCAGAACAAAAGCTGTTTAAAATAGTGTAGAGAAGTAGCCCTTTTAACGCGCCCCGCAATGGAACAATAAAATCCGTTTTATCCGGAAAAAATATATCAGCATTACCGACAATGACAAAAGGGATTAGCAAAAGCTTTTCATAAATGTACATACATACACGACAGTTCAATCCATCACCATATTATCTTGACAATTTCAATACCGATAGCGACACTGATTAGCTTCAATTTCGATCGTCCGATTTTATGGTTCATCTAACGATATATGGTTGTTTATAGAACGTAAAGCATGTTCATTCCTTACTTATGTTTTAATGCAACATATATTTACTATAAGCAGCACTGTTTTATGATAATTTCATTGATTTGATAAGTGTACCGATTCTTATGGAAATTTTACACAGCTATGGTGTTTCGAAGTTGATTTTATCTATACAACTGGATATTTTTTTATGGGATAGGGGGGCAAACGAGCAATTGGATCATCTGATGGTAAGCAATTACCGCCGCCCCTGGACATCCGCAACGACGCAGTCGTGTGTTGCCTGCCTTTTAAAGGGATTTGGGCCTCCAGTATCTTCACTCCCTCGGCGAAACATAACGTAAGTGTTGTTTCACTCCGGTTTTCTGTAAGGCCGTAGTATCACTTCGGTCGAGCCGGCCCATTCGTGCCGAAGCATGGCTTACGGTAAAATAGATGAATAATAAAATAGATATATTCTAATAGATGATGATACCAAAACAGTCTTAAAAATATGGGTAACTAGCGACCCGCCCGCGGTTTCACCCGCGCTGCCCCGCTCCTAAGAGTCGTAGGGTTATGTTATATAGTTTAAAACCTTCCTCTTAAATCACTCTATCTATTAAAAAAAACCGCATCAAAATCAGTTGCATAGTTTTAAAGATCTAAGCATACATAGGGACAGACAGCGGGAAGCGACTTTGTTTTATACTATGTAGTGATGATGTAGAAGATAATATTCTACCTAATTATGTCCTAATTATGAAAGAAGATGCTGTTTCGTTTGCAGGAGACACAGGATTTTAGCCTTTAGGATTTTAATATTGGTACACCCAATGGGATCTTTTGTGCTTCCCCTAGGTACCGAATCCTCGTCCTCTCCCATTTATTCAAGTAGTTCTTCCATGAGCTTTATAATGAGGATTGGGGGATTGAGCCTGTGTCCTCTGGTCTTGGATAATCCTGCCAAAAGAGGCACATTCGGTTTCTAGGCATTTTATCTGCGATTATGTATTGTTTTAAAAGTTAGATGTTACGCCGACCGGTCGCCTGCCTATAATTTTGGGTGCCGCCAACCGTGTCGCCGATATCGAGTCGACAGTATGTAATTGGTCTTAATAGATCTCTATCCGAGTCATACTCAAGTATTTGCAAACGATAAAAATCATAGGGACAGCGATAACATTGTTCTTTATTACCTCCACGACATTAGCCTCTCGTTTATCTAATCCGGTGGATCGTTTATATTTGATGGCGGCCATGATGTCCGACATTACACGCGCTTACATTAACAGGGATGTTACGTAATTGGCAGTCGTTCTGCTTTTGTTTTACTCATCTATAGTTGTGATTAAGTCTATTTATTTATTTTAAGTACAACTAACAATTACGGTCTGCATAACACTTATAATTAGTTAGCTGAATGAGTTATCTCTAGAGCATATTAAAGAATATAATATCTAACAATCAATTCCTTTAAAATAAGCAGTGATAGCCTAGTGATATGACCATGGGACTACCAAGTCAGAGGTCTCGAGTTTAAATCCAAGGCACTCTGACTTTTTAAAATCAAGTGCGTATTAATTAGTTAATTATCACGCTTAAACGATGAAAGAAAACATCGTGAGTAAACCGGCGTGTGAAGGCTACCCACTTCCCACTTTATCTTTTAAAAAATTAAAATTAAGAAAGACAGTGATAACGACGATTGTATATTTCATTTTTTAATTTATTTATCTATCGGCCTAAGTCTATATATTGGTACTCAAAAAATTCTCAAAATACAATAAAAGTTCCAGTGTCATAAATGTCACAAACAAGAACCCGTCTATCGCAGGGGCGCGGGCCTTCCCCAGACGATTCAAATAAAATAAGGACGCGTTGATAGAAGAATAATACTCTCCGCTATGATAACATTAGATTTTCTTTTTGCGTACCTACATAAGTAGAGGTCAGTTGAAATTTGTAAAATATAACATAATAATTAAAATAGACAGAAATAACGTTAAACTTGTTCACGTCCGACGTTTTAGTTTAGAAGGCTATCATAATGACATTTACAAACCTTGATAGGAATCATATTTTGAACATTACTAAATTACCATAGTTTATTTTAAGTTTATAGAAATCTGTATATGGAATTGGACCCTGGACCTCTAGCTTAGCAGTCCTGCTTAGTACCTCTAGACTTATGAGGCAGTTGGTTGTGGCCAAATTGCGGATTTATTTATTTATTGATACACACACGTCATTTTTTCGTTGATACGACGCACATTTATCTTAATTTAAACATAGCCTTAAGTTCGTGGCAATAATTTGTTTGATTACGATTCACGACCTAATTTAAGTACCTTTTAATTGTTTGTTATTGTTTATTATTAGTTATGTTGGCAGTGTTGGCACTTGGTTATCACTTGCCACTGTTGTCAGATGCAATTTTTTTTTATTTGTGTTTCTGTTATTATATTGTCTAACTGACACATTTTGGCCTTTGGCTAAAAAAAAACATATGCGTCGTTTAAATGGGCGAAAATATTTTTTCTTTCTTTCTTTCACTACATGTATCCTTAAAAGAGATCCCTAATTCGATAGAGTAGTTAAAATATAGATAGAGCAGATAAAATATCAGTCTAAAAAGCCATTTTTTATGAGCAATATTCTACATTGGGCAACTATGAGTCATTTTGGTCCTTTTACTCAAAAAAAAAAACTAAGTATTTGTAACTGTAGGGAACCTTTAAGGAAAATGTTTAAGAAAATATTACGAGAGTGCTTTAAAATATGTTAATGTTGGGTTTATGCCTAATGCATTACCCTAAGCGGTTACTAAACGTGGTCGTTACGTCTCGTCCTGCGATGCATACTTAATAGTTTGCGGGCTTGTTATTTTATTAGGAAAATTTTATAATAAATTCAATCCAATAAACATAATCAACCCATATACTGTCCCACTGCTGGGCACGGGTCTCCTTTCACAATGAGAGGAATAAGGCTAGTCCACCACGCTTGTCTAACGCGGGTTGGCAGACTTCACACGGAGTCGAGAAAATCTCTCAGGCATGCAGGTTTCCTCACGTGTTTTCATGTTTTCCTTCACCTTTGTAAGCGATTGATAATTAATTATTAATACGCACATGATTACGAAAAGTCAGAGTGCCTTGGATTCAAACTCGAGACCTACAACATGGCAGTCCAGTGGTCATATAAAAAGACTGGAAATTAAATATTAGTTTATATCAATTTGCTCGTTATTATGGTGCAAGTGCTCCAATGTCTTAAAAAGTCAAAGTATTATTATTGCTATTAATGGGCGAAGATGTTTCGGTAGTATCCGTTTAGGATACTTAAAATCTATATAGAAAAAGATACGTTGTTGTAATTGTATTAAAGCCATCTTTAGTTATATACTGATTTCTGACACTTACGTCTACTTTCAGTCTACCAGTTTCCAATGGATGCTGTAAAGGATCCGAAACATCGGGAAACTACTTTTAACGGATTTTATCGCGTTGTACATATTGATATTTCTGCCCGCGGCTTCACTAACGTGAAGCTATATCAGGAGTAAAAATGGAAAACCAACATTGATGACCTCTTTTTTGTATGGGCCTCTGTACATCAGGGATTCATTTAATTAATTGAGATAAGAAGTTAACCAGTTATTAAGTTGGAGCATATACTTTCTAACAGTGATAATAAAATTAAAATCTATTCAGTAGTTTTTGCTCCAACCCGTAACAAACAGACAAGAATTTTAAAAATCACATTTTCGGATTTGGAGATGTTTATATACCATAACCCACGTGATTTTTTTTAGTGTCTTCAATTTACAGACACAGCTTTTTCCAATTTTATAATAGTAGAGATATCAATACAATGCGATAAAATCCGTTAAAAGTAGTTTTATTTCAACCATCTTTACTTAGTTAACAAACGTACCTACTCATCAATCTACTTAATCGCCGTCTCCAACGAATAATATCGTAACCGCAATAATCAAATTTTACAGGAAAAATAAAAAACTGTTTTTTGGTTATAACTTCGTAACAGGTTTACATAGGAAGATCGTTGGCATATCAAAAGATAGCTAATTTTTTATAAACTAATGAATTGTCGTTTAATAAAATATTGGTTTTGTTCCCTTAAAGTTATAACCAAAAATGTATATTACCAGAATTGAAATACAATTTTCAACTGTAATACAACAATACGATTTTATTCGTGTAAATTGTTGACAGTGACCTATACAGCAATAGTTAATAGCGATCGTCTTGAGTATAAAGTAGCGATTTAGATTGTAATGGTTACTTATTATTACCATATTATTCCTTGCTCAAATCAATCTATTGTGGTAACAGTAAATTGAGTAACGTTAATATTCCATAGTAAAAGGCAGACGTGCTGCTATTGTAAAAATCTATTACCGATAATATTATATTGCAAAAACTAAGTAATAATGACTCGTATTATTAATAAAACATTACTGGAAAGGGGGTTAAAAAGTAATTTAATCAAATTAATCAGGTACAGCTTTAAAACTTACATTACACTCATACACATATTTTATATTCAAATTTTTTCATCATTTTCATCCGATTCGTTGCGCTCGACTAAGTTTTGTGTTTCTGGAGTACCAGCGCTTGTCAGAGATTCGTAGAAACCGTGATAATGTTTGGGTATAGCTTCGGTGGCGTACAACCCAAGTAAGTCGTCGTATAGTGGTTTAGGTATAGGGATAGGTTGATGGTAAACCTGTTTTAGGCTCTCGTCGACTAAACGTTCCACAGGATTTTTCGGTTTTCGTCCACGCTTTCGTTTTCCTGTACCCTGTTCAGTGTCCAAATCCAAATAGTCTTCCCCAAAATCATATTTGAATTGCAATACATGAGGTCTTAAATGAGATACTTTTATTTCCATAATCTTCGACCATGCAATTTTTCTGCCTTGTGTATCTTTTAGCCAGTTTTTTTCAGAGATGAGACTTTTTAAATCATAGAACGCGCTTTGCTCCATTTCTTTTAATTTATATATTTCACCTCTTATTTTTGCATTTAATATAACACTGTATACTTGGTCAGGAGTATAAAAAGTCTTATTCTTCAAAGAAAAGCAAAGGCATCAAGCTCATACGGGGTCGTCGGTTTTCTTAATTTTATTTAATAATCATAACTGAAAGAATTAATTGTCAGATGCATAAGTCCCAGTTATTATAAGTGTATTTAGAGTAAGTGTTGATGTATTTGATGTGGCTGTACTATTTAAATAAATAAATAAATAAATAACTGCATAATAAATGCGTATTCCTTGATGTAGATGTAGATGATGTAGATGTAGTTCAGTATAAATTTCGGTAAGTATTCCAAATTTAAATCACATTCTCCCCCTAGAGGATGAATGAAATTCAGTACAATTTTCTTTTTTTTTTACAACAGATTAAAAATGACTATTGTTATGTTTGCTTTTTGTGGCATAGAATGTCCCTTTTTTGAGCAAGTGGTACGAAAAGATTATTTATACCAATATAAATGTTATTTTGTTCGTCTTAATTTATTCGTTCCATTAGGTACTGATAGTTCAAATTAATACATTTACATCCTCCATCATCCCTTATTTTATCCCCATGTGAGTTGAATTTATCAAAATCGTCAGTTCGTCATAGTAGCTCCAATCTTTAATTTAATTTCGGTTGAATCAGTCGAAAATCTAAGAATATTTATACAAACTTTCATCCCCTATTTTATCCCCTTAGGGTTGGAATGTATCAAAATCCTTTCTTAAGGGATGCCTACGTCATAGCTAGCTGCATGCCAAATTTCAGCCCGATCCCTCCAGTGGTTTGGGTCTTATTTCAATGGTTTGGGCTGTGCGTTGATAGATCACTATATGTCAGTCAGTCACCTTTGAGTTTTATATATTTAAGATTCATGCCGGAATCATCAGTTTCCATCAGTAAGTTGACATACTGTGGATATTTTTGTTGCTTTGCATTGTTTTAAAATTATAAAATATAGGAACTTATATACTTTACCGAAATAAGTTTTTTATTTTTCTGTCCTAATAACATCGTAATTACAGTTTACTGGGAAAAGAAAAACATTGAGGGATCAGTATTAATGCATTATGACTATATTCGTCATAAAAAAAGTTTTTATGTTGAGAAGAATAATACAGTTAAATCCATTATAAAATGTCGAAAATTTATTAACTCGAAAATTAACCGGATGAATCACGTGAAAAAAATTCACAAGGTGTAATCTCACCTCTAGAACAATAATCCTCACTAAAAGCAAAAGTGTCGCAATAGTCGATTACGATATTATTCGTTGGAGACGGCGTTATGTAGATCTACAATTTTTCTTATTTTTTAAACGTCGTGTCGTGCTTTTACAACTATCTATAGATCATAAAATATTTGATCCATGCGGGATCCAACCCACAACCCGTGGCGCAGAAGGTAATCAACACTATAATCTTGGATTGCCGTTGAACTAATATTTAATTTAGAAAATAAACTTTTTTACTCGTTCCAAAATACCCAATAACTTGCTTAGCCCAAAGAAGCAACCTTCCGTTATTTAATTCGCGCACAATTTGTACCAAATCATCCCGTTGGATGCTACAGAAAATATTTTTCTCGTCGATAGATTTTACGGTTAAAGGGCCGAGTTTTTGGAATTTGGCTTTAGTTGACGGCCTCGTTGACCTCTGATAAACTATATTGCCTTTATACAGGTGAGAGTTTGTGATGGAATTGGGTGGTATATACAAATTAATATTGAAATTCATGACTCGTATTCGCTGTAAAGGATCTGAAATGTCTGTATTTAATAACATAAATGTAACGCGATAAAGTCCGTAATAAGCAGTTTTACTTCAATCATATTTGCGTAAATGTTTGTCAGTATATTATCAAATTTATGGAAAAGTATTGCTAGGTTTTTTTTTAAATACAACCTTTTTCATTCATAATTAAGTTTTAAAGAGAACTATGTTAAAATTTGGAATGGCGACACGGCTCATTGAAGTTTAAATATCGAAGTCGATCAATAAACGCGGGAAATGGAATGACACGCTCACATCCACAAAATCTGGAGCGATTCAACACTAATTTCATTGGCTGTTGATTGCAGGTAACATTGTTACTCTTCACAAATTGCGAAAGGATTCTCAAATGTTGTAGTCTTCACTTCAGGTAAATGAAGTATTTTTTTCTTCCGTATTGTCCTCTATTGCATGAAATAGAAATGTTTAGAAAATCCCAAAGTTTGCAGAATTGGAATCTTCCTCCCATTATTCCTTATTTTATTTGTTTATATTTTTCTCTTTTCTCTGATATCATGGATTTTTTGCTGTATCGTGGGACGGTCTTTATGCTTCGAGTATTTTAACATCTTTGAATCGTAAATTGTATACTATATTCTTTTGCGAAAAGGTGAAATGGGAAAGTCCATGTATTTGTATTTTTTGGTAGATTTAATAACTTTCGGGACATACATTTTTACTCCTAATCTCCATCCAATATTTTATTTCAAATAGTAGTAACTCTGTTTTGAGTATATGGATATTGTCTTCGAACGTGAATAGTCAGATGCCAACAATCTACATGGTTGACCAACCCACCCTATGGGATATGAGGCATCGCGTGACATACGCACAAAAAATATACAGTTGAATTGAAAACCTACTCCTTTTTTAGTCAATTAAAAATATAATAAGCCATATAATCTTAACCAGCTACATATCCAACCTCTATTCAGCTTCATAACCCAGCAACGCGCATCAAATTTGCGGCACAAACGCATAAATTACCCATGAAGCGAACCTGTGCCTGACAGATTAGAAAATTGTTCTACAAAGCAATTTGAACGAAATTGTTCGGATATAAAGGACACTCATTGCTGCTGTCATTTTAATTTAGCCAAGCGCAATGGATAACTGCTGTACTATATATAAATGGTTAGTTTAGACTTCAGTCTTCGCTCAGATAGTAACGGGGATATAATATAATTTAATGATGGAGAAAGATAGTGAGGATAGTTGGACGGAAAGAAAAATAAATGAGAGTGGTTTAGGGTGAGGAAAGAAGGTTAAATTGATAACTTCTTTAAGACCATTTGAAAATCCAGAATTGAAGTAATACTATAAAGGAGAAGTCTTATGCGAATCTACCCACCTAGAAGGACCTACAAACAAGTGAAGGAAAAAGTAGGATGGGGGTTGTATTAGAGGACAGAAGATCAAGTAGTGGTAATTGCGTCACTGCCAAGAGCTCTTATATCAAAGAGAAAAGATAGAAGAAAGGCAAAATAATAATTTAGAAAGAACTAAAATGAATAACGAGTAGAAAATAAAGAAAACGTGACTTCTTCATTGGTACAAAAGAGTTTCAAGATTTAATTACCATAAAAATTGAGTAATAGGATAATTTTGTAATTACTAGGTACTTACATAGATTTTTTCCAAAGACATTAATCAACTATTATCTTCGATATCGAATAAAATTTTCCCATCCTTTATAAATAAACAACATCTTTTAATAAATGATCGGATAAGCTCGGGGATTGGAATTTGATTAATGAATGTCATTTCAACATTGAACATTAATAATATAAATTAGAAGATAAGGAATTTAATGAAGTTCTTTGAGGGTCTCAAGAATTCTAGGATAAATTCAAATTAGTTTTTCTTACCGTTGCAGCTCTCTGATGGTTCTGTTTCTTTGATCAAAATGTTAAACCTGCCTCATTAGTCTAGTGGTCCCAAGCGCGACTGCTACGCTATAGGTCCCGGGTTCGATTCCCAGGGCGAGCAAAGTGTTATTGGGTTTTCTATGAAATTCTCAGCTCTCTCAGCAGCTCGGAGTTTGAGGTTTGTGCCCGGATGATGGCAATGACCTAAACATACGGGCGAACTGTGGGTGTACATTAGTAGTACACCTCTGTCTCACCCTTCAGGGAATACAGGCGTGATGGTTAAATGTTATAAGAATGGTAGGTATGTGTGTGAGTTCCAGACATATTTGAATTTTAATAAATTTTTAGTTCAAACATTCATGAAACCTTTTAATTTAAAATAATAAATTCCATTTTAGCATATATTCATCATTCATATCCATATGCGTTGACACCAATAGATTCATAGAGATATAGAGAATAAGTAAATACATTTACTTGTTTAGCACACCGTCGAACTTTGAATCTTCGCAAAAGCATTAATAGCAATCTACGCTAAATTTATTTTTAGGATAAACTAAATATGTCTTGTTACTATCTAGGATGATCCATTAATACGATAGGACAAAGAAGGACACCAACGGCCCTATTTAGAATATTCTACTGATTAAACATGACACCGTAAGCGGGTCTCACAATCAAACAAAATTAGTGCGCCGTATGAACAAAATGCGGGTGGCGCTGGGATGATAATTATAGCGTGTAAGAGAAAATGTGGAGAGAAATCAATGGAAAGGTGACCTTAATGACATCGCAATCAATTCAGTTTTAATAATAATGCATTCATCCTCCACACTACGATTTTCTCCTGTGTGGAAGTAGATGCGTTACCAGATAAAAATTTTCCTACCTACCTATACAAAAAGCCAGACTTGGAACAAAAAGTCTTTATTTGTTCCACGCCGGAATCGAACCCGCGTCCTGTAGTGTTTCATAGCTATATTCGAACATAAGAAAAAAATCAGACGCAGTATTTAGAACATAAACATACTTTCAAGCTTGTATTTCCTGAAGGATTAGGCAGAGGTGTAGGTAATATACCTACTAATGTACACCCACAGTTCGCCGGTATGTTTAGGTCCCATGTAATAGGGGGCGAGCCTATTGCCATTATCCGAGCACAAATCTAAAACTCCGAGCTGGTACTGAGAATTTCGCATAAAACTCAATAACACTTGCTTGACCTGGGAATCGAACTCGGGACCTATAGCGTAGCAGTTGTGCTTGGGACTAATGAGGCAGTTAGAAATATTTAATACGCTACATTACTATTTTCGATATCCTACACTTATATTTTTTTATTAAAAAATAAGCTGTTGTGTCAGTTTGAAATAACTAAAAATAAAATGTCGGATAAGATTATTAATTCTTCCACAAAAAATATTCTGAGAATGAAATAATATATTCTGCGGGCGTCGGAAAATTAAATAAAATTATTGTGTTAATGTGGGTAGTTTCAAATAAAGTTATGAGCTGAAGTTTCATTAAATTCTTACTCCAATATAGTAGGTATGATATCGTTGCGAGTTCGTTGACCTACTTCAGTCAATATCTCAAAGAGAACAAATTGTCGATCGGACGTGCTTTCTCAAATCGAGCCAGTAATTCAATCAGGGAAATTGACAAATTCTCCGAATAACCCAGATCTTGATTTGGGGTTGGAAATGAGCGGCCGAGCCGAGCGAAGCAAAACGGAAGTTAGTTGAATTTGATGATCATATTTCAGTAACATCGCTTTTACTAAGTAAGCTGTTTTCAATTGGGTACTTTTTCTAGTGGGCACAGTCTGATCACGGACACTTCTCAATACAACGATTATTTTTACCCGACTGTGCCAGAAGGAGGGTAATGTTTTTCGAGAATATGTATGTATGTATAATTGTTTGGCTCGCTCGGCTTGAACGGCTCGATGGATTTCAGCTTGAGAGTGTCATTACATTTGTATTTACTGCGAGAGTGATACTGAGTATATCAACATAAAAAAAACAATTGACGGATTTTTGGCGCCAAATTCAAAGTTTGGCACACTGCAACCTGAACAACTCGATGGATTTTAGCTTCAAAGGTGTCGTTAGGGTCCCGCTGCTACTTTCTTGTTTTAGGGTTTTTTTCAAATTAAACAGAAACGCAGTCTGGATTTTTAGTTTTTTAAATTACGTTTTTTTGTCTGACACGTTTCTGGTCCATGGTACAGTGACTATTTTATTCTACCACCAACGTGAAGATACCACACTGCCTAGTAATTGTAAGAAGGACTACACTTATTGGAGGTTCTACCCAATTTAGAAGGCTCCTAAACTGAAGGCCCTGTACCTTGAGAATCCCCACACCTGCTATGATTAAAAACATTATTAACAAACTTTTACTTACGTTCGGCGTCCAAACCTAACGGGAACTTCAGCATTTGAATCTAACGCTATTTTCAAACAAACAAACTGGTTCAACCCAAGCGGGGAAAGTTTTAACCCTGTAATAACAGTGAAAGCTATTAATTAGTTATGTTACGAACTGGATTTAGCTTTTAGCATACATTTTGAATACTGATAATATTGAATTCCAAAAATTAAAACCTTAAAGTTATGTTATATCAAAACTAATACGTTAACATGAAAATTCTAAGATTATATTATTTTGACCTAGTTTACAAAAATAAATATTTCAATATTGGATTGAAAGGAATATGCTGACATGGTTTGGACATATTGAGAAAATGAATAAAAGACGTTTAACGAAAGAATTAAGGCGAATATTAGTGGCAGCGTTAGAAGAGGTCGTCCTAGGACGTACGCACTCATTGGCGAGGGCCTTCAAAAAGGTCAGGTGCGTAATACTCGCAACCAGCGCGTATTTATGAGAAGATGTATGAATGTGGCAGAAGCAAAAGAAATATGCAAGAATTGTAGCAAGTGGCAGTCTATAGTTTCTGCCTACCCCTGTGGGAGAAAGGCGTGTGTATGTAGTCTCAATTTGAGTTCTGTGCCCGGTAAATAGCAATAGGCTCGCCCCTTATTACATGGGACCTAACAATACCATTGAACTGTGGATGTCATATTTAAGTATGCCTCTCCGCTAACCCTTCAGGGGGATACAGGCGTGATGGTATGTTATGTTGTGTTATTCTGTTTGTCACTGTAGTTTTGAAATACCTTATATAGCCTGTATATAGGCTCGTAAGATTAACAATTTGTGTAGTCTATTTCTATGTTATAAATAATTATTATCATAAAAAAATTCAAAAATACTGTGTGTTGGTGAGCCTATCACTTGAGAAACACTAGACCTATTTGGATAAATTTTATTCTGAAACTAATGTTTACCGGGAAAGTAAGTAGAACTTTGGGAATTTCTGAAACAGAAAATAAAGTGGTTTATTCTATGGATTTTTTGTTTGAACCTAAGATAAATTGAATAAGACAACATCTGTTGGGTCGGCTAGTTAGAAATATACAGGAACGGTTGCATGGTACAAGCACGCCTAGAAAACAAAAACTAGCCTCGGACGAACCCTCGCTTTATTCCTGTTTTAATCTCGTCCCTTATACGTCCAACGCACTCCGTGTGCAGCCACCTTTATGGTCAAGATGGCCATTTTGGGTACACTAGATTTACTAGGCAATTTGGCGTTGACCCGGGAACCAGGTCAAATGGCTTACGTCACTCATGTCTAGCCCTATGGGAAGATTTATGGTGTTAAGAAGTGACTTTAATTTTATGAAGATCATAATTCAAATCGTCTACTGTAATCTTATATAAGCACTATATAAATCTATGTCGTTATAAAATAAAGAAGATTTTAAAAGATTTTTTAAACACGTCAAATCAACTTTTTTAACTGATTGCTGCGGTCAAGGATTTGCTTTTTTATGGATTTCTCAAGGATATAGGTGCATGGATGCTGTAAAGGAACCGAGACGTCGGAAATTAAATAACATCAATATATCGTGATAAAATCCGTAAAAAAGTAGGTAGTTTTAATTCGAAGATTTATTCTACTTAAATGTTTTTTAATGTTTTCTCATATGTTATAAAAGCTTAGTTTCTCGAAAAGATTTGTATTTTTAAATAATTTAAAAGGTTAAAAATAGCCAAATTGAATTTGTTGTTCCTCAGTCTCTCATAATCAACGTAGATTTCAAATCGTTCATCAATTAATTCAAAATAATGGTCACCAATTCGATTTCTTCTGCCTAACTCTATCCGTACGCTAAAGATGCTGGTTATAATATGAAATTCACAAGGACCCATGTTATTAATTAGCCCTATTTGTTTCTTAACTCTCCGTAATTAAAGGAGTTGAAAAAGCTGATGAGAAATGACCTTGACAGGGAACAATTATGTTTTTTTTTTAAATTAAGCTTTCTAGCAATGCGGGTCGCACATTACTAGTGTTCTTGTTAACCCCTCGTGCTAAGCTAGATTGCTTGTGTTACGAGTGGGTTCACGTCGGTAGTGCAATGGGTGGGGTTCGAACCGGCAACCACATGATCGCAAGTCCGACGCCCTAGCCATTAGGCTACCGATGTGCAAAACATAAAATTACAAAAAAATAACTCAAATCCCAGCTTGGAGGTCACAGGGACAAGCATGCCGTCGAATCAAGGCCAAGAGTACATCTTTAAGTGGAACTGCCCACAAGCTAATGAAATACAGTGTGTCGTCTGAACGGGTATGTACAGCGAGGGCTGGCCGGAAATCAGTGGCACGGCCGCGTAGTAAACATCCGGCGACCCCGCCTTTATACCGGCAGCGGTATGGCAGTATGGACTATTGTGAATATACGTAAATCAATTTAAGGGATATGTATATGTTATGTATGTCGTTATACCAGTAAAATAAATGGAATGGAACGCGCTTCCCGAGTGTGTCTTCCCCGATAGATATAATCTGATCGGTTTCTTCTAGGCAAGCGCGCTCTATCTTAGGTCGCAGTGTCGCTTAACATCAGGTGAACTGGCGATCAAGCGTAAGCCAATCAAGAATTAAAAAAAAAATATTTCACATTACATTTGGTTTACTTACTCAATATTTTACGAATATTTTATAGGGTAATTGAACAGGAATCAATATTTTTAATAATAGTGTTTTGTCTATCTAGGAGAGCAGACAAAGTCTAAGCATATTTTAATTATTAAAATTGTATAAAATCCGTTTAAAATTTATTTTATTTGTTTGTTGTCTGCAGAAAGGTTCATTATAAGATTTCCCGCCACCACCTGCATCAACATCAACCGCTGCGATGTGTTATTAGTGCTATTACTACGGGGTAGGCAGAGACTGTAGATTTCCACGTGCTACGTTCCTGGCACACCACTTTCGCTTCATCTACGTTCATTAACCTCCTACCCGATCCTACATGTGGAGGTACTATTACTAACGGAGTTATATTATTACAACGGTATAATTAGTCAGCTTGTCCAACTCTGCGCAGGTCCGATATAAGACTCTAAATTCCAAAGACGAAATTTGTCTTTATGGAATTTTACAATAAAGTAAATCTTAATATTATATCCTGCTTAATTTAAAGGCGACATTCCAATTACGAGCTATAAATTATCAACAAAATATTTTCACAGTACGCCCATATCTGATCTTGATTTCATGAAGCGTTAATTGCATTGGTAACATTAAATTACCGTAACTGTTTAAATAATTAATGGTTAAACGAAACATGAACTGATAAGTTAATTATGAAGGAACGTTTTGAATTAAATTAACGGCAGTTGATCGTTGATGTCAAATTAATTGAACGAATCATTAGTTTTTTGTTTGAATATGTATTCAATCATTAGCCTAGTGGTCCTTAGCGCGACTGCTACGCTAGAGGTCTTGGGTTCGATTCCCAGGTCGAGCAAAGTGTTATTGGTTTTTTCTGTGAAATTCTCAGAAAAACCCAATAACATTCCTAGATACCCTATTCCTCATCCTCTCCCAGTTCTTCAAACAGCTCTTCCATGAGCTTTATTATGAGGCCTGGGGGTATGAGCCTGTATTCCTCTGGTCTTGGATGACCCTGCCCAAAGAGGCAAATTCGCTTTCTAGCCATTGCATCGCATGTACACAGAATGTGGTTCCATGCTCTTGCTTACAATTTGTGATACTTATACCGACGTGCTTCCGGAGGCACGTGTTAAGATCATCCACGGTAAGGTACGCGTTTTTCTGGTTCTCATGTATTTATTATTTTTCTTTCAGATATCTATCAAAACCACATCAGAGTCAGCGGCTGTCTTCCAAACGTAAGTTTCAAAACAATTTGTCTTCCAAAATAGAATAAAACTCGTATAAGTTATTGATATCTGACAGAGAACACTCCCGAAGTAAAAGTTTATCATATAAATAATTCCTGTAGAAGTTAGATGAATGAAAAACAATATTTATGTAACTACGAGTCCGATTCAATATATTACCGACCAAACTATATCGATATGTCTTCGATTATCTACTAACTTTATCTTTGTATTGCGGTAGAATTTAATATTATAACAACAGTCTTTGAAAGATAGACACATCCTTGATATATTCTGTTTACGAATTTTATTGAACAATTCTATGGGAATTGTCTTATTCTAGTACATACAGAGAATATCTTATAAATAACTATGTTTTCGGTTATTTTATTCAAGTATTTCGTAACCGAAACATTTTAAGGTAAATGTAGTCGATTGCCTTCTCCAAGGTGGTATAGGTATCTATAATAAAGTTCATCAATTTGTTTAGTCATTTAGACGTGAACACGTAACAAACATACAAACTGGCATACTTATTATACTTTCATATTTATAATATTGTATACATTAATGGTTGAATGAAACACCTCTGTCTGGTTTTTATTAAAGTATTCATGAAATGTGTATAACCAAAAATGTTAAAACCTAATTCATTGATGGAATTCTCAAAAATGTCGTAAACTATCCAAATCCGTTCCAACAGGAAAAATAGATAAATTAAAGTTCCTATTATTTTACATTCACGTATTAAAAAGTCGTAAAATAACATTATGGCCATAACCCTTGGTTCAGATCGATTATCTTGGAAAGTATTAATGATAGATAGGAACGAAAAGGAATAAAACCAACACATATATTTTTTATTGGAGTCCTAGTAACGCAACAATTAAAAAAAGGACTTATAGGAAAAAATACAAAAGGTACTATTATTTATTACTAGCGGTACATATACCCACGATGCAATGCTTTATCCCAGCCCTGTGATGTGTGATTTCTCCAAAATCCCATCTAGTACGCTCCTACATGATATAAGGAAGTTCTTTGCAAAATTGTATGCTTTTTTACCCATTGAAGATTTTGTAGTTTTTATGTAATAACTTGATTGATTTCAGCAGCTCTATATTCCCACAGTAGGTATCGCAGGAACAGATTCAATCATGGTCCTATTTATCCATAATTCGGGTTCAAAGCGTGTACCGCAACGGCATAATGCGAGGCACTGCCACTGTGGAGCAAACCTAATTGATACGGTCCACTCCTCACTGGAGTATGTATCTAGCTATAGAGCGCGCCTCCGGAAAGGAGAACTGTTTTTACACGTAGTATAAAGAAAAGAAGAATGTACGGAAGAAGAACAATAGTTTGTACATAGTTGATTGGTATTGGATTTATAAAAACTAGATATGCCCGGTATGCGTTACAATGCCTCTTTTTCGTTTTTAAATCTTACCGAATACGTAGAACAACCCACAAAATTTTCATCAAAATCTTTCGATGCATTTTAGACTTTTTAAGACTAACGCATGCAAATAAAAAAGTACACTAGCTTCTGCCCGCGACATCGTCTGCATGGACTTCAGAATTGGGTCCGATCTGGATAAAAAACTCAATGTATTATTCCAGACTATAATCTATCTCTGCGCCAAATTTTATTCAGATCTGTTCTGCCGTTCTGGTGTGAAAGAGTAACAAACATCCATACATTCTTACAATTTTTCACGTTTAATATTAGTAGGAAGTAGGATAAAGTTTGAAATTCTATGAAGTTAATTGCAAGAATAATTTATTTCGACTTTTATAAATAATTAATAACTACATATGTATGAATGTGGATGAAGCAGAAGAGGTAGGTATGCGAGTATTGTGGGCAAGTGGTGTTCTGAAGTTTCTGCCTATGAGAAAAGGGCGTATGTATGTATGTATAAAACGTGAATTATTTAATTTTGTAAAATGAAATAAAATAAGAATATTTTTTTATTCGATTTTGATAAATAATTATTAAGAAATAAATAAATAATATTATTAACAATGCAAATGCCTATATTAGTAGATAGATCGTAATTTAAATCTTAAAAAATAACTTATTTCAAATGATTGCCTGATACATACGTAATAGTCCCGGCTTAAATACTGACAACGACGGCCAAGAATAGGTACTAACGACTACATTGTTCAATGCATACTTACAGTCCCACCTCCAGTGTAATGTTCCAATCCCTCTTGTCACGTCTAGCTCCGTGTTGTCGAGTCTTGTCACGTTGTATATGAGCCTATGTTAACGATTCTTTCTCGCTTTTTGTTTGTAGTTACACAAGTTTGATTAGTCATAAACAAAATAGTTATAGTTCCGAGAAAATTAGCGAATAGCATCCTCGTAATGTTGATGATGAGATACTGATTTCTGACACTTACGCGAATATTAAACATTGAACAACTAAATAATATCAATATACCGCGATAAAATCCGTAAAAAGTAGTTTCATTTCAATTGATGATGAGATGTTATTTGTGGTAATGTATTTTTTTTTTGGGTCATCTACTATCTATCACTACTTTAATTTGAATTCAGCAAAGCGCGTAAGGGCTCCGTGGCATGTATTTTTTTACTTGAATCGTTAATAATATAGGTAGGTATAAGATTTATGACCAAAACGAGCTAAAAGAAGTAAGTAAGGCAATCTACTTGATCTTGAACTCGTAGGTATTTGCAAACCTATGAAGCTTCGGTCTCGGAATGTAATATAATATTTAAGGAATTAATGTGTACTAGTATGGATGGGATGAGTCGGTCCCATGTAGTCAGGCGACCTACATATATATATTAGGCAATATCTGAGCGCAAATACAAATTTCAAATTTCTCATAATTAGACATTTGAATCGAAATTCTCACGCTCAGCACACTACTGTCGCTGTACTAATGAAATTTATCTTAAAATCTACAAACAATTTTGGTACTACTTGGATGCATTTAATACCATAGATTAAGTATATATTTCTTTCCCAGTGAATGTTTTCGGAAGATCAAATGACACTCAGGACTATAGTAGATACTCTAGTCGGTGCTTAGTTTAAAACCCAATAAACAAACAAATTTCTGGGTGTTTACCGGCTTAAAACCGGAGGATTGCCCAACTATACTTAGAACATAAAGAGGTTTTGATGTGCTAAAATGGTTGCTCAGTTAATGACTGACCTATTTTTCATTCTCAGTGCTCATTCGGTGACCTATTTATAGGTACCTACTTATATTACGTAATGTAAGGAGCACTGAAATGCACTAGTCCTGTGACTAATCTTTCTGTTTCTTTACAGCAACGGGTCATTAGTTATGTATGCATTAAGTTTGAGGTGCTTCCAGCACGCTGAATGCACCACCATAATTTTATTTTCATAAACTCGTTGACTGCTCTTGTTGACTTGCTTTTTGCTATAAAACTTGAACTAAACTGCCTCATTAGCCTAGTGGTTCTTATCGCGACTGCTGCGCTAGAAGTCCTAAGCTTTGATTCCCAGTTCGAGCAGTGTTATTGAATTTTTTTATGAAATTATTAGTAGTAGCTCGGAGTGTAGGATGTGTGCCCGGTTATTGGGCATATGGTTATGGGTTCTACTGTGGCCACGACGCATTGTGAGATGATTTTTCGCTCAATGAGCGTTTTTGATCTCTGGGCGCAGTACCGTAACAAACAAGACACATGTTATTCTCAATCAATACAATATAAATGTACCATTAGCTGGTCTTAGTTTAAATTAGGTGCTTAACAGTCTGAATAAATGTTTGCAAAGGACCTTGTTAGGACGAAATAATAAGTTTAATTTATTGTTGGTCAACAAACGATCCCGTTTTGTTTGAGTTTTTGGGAATCATTAAAGGAGAATGAAAAACAGAAACTACTTTCGTACCTATATGAACAACTCATATTTAAGTAGGTAATAGGTATTTCATAAATGAAAAAGTGTGTATGTTTATACATACACATCAGCAGTGGAACTTGAGAAAGGATAGAGGTTTCCTTTTGTCTCAAAAACAATTAAAAGCTTTTTGGATTGAGCTATTTTGAAAAAACATTTAAATGCGACCTTTTCAAAATTACTTACAGATCTTCCTTTGCCAAGAGTATCAGAGCCATAGATATTGTGATTACATTCGCCACGACTCCTATAAATTGTAAGCAATTTTTTAAGCAACAGTTCTTTATAGGTACTACATATTCCAATTTTAATTAAATTTCATAACTAACTTTAAAGCCTGTTTTCTTCTTCTAATTTTAGCTTTAGTATAAGTTACCCAGCCATATAATAAGAATAAATTTATTAGTTTTATATAAACCAGTAGAAATTTAGGTTCATGTTATTATTGAAACCATTAAAGTTAGTTGGTTTATGGTCTACCAAACTCAGTCGTAGAACGGCCCAGTTTAGAAAAGCAATAAATGTATTCAAAGTTAGACTATCAATGAATTTTATGTTCTTGTTAGTGACGTGGCTACGTAATCTATTTTTGTTATTGTTGAGGAGTTTGTTGCGTCGCTTCTTCTTCCCAGCGAAAACACTAGGAGGCGGTGAAAGGCGGGCGTTTTGGGGGCTGTCTATAATGTAAAAATGACGTTCAAAACGTACTACGTATTATATTATCTTTCTTGAATAAGTGGTTTAGATTTTATACAAAACAGTAGGTACATAACCAGCAGTTTTACTCAGCCACTTAAACAATTTTCAATCTATCCATAGAAAAATAACACGTTAGTTCCAACAACGACTACCGGGACAGATAAGGTCGTCCCACTGTAACTTCTTACCACATACTGTGTGAACTGAAATTTTATTTTATTAGTAAAGTGCAGTAGATTTCACAAGATGCGCGTAAAAAAATATCTATAAACAAAAATCAGGCTTCTATTGCTCTTATAAGGACACCTTTAATTATTTTTGCTTATAATATCTTCTAAAGGGTCTTTCAACAAGGACGGGTCGATGTTTAAATTAAATAAAACAAGCTTTAAGTGAGATATTAAAGAAATAATGTTTTTATTTGAAAGGCCCATTTATGCAATTACTTATGAAATATGACATCGATTAAATGTCCACCGCGGCTTCGAACCGTGGCACGGATCCGAGAGATCCAATTTTCAGTTACTCTACTGCGATCCGGCTGAATCTGAGCGATGGCCTGCGTTATGTTGACTTTCAGGGCATCGGTTGATTGCGGATTATTGGCATAGACCTGCGACTTGAGACAACCCCACAAGAAAAAGTCTAGCGGGGTTAAATCGCACGATCTTGGTGGCCAATTTTATTTATTTTATTATTTATTTATCATTTGGTCGTGCTGCTCAATCGTGAACTTGCCATGGTGATAACTTAATAAATAACAACGCATTTGACAGATGCCGCCAAAACAACCTGGCCGCCACAAACTGTCAACATCGACCCGCCCTATTTGAAAGACCCTTTATATTCAGACATCGGCCTACGGATAGTATGGATCAATGAATGAATGAAATTGAATGAATCATGAAACAAAATTCATAGCTGTTTAGAACTTATAAATAATAGTATAGGTACATTGCTATTACGTAGGTAATCCAATTTAATTTATCTTAAAACTCTCATTTGATTGCTCGTCGTTTGAAGGTCGACGCAGAATATTCGCGCCATTTCAATCGATATGAATTGTCAGCGAGCGCTAACGGGAGCACAAAGTACTCAATTTAAAATTACTTAGCTGTATTCGAAAGGTAACTCTTATACTTAACTCTTTATAGCTCAAGTTACAGTCGTTAAAATGATCATATCATAACATCTCGCCTATATTCACCGAAGGATTAGGGTAGTGATACTAGTGATGTACCAATATACATCCACAGTTCACCATGTGTGTGTGTCCCATGTAATAGTGGGCGACCCTTTAAAAAGCATTTAAAGTTTTTATTAGAAGCGTTATAGTGGGCACTTCATGTCTCGTTTGTATGAATTAGTTTTGGAATTTGTCTAAACACTTTACCCTTGTAAAGCCGAAATAGTAGCGCCATAGCTTAAGCATTATTTCTAATGCATAAATTTGAGAGATAATAGAATTCACGATAGCAGAATATATTCTAGAGATTAATCTAGTGTAAACATTTGGATAAGCTTTGCGGGAATCTTCAACAAGATGAACGATCCGGTATCCAATATTATTCTAGCTATACAGAACTTAATAGTAAGTATTAAATTAATTATAATTTAATGGCTAGCAACTCGTGTGGTATCACTTGCGCATTATCATCATGAAACTCTCACGTGGGAGAGCCATGCTTCGGCACTAATGGGCCGGCTCGACCGGAGTGATACCACGGCCTCACAGAAAACCGGCGTGAAACAACGCTTGCGTTGTGTTTCGCCGAGTGAGTTGAGGTTACCGGAGGCCCAAACCCTTTTAAAGGCGGGCAGCGCACTGGCGACTCCTCTAGTGTTGCGGGTGTCCATGGGCGGCGGTTATCACTTACCATCAGGTGATCCGTTTGCTCGTTTGCCCCCTATCCCATAAAAAAAAAAAACATCAATTATTAAATTTCATTTGCCGCCATTTGAATTGCTACATTATCCACGAATGTCACACAGCAAAATAATACATTATAAGTGACCACAGTATTATAAGATTATATTATATTATAAGATTTAAAAGTATATAGGTACTGTCATACAGAGGAGCAGAATCTCATATCTTTAAAATACAATTGGTCCGGTATTCTATACGAATTACGTGCCTTATATCACGACGATTCCTGTCATAAATGTGTCCCAAAATATTGTCATTTTGACATAAATCAGAAAATAACTAATGCAAGCAAAACGACGCGCCCTTCTGAACTATAACTGAACGATCCAATTGAATTGTATTGAATAAAACCGTGCAAGCATTTTATGCAAAAACACTTTTTAAAATTCTAGAAAGGTTGATACTTCTATATTGAATCCGTAACTAACACTCCACTGAGTTCCAATCCGGTTTTATAGTTTTAATTGAAATTCAATACTAGTCTTGTTCCGATTTAAAATGCATACCATTATCCCGTCAGGAAATTAAGGTTGGAAACTGTAGAGCGGCCTTTACAAGCAATGATACAACCAACAGGCGAACTTACTGAAGTAGTTACTTTAAATAGACATTCAACTATATATAATTGAATACATATAGGTATATCCATGCAGCCTGGATTCCCTGAAGGGTTAGGACAGAGGCATACTAATATATTATACATCTACAGTTCGCCGGTATGTTTAGGTCCCATGGAATTGTTCGAAATACTGTGCGATTCCAAAGGAATTTCGACTGATTGGATTGACTCAGATTGTGGAATCAGCTCCCCGCTGAGGTTTCCCAAAGAACTACAGCGTAGGGGTCTTCATGAAGGGTGTGAAAAGATTTTTACAGGGTCGGCAACGCGCGAGTGATACCCCTGGTGTTTGCAAGCGGCCATAGGCTACGGTAACCGCTTACCATCAGGCGGGCCGTATGCTTGTTTGCCACATTAGTGGTATAAACAAAAATATGGAGCGAGCCTGTTGCAATTAACTGGGGTTAAATTAAAAAATCCCAATAACAGATTGCTCGACCTGCGAATCGATCCATTTATTTAGAGGTATAAATAAAAAAAATGTCAAGTTCTTACCAATGACCTTATTTATTTCTACTTTTTCAACCATATGATTAGACCCGGGTCTATCTAATCCAGATATTGAATACACTCAGGTTACTTCGCGCACAGATTATAATCAAAATATCATTTTGAAAGCCTTGACCTGACTGACGTTGCTGCCAAGATAAATTGATTATAGTCGCAAAATACCGTTGTTACATTTAATATTCTTCCGCTATGGTGTTTTTATGGACTTAAAAGCTTTTAGATTTAAAGAATTTAAATATTTTGCGTGAAAATGTTGCATACAATTGATGTCCAAAAAGTACTAACTATTCAAATGGAATTTATTTGTATTGACATGTACCTAATATTAATTTTGTAACATCGCAACACTTATGAAAAATATCTGTATTGCATTATATACTCTTAGACCAATTCCTCTTCGTAAATAAACATCAAATAAGTACTAAAAGTTGTAAGCTAGATTTTCAATAAACGTCGTAAAATATAAATTAATTTATGTATTTTCGTTAAACAAAAAAAATACACTTAAAACAAAACCTGTAATGAACAGTTAAGCCCCGACGTAACTGACTTCGCGTTAGTCAGGTGAAGTGTTTAGAACAAACAGAGTTAAAACCACTGCGAAGGTTACTGTTGACTTTCAGGGGTTGTGTCGCCTTCAGGCTGTTTGGTTGTACGATAACTACTCTACTCATGCCGTTGAGTTATTTACACTTTATATTTATATGTTGAACCTTTTTCGTTGTGTGATCGAATAAATAGTAAATGGTCTTATGTGTTTGGTTAAAGTGTATAGGCGAAATATTGTATATTATTCACGTGGGAGAGCTTCGGCACGAATGGGCCGGCTCGACCGGAGTGATACCTCCACACCACAGCCTCACAGAAAACCGGCGTGAAACAACGCTTGCGTTGTGTTTCGCCGAGTGAGTGAGGTTGCCGGAGGCCCAAACCCTTGTAAAAGGCAGGAAACGCACTTGTAACTCCTCTGGTGTTGCGGGTGTCCAGGGGCGGCGGTTATCACTTACCATCAGGTGTTCGTCCGTATCCGTCTGCTCGTTTGCTCCCCTACCCCCAAAAAAAATAATGGTGAAACAATATAAGTAACCATATCATCACGCCTGAATTCCTCGAAGGGTTAGGCAGAATTGTAATAAGCTGCATAACAAATCGAAGCTAGCCTATTATCATTAATGGGCCACAAGTACAGATTTCTAGGTGCTACTGAGAATTTCGTAGAATAATCCAATAATATTTTATTATTGGAAAAGGGACAGCTCCTTCCCTCTCAATCCCCACTAAAAAACGCTACTCTATGGGTTAGTGGGTATTTTATGACTCGATTTCAATAATTTTTCCAGTACCTATTCAAATTATATTTAATAACATAACATTTACCATCACGCCTGTATTCCCAGAAGGGATAGATAGCGTCGTACTACACCCACAGTTCGCCGGTCTGTTTTAGGTCCCATGCAATAGGGGGCGAGCCTATTGCCATTAACCGGGAACAAATTCCTAACTCCGAGCTGCTACTGGGAATTTAATAGAAAAACCCAATAACACTTTGCTCGACCTGGGACGAGTATTATGATATTAATACGCGAGGAGACGTACGTAATCATTTTTAAGCATATTGCGCGCATGGAGGAGCGTGAGATTGTAGATACATAGTTAAAGTTTATATGGAGGAGAAGTGCTGAATGCTAATATTTTATAATAAAGCTTAAAAAATACATTAAATTAATAAAAAATACATTATACACACTACCATGCGTTTCACACACACGTTCGACACTTATGAAGGTTGAATGTATGGAGTATACCTATTATGGTCGAATTCGACCACCGCGCGACCACTATTTATTTAACTAACTAATTCTAATCGCACAAACAAAAATACAAATGGTTTGTATCAAAACGAACAAATTCTTTTCGTAGTCCCGGCTATAAATATTCTTATCAAAACACAGATCGGCTATATATCAAATCGAAGCATTCGAAATGTTCCGTTTTCATCGATGTTTATAGAAACTTTGTTTAAAAAACATATGGGTTTCCGTTAGAATTTATAAAGTCAAACATTGACGATGTATCCGATATTTGGCATCCGTTGGGAGAGGCCTATGATTAGGAATTGGGATGATTTATTGATTGCTATTGCCGACAGGTCTCAACATTACTTTGATTCTTAGTGTTCTTTTAATAGCCTTCTTTGTTTCCCACTGCTGCGCAATGACCTCCCCTTTCTCCTTCATAATCGGTCAATCTTATAAGACATCCAGCGAAGCTTGATTCGCAAACATTTCAACTTTTATATTGTTATTAAAAACCTACTACTTAAAAGTGTCACAAACGTAGTTAAGGTTGATGCACGTTGCTGATTATAAGATTGTTCAATTTGTAGGTCGGAGGTTTATCAGAGAAGTTCCTACAATACAATTTTCATGTAATGCTAACTTATTAAATGAGAACAAATCTTTTTATTTCTAACTAGCTTCTGCCCGCGACTTCGTCCGCGTAGCGTAATGATATATAGCCTATAACCTTCCTCAATAAATGGGCTATCTAACACTGAAAGAATTTTTCAAATCGCACCAGTAGATCCTGAGATAAGCGCGTTCAATTAAAAACTGAACGCCTGATGGTAAGCGATTACCGCCGCCCATGGACACCCCCAACACCAGAGAAGTCGCAAGTGCTTTGCCGGCCTTTTAAGGGCTTGAGCCTCCGGTATCCTCACTCACTCGGCGAAACACAACATATGCGTGTTTCACACTGGGTTACTGTGAGGCCATCGTATTACTCAGGCCGAGCCGGCCCATTCGTGCCGAAGCCTGGATCTGCCACGGTAATATGCATACAATATTACGAAGATCTATAAAAGACCTTTATATACTGGTTTCTGACACTTACGCGAATATTAGACATTGAAACATTGATATAATGTTCAAGTTACAATAATTCATCAGCCTTCATGATCTAGACTGTCTATACTTATATGGGTTCGTACATTCATATACTTAGGTACTGTATTTCTATTTCAGCCCGAGTAGTGTAAAAACAGTGTATCTAAAACAACTACTAGATAGGTTGATTTATCTAATGGTATCAACCGCAGCGTCGAGCCACTATTTGTTATATCGGCTAGAGATATCGTACCAAACATGTATGTACCTACTTACCCACAAAATGGTTTCTTGTTTGTGTCCAAGTGTATTGTTACAGCCCGACGATTCGGAGCCGAATCCATAAAATGTACGGATGTTGGTCGATGTTGGCCATTAACTGGGCACAAAGAATTGAGAATTACACTAAGAATTTCATCAATAAAATTTACTCGACCTCGGAATCGAATCCTCTAGATCAAGACCTCTAGCATAGCAGGCGCGCTTAGGAGCAATAGACTAATAAAGCAGTCTTATTTCAATAAGTGTATGTCCGTTTTTTTTTTAAACTTGATACAGGAAATAATCTTATTTTTTTTCTGCTAGGGTGCTTTTTACAAACACAAATTCTGACATACACAGACGCCCAGATTCAGAACAACTAGATATCTGTAGGTCATATAAATATTTCCTCCGTGTGGGGATCGAACCTACAACAGTGGCGTAGGATCCAATCGCTCAGCCGCTACGCTAAATGTGTCGTCTAATATTATATATTGGTATAATAATATTATAAAGATTTTTCTCCCAAATACTGGTGTTGTAGGTTTTATGTTGGGAGTCTGAAACAATCTTTGTTACCTTTTTTAAAGACATCTCCGCGCCAGAAATAAGTAATAAGTCTCAATTATGGTACATTGACAGCATAATGATTATTTGTGAACAAATAATACAAACTAGACTTATTTGTTACCACAGCCGTGTCTCGTGGGTTACTTCAGTAACACACAAACTAAGTAATAGACACATAGCAGATTATATTATATCCATCAATTCCCATAATAAAATAGCTCAAACTATACATTTGCGGTATTTCATTCCACTTACATAAAGCTATAGCATAAAAGGATTTTTTTACGTAAACATCCGTAGACTAAAGTCCAACCTAGAGAGGAAATAAGATTTCTTATTTATAAGATAAACAACTCGCATTTCAACCAAGCGTTTCTATATAATAAATTGTTGAAATACAAAAAAAGTGTTGCGATAAATCTATTGCAAGAACCATTATTTGTTGCAAACACTAAGGAATGCTGTAAACGATTCGCAATACATCCTGGGAGAGTTCGAAACTTGCGCAAGTTTGTATTCCTTGTAAAATATCGCTTGTAACGTGAAGTGAACAAAGTTAAATTTTTAAAAGTTAAGTTATAAACATAACATACCATCACGCCTGTATTCCCCGAAGGGTTAGGCAGAGGCGTACTAATGTACACCCACAGTTTGCCAGTATGTTTAGGTCCCATGTAATAGGGGGCGAGCCTATTGCCATTAACCGGGCACAAATTCCAAACTCCGAGCTGCTACTGGGAATTTCTTAGAAAAAACCCAATAAGACTTTGCTCGACCTGGGAATCGAACCCAGGAACTCTAGCGTAGCAGTCGCGGTCAGGACAACTTGGCTATTGAGGCAGTTAAGTTATATGTTTTATTTTATTTAAGGCAGTGTGTTCTAGATGCACTGACTGCAATAGCCTCCTTATCTACTAATCAACCTCATGTTAAGCAATTAGATTAAAAAATCACTTTAATTTGACGTTAAAACTAAATAATTTGCTTGGTATTTTTTTTATGGCACAGCAAACGAGCAGACGGGTCGCCTGATGGTAAGCGATACCGCCACCCATCGACACCCGATACACCAAAGGAGTCGCAAGTGCGTTGCTGGCCTCTTAAAATGGTTTGGATTCCGGTATCCTCACGCACTTGGCGAAACACAACGTGCAACGCTTTTTCTGTGAGGCCGTGATATCACTCCAGTCGAGCCGGCTCATTCGTACCGGAGCATGGCTCTCCGACGGTAAAAATTAGTTTATATTTATTAGCTATGTTGTACCTACATACTACCTTAATAATACTTCCTGCGATATGGAAATCGGACCTTGGACCGCACGGGGGCGCTAGCTATGCTTGCGACCACTATAGTTACTAACGAGGCAAAAAGAGATATTTATAGAGAGAGAAACAGAGATATTTTTGGAGAGAGAATTCTTTTTATCCTTCACAACAAATTATCGTACAAACCTTTTCTTAAGAAACCTTTGGCACAAAACTTTTGGAATGAGTTCTAATCAAAGTTTTTCCCTTATGGCAAATTTCCGTAGTATTTTACCTACTTTGGACTTTCGAAGTTTTTAGCTAAGAGATATTGGAATCTATTGACAGACCAGGTTTACAAACATCGTATAATAAAGAAATAGAATTGGGGTAAATGTTGTCTGGACCTCCAAAAATTATCCAATCATATTAAACAATGTTGACTATGTACAGTTGACTAACAAGACAGCTTTTTCCATACCACCATCAGGCGTACCTACCTACACCCACAGTATGCCTACACCCACGGTTCGATATGTTTAGGTCCCATGTAATAGGAGGCGAGCTTATTGCCATTAACCAGGCGCAAATTGCAAACTCCGAGCTGTTTCTGAGAATTTCATACAAAAACCTAGAAACATGCTCGACCTGGGAATCAAACCCAAGACCTCTACAGGTCTCGACGGCAGGACAGGCAGGCCTCTCTGAGGCAGTTTTTTTGTTTCGTAATATTAGCTTGAAATTTAGTTATTTTATATTTTGGTTTTAGGTTTGTATGGGTGATTAAGACTCAGCTAGACCCTTAACCTTAAGTTGGTGCCATGAACCTCTCTAGAAATAAGTTAATATTTGATTCTAAGGCCCACTTGCACCAACTTTTTAAATATGTATAAATTGCATTTAAACTGAATTTTTCATAGTAAAGTTGTGTTTAAATGCAATTTAAACATATTCAAGAAGTTAGTGCAAGTGGCCATAAGTATGACACCCTTTTAATTCACACTAATAAGTGAAATCTCCACAAATTTTCCATTGTAACATAGCTTACAGCTACAGTAAAATCAGCTAATCCTCAACATAATTTCGAGGACGAAGAATAAATTACAATGACAGGGCACGACCTAAAAATTCGGCATACAGCAAAAATAATATCCGTAGCGGCATACAAATGACGTCAAATAAACCTACTCATGTAAATATTGCCCCGAGCACATTCTACATCTACCATTCTCTTTCATTTGCTCACTTTTTTAAGCTAGTGACGTCATCAAGTTCGTAATTTAAAAATACGTGATGTACGTCTAACACAACCTACCATCGCGCCTGATGTACAGTTGGCGCAAAATAACTTGAACCAAAATGGTGGATGCGCAGTGGTCGATTTTCACTACATTTTGCACGCAAATGCACTGCGCAAACTTTCCCCCTCTCCGTTACTTTTGGGTCAAGTTATTTTGCGCGAACTATACAATCACTGTTCGCCGTTTCTTCTGTTCTATACAACGTGTAACTGAATAAGGGCAAGACCTCGAACACGTCAATCAGAACATCGAGTCATAAATTTAATAACGAAACCCATTTTTTTCTGGTACGGAAAATGCTCATGGATCGTCCGCCACTTAGGGGGTAGCGGGGTATGTCGGACTCGTACTGACTAAAAACCGTACTTACCTTCTCTTGTCCTGTAGCCACGGTCATGGGATCCGTGAAATGTACCACGACCGATAATAACGAAACCCTACAGTCGTTTTGAGACACGTACCTAAGCATATTTTTTTCATGAAATAAGTTCATCATCATCATATCAACCTATTGCCGTCCACTGCTGAACGTAGGCCTCCCCCAAAGAGCGCCAACCATCCCGGTCTTAGGCAGCTCATATCCATCCGCTGCCAGCTTCTTCAAATCGTCGGTCCATCGTGTCGCTGGGCGTCCCACACTACGCGGTCTCCACTCTAGCACTTTTCTGCTCCATCGATCGTCTGTCCGTCTGCAGATATGACCGGCCCACTTCCACTTCAGCGTACTTATTCTTCGCGCAATGTCGGCAACTTTAGTTCTTTGACGAATGACTTAATTGCGAATTCTATCCACCAAAGAAACTCCAAGCATTGCTCTCCATTGCACGCTGAGCAACCCTGAATTTGTGGACCAGTCCTATGGCGAGTGTCCACGTTTCGGCTCCGTAAGACATCACTGGGAGGACGCACTGGTTATAGACTGTGGGATCGATGCTTCAAAGATATCACGCAGCTGAAATAAGTTATACCAGCTAAATGCAAAACTCGTGGCTGTACTACTCAGTCGTACCCAAAATGACCACAATATAGCGCGCACACGCATACAATAACAATTTGAGCGAATAGCTTCAATTTTGCATAGCTCAAGTCACTGATAGACCGTTCCGGTACCGTTAGTCTAGGTTCCTGCTCTACCATTTTGTACTTTACTGGAAATATAATATGTCAGCGAATGCAATTATTCATAAATTTACCAAGTTTGGAACGATTTTTCGGTGGTTAATTTCCAGTGAAGTAGAAGTAGAGGAAATGGTAAGGTAGAATCCTAAATTAATAAATGAAATGAAATGATATTTATTTCTGTAAGTAGATCTTTAAAGACACTTTTACAAGTCAATGGTTTTTTTTAATGCTAGATGGCCTCGGCATTTCCTAGCTGACGACCTCTGACAAGAAACATTCAGAGAATCATGGTCTCTCTTAAAGTCTAGACATAGAATAATGCAAATAATAATGTGAAGGACAATGCAGGGCAATGACTGAAATGACCTTTTGAGGAATGAACCGTGAAGCAGCTTTGAGTATCTTAATCCAAAGGTCAGGTTAAGAGCACCCTTAACCGACGATCATGCATGAGGTGGTTAATGAACGTAGAAGAAGCGAAAGAGGTGGTGTGCCAGGATCGTAGCAAGTGGAAATCTATAGTCTCTGTCTACCCCAATGGGAGACAGGTGGGAAAATGTAATGAATTAAAAAAAATGTATTTATATATGGTATTAATCTGAGTAATAACAGATTTTGATAAAATATTGTTTGCTTTTCGATTTATTTTGGTATTATGTTGCTCTATAGCTCTGCCGAACCCTTAAAGTAAGGATTCAGTCATAGCTAATGGTCTAGCCCAGTACCAAGGGCAAGTTTCCAGCAGTACCTAAGCTAAATTATAGCAATACATAATATTTACTCGTTAATATTATAACACAGTTTGAATAACAGCTAACGAATACGCAAACCAATTTATATCCAGTTTATAACCAGTAATTACTGGTTCTTGGTATTCTATAATTAAAATATCAATTGGGTGTAGAGTTGGTGTTTCTTTAGAATATCTTTTTCTTTTCTTTTCAAATAAACATTGCCCCTCACTAGGATTTTCTCCTGTACCTCTCTTTGTCATACACCGGCTGATGCTCGCTGGATAAGTCCTATGAATGTCCCGTGATGTCCTGTATAAGTAGAGTTAATAACTGGACTAATAATCAATTCCTGTTCACAATAATGGTTTCTGATTTCTCTGTTTTATTTTCTTGTTTTATCTTATTGAGTACCTGTAAGTGTATTTTTTAATTCTGTAATAATTTTTGACCCGTGAAAGTCTTGTACTTGCACAGGTTATGGAGCCATGAGCCAGAGCCATGCTTCGGCACGAATGGGCCGGCTCGACCGGAGTGATACCACGGCCTCACCGAAAAGCCGAGTGAGTGAGGTTACCGGAGGCCCAAACCTTTTTAAAAGGCGGGCAACGCACTTGGGACTCGTCTGGTGTTGCGGGTGTCCATGGGCGGCGGTTCTCGCTTACCATTAGGTGATCCGTCTGCTCGTTTGCCCCACTATCCCGTAAAAAAAACAAAAAACAATCATTGCTCTATCGGTCGACACGAATGATAAATGACGTCACAGAAAAAATAAATGCCAAAACATTCATAGTCACGGCTGCGATATGGCTGTGTCAATAATGAGGATCGATGTACGACGACCTTGTTTACATTGTCCCCTGTCAAATTGTGTAAACTTTCACTCCAACCAGTGTATCTTGATATGCGGCGCAATAAAGAACTAAATAAAATTGACATATTATTGTACATTTTTCTTAGAAAGTGGCGCCAGCGTGAGGTGTTAAGGTACAATGGCCACTCTGTGCGTTAATGGACACACTTGTGCTCATGACATTAACATATTCTACATTTCTGCTGTAGCTGACAGAATCGGGTTTCGGAAAACAATTTTATGTTATTTTTTTTTATCTGTTTGGCTGCTTCACTACTTGTCGCAAATGTGGCTGCTGGAATCCTGGGTTTATTCCGTGGATAGAGCAATGTTATCGGAGTTTTTCTGTGAAACTCTTAGTAGCAGGTCAGACTTTAGATTTGTGCCCGGATAATGGCAATAGACTCATTCTTATTTAAATGGAACTTAAAAATATACCATCAATACACGTCCGCGTAACCTTTATAGGAATGTTGGTATGGAATTAATTTGGGACTTGGCAAGGTGTGAAGAACTGATTTAAAGTTATTCCCTAACTCTGTTTGCTGTGCTTGCTATTGAAAAAAAAACTTTTTGATGTAATGTACCTACCATGAACCCATACATAACAAGTCAATTTGCCCAGTGCCAAAATTAATCGGAATAAACAAACAAATCGGAATAAGTTTTTTCTTAATCCCAGTGTCCGTTCTACATCTTCTATAATATAAAAATTAATCGCCAAATGTGTTGGTAAGCGTAAATCTCGAGAGCAGCTGAACCGATTTCACTAATTCTTTTTTTATAATATTTCTTGAAGTACGAGGATGGTTCTTACGGAGAGAAAAATTTAAAAAATTGCCTGAAAAAGTCTAAAAACAACACTTTTCTATATTCCCATACAAAAGATTCGTAATAATACTTAAAAGTCAATTTGAACTTTAATACCATACTATAAAGTTTATGTGTGACTGGAGGGGTTCCGAGCAGGCAAAACAATTGAGTGACGTTAGTTTCAGAATCGACTGTTAGGCGGTACGAAGTCCACCGGGTCAGCTAGTAATATTTTATATATCTTTTCACCTCACAAGCTCGGAAAGATCGGTTTGTCATTCGAAATCTGCGTGCAAAAGTGCATTTTGCCCCCTAGCGTTGAAAGTGTTTTTAAATTTGGAACCTTTTCAATAATTTTCTATACCGCCGGTGTCATAAATGATCGTAGATTTTGACACTTGTAACCCTGCACTTGGCATCTAGAATGTTTAGTGTCTTTCTATCTTTATTAAAAATATTACCTTATCACTTGTGACACAAATCTTCAATTATTTAAATACAACCTGCACTGAAATGGCCTTATTTAAATTTTGAATATGCCGAACGCCTTCTAAAAAAAGTAGAAACAGATGTCACGGTTCGTTACGGTTGTTCCGTCCTCAGGCTTTTTATATGCCCATGCATTATGATTGATCAATAACAGTACAGGTTCTGTGAATGTGACATTATGTTCAGAGTTAGTGTTAATCAACCTCATTGTTGATCGTTTACCAAAAATGCTGGGTTTAACTTAACATCTAATTGCCATTCATTGAATAAGGACAAACATCTAATTTCCAACTCATCATCATAGCCTTTATATCTATCAGGTTTGGCTTTCAGAACCAGATGCAGCCCACTTCTTGGGCAATACTGGTTAGAAAAAGGGTCTCCGCCATGGATTTCCATAAGATTATATGTCGCCTGTATCCAACGACTCTCAGCGGCAATCAGTTTGATGAGCTGTGTACCCCACCCACTTGCTAAGTCTTTCCGCTGTCAGCAATTTTGATCTATAACAAATCTCTCTTTTTGTCGTTTCTAAGAAAATGAGTAGTAGATATATTATGTTTGTACACAGTGGTTTGTTTATGGTGTTAAGGTACCGGGTACATCGGATATTGCATCCGAAGTAAACCATTTCCGACTAAAACGTGGTCGTAAATATTCCGTCGAGTTGACGACCGTGATTAAAATTCCGTCGGTGTCGACCAATCAGGAAACCGAATTACGCAGATGGATGCAGCAGAATACGGCTCTCGGTTTTCCATACCACGGTACCGTTTAGTGGTCGGCTGGTCGCGGATATGCAACCTAACTTTTGAATTTACGAGTATTTGAATTTGGAATTCACAAATTTTTAAAAAAAAATAGGCACATATTTGCGAAAGAAAAATTTATTTATAGAACTCAAATTCAATCTGAATTCCAATTTAAAACTTTAAAACAGATGAAGATGTTCTTTGATATCAAACAAAAAGTTTACATCACTTTTTATTTTGTTTAGTATGTACCTTGTACCTGGTCTAGGTATGTACTACACATTATGCATCATATTTTATGACCTCTAATCGCAGCCGATAATGAAACAAGCCTAAATTCTTCTTCAGTTTAGCTCTTCTAGCTATATTTAGGTTAACTTCCAATCTATACAGATTCCGTTGAGTCACTAGCCTACATGGAATGTCTGCGATCTGACCTCCCTGACCCAATTACACAAATACGAAACTTTAATATCATGTTATATAGGTACTCTCTGTACATTTGACATGCAATATTTAAAGTACATTAAGGCTACTTTGCCAACTAAAATGTATTAGCTCACGGCTTTAGCGGTAAAAATTTGGCAAACTCGTGAAGTTACGTAATTGATGCGGTCTAATATCTAATTTTATGTATGCTGTTCTTTTAGGAATTAGGATAATGACCATCGTATATATTTTATTTGCCTATAAACTACTTGCCATGGCTAACATACTTTATGGGATGAATTGGATTACATACTTAAATCGGGTAAGTAAACAATATAATTGCTTGGCACATCAAAAGTTAAAAATCTAGAAAAAAATAGCCATAATACCTTGATTCTTTGAAAACATAGATCATCGTCAAATTGTGTGGACATGCATGCATGTCTTTAAGAAAAAAATATTGAAACGTGCTGTTTTTACTCTCTCTCATTTTTTTTCAAAATCTTTAAGTTAAGTGAATTACAAGAAGAACATTTATTACACATTTTTGTTTATTTCTCTCATTTTTGTCATGTAGAAGCATTATAATTATGAGGCATCGATTCTTTTTGCATTTTCGTGGGAAACAATAGAAGAATTATTTAAATTGTCTCTTTCTACAAAGTTCTATTATCTACAGTTTTACCCAACACAATTATGTACATAGTTACAACAATATTCATGAATGCATGAAATTAGAAACGCGGTCCCGCACGACGACGCGACGCCAGATAACCACAGTCTGCCCCAAATCCTCTGTTTTATTACATTTCATTCATCACAGTGTAAAGACTTTTAATTAAAATACTTCCGCCCACTTCAAATTCAAAATAATAAATTAAATCAAGCGTCACGCTCAATTTATAATCTTAAAAAGTTTGAAAACGGTCAAGTGTAGATGAACCTTTAAGAACAACTCCCCAGAATTTTTGATGAGAAAAATGTCGAGTAATTTAATAACGTTATGTGGAGGCAGTTGCGTAATTTCTTCGATAAAGTAAAGCCGTGTTTTTTGGATAAATCCTTGAGCTTTATATAGTGTTGTTTGCGCAAAATTTGTTGGATAAATTATTTATTAAACCCTGCCTCCTGTGCATTTTATCACACATCTAGGGACCCGCCCGCGGTTTCACCCGCGTTGCCCCATTCCTAAGAGTCGTAGAGTTATTTTAAAGCTTAAAATCTTCCTCTTGAATCACTCTGTCTATTAAAAAAAACCGCATCAAAATCCGTTGCCTAGTTTTAAAGATCTAAGCATACATAGCGACAGACAGACAGCGGGAGGCGACTTTGTTTTATACTATTGAGTGATTAAGTTAATATCCTTACTTATCGCGTTTCTGGGAGATCAACCACTGCGGTGGTCTAACGGTGGAAAGCTTTTCCCTTCAGTAAACATTGTATATCTTGGAACGGGAAGGATAAGCCGGTCTAGTCCATAGGTTTTAATTGTCCTTTTTTTATTGCGTCCGAGTTATTTTAGACTGTTTACTTTAAAAAAAAACACGTAAATGTCATGATGAATTATTGTAATAAAATGCTTAAGATCTTATACTTAGATCTTGGTGTTGAAAAACACTACACTGAAATTATGATGAAATGTGCTCAGTTTGATTTTTTTTATGGGATGGGGGCAAACAAGCAGACGGATCACCATAAAGTAATCGATTACTGCCCTCCATGGCCACCCACAACACCAGAAGAGTTGCAAGTGCGTTCTCCGCCTTTTAAACTGTTTTGGGCCTCTGGTATCCTTGGCTTACACGTAATCCGAATTAGGACGTCAATTTACAAATGAAATATTTATTTTAAACTGCGATTAGCGACAAGTTTGAATTAGGAATTAGCGGCAGACACGACGATTATAGTTGACCTTTATAATCGATGTATCTAATTTGATAACGATCAATTAAAATCAAGCACATAGGTAATTCATTGGAAATTTGAATACTGCGGACTATTTCTATACATTTCTATTCTAGGTATTGGTAGGGCTTATTTTTTGTGATATTTGTTACTTACATAGTCCAACATGTTAATATTTTTCTTGATTATTAGGGTTATCTCTAGGATGTAGGAGATTGTAGGGTTAGTATTTTTCTTTGATAAAGTAGGGTTTACAGCTTTCTCGGGGTCGGATGTTATATATTAAAATATGCGCAAACGTATCTTTTGAGCAATACCTACACAGGTCGTGCGCGTCGGTACTATAGTCTCATAGAATAATAATATTTTTATAATGTCCTTAGGTTCATCTCAAGTACCTATTTTAGCCTCCCTGTTCTAATTTTAATTCCTGTTGACGTTTTCCGCAATCACAATCAGGCGTAGCTCAGCTACAATGATATCCCGTTTCATCCAAGCAAATAATAATATTCGATTGTGTTCCATGATTGATTGAATTATAAACGACATTAAAGCCAGCATACAGATGATTATATGCTTCTCTTTCAATAAATTGTTCAATTGCCTCTAATTTAAGAATTTAGTTATATTATCACGCCTGTATTCCCCGAAGGATTAAGCAGAGGTAGGAGGGGACCTACTAATACACAGCCACAGTTCGCGGGTATGTTTAGGTCCCATGTAATAGGGAGCGAGCATATTGCCATTAACCAAGCACAAATACAAACACCGAGCTACTGAGAATTGCTTAAGAAAAAAAACACAATCACACACACACACACACACATGCACAATCACACATTGCAGTATCTATAGCATTATAAGTATATATCTATAACCCTAAGACACGTGGTCAGAATGTCGTAACAGCGCTATATGTCCCCATACATTTTAATAGTTTTCTATAGCGTTAGCGATCATAGATTACAACTTGGCTAGGCCTGCAGGAACTGTAGCGTAGCAGTTGCTCTAAGAACCACTAGAGTAGTCGGCAAATAATCTGATGAGCCAACTGGTGTAACTCGTAAGAAGTCATCGTCGCCCATAGACACCTGCAACACCAGAGGAGTTGTTGATTCGTTGCCGACCCTCAAAAGCCTCAACGGATTGCTGACTGCTAGAGCCACAGCTACCGAGGAAGAACTGTCTCTTACACGCAAAAGCCAAAACACACCAAGGTGCTTTACGACAGACTCTGACTTAACAGTGGTCGCCAGCCAGTCAGACCCCAAGAGGTCCTACCACCGAGCAGGTCAGATATTTTCTCCCCTCTTACGAGATGCCTGTCTAAGTGGCAGTGAGGTATACTATTCTAACCCGACCGCACACGGGGTTTTCTAAGAAATATTCACCCCCGTTTAATGGGATCTGTATGTACTGTAGGTGCACATAATTTGGTAATATTTCCGACTACGGGATGGTATATTATTGTTACGCCGAGAAGCTATTAGAATGACGTAGATTGGTCACGGAGGTTCAAGATAAGTCGTAGAGGCATGTAGAATATTTGAAAGAAAGTACTCGAATGCGTTACTCACGTAGTAACAATAGTTCGAGGTCGGGTTTAAAGGTCAATGCCCGTAAACAATAGACGATCTAGTACTTACTCGCATTTTGTAGACTTTTCGCGATTGTTCGATTCTAGAATCTTCGTGACTGATATAGCTAGCCGTTGGCTAGCGCAGTTTAGTTTTGGACAAGGTGAAATTAACATCAAAGCGAAGACAAGTGATTCCAAGTGTGACAGTACAGTGCGACAAGTAATAGGGTAGTGACTTTATTTGTGATTTCTGTTGTGTGTTTGTCAAGTAAATTAAAGTATTTGTTTGTTACGGTAAATTATGCGTTAATTAATTTAGCTCGGAACATTATGTTATGATGCTATGATTGTTGCTAGTGAATCAAACTGACCGTCCGTTCATATATCCATCCGGTGGCTCTCGTCAACGTCCAAATGTTTGTGTATACAAATCTAAAATAATATTACACAGGTGTCTGTGAGTTGATCGTATTTTAGGTTAATAATAGAAAAATATATATGCCATGTTCACGTGATATTTGAATGCTTTTGTTCGTCATTCAATCAATCACAAAGATTCTTGTGCAATAAATTTTCTATTACTTATCATGGATGGTTGGATGGAAACTCAAAACACCCTTTCTCGAATTTTAGTTTCTATATAAAACGCCATTTCCAATTTGAAGTTAAAATTCAATCAATCATTAAAATTTCCAATTTATAGTTTATCTAACAAACATCATTAGATAAGTTTTCTATTATTTTAGTAACATTGTGATTCAGTCTGAAAGCTTGTACTTAATTAAGGCCAAAATATGCTAGCGATAAACCAGATTCGTTTTCTGAGCCTTTCAGAATACGAATGACGTCATCAGTCAGTTTATTAGGGTTCCTTATGCTGGGTAATGTTGTTAGAACCACATGCTGTGAAGCATTATAGTTGTTTTGGAACAAACCATGAGGTTAGCAAGCTAAGGCCACCTTCCAAACTGTTTTTGATAGTTCCTATACATACTATCACACTTGTATTCCCCAAAGGGTTAGGCAGAGGTGTATATGACAGAACGTTTGGCGTAGCGGCTGAGCGATCGGCTTCTGCGACACGTGTTGTGGGTTCAATCCCCACACAGAGCAAATATTTGTATATTCTATATAGTTTTTCCGGGTCTGCGCGTTTGTGTATATGATATTTTGTATTTGTAAAATCACCCACGATACAGGAGAAAATCTAAGTGTGGGGCAACGTTTTTAAAACAAATATGCTTCACATTTTGCTGATACGTTTAGGTGCCGTATAATAGGAGCGATTTTATGCCCATTAACCGGGCACAAGTACAAACTCTATGCTCGCTTCTGAGAATTTCATAGTAAAACACTCTTGAACCCAGGACTTCTAGCGTAGTAGTTTCATTTACAACCATTAGATTAATGAGAACCAGTTGGTATGGGCGTACATTTATACACCTGTATCTAACCCTTCTAGGAATATAGGCGTGATGGTAGTATATTTAAAACTGTTGTGTAACCTTTGTATTGTTACGCCGCGAAGCTATTAGAATGACGTGGATGGGTCACGAAGGTTCTGGATAAATCGTAGAAGCATGTAGAATATTCGAAAGAAAGTACTCGAATACATACTCACGTAATAACAATAGATCAAGGTCAGGTTCAAAGGTCAATGCCCGTAAACAATAGACGATCTATGTACCTACCTGTAATGCGAGTACCTACTCGCATTTTGTAGGCTTTTCACGATTGTTCGATTCCAGAATCTTCGTGACTGATATAAATAGCCGTCGTGAGGGTCGGCTAGGGCAGTTTAGTTTTGGACAAGGTGAAGTGAACATCAAAGTGAAGACAAGTGATTCTCAGTGTGACAGTACAGTGCAACAAGTAATAGTGTAGTGACTTTATTTGTGATTTCTGTTGTGTGTTGTCAAGTTTATTAAAGTATTTGTTTATTTCGGTAAAATTAGCGTTAATTAATTTATCCCGAACCCCAGCTCGTAACATTTGGTGTCAGAAGTGGGATAAATTATGCCGGTTTTGCCGAAGGACGATACGGAAGGTATCCGTACCAGAAGTCAGCGTCAGCAAGAAATGGACCAGAGACGATTTGGAGATTCTCCGGCAGTTCCTGCGGGTCATCTACAACCAACAACAGACCCAGTCGCTGGTCCATCTGGAACTTCTCCGGTACCAGCTGTTGATCTGGCGGCTTTAATGGCAATGATGCAGGATCAGGTTCGCCGTCAGGAAGAGCAGGCCCGCCGTCAGGAAGAGCAGAACCGCCGTCAGGAAGAGCAGGCCTGCCGTCAGGAAGAGCAGGCCCGCCGTCAGGAAGAGCAGGCTCGCTTACTGCGGGAGCAGCTACAGAGTGACAAAGAGGAGCAGGCACGCCGGGAAGAGGAGCAGGCCAAACGCCAAGAGGATCAGATGCTCCTCATAAAAGACCTTCATGGGACTCTTGGCAAACAGCTTGGTGTTATGAAGGAGCAGGTGGAACAGCACGAGACCCGGATTTCTAAAACCGAGGAACAGATTGCTAACGTGACAAAGGCATTAGGTAATTTAGAGGCACGAAACGTACGTTTTGCTTCCGGGGATGCTGCTCCCATAACCTCTTCCCTACGTGGATTCAAAGTGCCACCATTTGATGGGACCTCTTCATGGTCCGCGTATAAAATGCAATTTAAAGCATTTGTTGCGTCAAACGGGTGGGACGAAGGTCAGGCTAAGACGGCACTCACCCTTTGCCTCCGTGATCAGGCCTTAACAGTATTGGAGGCCATCGGCGACAGCATGACGTACGATCAGCTAATCGAGGCGTTGGATTCTAGATATGGCGATACCCATCTGGAATACGTGTTTCGTGCCCAGCTGAAAGACCGGGTGCAGCGAGGTGCTGAGACCCTACAGCAGTGGGCCGTAGAAATTGAAAAACTGGTTCGAAAAGCCTACCAGTCCACACCTGCGCTCATCGACGGTAACCTGGTTCAGGCGTTCGTTGATGGAGTTCGTGACCTAGAAGTCAGAGCTGCTGTCAGGCTAGGACATCATAAGACGTTAAAAGACGCCTTAGCCCATGCCTTAGAAGTGGAGGCAGTCAGACAAGACCATCGGGCTCACCGCATTCGTGAGGTCGTTTTACCGACATGTCACCTCTGTGGGGAGAAGGGCCACTTCCAGGCGGGTTGCCCGAAGCGCAGCGAGGGTCATAGGGTCGGTGCAGCATCACCTAGATGCTACATTTGTGGAGAGAAGGGCCACCTCCGAGCTAATTGTCAAAAGGGAACCTCGTGGCGAGAAAAGACTCAAGGTGATAAAGTAAGGGTGATGAACGTCACCACCGAGGAGCAGCAGGGAAACGAGTAAAAGCCAGGACTGCGGGGCGGGTGCTGGCTAGTGTGAAAGGAGCCCCAAGGATTTCGATCTCACAAGCCCATGACGGGAACAGTCTGATCATCAGAGGCGAAGTCAACAGAACACCCTGTAAGCTGACATTAGATACTGGAGCTTCTCGCACGGTAGTTAATTCCCAGCTGGCACGTCGGGTCCTTGGGGACTGCGTCAGTGAGCGCGAGTGCATACAATTGGTAACAGCTACTGGCCAGCACATATCCGTCCGAGGCGAGAAGGAGGTGGAATTGAAGTTTGGTAACAGAATATATCGGCATAATGTCATCGTTGCCGATATAGTAGATGATTGCATTCTGGGATTGGACTTTATGCGAAAGCATTGTTGTGAGATCGACGTTAATCAAGGAGTGTTGAAGTGCGGTTCGGAAGAAATTTTCATGGAAGGTGCAACAACAGGGAAGGTGTACTGTCTGAAGAAAATAGTTCTTCCTCCTAAGTCGGAAACCATCGTCCCAGTCGCTCTGCCACAGAATACCGGGCAGAAAAATCGATGTGTTCTCATAGAGAGGTTGGACGATGACTTACCGTGGAAGATGGCACGAACGTTGATGAGAGCTAGCAATGTATCAGCGGTACGCATACTCAATTCAGGCGATAAAGAAAAAGTTATCAAGAAGGGCACATTGATGGGTACTTGCGAAGAAGTAGCTTGGATGCGACGTTGCAGTGATCAGTATACTGATAATAACGTTCGAAATCCAAAGTTTAACGTTGAAACTCTTTTAGAAGACTGTCGAAATGATCTGTCTGATGAAGAAGCGATCAAGGCTAAGAAGATATTGCTCCAGTACGCTGGTATTTTCTCTACAAATGATGCCGACATTGGAAAGACAGGACTGGTGCAGCACAAAATTAATACTGGCAACGAGTCACCAATACGTCAGCGACCTAGAAGATTGCCAGTTGCGCGAGAGAAAGAAGTTGAGACCATGATTGAGGGAATGGTGAAGGATGGTGTGATAGAGCCTTCATCTAGCCCATGGTGTTCTCCGGTGGTCCTGGTGAAAAAGAAAGATGGCAGTATGCGCTTTTGCGTGGACTATCGAAGATTGAACGACGTTACGAAGAAAGACAGTTACCCATTGCCAAGGATCGATGACACGCTGGATACCCTGACGGGTATGAAGTGGTTTACAACCCTAGACCTAAAAAGTGGTTACTGGCAAGTGGAAATTGACCCCAATGACAAAGAGAAGACTGCTTTCTCTACGGGAAAGGGTCTGTGGCAGTTTAAAGTCATGCCGTTTGGTTTATGCAATGCTCCTGCTACGTTTGAGAGACTTATGGAACTAGTGCTCACTGGTCTGATTGGAGACGCCTGTCTGGTCTACTTGGATGACATTATCATCGTGGGCCGTACGTTTGATGACCACATTCAAAACCTCGAACGTGTGCTATCAAAAATCCGAGGAGCCAATTTAAAGTTAAGTCCGAAGAAGTGTTCATTCTTCAAACGTCAAGTAAGTTTTCTGGGTCACGTAGTGTCGGAAAAAGGTGTTGAAACGGATCCAGAGAAGATTGTTGCTGTGAAAGACTGGCCAGTTCCGAAGGATAAGACGCAAGTCAGAGCATTTCTGGGTTTGTGCTCGTACTATCGACGGTTTGTGAAGAATTTTTTGGACATTGCGAAGCCTTTACACAAACTGACCGAGGAAAAGACACAATTCTGCTGGGATACAAACTGCGAAAGTGCATTTAGAGAGTTGAAGAAACGTCTGTGCAATACACCTATTTTAGGCTACCCTGATACTGAAAATGAATTTATCGTGGACACAGACGCAAGTAATACTGGAATTGGTGGAGTCTTGTCACAGCGAAAAGGAGATCAGGAAGTTGTCATAGCCTACTTTAGTAAATCATTGTCAAAACCGGAAAGAAACTATTGCGTCACGAGGAGGGAACTGCTCGCTATAGTTAAGACGTTGCAACATTTTAGCAAGTATTTATTGGGACGGAAATTTCACCTACGAACAGACCATGCTGCACTGAAGTGGTTATTGCAGTTCAAGAACCCGGAAGGACAAGTAGCGAGGTGGATTGAGCTTCTACAGGAATTTGATTTCCTGATCGAACACCGCAGTGGCAGATCTCACGGTAACGCAGATGCGTTGTCACGAAGACCTTGTCCGGAAATATGCAAGCACTGTTCCAGACAAGAGGCTAAGGAAGCGGTTCCCGTGAGAATGCTGAAAACTGACCTTAGTGACGAATGGAAAGAAACCTTGCAGCAGGCACAGGAGACTGACTCAGATGTTAAACCGATTCTCGACTGGATGAAAGCTGGTGCCTCTAAGCCGAAATGGAGTGATGTTGCGGCATTGAGCACAGTTACAAAAAGTTATTGGGCACAGTGGGACAGTCTATTGATGCATAATGGTGTCTTGTGCCGTAAATGGGAAAATGCTAAGGGAGACAAGAGTCATCTGCAGATGGTAGTCCCTAAAGCTAAGGTGCCAGACATCCTACAACTTTACCATGACGGATGTTCAGGAGGTCACCTAGGAGTAAAAAGGACTTTATTGAAGATTAGAGAGCGATTCTACTGGATTCACTGTCGGGACGATGTTGAAGACTGGTGTCGTAAATGCACTAGCTGTGCAGCTGTAAAAGGGCCCCATACGCGCAGCAGAGGTGCATTGAAAGTCTACAATGTTGGTGCGCCCTGGGAACGAATAGCTCTTGACGTTGCGGGACCATTCCCGGAGAGTGAAGGCGGAAACAAGTATTTCATGGTTGTGATGGATTACTTCACAAAGTGGCCGGAAGTGTTCGCCATTCGTAACCAAGAGGCTTCGACGGTCGCAGTTAAATTGGTTCAAGAAGTCTTCGGTCGTTTTGGAGTACCCTTGGAGATTCACAGTGACCAAGGAAGGAATTTCGAGTCTCAAATATTCCAGGAGACGTGTCGAGTAATGGGTACTCATAAAACCAGAACCACCTCTTACCACCCCCAGTCTGATGGAATGGTTGAACGGTTTAATCAGACCTTAGAGAGATATCTAGCAAAAGTTGTGGGAAGTAGGCAGAGAGATTGGGATAAGCACATTCAGCCATTCCTTCTATCGTATCGGAGTGCAGTTCATGAAAGTACGACGGTGACACCAGCCTTCGCGAACTTCGGAAGAGAGCTACGGTTGCCTGCAGATCTCATCACCGGTATACCCCCAGATACTCCCCAATGTGTGACTGATTATGCGAACGACTTGCGAACCAGAATGAATGACATATATGAGCATGTCAGACAGTCGGGCCAACAAACTTCTGAGAAAATGAAGACGCGTTATGACCGTAAGATGAACAACAGAGGCTTCGATGAGGGCTCACTAGTGTGGCTACATAACCCGGTGCGTAGTAAAGGAAAGTCACCCAAATTACAGGCGAAATGGGACGGCCCCTATCGAGTTGTGACTAAGATCAACGATGTCACCTACAGGATACAGAAAGGAACGAGAGGTGCACCAAAGATCGTTCATGTGGATCGTTTAGCGCGTTATTACGGATCAAATGATGCTCGGGACGAGCATGTCTTAGGAAGGGGCAGTGTTACGCCGCGAAGCTATTAGAATGACGTGGATGGGTCACGAAGGTTCTGGATAAATCGTAGAAGCATGTAGAATATTCGAAAGAAAGTACTCGAATACATACTCACGTAATAACAATAGATCAAGGTCAGGTTCAAAGGTCAATGCCCGTAAACAATAGACGATCTATGTACCTACCTGTAATGCGAGTACCTACTCGCATTTTGTAGGCTTTTCACGATTGTTCGATTCCAGAATCTTCGTGACTGATATAAATAGCCGTCGTGAGGGTCGGCTAGGGCAGTTTAGTTTTGGACAAGGTGAAGTGAACATCAAAGTGAAGACAAGTGATTCTCAGTGTGACAGTACAGTGCAACAAGTAATAGTGTAGTGACTTTATTTGTGATTTCTGTTGTGTGTTGTCAAGTTTATTAAAGTATTTGTTTATTTCGGTAAAATTAGCGTTAATTAATTTATCCCGAACCCCAGCTCGTAACAGTATGATAAAATATATGAAACGAAACGCTACATTGTGCTACTAATCTATCTCCGTACGAGAAAGCTACTGTGTTTACTGAAATTCGGTATCATTTTCTTCACTAGCTTGCAAGTCTGGCTCTTTGCCAGGGTCCAGTAACAGAAGTGCTTGCTCTGAACTTATGTAATAGTCAAAAAGCAGTGACCTGTTTATTTTGCTAAGCATTTAGAAGTTCAGGGTTGTCAGTAGGTACAATTTATTTGATTTAAATTTTTATGAGAATTTCTAGGTACTCTTGAGATAATTCTCCTCATTGACCCACTTTTTTGGTTAATGGCAAGTAAGACAAAGTCTTAAATACAAGTTAATAAAAATAATACAAACACTGACTCATGTATAAATACGATACGATTAACATCCGTAAAATATATAAATTGGTACCTAAAATTAAAATGCAATCCAATAACATTAAGTGAAAAAAATTAGAAAAACTGTTTATTTAAATTTAAAATTCAACAAATTAATTGTCTTAAAATGAGATTATAATTGTTGGGTAAATTTGTACATCAACTAGAGTTTTTTATAGAATAGAGGGAAAAAGAAGAGAAAGATCGCCTGATGGTAAGCGATTACCACCGCCTATGGACATCCGCAACACCAGAGCAAGTGCGTTGCCCGCCTTTTAAAAGGGTTTGAGCCTCTGGTATCCTCACTCACTTGAAAACATAACGTATGTTGTTTCACGCCGGATTTCTGTGAGGCCATGGTATCACTCCGGTGAAACCAGTCCATTCGTGCCGAAGCATGGCTCTCCCACATTTACAAGGCAGTGCCCGTATTTTGGAAACACTATGATGGCGTACTATACAACAGTCAGAGCCGAGACTGTTCTACGGCTAGTACTATTTCCATAATAACTTTTACGTTTATTTTTAGTCCCGAGAGAGATGTCCCCTTTGTCCCCAAAATGTTCATGACAGTATTGGCCCATGTGACGTGGGCCAGCTTATAGCTCGTAATCACGCGAAGTTTCGATCTTAGCTTATAATTAAAAACTTTTCTTATTACAAGTAAGTACCCGAATCTTGGAAGTGTGTTTTCGTCGACAGAAACTAATTAAGTATACCTACTTGATCAAATAACAATATGAAACACATGCTTTTCATGTCGGAAAACTGAGAGAAAAGTATATTTTTATGAAGAAAGCCACACATTAAGGAACACACCTGTGTCATGTAGTACCTAATTTACAAACGTATAGGTATGGATGGTATGGTATAGCGGGCTATTTTCCCAAACTCCACGACAAGGCGCATATTTTGCGTGTGGGTGGGAAAGATTTGTTACGAGTATTGTCGCTGACGATCTCTCGGATTTACTCGGTTTACCGAGGTACCTACTTTTTCTTTTCTTTTCCATTTTCACCTGAATGCGAAAAGGAAGAGTAGGTAATCAGTTTAACAATCTATGTATCTTATGGATGTTCCTAGCTCAAAAATAGTAATCAGATTTTGACAAATGAGGATGAGTCAAAAAAGTGTCCGCGATGATCTATTGATTACGGAGGCATGCGATTCAGGCTTAAACTGGACACCACTGTTCCTGGAAATAGGAGAATGGTCTTCTTACTTTTCATTTTATATTTTTTCGTTGTCTGGTTTTAGTTTTTGCATTTTCATTTTATTTACATACTATTTAGGTATATATTTCAAATGTAAGACAAGGTCAATAGCATACATTTTAAGTACTTATTCAATATAACTGTCACATCACGCCTGTATTTCTAGAAGGGTTCAGCATAGGAATGTTAAGATTCCATGTAGTAGGGAGCGAGCCTATTAAACTTCAAACGATTCTGAGATTTCCATAGAAAAAGCCAATAACAACAGTGATGATCTCTTCTTTGTATGGGTCTCTATACATCAGAGAGTTCAAGCTGTAACTCAGGTTCCGTTTATTTAATTGAGATAAGAAGTTCACCAGTTATTCAGTTGGAGATTATGCTTTATAACAGTGATAACAAAATTAAAATCTATTCAGTATTTTTGTGCCAACCCGTAAAAAACAGACAAGAATTTAAAACATCTCATTTTTGGATTTGCCGACGTTTATATACACTAACCCACTTGGTTTTTTTATATCTTCTATGTATATTATATTATAGCTTATTTACGATTTTATAATAGTAGAGACTTGAAAGAAAACACGTCATATTCCGGTTCTGTATAACTGGTATAGCTTTACAAGCCGGATGCTTCCTACCCCGACATAATCCTTCCATTTCCTACAGTGACACGCACAGGAAGAAATATCATATCCTCAGTCGGCAGACAAATACACTCGCAAAATACAAATGACAAAAAATCTATAGTAAACATAACCTTTATGTTATTTACCTCTGTCATCCTCACACATACTTTTAGAGTGATTCGACCTTAAATAAAACCCAAAGCGTTTAGGTTTGTGGGATGTTTAATGTCATAGGCAAATTCGTGGCTCGAAAACAACTGATCGGATTATTTTAATAGTTTTGGTTAGGTATGGCTGTATACTATCAGAAAATCGATGACACTCGCCAGAATTCACTTTGCACATACCAGCATACATTTATATATTACCTTTATATATTACTAACATTGCCCCAGCGGTTTTACTCGGATCCCACAGGCCTTTGACATAAAATAATAAATAAATAAATATTCTGCGACATTTTACACATCACCATCTAGTCCCAAACTAAGCAGAGCTTGTACTGTGGGTACTAGAAAATGGATATAATACTTATATACTTTTTTTTGTAAGTACATACTTATAATAAATACATGTTAAATGTAACCCTTTGTAAAAAAACGTAACAAACCGACAGAGTTATTGTGTATTCCGTATGCTTGCCACCTTAATGGTCTAAAAAAATAGCTTGGTTAGGTTATATCTACCATAGCATCGGATGATCAAAATTGATTGATTGTCTGTAAATATTATAATCATTTAACAAGATGTGTCTGGGACCATAAAAAATCTCATATATGTAGGTACCTACTCAACTACTCACTCTACTATAGTATATCTATAACAATACGCATATTCAAATGTAACGTTGTATGAAATTTTCAAAGCAATCAATGAAGAACTTTTGGAGATATTTTCAGCTTTAGAACAAACGAACATGACATTTATACCTACATAGAAGATACACAGTAACTATGGAGTGAAAATGTGATGGGATGTACGGGAGCCGCCTTTCACCTTTAGGCTCCAAGCCAACCCTACCTGCCCACGGTCATCCTGCTGAATAACGGACGGGCTCTGGCGACCGGCTGATAGCGGTATAACGCAGCTGCTTTTGGGCACAGCTTAAAATATTTGGCCGTTGACAGGCAGCAGTGTCAACGGTACGAAAAGCTGTGTCCCTGCGATCGCCAATCCGCTTGCCCCGCGTGGCGATTATGGGCATATACCCTCCATGAGTGAAGCTCACAAAAAACGGCCCCCAGTTCCCGGTAGCCCTGTTATTCCCGACCAAGGCGGCGGTCACGGTAACGGCAGGGCGGGGGGTGCGAAGAATCCCCGGGCTACGGAAGGCCGCCCATCCCACCTGACCCTGGCTACGTACAACGGACGCAGTCTGAGGCTTGACGCACATCTAGCACAATTGGAAGTGGAGCTGGAGAACATTAGGTGGCACGTTTTGGGGTTGTGTGAAGTCCGAAGAGAGGGGGAGGACACCATAACCTTGAACTCGGACCACCTACTGTACTTCCGCGAGGGTGACAAAACATCCCAGGGTGGCGTAGGGTTCCTTATCAATAGGACCCTCGCTAATAACGTTGAAGAAATCTCCAGTGTGTCGACCAGGGTAGCGTACCTGATAATCCGACTATCGAAACGATATTCCATTAAGATTATTCAGGTCTACGCACCGACCTCGGCACACTCGGATGATGAAGTCGAAGATATGTACGAAGACATATCTAGAGCCTTGCACAACACCACAAAGGCTCACTTCAACGTTATTATGGGGGACCTCAACGCCAAAGTGGGAGTTCAGAATAGCAGCGAATCCAGAATAGGACCTCATGGCTATGGACGTCGGAATCACAGGGGGCAAATGCTTGTCAACTTCCTAGAGAAAGAGGGGCTCTTTTTAATGAACTCTTTCTTTAAGAAGAAGCCTCAAAGAAAGTGGACATGGCAAAGCCCCGATACTGTGACAAAAAACGAGATCGACTTCATCATGACGGATAAGAGGCACATATTCAGGGATGTCTCCGTAATCAACAGGTTTAATACCGGATCTGATCACCGACTTGTCCGAGGCTCCCTGAATATCGATCTGAAACTCGAAAGAAACCGTCTGATGAAGTCTACGCTCCGACCGAATCCACTCCATGCCATGACGGGCAGCGAGAAGTTTCAAAAGCTTCTCGCTGACAGATTCGATGCAATGAAACCCACTGAGGATGTTGATGAGGCCTTAGAAAACGTAGTTGGAACATTGAAAGACGAGGGCATCAAGTTTTGCCAATCGCGGCATAAAGGCAAGAAGTCCAAACTCTCGGACGAGACTCTGCGGCTTATGACAAAAAGGCGGGAAACCTCCTGGTTGACTTCGTCAGACAGGTCAGACCTGAACAGGCAAATTGCGAAGATGGTACGTCGTGACCTTCGGAGCTCTAATACGCGAAAAATTGAACAGGCGATAGAGCGAAACCGAGGGTCCAAAGTATTCACTCAGCAGCTTGGAAGGAGCCACCTGACGAAGCTCACCACAAACGATGGCAGGACCGTTTTGTCAAGGCCGGAGATTCTTACCGAGATTGAAGACTTTTATGGCCGACTGTATGCCGCCCATGTTCCTCGTCCACAGCGGGAAAACTGCGTTTCAAGAGCCGCCCTGATACGGCACTACACCGACGAACTGCCGGATATCAGCCACGACGAGATCGTGCTGGCTTTAAGACAGCTTAAAAATGGAAAAGCCCCCGGTGAAGATGGAATTACTTCAGAGCTCCTGAAGGTAGGAGGAGCCCCTGTTGTCCGGGAGCTGCAAAAACTATTCAATTCCATCATTCACTGCGGGAGAACTCCAAAGGCGTGGCATGAGAGTGTGGTGGTTCTGTTTTTTAAGAAGGGAGACAAAACTCTTCTTAAAAATTACAGACCCATTTCCCTTCTAAGCCACGTCTATAAGCTGTTCTCTAAGGTCATCACGAATCGTCTCGCTAGGAGACTTGACGAGTTTCAGCCACCGGAACAAGCCGGGTTTCGCACGGGGTATGGCACCATAGACCACATTCACACAGTGAGGCAGATTATACAGAAGTCCGAGGAGTATAATCGGCCCCTGTGCCTGGCATTTGTGGACTATGAAAAAGCCTTTGACTCAGTGGAAACCTGGGCTGTTTTGGAATCCTTACAGCGGTGCCAAGTGGACTATCGCTACATCGAGGTGCTGAGATCTCTTTACGAATCGGCCTTTATGAATGTGCAAGTACAGGACCAACAGTCTAAACCCATCCAATTGCGCAGAGGCGTGAGACAAGGGGACGTCATATCCCCGAAACTGTTCACGAGCGCATTGGAAGACTTGTTTAAGACGCTGGACTGGAAAGGTAAGGGCATAAACATAAACGGCGATTACATCTCGCACCTACGATTCGCAGACGACATAGTCCTAATGGCAGAGTCGCTAGAGGAGCTTCAACAAATGCTGGACAGCCTAGAATCAGCCTCGCAAAGCGTAGGTCTCAGCATGAATTTGGATAAAACCAAAGTCATGTTAAATGACCACATTGATCTGAGACCTATTGCTGTGAATGGACATCTTCTTGAAGTTGTTTCAGAATATACTTACCTCGGGCAGATCTTGCAGATGGGTAAAAACAACTTTGAGAAGGAGGCCAAGAGGAGGATCCAACTGGGCTGGGCAGCATTTGGAAAACTACGTCAAGTCTTTTCATCACCCATACCGCAAAGTTTGAAAACGAAAGTTTTCAACCAGTGCGTCCTACCCGTGATGACCTACGGTGCTGAGACGTGGACACTCACAGTACGGCTAGTCCACCATTTTAAAGTCGCTCAGCGTGCTATGGAGCGCGCTATGCTCGGAGTTTCTCTGAAGGATAAAATCCGCAACGAGGTTATCCGACAGAGAACCAAAGTCGTCGACATAGCGCACCGAATTAGCAAGCTGAAGTGGCAGTGGGCTGGCCATATCTGTAGAAGAACCGACAACCGCTGGGGTAGACGTGTTCTTGAGTGGAGACCGCGACTCGGCAAACGTAACGTAGGACGCCCTCCGGCAAGATGGAGTGATGATTTGCGAAAGGCTGCCGGCAGTAGCTGGATGCGACAGGCCGAGGACAGGGTGAAATGGCGCACATTGGGGGAGGCCTACGTCCAGCAGTGGACTATTATAGGCTGATGATGATGGAGTGAAAATACCGGAGGCCCAAACCCTTTCAAAAGGTCAGCAACGCACTTGAGAATCCCCTGGTGTTGAGGGTGTCTATTGGCAGTGGTATCGCTTACCATCAGGCGTTCCGTTTGCCTGTTACTATACTTGCTCGACTTTTGTTAACCATGAATCTGGCTTCCGATAAAGAAAAACATTGTTCGTTCCGCCGATCGCATTTTGCTTATCAGGGTAGCAATTGGTAAGTAGTTGCTATTTCGATAACGATAAATGAGATAATGGTTTGACATCGATTTCGTGTTTCCGAAGTCAATAACCGTCTGATGCGAAGTACATTCGTAGGTATAACATAGTTTCTTCGAGTATTTGAGAGCAAATGGGAATATAATGTCTGGATCGCTTAGTGTTGAAAGAAAAAGCCTGAATAAATACAGCTTTGTATTACAAATGGTACTTATTTTATAGCAATTGTTACTTTAGGTACGCCTCTTTGTTGAATGCCTATTTCAGAAGAATACGCCAAATTGAATGATTGATTCAATAAAAAACTAAGTAGTTTCATAATAGAAATAACGATTTGGAGGGGGGAGTCACCAAAAAAAGGCTTTATTACCTTAAAAGCAGGCTTCAATTAGTATTTGATAAGTAAAAACTGTAGAACTGATATCATATTATAGATATCATTCTGGGACATTTTTTACACAGCACCATCTAGTCCCAAACTAAGCAGAGCTTGTACTATATTTTCATTTCAATTTCATTTAATGCAAACATTTTTTCGTGAGCTTGAAAGCTAAGTGTTTAAAAGCAGTAGATAAGTGTTATTTTTTTGTAATTTATTGCGGGCTTATTCGGAAAGTTGTCCACAATATATTTGTATTTAAGCAGCGGTGTACACCCACATTTTGCCGGTGTGTTTAAGTCCCATGTAATAGGGGGCGGTGCTATTAACCGGGCACAACATCCTAACTCTGAAATCTCAGTAACACTATGCTCATCCTAGGAATCAAATCGACGACCTCTAGTGAAGTAGTCACGTTTAGAACCACTAAATATAACACTATCACAATACATAATGTATAGACGATAGACGCGTTATATAGTTGTCCTAACAATGTCGAGTTATATTGAAATTGCATATTAAAAAATATCAGAGAATCCAAATGTCATAGTAACAAAGGCCTCATCTCGATATGAATGCCGTCTAAAAATAACTAACCGGGGCGTAGGCAACTATTCAGCACAGAAATGTGGGCGCAAAATCCTATAAAGATGTTAAAAATATACATTTACTCAAAAGTAAGTAAATACAGATTGAATAGTGACGAATAATGGCGTATAATGTTCTAAGACAAAGCGTTGTTGGAAGGTATAAACAATTACCGTGGACAAACTATACCACCGCCGATCTAATAATTTCGTTCATCAACAAAACAGGGGTCGAATTCTACTATTTAAATTGTGTCCTAAATGTACTAAATGACATAAGATCTGATAGATTTCGATGGTAAAACTGTCAAAAAAGAACAATTCTGAAATCATTGAATGACGTTTTTCACACTATAAAATTGTAAAATTGTGGCCCTGCTACGCAAGCGAATAAAGACAATTGATTTTGTAGTCATAATCAAACAAGAAATAAATTTAGACACGACTTACCATAGTCGTGTTTAAATGTTCATAATTATGTTTCAAAGAAAAACCATACAAAATTCGCGAAATAATTTTCTAGATTCAATCCCAGAAGTTTCAAGAAAATTTTCCTTATTGCTCTTACATTTTGTCTTACAAAGAAATAAATTAAATGGAACTTGGACCATTATTGGAAAGCCAAACTAAAGTAGAAATAGTATGGGTAAAGCTAGTTACAGTCAATGTATTTAATTATAAATTAAGCTCAGAGTAACGGAAATCGCTCAATACCTAACCTTAATTTCATAGTGACCATTCCTATTTGTTAATAACCAGCTACCCGCCCCGGATCCCACGGGTACAATACTTATAAGCATGCATTATACATTTCTCAAAATACGAATGAAAACTCTATCAAAATCTAATAAGTAGTTTAAACGATTCAATCGCACAAACAGACGAAAGCTTATAGTGATGGAGTGTAAAAAGTGATTTAATAAGTACTTCGTGAGTGAAGAACAAAATGATCCAAGCTACTAAATAATAATATAAATTATTAAATTTATATTAATAAATATATTTTTTGCGAACGGTATACTAAAATAACGTTATTAGGTAGGTACTAGTTATAACATAACATACCATCACGCCTGTGTATTTATACGGAGAATAATTAGCGTAATGTTTAAATGTTCACAGTTTGTCGGTATGATTTAAAGTCCTAAATAAAGGCGAGCCTTATGCCATGGAAAAAAATACATATTTTAATCCCATCATCACACATAATTTAATTTAATTACTTCATTTTCAATGTAGGTATTTCCACAAAAATACTCCGTGTTCATTGACATCTTTTGTATGAAATTACTAAAAAGCAATTATTTTAACCACCACTTAAATCACGAATGCGCATCATTATGACAACTATTCTTACTTTTTCATTCTATAACATGTCGCTACAAATTCAATAATAATTAATGATTGCACGAGTAGTATTAATCATTAAAATTGACCGATATTTTAACATACCTTTCAACTTAATTACTCATTCATATTGACCATCGGCATCGTTAAGCCCAGTGCGTGCTTTCGTGCCATCAAATACTCTTACATAAAAAACTTATAAAACTAGGTACTTGTCGCACATCAATTTGTGTAATGACGGATAGTAAAATAAAATGAAGCCTAAACTGTCGTCAAATATTAGTAATAATAACTTACTGGTTTCTGACACTTAACATTTAGACGTCCAACACCTCAGTCTACCGGTGACCATAGATGCTGTAAAGTATTCGAAACGTCGGGAATTAAATAAAATTAATACAACGCGATAGAATCCGTAATAAATAGTTTTGTTTCAATAGTAACTTATTTCAGGGGCTTGTGGCTAAGTAGAAATTACGCTGATGAATGGCTCTGCAATGTTGAGCTACACTCGAGATCCCTCCGTGCCTCCGAGAGCACAACAAGTTGTCATTGTCCAAACACCTGCAGTCACAGTGGTAGAAGACCAAAGGCCTGACAACAACATAACACTAAGGATATCAGTTTTACCAAAAAACTGGATTGAGAAAGCAGTCACTTGGTGTAAAATACGCTTACTCTTACTCAACCGCATCACATTTGTAACTTTGTAATTAATCAATTAGTGGTATTTCGCTTTTTTATATACGTAGTTATACGCAGTTAACTACGTATATAAAAAATAAACCCCGGCAAACAAAGCGTTTGCCGGGACAAACGCTTTGTTCCGGCAAGAAAATGTATTTTCCAATAAACAATTTTATTTTGTATCTTACCTTCGTCTCTTTGAAGATTGTTAAAAATACACATTTATAAATTTACATGTAAATTTTTTAGGATTTTTTCTTAGTAAAAAAAAACAGTAAAAAATTCTGTGCAGTATAAAGCAATTATAAGTTGAGAAATGGTAATTTACCTGTGCATAGCGTGCATGATACAGTATTACACGAAAATCAGAAAGATCGTCCTTTTAAAAAATGGAGACCAACTTCACGTAATTAAGGTGTATTTCTGTGTAATATGATTGATGGTGGTATAATTGATATAATCAAGTTAGAGTGATGATTTGCGGAAGGTGGCTGGCGGAAGCTGGACAGGACAAAATGGCGCACATTGGGGGAGGCCTACGTCCAGCAGTGCAGTTTTATAGGCTGATCATGATGATGATGATCGATGGTTAGACCCGACTGAATTTATATATACCTACCATTGTCGTGAAGCGACAGATAAAAGACTAATAACAGAAAATAATACAATTTATTTAAAAAAAGATGGGTGATGGACGTGAGATGATTTTTTAATACACTAGTAGTCGGCGGAACACGAGGACAGCCCGCACGCAGCACGGCGTCTGGCGGAGCGCGCGGACAGGCGGAAAGTAAAGACCGTTGCCATGGTTGCATTTAATAACTAAAATGTCAAAAGAAATAAAATGTGCAAAAACAAACAAAATAGCTAAAAATACAAACCATGGCAGCAATATATAAACATATTATGTCATAAGCTACAGTTTGAGACTAAAAAATCGTACGTTGATGATGCAAAGTGAAAAATTATAATAATTAAGGATAATGGTGTGATGAGAAGTGTATTATGCCTGAAGAACAAATAATTGTGAAGATAACTAAAGGCTAAAGGAATGAAACAGGTATATACACTACACCATGTCCCTTATTTCATCTCTCACCCTGTTCTTAAACAGTTGTGCGCAAACATAAATTACAATTATCATACAGAACCTTCTCCTTTTTGGAGTTAAAACCTTAAATTTTAATTATAACAAGACGACAAAGTGAAAACTAATCACTACGACGCTTTGATTATGCAAATACTTAAAAGCAACCCCTTAATCGTCAGAACGAAATGTCCGAATTTGGGAGCTTGTTACAATGTCGGCAATGTCCTTTAAGAGGGACAAAGTCAATTGAATTGTGCGCAAGATTGAGGCTCTTCGTTAATTTGTGACGCCATTAATTCTGTTTTAACGACTCCAAATGTTTTCGTGTCGCTATTACGATTTTAGATGCCTTCTGCGAATTTTCGGCGGTCTAAAGGATAACTCCAAGCGATAAAGGGCCTTTACGCAAGTTATGCGATACCTACCTGAGTGAGTTAAGGAAAAAAAAATTATATCATTTATATCGAACTGCCTCATTAGCCAAGTGGTCCTGAGCGCGACTGCTAGGCTGGAGGTCCTGGGTTCGATTCCCAGGTTGAGCAAAGTGTTATTGGGTTTTTCAATGAAATTCCCAGTAGCAGCTCGGAGTGAGGAATTTGTGCCCGGTTTAAGGCAATAGGCTCGCCCTCTATTACATGGGACCTAAACATACCGGTGAACTGTGGGTGTACATTAGTACGCCTCTGCCTAACTCTTCGGGGAATACAAGCGTGATGGTATGTTATGTTATATCTAAAAGCCACACGCTCGACAAAGCGTAGAGGCTAGAAAAAAGAAGTGAATGACTAAGGCCTACTTGCACCAACTTCTTAAATGTATTTAAATTGTATTTAAACACAACATTCCTATGAGAAATTCTGTTTAAATACAATTTAAATATATTTATGAAGTTGGTTCAAGTTGACCTTAATATGTAAAATTAAAGTGCGAAACGTAAGATGACTGAAATTATTTTTTTACTGATGATTTTCGGAACTAGGAACCGATTGCTGCGGAAATAATTTGATATTGATTAAACATAGGTACCTACATACCATTTAAATTATTGTTTTAGATTAGAACTACCATTTTACGACGAATTTGTTTCATTTGGTAAACCAGGGAATAAACATTAAATTTACTGTCTATAGCTTACGATACTTGGACCATCTTCAATGACCTAAAAACAACAACGCATTTCAAGAACATTTTATTCCCAAACACAAAATTCCCAAAGAAACCATTAGACTAAGAATCTTCGCGATAGGCTTTAGAAATATTCACATAAATTTTCTAATTGCACTGTACTTAATTGCAATGTTAATACAAATAACATGTTTTAATATCCAAGCAATGTGTTTCTGAAGAGAATTATGGAAAAGCGGGTTCTTCTCTCTTATTTAATCTCAGACATTTATTATTTCACCAAAAAGAGACTTTAAGTTTGAAATTTGATCTTGTTTCTTATACAGGAAATTTGGTAGCTCTACTGTAATAATTAAAATAAGTAATATATAAATAATCTGAATGAAATAGTACCTTCGATGTCCACATATCCTGCTATCGTAATATAATACCAACGAGGGATTTAAAATAATTTCCATGGAGTTTCTTGCATGATTCCTCTCCGTCGCTTCAACTGCTTGGAACCGTGCAATTAGACTCGTAAATTTCATAAATGCTTGTAACTTATTATTTTACTAGCTGACCTGACAGACGTTGTCCTCTCCAAGTTTCAACTAACCACCTCGAAAAATCTGGTTTTCCATATTTGTAATATACTTAGCGCCATTGACCTCTGAATACCTTATTTCTGACCTATAAATTACTTAATTTCAAAAATTTGTTCACATGGTATTGACGTGAGCATGGAAATATAAACAGACATACCTACATAGATAAAAATCTCAAATAACTGCTTCGGTATTTTTATTTTTTTATAGAAGAGGGAGGCAAGCGAGCAAGCGGGTCACCTGATGGTAAGCGATCACCGCCGCCCATTGACACCCACAACTCCAAAGGGGTCGTAAGTGCGTTGCCGACCTTTGAGAAAAGAATAGGCTAGCTTCTTGAAGGTTGCCATGTCGTACCGGTTCGGAAATACCTCCGCTGGTAATTGATTCCACAGACTAGTTGTGCGAGGTAGAAAGTTTCAAAATTCGGTACCAGTAAAGATTAACGCAAGTTGCATTTTTTTATTATACATACTTTTGTGGCATATTCTTTGGGTTTCGCCGTGATTCCCACCCGCCAGGGGCCGCCACCTACCTTTCCTTCGCTAAAATAACTTTATAATCTTAGCATGGAAAATGCAAAAAGATATTTATATATAATATGTGTATTATATTCCATCAACAAGGTTTAACTCAACACTAGTAATACCTAGATGTATACATAATTATATTTTAATCAATGGTATAATAGGCTTACAAGGGTATTTAGCAAAGGTCCTAAATTGCTAATCCTGTAATGTTAAATTGCTGTGTTAATTCCTCCCCAAATGTATACACATATTAGATATAAGTGGATTATGTGACAATTATACGAATAAGTATAATAATAATATTTCTGTTTCGTTGGACATTATCGTCTATTATATCTACATAAAAATAAATTATTATACGTTAATCTCGCAAAACACTTAAAAATGGCACGGCCGCTTTTGATGAAACTTTGGTGTGCTGTTCTGCATACGCCTGTGAGGGTTCAAACAAAAAAATAAGATTTATTAAGAGGCATTGCAACGCATAATTATATTATTATAAAACAACGTACCACCATGCCTGTATTCCTCGACAGGTGTACTATTCAATTTATTATTGTTACCACATAACTGAAGCTTATTTAAACATTAAAATATACTTTATTAGATAAAAACAAGATTAATCTCATTTCTTTATCAGAAAATAGGATAGAAAAATTCAATAGTCATGCATAATAATATTGATAGCATCCAAGATTGATGACGGATAGAATTTCGACCTGAAATTCACAAATTGAATTTAATTCAAGCAATATTTTTGTCGCCACTCCACATGGTGCCGGAATATGACGTCTTCATATATGGCCCATTCGCAATAATGTTTTGGATTTAATAGCGATCGTTTCTGTTGCTATGGTAACCATCTGAGTACAACACATTATCCCGGAAATTTTATAAATCAGTCAAGCAAAATTAGCCTTTACGCAGGGGTGAAAAAGTTCAAATAAGAAAATTCACATCTAAGGAGGTTAAATGGAGCGTGGGCTTAGAAATAACTTTCCTTGAAAATATTTCTTGCCCTCATTAATAATTTTATTCATTTGAATAATATTAAAATTTTGATTTAGATTTTTTTTCTTTGTTCACAGATGGATTGGCACATACCAGAAGTTCCTGATACGGAGATATATAGAAGTTAACATGCTGTCACTGTACAATGAATCCAACAGTGATGAAGCGGCAACTTTAGATGGCCGAAATGTCCCCGCTGCTATGTCTCTCAACGGATCCATACCATACATTGGAGGAGTGCTGATCCTCACTAAGACTCTTACTGGAGAATCCGTGGAAGTGATAGATGATCCTAAATCAAACAAAACAACAGATATCATCGATGTGAAAATTGTTCAAGTCGCTTTTTGCATTCTGTACACCGTAATCTTCGTCTTGGGCGTATTCGGAAATGTCCTTGTATGCTATGTCGTCTTTAGGAACAAAGCGATGCAAACCGTCACAAACCTCTTCATAACTAACTTGGCGCTATCTGATATACTACTATGCATATTCGCAGTGTCTTTGACGCCTATGTACACATTCCTAGGAAGATGGGTTTTCGGAAGAATCCTCTGTCATCTTATGCCATACGCTCAAGGCACAAGTGTTTACATATCTACGCTAACACTTACATCTATAGCCATAGATAGATTCTTCGTCATCATCTACCCTTTTCATCCACGGATGAAATTGAACACCTGTATACTGATTATTGTATTCATATGGGTGTTTTCCTTAGTCGTCACTTGCCCATACGGCCTCTTCATGGGAATACAAACGACGAACAACAAGACGTATTACTGCGAAGAAAGTTGGCCTTCTGATAAATCCAGAAAAGTATTCGGAGTTTTCACTACTGTATTACAATTTCTAATACCCTTTTTAATAATAGCAATATGTTATACGTGCGTTAGTATAAGATTGAACGACCGAGCGAGGTCAAAACCAGGTGCTAAGAATACGAGAAGAGAAGAGGCGGACAGAGATAGAAAAAAACGTACCAACAGAATGCTCATATCCATGGTGGCTATATTTGGAATATCCTGGCTGCCTATAAATTTGATTAATATTTTCAATGACTTCTACGCCCAGATGACGGAGTGGAACTACTACTTTGTGTCATTCTTTCTCGCTCATTCTATGGCAATGGCATCAACATGTTACAACCCATTCTTATATGCATGGTTGAACGAAAACTTTAGGAAAGAGTTCAAACAAGTGCTCCCGTTTTTTGAGTCGACTGGCGGCGTGAGAAACAGTTATCATTCTGGGCGGATGCCAACTCACAAAACTGACAAAATATGTAATGGTAATGATACCATTCAAGAAACTTTGTTGGCTTCCTCTTTCAATAGGGGGCCTTCAATAAAGCAGCGGATATTGGAAGGAAATATCAAAAAAGATAACGGTGTTGAAGTGGAAAATATTATTTTAGAAGATAAGACGTTGTCAGCTACGTTTCATACGAAAAGCGAAAATGTTAATTTGCAGCTGATAGACGAAGAATCACAACTAAGTGAGCCTAAGGAGACGAAATCTCCAATATAATTGTAAGTATATTACTATAGGGAACGTGCTTAAAGTAAATATAGACACTTTAGTTTATATCATACGGGGCGAAGCCCTAGCTTATAATAACAAATAAACTCTCCAGACTAGATAATCTACTTGACAAAAATATTCAAATTCAAATGTAAGCAAAATATTTCTGCCATGTTCATGAAAATTATTGTTTATTCTTTTTTTATTTCCGAACACCCACACAGTATTGTTGGCTTTTTCATCAATCTCTACAATGTCATCTTATAAACATAAACCATTTAGTGGACTGTAGTGACTTATCCTAATACAAACAAAAGCAATAGCTCCAAAATGCCTCTCTAAATATTACTTACTAGTACGATGTTAAACAAAATACGATGCGTTTAGCGGTAAGCGATTACCACAACTTATAGAGCGGTAGCCGTGCCAAGAGTATCACACGCGCGTTTGCCGACTCTGTAAAAATTTTTTTTTTTCAAATTACTTTTAATGAACCAAGCTTAGTCACAGCGAAAAATTTGGCGGAAAGCTTAACTTCCGCGCAATTAGCCGCTCTGAATTTGACGGGATTGAGAAAAGTTTATTTTATTCATTATACTTTTTGATAAATGTATATAAATCTACCACCTAATAGATACGGCATTTAAGCCCTCATTACCACAAATAATATAGAGGAATTTCTTTCTCAGAAAGTTTTAAAATGAACATCAAGTTATAATTTATCACAAAATGCTCATACAAAATGAAAGCACTATTTATAATGTGACAGGTAACACCTTGTACGAGGAAAAATCTTCGCACATTACAAACAGGGTCTCATAATAATATTCAACAAGTTGAATAAAAGCTCGTTCTCTCAAATCTTCATGTTATTTAACCCTCCAACTCCAATTTTCACCTCTGCCCCTTTTATTTGCGTAATTGACAAAGTTTCCTGCAAGCAACTGACAAACTTTCTATAAAACCAATTACAGAATAACTCCTTTCAGCTCTCAATTTAGGACAAACTTTAGTTATAAAAATGACTTGCTGAAAAGCAAATTATTGGAAGTCTCGGAATCTGTTGAGAATGTTTGCAGATTCATTGGAGCGTTGGTTTTATAATAAGTGTTTGTTGGCAAACAACTTCGTCTAAAATGCACTTTATAGCTAAAAGTGGACGGTATAGTATCGAATATTTTTGAAGTCTCTTAGTATATAAATATATCTCTTAATCTATCTTAGATAACATGGCATCATTTTAATCAATAAATACCTCTTTTCTTCTATGAAAAGATTCTTAAACTTCTTAATTTTTAAGAACTTAATATCAAATATCAAAACGAATCTTATCATTACAAAATCCATCAAATCATAACCCATAATAAATTGAATATATTTACTCAAATCAATTTGTTAACTATGAATATCATAAAGCCTAACATGAAACCAATTTACATGGGAATTAATTTGGAACTTCATTAGCAAGCGATCCTGTATAAATTATCGTGTCACTGGATATGGATTGTCAAATAGTGTTTAGAATTTGAGTCAATTGTCAAACAAAATAAAATTGTCGCTTAAATTCTTAACAGATAAATTTACGGCATCCTGTCTTAATCAATTAATTAACAGAACTATACATAATTGTATTTATTTTTACAAATAACTTAATTTTTTTTATTATATTGAGTTAGTATTTTGTTTTTCAATGTAATTGGATGTCTTCTTCTCCTCAATTGCTACCCATTCTCCTATAAATTTTGTTTGTAGGTTAAGTTGTTCAAAAGTATTCTTTCGCGATTACTCGTCTTACGATAGTTGGGTGTGCTTGTTGTTACTATACCTTATCTACGGTAACTTTTGTATGTCTCAGTGTAGAGTTTATGACTGTTACTTTTCCTTAAAGCTTATCTAGCACACTCTGTTCTTGGTTAACAGATAGATCATGGTTATCAAGTTATAAGATTTTACTTATGTGATGATAAACTCTAACTTAATAGAACGACGTATAAGTTCAGATTATGCAACGATTTAGAAATAAATAGTATATAACACAGAAAGTAGGAGTGATTTTTTAAATAAATTCATCGATGAAATCTCCATTTATTACGATGAAATTAAGAAAAGATAAAGCCTTAATGACACTAACGATCTGTATGAGAATAATATTCATGTGGAACGTGGCACTGATTTGCATATGAACGGTACTGACGAAAATTATGGCACTGCTTGTTGAGATCCAGTTAGCACAAGTTGAAATGGATTTCTAACAATTTGACAACTCTAATCCAATTTCTGCGTGGATTTTTTCTTAGTGGTGGCATTATAATACCGCAACTACCAGTGCGTTTTCAAGATTTCATAGAAAAAGAGATGAAATATCAATCATATTTTATCATCAAATATTTTTAGAATGTTTTTTTGAATACCAAAAAATTGTATTAGTCTTTTTTAACGGTATAGTGGGGCAAAAGAGCAGTCGAATCACCTGATGGTAAACGATTACCACCGCCCATGGACACCAGAGGAGCAAATGCGTTGGCCGACTTTTAAAAGGGTTTGGGCCTCCGGTATCCAAACTCACTCGGCAAAACACAACGTAGGTGTTGTTTCACGCCGGTTTTCTGTGAGGCCGTGGTATCACTCTGGTCAAGCTGGCCCATTAGAGCCAAAGCATGGCTGTCTCATGAAAAAAAATCTATATTGTATCGAAAATCCAGACGAATAATGTACATATATCAATAGATTAGACTTTAACTCTTAGGCCTTATATGAATTATAGGATTTAGGATGTCAAAAGCGGTGATCTAGCCAACCTCTCAACTAAGCATCGTCATTAATCTACCTAATGTCCATTTAGTTACCAGCTAACCAGCTTTGACCTTCATTATGGTCCAATGAGAATACTTCATGGCAGCGACACGTGTATGTTTTGAAGTAGAGAACATAATTATTCTAAGGCTCATAATAACAGCTAGGAGTAACGTAACTGAAAATGCATCGTGACTTAGCAATAAAATTCCGCATTAGCCTATTGATCCCAAGCGTTACTGCTACGGTAGAAGTCCTTGGTTCTATTCCCACGTCGAGCAATATGTTATTGAGGTTTTCTATGTAATTCTCAATAGCAGCTCGGAGTTGGGAGTTGTGTTAATGGCAATAGGCTTGCCCCCTATTACATGTGACCGGTAAACATGCCGGCGAACTGTGGGTGTACATATGTACACCCACAGTTCGCCAGTACGCCTCTGCCTAACCTTTCGAGGAATACAGGCGTGATGGTACTTAGTAATAATTGTGTTCTATCTCTTGTTGCAGAGCCGTTCGTGACAACGATTTTGAAACGAAAAATACGGATAATGTAATATAGAGTAGATTTTTTTTACGTTTTTTTTAATAAAATTGTATAGAGTATAAAACTTGCTTTGCTTATTGTGATGTATGTGTTACTTAACGCTATTAAGAATGATTATGTAAAATTGTAAATCGAAAACTAATTATGTTAAATAAGCTAGTCAGTATAATAATGCAAGTATCCAGATGGCCTAAGATTATTTTTATCTCAATGGCAGTTAAACTGTCAAATGTAGATAAGTGTTGTTTGATTTGTGGTTTTTGATTAGACTATTGAGCCCGATTTCAAACATCGCAATTATTAGCTTTGGTAGCACTAGTAATGTTGATTCCGTTACTTACAATTATATTAAGTTTAAAAGAACGAGAGTTATAGATGTATTAACTTTGGTATTTTTAATATTAGTAAGTACCATCACATTCATTCATATTTTCATCTCCATCATTATCTTTATCTTAGATAGGAATATTGGCGTATTAGCAATGTGTACTATACTATGCTTTATAAGAATCATGTCTGAAAAAATTGTAAATATCGGAATCACGGTGTATATTAATTTGTAATTTCGCAAAATCACGATGTTTGAAATTTTGAGTTGGTCGAGAAACACAAATCAAAAATCTATGTTAATATTTCTTATATTAATGATGATTGTACAAAATATAACGTTTAGGTTAAGTAAAGGATTTTGTAAATAAGATTATAATTATAAGATCTAATGAAATAGAATAATTCGTATATCGCTTGGTAGTATTATCTATACCTAAGTACCTACATTTAAATGAATCAATGTTTTAGCAATTAGCATACATGTTCACTGTTATATTTGTGGAGAATTAAAAACGGTTGGTTTGTATTTATCGTTTTATTTATTTCTTTAATCGTAGGTTTATTTATCTTTCAGATGTGTACCTAATCGATAAATAATTTCTTTATTGAGAAAGTTTTCACCTTTTAAATTAGCTATCTAATTATCAGTAATAAAACTTGTAAGTACTTTCGATCAGCTACCAAGGATGATTTCGAATTTCTCTTTCACAATCACAGTATCGATCTTATGGTGATGTCAGCAACATCTATTGAAGACACTACAAGTATACAGAACGAATATTAGCGAGTTCGAGTGATCAATGCCACGTTGAAATAATTCCTTAAAAAAATAAAATTAATATCTCTTCAATTTCTACAGTATTATAGTTTTCTTCGATAGGCAAATGCCAAAATATAAAATTATAAATTTGATCTATTTTCAAATTCAATATCTTCAGTATTTCCTCCAAATCTTCTGTCACAGAGTTTCTACGCCTTTTCTGTCCTATAATTGTGTCAATTTAATATTAAGCCCAAATTGATGAAGGTTTATACTTTCATTTGAGTCAACCGCAAACTCTAAAGGTTTGAAATTTCAGGTAAATGAAATTTCAATTACAATATTATCTTCGTAATACCTTTAAACTTGATGTATTATACTAAAACCGATTTTAATTTTATTTAAGTATATTAAAATGACTTTCTGTTGATATTCGTGATCAATGGTTAAATTAATCATGCTATAATTTAAGTTCTTAAAATTATTTTGAGAAAAATATTATAACAACGCCCATAACTAAGTCCTCAGAAAACGCCAAGTAGCCAGTTCCCTAAAAAAGACAATAACCATTAATCGCAGTAGCCTTCACGAAAACAAGAGCGGGAGAAGACGACCTCTTTCTTACAGTGCTCAACCAAGCGAGGCGTATTAGCGTAATGGCAAATTCAGTGACCAAGATAGCAAGCTCTCTTTCTCTTGCAAGTTCCGACATATTTTCAAAGTCATCGTCAACAATTCAAATAAACAATCAGTCTCAGGTATACATCGGGACCGTTATTTGTATTTTTGTGAAGGCTTGTCTTAGTGCCGTTGCTGGAAAAAAAACAAATATTCTAAAATGAAATCTAAATTGACTTCATAATACAAAATTGAATTGACTTGTAAAATTGTGTCAAGTTTCAAAAATTGTGATCGCTGATTGGATGTTACGATCATTTCTACTTCCTAACATTCTTCGATTGACTGTAGGTACTACTAGTTTTCTATTATCTGTGACTGTACTGATTGGATTTTATTTACATTATTTTAAAACATTCTGAAGATCACATTTGTCTCGTGTGACCAATCATCGATAAATATTTGTGTCGAATTCGATTTTTTAATGTTTGGAAATAATTCGAATTACTTAGCTTCAAAACTCCTTTCTAATTTTGCAATCGTTTTAGAATTTTAGTATTAGTACCGTCTTTTTGATTAGACTTAAACACTCGATTTTCAAAGTATAGTCAACTACAAAGAAACAATTCGATACTGGAATTCAATTAATATTCACTGGTGGAATTTAAATTGATTATTCATTTACGCTCTAATCCCAATTTTCTATCAAGATAGATAATTCTAGAAACTTGTTATTATTATTTAGTGTAATGAGATACCTAAGAAGGTTGAATATCAGAGAGGGATACACAAATTCAGGTAATTGAGTACCTACCAATGTGTTTAATTCTTTTGCTCTTAAATGCTTTTGGCATAAGTTTTGCCTGATGGTAACTACAAATAAAATCGAAGAAGCAGCACGCAATTAAAAAAAAGGTAACAAAACAATGATTTCCGCAATCAATGTTATCACTAAGATTATAATTCATATTTCATATCATGCATCGAACCGATCGGTCATATTCTAAAGTCATTGAATTATATACATCACGTTATTATTACGGTTATTAATTTTTTATTTGAAATTTGGTACACAAAATTAAATGGTCTCCAAGCATTTCAAATTAATTTCATCAAAATGATGGTCCGATGACACATTGAAGAAGATTTGAAAACTGTCAAAGGACAATAATTCCTAAATAATTGACGATTGTAACGCGATTTTGAAAAATAGTAGGTATAATATATCCCCAGGTGTATTTTGAAAGTTCGGTATGTTCGATAAAATGGACGCAGAAAAATTCGCTAAGAAAAAAAAATGAACTACTCATCAGCTGTTTGTGTTTTAGATCCTAAAATGTTGCCCAAGGAAACTATATATTCTTCCTTCCTGTGTTCCGGTCGAGACTCTCAATATATTGACAGTATTGAGAGAGTGGGGAAATAAAACATGGCATAACAATAACAACATACCGTCACGCTTGTAGTTACCAAAGCGTTGGGCAGAAGTCTACTGGTGTCAGCCAGAGTTCGTCGATATAATTTAGCACCCATGTAAAAGGCCAAGCCAGAAGCCAGCCTATTGACTTTAAAATAATCAACCCATAGACTGTCCCACTGCTGGGCATGGGTCTCCTATCAGAATGAGAGGGATTAGGCTATAGTCCACCACGCTAGCCTAATGCGGGTTGGCAGACTTCACACGCGGTCGAGAAAATCTCTCAGGCATGCAGATTTCCTCTCGATGTTTTCGTTCGCCGTTGTTAGAGAGTGATAATTAATTATTAATACGCACATGATTACGAAAAGTCAGAGGTGCGTACCTTGGGTTAGAACTCGAGACCTACGACATGACAGTCCAGTGGTCATACCCCAAGGCTATCACTGCTCTCTCCTCTCTCTGATTTGACATTAACTTAGCTAGAATCACATCTCTGCCTAAGTCTGAGGGGAATACAGGCAATATAATATTTCTCCCACCAGCGAATGACAAGTTTCACTATAACTAAAATGAATTCATGTATGATGTGTACATTTGCATCGTATCAAGTACCTTATGACGTCATAACCATAACGTTGACGTGTGCAAGTCTGTAGTCGACGCAATAAAAGTTTATGACCCGACACGTTACAGAACAATATAAGCATGTATTAAATTCTATATAAAATAATTATTCCTCACATTCTAATTAATAGGTAGGTACATAAGCAATGTGATTAATAAAATACCACCATACTCATTTTGGGGTAGTTATTTAAGGTTTCTGTCAATACTTGCTTTATTTTTAGGTATTTAAATATATAATTATATTTTTTAGTTAACGGTTAATGGTTGACTGTGAATTTATTACACAAACTATCTTGGATTATTAATAGTTTAGTGTAGTGTAACAGTGGTACTACTACTGCTACTCTACAGGCAAGTGTACACCAAGCCCAAGATCGTACAGCCTGGCGAGCGATGGTGACGAGAGCCCACAGCCGTCACGTTCCTCAGTCATGAGGATACGACGAAGAAGGACAGTGGTACCAGAAAATAGGTGTCGAAAATTCAGGACAGGAGAGAGGTGGGTACCCTAAAATTATGATTCAATAATTGATTAGAGGTACTAAGAATGAATGGCGTTCAATTTTAAATTAAGAACGCAGGATTCAGAAATGAATCTTGTTATGGCATTTTATAATAATCAATTTTAATATTTACTTCAGTAATAACACACACTAAAAATTCCTATATGTACTTATTTAAAAAGTATCTACACATTTTCAGAGATTTTATATACATTACGCCTTTCTCTCACAAATTATACCTATACGATTTTTAGACACAAATCTTGATACTAAAGAGTAAAGATATAAAAGAGGTTTCACTTGTGTTTTAATTATGGTAGAAGATAAAAACATTATCGGAGTCTTAACGAATGTGAAAGTGGACCCACGTTCAGTCGTCAGACTCGTCAAAGCAAGTGAGGTAAGGGAAGGTAATTGCGGTTTCTAATCAGTTCGAGACCACTCTATCCCGAACTATAAAAAAAAAATATAAACGTATGCAATGATTGAATTGAAAATCCTAATACCGATTTCCCTGGTTGTCGACCGTAGGTATATTGGCTAAGTATTAAGATATTTAAATTTAATAGTTAACACATACTTCACCAATCACATATCATATACGTCAATCTTTCGTCATTTACAATCCTCCACTCATAGATATTGATAACACTTAAAAACTTCACATACCTACTCACCGACTCCATACGTGTCTTGTAAGAAATCGGATTAAATCTGTTAAAATATCACGAAATCCGTCATTCTTTTGTCCTGCGCGAACACCTATTATCTTCTCTTTCTTAATTGATTAAATCGCCAAACGAGCTGAGGGTCCACCTGATTGTAAGTAGTCATCGTCACCATGGACCTCTGCAACACCAGAGGAATTACTGATGCAATGCCGAGCCTTACGAGATCCCCGTATTATCTAGTGATGATATCGAGGAATGATATCTAGTCTCGGACTGCCGACTTCTAGAGTCAGAGCTACTGAGAGGGAACTGTTTCTTTCGGGCAAAAGTCGAAACACATACCAAGTAGATTTACGATAGACTCCGACGTAAGGGTGGTCGCCAGCCAGTCAGACCCCAAGAGGTCCTACCAGTGAGGTCCTCCTATTTTCTCGCATCTTACGAGATGCCTGAGTGGAAGTGAGAATTAGTATTCTAACCCTCGAAAAAAAGGAAGCGTCCAGTCCTAATCTCCGTCTTATTTTACAATGTTTTAGGCGATAGTATTAAGATTCTTTACATCTAGTAAGTACCTACCTACTTACCTGACTCTCCTATCGTCGACCCCATCAATATATTAGCTTTCTACCCATGTAACATGGTCATAAATCACATCGTTACAAACACAGATGATTGATTACACCCATCAATATTAGCCCATAATTCACTTCCCACTTCACACTCGAAAATAGCTCTTATTTCATTGGCGATTTTTATTTCAATTAGATTTTGTTGTCGAGAACTGCCACATTGCTTTCTTTTTAACTGACTTCAAAAAGAAGGAGGTTGTCAATACAACTGTTTCTTTAAATACAACGATTTGGAAAATTGATTTCTTTTGAATTGGTTCCATTCAAATTTGGTGAAGATCTGACCACAACATTTAGAACAACAGAATGACACTAATATTGTACTGACTGATTTTTTTATATAGGATAGGGTAGCAAACGAGCAGACGGATCACCTAATGGTAAGCAATAACCGCCGCCCATAAACACTCGTAACACCAGAGGAGTCACAAGTGCGTTGCCCGCTTTTTAAAAGGGTTTGGGCCTCCGGTAACCTCATTCACTCGGCGAAACACAACGCAAGCGTTGATTCACGCCGGTTTTCTGTGAGGCCGTGGTATTACTCCGGTCAAACCGGCCCATTCGTGCCGAAGCATGGCTCTCCCACGTCAACGTGAAATAAACGACACATCAAAGTAGGTAAGTAAAAATCTAATAGCAACTATTCGCGGTACTGCCGTACACGGTAACTCTGAAGCTACCGCGTTTATAATACAACTCGATGTACTTAAATAAAAAAATCTTCACAAGAAAAAGTTTTGGTAAATAAGGTTTCTTTTATCAATCAAATAAATAGTTTTCGACCTCTGACGAGAAATTGTATGATGAGAAAAAGAAGTTTGCTAAAGTTAGCAAATTATAGAAGTGGAAAACATTTTTATATTTTTACGAAGATTTACCTTGTTGATTTTATTTCTCAGCAGTTTTGTTATTTCGTATCCGTGCTATGTACAACCTGTAACAGAAGAAGCGCAAGAAGTAGATATGTGTTATTTTTTTCCGAAATGATATTTAAAATACATGAGACTATGACCCTGATCAATCAGTGGGTCGAGTTATGGAAAACGGAAACCTATTTGCACAAACTATTATTGAGTGCGTGAACGCGCTGAAAAAGTAGGTACTCGTAATCATTGTGGGTAGAACAGCCTCCAGTTTTGCCTAATTTCTTGAAAAAATATGGTTACGTGTCTTAAAATCTTCAGGGTTTCGTTATTATAATAAAATTATGACTTTTTATAACTTTTTATTCTAATTGACGTGTTTGAGGTATTGCGATTATATATAATAAAATAGTCGAGCTAAAGTGTGCTATTACCTAACTACATCAGATAAAATTAGTTGAAAATTCTGTTATAAAAATTAACCAAATTATGACGTAGAAAGACTGCAGCAAAAGAATTACCAAGGCGAATTTTGTAGATTTTTAAGCACTTTTTAATCGTACTTTTTAATTTTTTTATCAGCGTCATAGTAGTATGCAGTAGTAGTATCTTTGATATACAACACATCATAATTATTATTATTTTGGACCACAAAAAGCTCTATAATGAACACATATTGTTGGCCACGACAACCATTTGGCAATATTAAGGCGGTTTTAGTCCGAACTGATTACGCACTTATTCACAATTTGGCAGAGCCGGCACCTCACTGTCTGCACACATATTCTGGTTATTTTCAATAGAACATTAATATCGAGAATCAAATAAATCTGATGGCTATAGAAATATGAAGGACAAAATACATAAATTGGATCTTTGAGCTTTGAAAATAACTTCAAAGATTACATTGAAGTTATTTTCTATAAAGTAAGAATTATTTTGTTTTTTTTGCCTTTTCTCTCTCTCTTTTTAAATTAAGTTATTTTAGTGAAGGAAAAAATCGACTGCGGCCGAGATTCGAACTTGCATCTTCTGGTTAAATACAACAGACGCTATGACCAACGAAGCCATCGCGATTCAATCCGCCAGGTCGAATCAGAATTTACATCATGTTTTACGTTTGATAGATTCTTAAATAAAAAGGATGTGATGATGATGGAGTACCTAGTATTTATTGATCGAAATAAAATTAAGTTACTGCTACAATTACAGATCTTAGGTACTTATTTATTCAAGGCACATCAACAATATAAACACAAACATTGACAAATTACTTAATACATACATAAATTACTCAATACATTAATAATTACTATAAATGCGAAACCTGAATATAGTTTGTTTCCAATATATTTTACACCACGTTTTATTTTGTCCAAAAAATATTAAAAAATGGCTACAAGTGGTTGTTCCTTGAAATTCTAAGTAGCAGCTCGGAGATTGGATTTGCAATATGAAAGGAGATAGGGTATATAGCCCAATACAATAATACAAACGTGTGTGTCTAAACATCAATTTAAAAAATAACTATAGTAAGAATAATTAACAGTGAACATTAAATCATAATAGAATGATGTTAGAGCTCAGTGAGGGAAAATACTAAAGTTTAATGTTGTTGCTAAGAATGAAGATCATCAAGGCCTCAAGTATTTTTTCCATCTCACTTCCTATGTGGCTGAATTGTCGTCATCGGCAAACTCGCCAATAAAAAAAAATACAACTCGATAAGGCCCCAAAAAAGTACTTTTATTTTAAATCCTGAAAAAAATTAAATCACAAATTTTCCAACAAAATAATTCAAAGTGAAAAACACTCTGATATCTAAAGTTCCAATGCCTTCCGAGACTATTGTAGCATCAAGATATTGACAAGCTTTTCAGAATAAGTCGTCGTTGCTAAGCAACCAATCGGCAAGTAACACAATACCTTTGATAATAATCATAAATTGAAAAGTTGAGCATAGCAATAATGTAACTGTAATTTATAAAATTACTTTGACGGAACTTTTGCCTTCTAAAAGGCGATTATTATATCGTACCTTATTATACAACAATATTTTTAGTACAAACGAGACCTGAATACAGTTTGTTCATAATAAGTAACCGAATCAATTCCAATCATTTAACACCATGTTATATTTGGTCCCCAAAAATACTTATTTATTCTATTCTATTATATTTATCTTTCGGGGACGCCGGCAGGCACCAGGCGGGCGATCAGTCCTCATGTTGGGATTATTTCGCCCAGTTCCCCATTTTGGTGGATCCCGTCATGGGTTACTGGCGCTCGGCGTCGCAAATCTTCCCGTAGCCTTGCAGAAGTCCACCAGTTGTCCGATGGAGAGTTCTGCTAGCTGTTCTTCATTTATCTCATCGGTTCCTAGTATTTCCTAGTAAATACTTAGTAAAGTATTTACTAGTAAATACTAGTAAGTAGTTCCTAGTAAATACTTTTTAAGAAAGGTTACAAGTGGGACACCGAGCGACAAAAGTATCTTTCCGCAATCATACGCACACAAGTGACGGCAGGTCATAGCGGCGCTAAGTGCAGGCGCACAGCGGGGCGGGGCTAAAAAGACGTGGTGAGCATGTTTTTTTTATGGCATAGGTACTTAGGAGTTTTTATGGCATAGTACCGATTTCTCTCATATTGTATCTGTTTGTTTCCCAAATAATATGGATCTATGATGAGCTATGGATCTCCGGATGTTATGAATAGTCACCCATTCGCAGACTGACCCCAACAATTGCAGATCAGGAGATTAGCGTAGTTTTTACTTAGCACTACTAATAATAAATTAGTTACTACTAATTCTCCTATTAATGTAATATTAATAATCCCTTTCCGTAAGCTTTTTCCGGATCTGGACCGAATAAATACCACGTAATAGCGTCAATATTGATATCTCAATAAGTGCCATTTAATTACCAACTTGATATTGCCTATTACTAAGAACAGGGCGTTATTAATTCCCAATAATATTATCTATACTAATATATAAAGCTGAAGAGTTTGTTTGTTTGCTTGAACGCGCTAATCTCGGAAACTACTGGACCGATTTGAAAAATTCTTTCAGTGTTAGATAGCCCATTTATTGAGGAAGGCTATAGGCTATATATCATCACGCTACGCGGACGAAGTCGCGGGCAGAAGCTAGTGGAAAAAGGAAAAGAGGATTTGAATAAAACTTATTTATGCGTGATCATGGATGCTTTGGTTTGGGGGTGAGCGTATCAATAAAATTGTATTTAGGTGACATAAATGTATATACTTACATAAATGTATATACCTTGACATAAATAAATGTGAGTACCTACTGTGTAGGCACAATGATTTATTATAACGTTTTTCTGTCAGTCTTAAGTATTTAACACGGCCTACGCAAATGTCTTGCTGATCTGGTACTGTCGTGCGACGGGTCGTTGAGTTCCCTAAATAATGGTTGAACTACACGACGACTGATGTATGCGTGACGTCAGTTAGGACAGGTCAACTCAAGGCTGCCATGACTTTCTTCAAAAGGACTTCTCAGATATTACCCTACATCACAAAATATACAGATATATTTTGTGATGTAGGGTAGGGTAATATCTGAGAAGTCCTTTTGAAGAAAGTCATGGCAGCCTTGAGAACATAATCTGTTATGTTATAATGTAGTTATTATAACACTAGCTTCCGCCCGCGACTACGTCCGCGTGGAATAGTTACTTAGTCTTAGCGTGATGATATATAAATATAGCCTATAATAGCCTTTTGCAATCTGAAAGAATTTTTCAAATCGGACCAGTAGTTCTTGGGATTAGCGCGTTCAAGCAAAGAAACAAACTCTTCAGCTTTATATATTACTATAGATACCAGTAATCTGTGTGTGTATATACTGCTGCCTGGAATTTACAAGAGACCATGATGCCGGCGACATCTAATAAAAAAATAACACATTGATTTGTAAGTCTTTTAAAAAGATCTATTTACAGAAATAAATATCATTTATAGTTTAAGATAGCTGTTAGAAGTTAGCTGTTATGAAGGGATATATCGTGAATAAGAGCAAAACTACAAAAAAGAATACTGAAAAAGAAAGCAATTCTTTTTCATAACTTATGAATGGTTGACTGGTATAGAATGCCTTACGGTATTAGTCTTGAAATTCTGAGCTACAGTTCAGTTTGGATTTGTACCCGGTAAAAGGGAATAGGCTCACCTCTTATTACATGGGACGTAAACACACCATTGGACTGTGGTGGACTGTGGGTATGCATAAATAAGTACACATCTTTTTTACCTTGCGAAGAATACAGGTGTGAAGAGATGGTATCCTCTATCTGTGAGTGATGACTATATACTCACTGTGAAGAATACTCCATTACCGGACAGAAAAACGCATTTACTTACAATATTATGCAGAATGCGTAGAATGCGTTCCTGTGGCGAGCGAGCAATACCGTTAACAAGAAATGTAAACAGTCGAACTTTGACATATTTGAATCAAGCCTGCAGTTGGTGAGACGAGCACTTAGTCTGGATTTTTTTCCAAGTATTAATAGGTATTTAGTTGTTTCTTTTGTTTTTATCTATTTCTTAATTTTGTTTAATGTATTTAATGGTTTCCACGTTCACATAATGTATTCAGTTGTCTATATGTGGAGACCTATTAATGGCTAAATGTTTTTAATCTTAATGCTTAGTCATATTGTTCTTGCTGTTGGTCTTCCAAATATATAATAAATAAATAAATAAATATTAGATAAGATGAAAGAATCCTTTGTAAACACAGATTAAATGTCTTACGAGTCTCAACGTCATGAAGTATTAAGCAAATGGAGTGCTAAGACAACTTTTATCGTTGTCGAATTTAGTTCACTAGTTAGCCGCACTAAATTATGAAAGTTATTGTGGATTTATCTTAACAAAATTGTACCTTACCAAAATATTTTTTGTGATGAAATATTCTTTCGCAGAGCAAAACTTAAACTTGCTCTCACTTTACTAATTATGAATGTTATATAACTCCCTGCTCTGACTGCTCGGGTGCAAATGAAATTTGCATGGTTACCCAAAAATATACTAACACTACCTAATGCGGAATAAAGAAAATTAATTAATTGTGACGTATAAAGCAGTTAATAGGCAGGTAGACAGTACACCTACACACTTATAGCAGCAGATATATTTGCATCAGTGAATATTCAGTAAGTGCAGCCAGTCATTTCATTATGTTATCACTCCATTCCCTCTTACTCCGTGACATTGCAAGATCGATCAAAGTACGCATCAGTCATGTACTATGTTGACTTGTCGTATCTGTTTACTTATTGGTAAGTTTTCTCTTCCCTTTTGATAATAATTATATTGTTTTGTATTGGTAGTCTGACGTCATAACCAGCCGTAGCGGATGTTGTAATTCCACAGAAAGGTAGATTATGGTTATTTAATTAAGTAAAATAGTTCCAACTTTAATTCCAGTATTTTTTTATATTTATTGTAAATCAGGCTAATCGTATTTACTCTTAATTTACGTTTATTGTTTTTTGAATTAGAGATTTTTAGTTAATTAGTTAGTTTATTAGGTAGTTTAGTTAGTTTTCATTCGCTTTTAAATTTTAATATAATCTGTTCTACATAATAGAAAATATAAATTCCAACCTTAGTATTTAGTAAACTAAATTTATATTCCTAGAATACAAATATATGTATAAATCCATGATGCATATCGTTGAATTTATTCTCTATATGAAAGATATTTCTTTAGTCGTACACGCGCTAGATTTTGTTATAAATGTGTGGATTCCAATACAATATTTTCCGATATTTCTTCCGTTTGAACCAAGTGATTTGTGTATTTCCGAGTCGGAGATATTCTAGAATAGAATTTAGATCCGAGAATACCAGTTTTATTTATTCCCTTTCATACTATCGAATGTTTGGATTCAATTGCTCTTTGTCTACCTTGGTATGTGGTTATATGAATGAAAAATGGCGGTATAAAAAAATCCTAAAATCATTTATACCATGAGCAACTTTGCCTGCATATAATGTTATGAAAATCTAAAAGAATGAGACCTCTTCTCTCACTTTAGGGTCGCCAACGCGGGGGTGATACCGCTGGTGTTGCGAGCATCTATAGTCTACGGTAACAGCTTACCATCATACCGTATGCGCGTTTACCACGTTTGTGGAACATAATAAAAACTTTTTTCTTGTAAGAAAATTCTCATGTATCGTCTGCCACCAGGGGAAGCGGCAGATAATGTCCGACTTATGCCGACTAAAAATCGTAGACTTCTTCTTTTTTCTTATAGTCACTGCCCTGGGATTGGTGACATTCACCACGGGGCCGTGACAGGCTGCAGCCTGGCGTCTGGGCCTCTTCTAAGGGCGAGGCTTGGTCTCACATCCGTGTGCTCAACACGTGAATACACCAGAGAATGGAACCAGTAGGGCACTGGGGCCATTGTCTGGTTCGACAGCGGATTTCCTAAGTCAGCCGCCCGCAGGCCACACCTCTTGTCTCCCTGCTCATGGGGCTTAGGTTGCTAAATGTTATCAACCATCCATATTACCCACTTTGTACCTAGAGCCGTTATTTTCATAAAACACTTCTCGGTAAATTTATTAGAAATCAAAAACTTAAAATTAATGTTAAAAATAATGTTACTTATCTGCAAAACACTTTCGGAATTTGATTGGATTTTTCGTTTCGTTTCGCTATTCCTGATAGGCTTACGCTTGAAAGTAAGTTCGCTAAGCGATACTGCGACTGCGACTTTCGAAACTGTTTGCACATAGCTAGGTAGTTTTAGACTTAGAACGGAACATAGCTCCATTACTATAATATACATACATACATACATAAAGCCACGCCTCTTTCCCGTAGGGGTAGGCAGAGACCACAGACTTCCACTTCTTCATCCACACTCATCAATCTTTTCATACATGAACGTCGGTTTAGGGTACTCTTGACCGAGCCATTTTTCAGAACGTCCTCAATCTGATTTCGGAACGTTCGCCTAGGCCTTCCCCTTCCTACATTCCCATTCACTTGACTCTCGTATATCTGTTTAGTCAGTCTCCTTTCATTCATTCTTTCAACATGACCAAACCATCTCAACATACCTTTCTCGATTTTAGTCACTACATCTCCATTCACACCACAACGTTCCCTTATCACACTATTTCTTATCCTGTCACTCAATTTCACTCCAATCATACTTCAATATACTATATTATATTCATTAGTAATCACAATATATTTTCAATAACAAATTGTTACTTACGCGGTTGATCGCCTGACGAAGAATGACCGAGAGTGAATCTGTAGCGATATGTCATCTGTCAACTGGTTGTGTCAGAAATATTATCGATACTAAAATGTCAATTACCGAATAGTCGATTAACCTCATGAGAATATTTATATCAATGAACAATGCGTGTTACAGTACTTAGGTAAAATATTTTTTTAGAATTTTTAAGGCGGTTTTGCTTTTGAGTCTTTTTATTTCTAAATCTTATGTTATGTTGACGAAGTCCTTATGTATTACATCGGTAAGTGTTGTCGTTGTTTTGTTCTAAATATTGTTATCAGATCTTAACCAAATTGAAATAGGACCACTTTAGGAGGATTCGGTACCTTCTCTTTGAAATAAAAAAGAAAAACGATTCACGAAAATATTGGTGAACATACATGAAAAAAAAATACATACACATGAACATATCTCCTTTTTTTAAGTCGGTTAAAAAGAGTACGTAACTGTATGATCCTTATTTTTTCTGTTCCCGGTTTACAACACATTTACTTGTATAATCCTCTAACCCGCCGACAACGATCAAAAGAGGATTTCCCAAAACAGGCCGTCAATCCCCGAGTGGCCCCGAATGCCCCGAACATACCCGAATGGATTTAGACCCACTTACGCGGACTCCACACGCTTGTCCTCTATGTGGGACGATCGCCTCGTAAATATACATTAGGTGTAATTGCTCCGACCCGAGATACAATGTAATTCCCTACTGTATATGCAATTGTCGTTGTAATTTGGAAGTAAAAGTATAAATCCATGGAATGCGATGCTAAATAATATATTACCAACCAGACAGATTTAATTTAAAACATATATAAATAGTATATAATGAGTTGGTTTATTTAACGACACGTTTGACGTAGCGTTGTGGGTTCGATCCCCACCCGGAGCGAAGTATATATTTGTATTGGTTGACTGCTACGCTGCTATTAAATGTCTGCTTACGTGTCTCAAAAGACTTAAGAGTTTCGTTATTATAATTATGACTCGATATTAATTTGAGGTCTTGCGATTATTCAGTTACCTGTTGTATATTTATGTCGTGTCGGGATCGTGTCGCTATCGTATTCCGTAGATATAAAGGCGCTCAACTTCGAACTTTGAAAATATTCCAGAAATATCTAACTTATCCTCTACGCATTTCCTTTACGGTTGACAAGCGCCGTCCATAATATAACACTAACTATGAAAAATGGACTTACCGTGTACCTCCATTAGTCTTTTATTACATCAAATAACTTTGTAACTTCACGTTTCTATAAACTTGTAGATAATAATGTTTACTAACTTTGGCGATGTCTAACTTCGAGGGTACTATGTTTAACATTAAGTAAAAGCTTTCTTCCTACTTTGTAAGTAGGTATTTGATAATTATAAATGTATTTAAAATATTTAAAAAAAAACCCAGTAACAGCCCGGAGTTCGGCGCGTCACTAGTTATAAATATATCAATAATGATTGATCGGTGTTGAAAATTCTGTCAGATGGATGCGGAATACTAATGACGTAGTGAAGGTATGACGCCACTGTTATAGGCTTATTAATTTTTAAAACCAATAACCGCATAAATCATGCATGTATTCGCGAAAGGAGCAAGAGGTAAATTAAAGTTGAAATGAAACTACTTTTTACGGATTTTATGGCGTTGTATTGATATTATTTAATTCCCAACGTTTTGGATCCTTTACAGCATCCATGGTCACGGGCAGACCAGTAGGTAGTTTGTAGTGTAGTATTATTTGCCTCAAATAAAACTATATTAAAATTAAGAAAAATAAAAACAGAGTTAAGAATAGCATACCTATATAACAAAGAAACATCAATAAATTATTTTATAGACTTGTGAAAACCTTAAACATAGCTTTATTATCACAGTTCAGTAACAGATAAAACACTAAAAACTAACAAAACTAATCAATTTAATGCAGTACAAGGATTAAACTTGTGCAAACCTAGGTTTAAGCTTACTTATAAGTTTCATCTAAGCTTGTAACAATTTAGACTGTATATATATATGCCTGGCTAAGCAAACTTGCAAACAACGTCATAATCTTCTACTTTAGTACGAAATACCATCACGCATGTATTCCCCGAAGGGTTGGCAGAGGTGTACTAATGCACAGTTTGCAGATGTATTAAGGTCCCATATAAACGAGGGCGAGTCTATTTCCATTGACTGGGCACAAATACAAACTGACAAAAAACGCATTGAAAATGTTGTTGAGAGAATCAATGAAAGACGATTAACGAAAGGAATTTATAAGACGAATGTCAGCGGCAACGTCAAAAGACCTCGCACTAGAAACAGACGCCGATGTTATTGGCGTGGTCCTTTAAAAAGGTCAGGTGCGTAATACCGGCGCGTATGTATGACAGGATGTACGAATGTGGCAGAAGTAAAACAAATGTGCAAGAATCATAGCAAGTAGCGGTCTATAATTTCTGCCTACTCTCACACTCTCACATCTCACACCCCCGTGTGAGAGGTGAGAGTGTATGTAAATCCAAACTACGAGATCCTTTATTGAAAATGTTGAAATACCCAATAACTGCTCTACCTGGTAATCGAACCTTGAATCTCTGCGTAGCAGTTGCACTAGGCTGAGCAAGTTATTTCTTTACAACGAAATTATTTAAAAATATTTTTACCCCTGTTAAAGAAAAAATTACCGTAAAATTCAACTCACCAAACTTTATAGCCGTTTATTTTACAAGCCAATAAACGTCAACGAGGAAAATTCAAATTAATGTAGACTCTATTTTTGGGGCTTGGAGCTCGAAAAGTTTGGAGGAGGAAATAGAATAAATAGGATAGTTCAAATCCTAATAATAATCTGTATAAACCTTTATACAACTTTATTTTTTGTATAAAAACCTGAATATAGTTTGTTCAGAATAACTAACTGAATCGATTCCAATAATTTTTACACCGTGTTAAATTTTGTCCCAAAAATATTTGAAAAAAGGTTATATGTGTCCCTAGGCTCTAAGCCATAACTTACATAATGACACATTCTGATAAAACGCAATATATCGACGGTATCAGATATCCTTTCATTTGCTACCCTATTAGGATTTATAGTACTTTAACCAATTTTCCTTATTGACTCTTACAGTAATGCCACCCTTCTTGCCTTGAGGGAAGGCAAACTAAATGACATCGATGTTCGATCATCGCCGCGGGGTATGGCTCTGCTTGAAATAATATAGATGACGTATGGATTCAAGTATTTTCTCTTTGAAAGAATATCCCATTTGCTTACTCCAAACATTGTTTATATAATATGCAATATTACATTGTTTGTGATTCATGTTTTCATGCAATTTTCTTCTTGGAAACAATATAAGATCTTATGAATGCACTAAGGACGCTGTGTGATAGCGATTTTAATATTTTTCTCGTGCGGGAATTGAACTTTTAATACTCGGCAAAGAAAAGTCAAAAATTTTATAGGTATAAATTTATAAATCCACTATGCCTTTTTCCGACTGCGGTCTGCTTCTGTTCCACCGTCATATAATAGTAGATTGTATAATAAGGGAGCAAAGTAATATTTTTACGGCGAGGGCGCTTTTTTGAATTCAAAGATAAGAGGGATTCAAAGTACGTCGCCCGAGCCAAAAATATATTTTGCACCCGAGTGATACACTCTACTTTTCATCACCCACTATGAGAAAATAAAAGGCGCCTCATCAACCGGCGGCGGTGCCGATGGCGCGACCTTAGGCCGTCGTACCAGCCAGTCTTTCAAACAATATTTGCGTTCGATTTCTTTGGCGCTGAACACTAAGATGTTCCAAATTTAAAAAAGTGCGCGGAAATAGTAGATTATTAACCAAGGGGATAAAGCAGTGTCTTCTGTCGCGGGTGACGATTTAAATCGCGAGCGTAACGAAGGACTCGAGGTTTACTCCCGAGCGCAGCGAGGGTGTTAAAAACTTAAATCACGAGCGAAGCGGGGGATTTAAGACGAGCCCTGAGTGTATCGAGGGATTTAAGTTCACCCAAGACTAAGACACCTTTATCACCGAGGAAAATACTCTACTTTTCGTAAGTACCATTTGCGAAAAAATCAACACAATAATAATATGAGATAAGCCTTTATTAAAAATAATATTTTGAATAAACCATGCAACTGTGTATTTTAGTGCTAGTTACTGACACTTACGCTTTTTCAGCTTAGGATTTTATTGCTTTTATAAAATCTGTCGATAGTGGTTTTATTGCAATTTGAGTGTCATATTTGCATGTAACACTGAAAGACAGGCATTGCATTTTGTCCTATTTTTTGATAAGGACGGAAATCTCAAAGTTATTTAGAGTAAGATAATTTATCTTCAGGTAATTATCCTGCACCACAGATCTATGCATGTAACTAGTCTATTGCATGTAGCTTTGTTTTTAAGATCCTTCAAATTCTATTAGAATTTTCGTAATCGATTGGAGAAGTAATGTGCTATTTGGGGAGCTCTTATCGACCATATGGACATTAACATCCAATTTGAGCCAATATAAACAGCTGTTTTTCTCCAATATTCATGAAAACTCGTGTACATATCCGCCAGGGAGCGTGGTGGAGCCGTAGAGCGCCAGCTTTTTACGCGCCAAGTAAAAGGCTTTTTATTGCACATAAAATTATTTTCGTATGGAGCGCCCGCGCTTCTGTGGCCCGTATAATGTAATTGTTTTAAGGCATAGGCGAGAGCGTTTAATTTTTTTACCCAAATCTCAGGAAGGATGAAATAAATTTCATTATCAACAACAACCAATATGTTTAAATTGCATTTAAACACAATTATTCATAGAAATATCGTGTTTAAATACAATTTAAACACATTTAAGAAGTTGGTGCAAGTGGGCCTTAAACTCTTTTGTTTTATAAAAATAGAGTAAAGCTTTTAATAAATCAAGTGAGTAATAGAATGCACCTTTTAGACCAGTGTTATCCAAAGTGGTCTATATCGACCCCCACGGTTCGATGACAACCTACAATGGGTCTAGGTTAGGGGGGAGAAAATAAGGGTCTATGAGTTCTAAATTGGCATGGTAGGTATAATAAAAATTTATAAATGAGGTATGAAGAGGGTATACAAAACCGAAGAATATGGCAAGTGGTCGACAGATTAAAAAAGTCTGGGACCTCTGTTCTAGACTGAACTGTGTTTTTATACAACATCTGTAACAGAACATCTGTTGTATATAAAAGTTTTTGTCTATTCAAAATTTCCCGGTTAGGAAGTAGCTGTACATTTGAGCTAGTGATGATTCTAGTTGCATGGTTTCAAAAGGTTGATCCTATGGAGGAGGATCCGGCAAGAAACTCCATGGACACTCTTTTAAATTAAATGATGTTACAATCTTCACTGGTACAATATTACGATAAAAAAATGTGTGGACGTTGAAAGATGTCCAAGTTTGACCGAAGTTGACGTAGTATTATATCGAATTCTCATAGCTACTAAGACGAAACGTAAAAAGCGATAAGACGACCCAAATAGGTACCTACATAATACTTAGGTAGACATAAGGCAATTCTGATTAGATTCCAATATATTAAACCAATCAACAGATTTTATTCGTACAAAATTGAATGAAAAAGCTTGATATTACGAATTATACAACTCCTATAACTTAGACCACAACGCATCATGTCACCATATTGAATTCTTTTCGTAAAATGAGTGAGTGTAGACGTCTGTGCGTATGTACGGGTGATGTTAAACAGAATATAATTGTGGCTGCGGAAATTATATAAGGCCAGCGTAATGGACTATAGCCTAATCTCTCGCATTCTGAGAGGAGACCCGTCCCCAGCAGTGCGACAGAATAATGGGTCGATTATGTTATTAACTGTTATCTTACATACATACCTACCATCACGCCTGTATTCCCCAAAGGATTAGGCAGAGGTGTACTAAGGTACACCCATAGTTCGCCGGTATGTTTAGGTCCCATGTAATGTTATTTTAGTGAAGGAAAATTCGACTTGCGGGCAGACCTGCGTCTTCTGGTTAGATACACTAGACGCTATGACCACTAAGCCATCGCGAGTTCCACCCTCAGCCTCAGCGTCGAATACAGAATTGTCAGAAAACATATAATATTATTGTTACGGTAAGCCAAATCCGTAATACGAGTAGCTCCACAAACTTTTTCCTAGCTACCTATTTAATTATTTTGAAGAAATTAATAATCTGTCTGATCCTGGGTTTAAAACTAGGTAAAACTACGGCCAAGCAGACAATTAAAATCTACGAGCTAAGTCTTTTGCTAGACACTGAAAAACTGGGATCAGGTAAATTAAAAAATAATCGTTTTGACTAGGTAACCAAATCTCAAATCACAGTGTAGCTGTCTCATCTAGCTAGATGTATTACATTTTGTACAAAGTGGAGCTCGGTCACCAGTTCAGTAATTAAGAACAAATGTTACACTTAAAAAGAAGAATCGAACGATGTTTATATAGATAAACACACAAAAGTAATACCTACAAAGCAATCGTTAACAGCACACTACACCACATAATTGCCTCCTCCCGATCGAGACGTGAAACAAAAGCGGTGAGGCATCCACACGTGAGTAATTACTGAGGAGTTCGTGGTAGGGCCGAAGTGAGGCGAACTTTGATGTTTGAGAGATTTTTGAACGCAGGAATTACTATATCGGTTAGATAACAAGCGTTCAGATTTATATACAACTAGCGGACCCGACAGACGTTGTCCCGCATGATATACCAAGCGATTAGGATAATAAACAATGTAACGATTCAGCAGTTTAAGCTTGCAGTATAGATAAATAACCTAGATACCGACTGCAGCGCCATCTGCCGGGTTTATTTGTGAATCTAAACCATGCTCCATCTAAGCCATATCAGTCCAGCCGTTTAGGAGGAGTTCACTGTCAACACACGTACAGAAGAATCTATACTCTATACTAATATATAAAGCTGAATAGTTTTTTTGTTTGTTTGTTTGCTTGAACGCGGTAATCTCAGGAACTACTGGTCCGATTTGAAAAATTCTTTCAGTGTTAGATAGCCCATTTATTGAGGAAGGCTATAGGCTATTCCACGTGGACGAAGTCGCGGGCGGAAGCTAGTTTAATCATGAAACCAACAGTGATAATCTCTTCTTTGTATGGGTCTGTATACATCAGAGAGCTCAAGCTGTATTGAGATAAGATGTTCATCAGTTTTTCAGTTGGGCTATAGGCTATATGTCATCACGCTACGCGGACGAAGTTGCGGGCAGAAGCTTGTTATATATATATAAAGATTTTAACCGTGGGAGAGCAACGCTTCGGTACATATGGGCTGGCTTAACTGGAGTGATACCACGTCCTCAAAGAAAACGGGCGCGATACAACAGTTAGGTTGTGTTTCACCGAGTGAGTGAGCATACCAGAGGCCAAAACCCTTTTAAAATGCCCAGTCATTTCACCGGCGACATTGCCCTTCAAATACCAAGTTGCGTTTGTTTTCTAGGTAAATCTGACCGTACCTTATAGCAGCTGTTTATTCATATTAAGTTTTAACTCACTAAGGGGAAAATTTCCTGGAAGTTGTTAAATAATAATAATTAAGACATATTGGGTATTTAATTGTTACAATAGTGTTATTAATTATACAGATAAATCTTAATCCACTGTTAAGTTTCAGCGAAATCTAAAATCTAAATGATTCGTTCGTGTGATGCCAAGTTTCGAACGTAGTTAGTAACTCCACACTTAGTTTTGTAATGAAGGAAATATTTCAGAAGGTTCAGTTGTTAATCCATTTATTACTACAGTAGCAACAGAGATATTTATAATAGAGTGGAAATTATAAACAAAGAACAAAGGCCTCTCTTATCGATTAAAAAAAAAGACTGTTTATACGCTGTCTGCATCGAATGGCTCCCAGCGACCTTTACCAGATTGTCATTCGCTTGAGTCCTTAATCAGATGATAAATGAAAATTAGACAGAGTGAGTTGTATCCTATGGCAAACAAATAAGTAGAGTACGATCTTTAATGTCTTTTTTAGCACCCACTTAAAATAGAATATCATATAAAATGTGAAAGAGCGAGATAGAAATAAAAGAACCATAGATATAATGTATATAAAAATAGAACTGCGAACTGTGGGACGGTTATCGGCAGTCATCGAGGGCTATCTCCCACGCAATTATTTTTTTCAAATTTTTAAAGTTTACTTATCCTTCTGACCTAACGTATACAACGCCTCAAATAACAATCTAGGTAGACAATTGAGTTCGGCTACATATAAACCTGTTTGGTCCAACGTTGCTACAACGTCTCAACACAAACTTACATAATAAGATTAAGTGAGAACGCACGTGGTGTGTTCCCAGCCTTTCTAGAAGATTATGAGTTTAATGCCTAGTAATTTTTAGTACTCATAGTTTATTGCTTTGTAGTTTACATAAGTATTTTACTAACTTCAACTAAACATTTACCTTTTGTACCTTATATAAACATAATATCATTTGTAACTCTTAAGACGCTGACAACAGCTAAATGAAATTCGATGTTTCGGTATTTTAGCCACGCCCATTATTGCTCCGATAACTTAGCGCTTTTTTAAAACAGCGGTTATACAGCGAACTACCTAATAAGAAACAGTGACGCGATCAATAATGAACAATCAATAGATGGCGCTGTTGTATATTTATTGCTCTGTATGAAGAACTAGGAACAAATTAGGCAGGAAGATTGAAAAAACAAGTAGGTTATTATATCTTTATATTTTTAAATATTTTATGAAATTGTATTTACAATGAATTAACAACAATATACCTAAACTTAAGGAAAATAAAATCTCAAACTACTTAGATAAGCAAAATTTTCATTATTTTTACATGATGTACTATTTATTTGCTGTTTTATATACATATATTATTAATTATATATTAATTAATAATAAGACAACAATAAATATATAAACATTTTCGACTCCACATTCCACGTGCTGGGGACCTCCTGAGGTAGACCAATATATTTTTAACCGACTTTAAAATAAAGAAGTATACCCCTTTTTATTCTTTAAAATCTTACTATTATATCATTATAAAATTGTAAAATAGCTGTGTCTGTACATTGAAGATATTTAACCTTTTGAACGCCAATCACTTCTATACAAGTTCGAGATTTTCGTGCCCTCAGCGCCATTACTTGATTAGAAGTAATACATACCATCACGCCTGTATTCCCCGAAGGATTAGGCAGAGGCGTACTAATGTACACCCACTGTTCGCCGGTATGTTTAGGTCCCATGTAATAGGGGGCGAGCCTATTGCCATTAACCGGGCACAAATTCCTAACTCCGAGCTGCTACTGGGAATTTCATAGAAAAACCCAATAACACTTTGCTCGACCTGGGAATCGAACCCAGGACCTCTAGCGTAGCAGTCGCAGTCAGGACCACTTGGCTATTGAGGCAGTTAGAAGTAATAATAGTATAAAATAAATTTACGACTTTTACAAGACCTTTTATTTTGTTTTTATGGAAAATTGCCCTGTATTAAGTCATATTTTTAACTTTTTCACACATAATAAGTTCTTGTTTGTTTTATATTCAATAAAAACAAAAACGCCAGAAAATATTTTAATGCCCCCAACGCCAAGTACTTGATATAAAGTAAGCCAGTGATGGGACACGATGAAGACCTCGCTATATTTCATCTCGTCGAAACGTTCATAAATACTATTATTGCAAGAAAATTACGTGAATAAATAATATTTCATAAATATTGTAAACTATAAACTACGTTTTATTCACCTTAATCAAGAATAAATAGGTTTTCTAATCATTGTCGATAGTGAAACACCGTTTGAAAATCCCATCCTTACAAAGTGGCTAGTTGTCAGTGCGCACAACGCCACGAACTTCTATAGAAGTAAATCTGTGACGTCATAAGCGGACGGGTTTCAAGGTCATAGTGACTTTGTGCATTTTAGTGTAGTGCAATATTTACATCTTGCGTTGGCGCACGGGTTCTTACAAAAAAATGAGGGACGATGAATATGACGTTTCAGGAATGTACTTCCGTTTTCTATTAGTTTCTAAAAACAAGAAAAATCATTGCTAGTATTTTGCGACACCTATACCTAACATTATAGAATACCACGTTTCTAGCTTCTATTGATTGTATTTGGTTCTATTTGTTCTAAGTGAACGAAATAAATTATGCATGAATCGGTTGAGGTTATGCACGTGTAACTCGACCACAGTGAATAAATAACTAAAAAACCCGACTGCATAAAAACACTTAAAAAAACTAAAAAGACAAAAACAAGTCTAGTTGTCCAGACCTATGTAAAGTAATATTGAATAACTACACCATTTAAATGTTTTCATGATCGATAAATACATAAAATAATAAATTATAACGTAGAATAAAGTCAATCTTGCAGTCGGGACCCATTCAAAATCGTGACCGTCTCTAAAATTCCCAGTAATGGGTCCCGACTGCAAGATTGACTTTATTCTACGTTATAATTTATTATTTTATGTATTTATCGATCATGAAAACATTTAAATGGTGTAGTTATTCAATATTACTTTACATAGGTCTGGACAACTAGACTTGTTTTTGTCTTTTTAGTTTTTTTAAGTGTTTTTATGCAGTCGGGTTTTTTAGTTATTTTAATTACGTAACTTGTTTCCGGATTTTTAGTGCAAAACTACGAAAAATCTGCAGACGCTTAATTTAAAACTAAGGTGTGTTATTTACTTGAAAATTTGAGAATACATGATACGGAATGCTCAAAACATATTTTTCAGCCCACGCATTAAAGTGCATAAAATCCGCCATTTTGTTTTTTTTTTTAATTTCATGCACCCAGTGACACTCGTGCCATCAAGACAAATCTAATGAGGTATCATTTATCTAAATCGGTTGCACCGTTGAATAGTTACGAGCGGACATAGGAACGGACATACATACATACATACATACATACATACATACATACACGTCAAACACATAACCCTCCTCCTTCGGCAGTCGGGTAAAAAAAGAAAAATACCATAGACATCGACATCTAGACATCCTTATATAAAACAGAAAGGATTTTGACGTGCCTCGAGCGCAAACGACTTGGTATGAAGTAGAAGGATTACATTTGGAGACAAATAGGGATGTGCCTTCTAGAACACACGTCTAAGAAATTTACAATTCTTTTCTTTTATTATGGGAAATATATCCAGGTTTTCATATTGATTTTTTTATGAAATAAAACAAAATATGAAAATACGGTATCAGTTTTTATTTAGCTTCGTAAATTGGCGAAAAAACATTAATTTCAACTTATAATATTATTTATCGATAGGACATTAATCCCATCCCTACGTTTTACTATAGATACGTTATACATTTGTAGCGTGGCGCTGGAGGACACATCGCGTATTATATAGATGGGCGTCGAAAAGGAAGCAAGTGGGTTAGGGTATACAACGAACCCAAAAATGTGATTTTTAAATTTCTTGTCTGTTTGTCTGTTTGTTACGGGTTGGCGCAAAAACTACTGAATAGATTTTGATTTTGTTAGAAACTGTTAGAAAGTATGTGCTCCAACTTAAAAACTGGTATACTTCTTATCTAATATAATTAAACGGAACATGAGATACAGCTTGACCTCTCTAATGTATAGACACCCATACAAAGAAGAGTTCATCATTGTTGGTTATTGAGCTTCAAGTGAGTGAAGCCACGGGCAGAGGCTAGTCTCTACTATTATAAAATTGTAAAAAAGCTGTGTCTGTACATTGATGATATTAAAAAAAAAACAAGTGGGTTAGGTTAGGTTATGGTGTATCAACGTCTACGGACCCAACAATGTGATTTTTAAAATTCTTGTAATCTATCTATATATATAAAAGAAAGTCGTGTTAGTTACTTCATTTATAAATCAAGAACGGCTGAACCGATTTGGCTGAAAATTGGTGGAGAGGTAGCTTAGAACCAGGAAACGGACATAGGATACTTTTTATCCCGTTCCCGATACTTTTTATTCCACGGGGGCGAAGCCGCGGGCAGAAGCTAGTAGGTATATAAAATTACAAACTTACTGGTGAATTACAATTTCCAACACTTCACCGGTTTCTAAATTGTTCTCCAAACGTCTCTTTTTACTGTTAAGAAAATTAAATAATTCAAGGAAATAAATTATTAATTATTCTAAAAAAGTAAAATCTTAAAATAAAATAAAAAGTTATTTAGTAAAGGAAAAAATTGACTCACAGTCAGGATTCGAACCTGCGTCTTCTGGCTAGGTACGCCAGACGCTATGACCACTAAGCCACCGCGAATCCCACCTGCCATGTCGAAATTTGCCTTCACATTCTCAACTTACGTCCATCTATTGAAAAGCAAGTTACTTTGCCTCTCAACCGACATGACTTACCTTACGGTTAGTTCTATGTCGTACGATGCTATCATACCTAATAACTAACTTTTTGTGATTTTTTGCGTCTTCTGGCTAGTCGATGTCTGCGAGTCGATTTTTTCCTTTACTAAATAAATTTATAAAAATTAGCATAAAAAATGCAAAAAGTCACAAAGTTAATAAAACAAAAAGTTCATAATAGAAAATTCCATTAGTCGACATCAGGAAGCGAACTCGATACTTCTAAACCCCGAGTCTTTGCACTTACCACTAGACCAATCGAGCACTGCTTCTAGTAATGAATTTACGCTAACGGTTGTAGTGAATAATGTATAGTTTTCATACCTAGTTATTTGGTTATAATTTCATTTCTGTTCGTGTACTGTTTTGTCAATATGAAATTATAAAAACTGTACTTACTTTACTACTTCCATGAGATGTTTTTGTTTGTTAGTATAAAAACGCTTTTTAGCTGGCTTCCGGGATTTTTGTTTGTTTCCCATTGTCCACCGCAAATATTTTCACTACTTACGTAGAACTTTATTATATAAAATTTACTCTAAATGTTTATATACAGCTTAGAACTATTTATAGTACAATTATATCGTTTACCTATTGTCAATTTTATAGGGAACAAAATAAAATAATGTAGATATGTTTATGTTCGAAATTGTCATACAGCAAAATACGTAGGTAATGAACGGATAGCGCGCGGGGTGAAGCGACACAGGTCCGTCTAGCAGCGCGTCTATGCGATCACTGTCGGACTGCATAGAACAGAAAGAGAAGCGCGATGACGCGACGCTCGCAACTTTTAACAAAACCTTAAAACATTTAATTACTTATAAAAAAGTTAAGTAGTCGAAAATATAAGACAACGAAATTATGTATTTAAATATGATACGTTATTGTTATTAGTTTTACCAACTAACATTGACTAGTAGTACAGATATTTTACTTGGAAGGTCGTTTTAAGAGGTCAGTTTACCATTTTTTTGTATCGAGAAAACTTTTCAAAAACGTGTTTTAAATTCAACGAAATTTTCCGGAATACGTTCAAGATTAACATACATTTTTTTCGCTGTCACAAACTGTATGGATTTGGCTAAAACTTGTTCGAGATATGGCCTATTTAGCTGTTGTCAGCGCCTTAATAATTCGCATGCCTTCTAAAGACGAATATGTTGAACTTTTGATGTACTTAATAACAACTTTTGTACCATACTTTGAGCGAATAAATATCTTATCTTATCTAATGAAATTTCTTTGAAAATCCCATATTGAAATTTTAATGACGTCATTTGACACGTTTGTTGTAGTGGCTGAGCGATCGTCTTCTGCGCCACGTATTATAGTTTCGATCCCCATACGGAGCAAATATTTATGTGACACAAATAAATTTGCTATTATAATTATATAGGTAGTTGTTCCGGGCCTGGGCGTCCGTGTGCGACAATTTGTGTTTATAAAATACGATACAGGAGAAAATCCTAGTTTGGGGCGACGTTTATTAAAAGAAATCAAACTTCTTGTGCCGCTCTTTAAATACTAAATGCATATAAAAATATATTACGAACATAAATTTTATTCAGAACATAGTCCAGATTGTACGTCTACTTGTTTATTGTTAATCAGGAAATACTGTTCTAAATTTATTCCTCCATCTTTGATCTTGGTATTAAAACAGCTGTCTATAACGTTATTACCTGATAGTTTAATGTATTAGGTACCTACTTCAAGGTGAAATTTTATTGTTAGAGGCTACAGACGTCACGTCTGGTATTTTTTTAAGTTGTGACCTGGTTTGTAGTAAAAAGTATGCTCTGCTTAAATGAACAAGAACTATTTCTAAGTAGTATCCGGAACTGCAGAAAACAGCTGCAAGAAACTTACTTTATTTTTTAATCTGCTGCTAGAGCAGTTAGCAGATTATTTTTACAACAGTTTTCTTTTCGAAAATACTTTAGAACTATTTTTAAAAAGTTTCAGGAACTATAGATCTCTGGTGCATGTAATAAACCTCTCAATTTTGAACAAACCCCTGTGGGAGATAGGCACAAGGGTTTCTAGGCATAAGGGTACTGTACTTTCTCTTCTTTCTCGATCTTTTGAGTGTAAGGCCCACTTGCACCAACTTTTACATGTATTTAAATTGTATTTAAACACGAAATTTCTATGAAAAATTGTGTTTAAATATAATTCAAACATATTTAAGAAGTTGGTGCAAGTGGGCCTAAGTCTCATATTACAAATTTAACAAACCATGACGCCTGTAATCCCTGAAAGGTTAGACCGAAATGTACTAATTTTTTTTTGCGGGTAGGTGTGAAAAAGTAAACATATATCTCTGTTTCTTTAATTTAATTTAAATTAAAAAAATAAAGTTTAATCTTAATTATTTTTATATTTTGTTAAAGTATATGTTTAAATTAGAAACTACTTACGTTTGTAGCACATTTATGTAATAATAGCACGAAATAGACACCACCTGCCAGTTAACCTACACTATTCACTGTCACACAACTAGTCCACAATGCCTCAACTGTCTGAAGTCCTGTCTGCCCAGAGGAATCTCGAGGAGTGCTTCAATGAGAAGATGATGGAGTTTTCCACCCAAATCCACAGCGCCGGATCTGCCAAAGACACTGTGGCTAAACTGGGTGAAGAGTTCAGGACATTCCGAGAGCTTATGTATAATATGCTCGGGTTGCTCAGAAAGCAAATCACTGAGTGTGCAATGCTGGTCGATGAGCAGGAGACAAGGCATCGAAGGAAGGCTTTAGTCTTTCAGGGACTTCCCGAGGTGGAGAAGGAGGACTGCAGTGCTCTTGTACTTGATGTCCTTAATAATTAGTTGGCACTCAGGAACATAGCAACTTCATCCATAAAGGTAGCTCACAGGCTTGGCAGCCCTAACAAGGATCACCCGAGGCCCATTCTTGTGAAGTTTTCTGGCCTGGATGTGAAATCTGCGGTTTGGAGAGCGAAAACAGGACTGAAGGGAACCAAAATTTCCGTTAAAGAATTTTTGACCAAGGCTAGGCAATCAATCTTTGCAAAAGCTCGGCAACACTTCGGGATGCGCACTTGCTGGACCCAGGATGGCGTAATTGTAGTCAAAGTCGCTGATGGAAGTCGACACAAGATTACGTCCATTGATGAACTGAAGCCACTGCTCGCGAAGTATCCGAAGATAGTAGAAGCAAGTAAGCCAGCCGGGGCCACTGGAGATATTCTGAAAAACAACGCACGGAAATAGTAACTTGCCCTTATCGTGGAAACAAACACAAATATTCCAACAGGTATATTATACTCACCGATAAGTTTATTAGCGCGAAATTCCTTCGATTACTTTCATCTCTGGCAATATTTGTTCTCATCTCTTTTTTTCTATACTCTTTAACTACTTATTACCATATTTTTTTTCTATACTTATTAGTCCAAATTATTTATTGCAGTCACCCTCAACTCAATAACATTTTGTGAATTTTTGTGTTTCTTCTTGTTGTTTCTTATTTTTAATTTAGAAGTTCTGTCATGTCATAGTGTCACTGTCATTTCGACGTGTTGACATTTACTGTTTTTTTTTTTTTTTTTTGTACGTTTGTTTCTTACGGAACAGGCTAAGGTCAGTGATTTACATCGAATGCTAAACTGCAGCTTAAAAAAAAAGTGTTCGGATGGGATGCGTTCGGAAACGTAATAATGTAACCATGAATATGAATGTTGGAAGTTTTGTTTTCTTTTTTGTTATTTGTGACTTTGTAGAAACACAGTGTGCTTCTTTTTTCTTTTTTTTACTTGACCCTTGGTGTGAACTGGTGGGTGGTGTGGAGATAATGCCACAGCACCTGAGATTGTTTTATTATCTTGTTTAGACATATATTATTTTATCTATTTATTCTATATATTATTATTTTATGAATTCCGATAATGATAATTACTATTCTGCTAACGAATCTTCTGCTTCTGGTGACGATAGCTTTAGTTCCTTACCTGATACTCTTGGAGACAATTTGCGGCTTACGTTTAATCAGGCCGATAAGCTGTTTAACGTGTGCCACATTAATGCACAAAGTGTTCCCAGCCATTACAGTGAACTCTATGAAACTTTCATAAACAATAACGTGCATGCTATCCTGATTTCTGAGAGTTGGTTTAAACCAAACATGCTGTCTACCTCTTACCCTCTGCCTGGGTTCGTTCTCATTAGGAATGACCGGATAGGAAGAAGAGGGGGTGGTGTTGCAATATACCTGCGTAGTGACTTTCATTATAAGGTTTTGGCTTCCTCTCCCGACTGCGTATCCGTTGAATATCTTTTCCTAGAGGTTTCCGTCAAAGGAGTCAAAACCATCGTCGGCGTAGTATACTGCCCCCCTTCGGTTGATTACTTCACTGATTTCGAATCGGTCTTAGAATCTTTGGGTTCTGAGTATGCACATTACATCATCATGGGTGATTTCAATACAAATCTTGTAGCCTGTAACTCTCCCCGAACCCGCAAACTCCTGCACCTTGTTGGATCGGCCAGCCTTTATATCCTACCACTTCAAGCCACTCACCACAGTCCTGTTGGGGATGACTCTTGGCTGGATCTTATCCTCACCTCTAACCTTTCCTTTGTCTCCTCCCATGGTCAACACATTGCTCCCGGCTTTTCTCACCACGACCTGATTTTCCTTTCCTATATCCTAAAACCTCCTAAACCCAAACCCAAGGTGCTGCATAGGCGTTGCTTTGCACGTATGGACAGTGAGAAACTACTCAAAGACGCTTCCTGCATTGACTGGACACCTCTTACAGAGGCTGCCACAGTTGATGATAAGGTTTGCATCTTTAATGCTCTGGTAACCACGTTATATGATGTCCATGCACCTGTTAAGAAAGTTCGATTGAAACGACCGCCTGCGCCATGGATGACGAGCTTGATCAGGATAGCCATGAGACGAAGAGACCGTGCGTTTCGGAAATTTAAACGAGACCGGACTGACGAGAATTGGGGCTTATTCAAAAAGGCTAGGAATCGGTGTAATCTGATGATTCGCAACGCTAAACGCCGCCATATACTCAACAATATTTCAACGTCTACTTCTGCCGATATCTGGAAGTTCCTTGGGACTCTAGGTATAGGCAAATCGCGTAATTATGACCTTCCCAACACGATTGGTTTAGACGATTTAAACCGTCATTTCTCCACTGTTTCCGTTTTGGATCGCCAAACCAAACATCTTACCCTCAGCTACATATCTGGTCTAACGCGTCTTAATATCAATCCTTTTTACTTCTCACTAGTTGACGAAGAGGAGATCATGAAAATTATCCTTGCCATCAAATCGAAAGCGGTCGGTTGTGATAATATCAGCCGCCAAATGATTATCACTATCCTTGACCAAATCCTTCCTTCTATTACCCACATAATTAATTTTTCCCTCTATTCTGGAGCATTCCCTTCACTCTGGCGGAAAGCTTATGTGCGTCCTCTTCCCAAGATTCCTAATCCTACACTTCCCAGCCACTTTCGCCCTATCTCTATTCTACCGTTTTTATCAAAAGTTCTTGAGGCTATTGTTCTAAAACAATTTTCTCAATTTGTTCACTATAACACCTTAATCAGTCCTCTTCAATCTGGGTTTAGGCCAGGACACAGCACTAGCTCTGCCCTCCTTAAAGTGACTGGCGATGTTAGAGAAGCTATGGAGGACACCAAAGTCACCGTACTTGTGTTGGTGGATTTCTCCAATGCCTTTAACACCGTGAGTCACGATATCCTGCTATCCATCCTGTCCTATCTCTCGGTCTCTTCTAAGGCGCTGGATTGGTTTTCTTCTTATCTTCTGGAACGCCAGCAGTCAGTGCGGGTTGACGATAATGCGTCAAACTGGTACCAGCTCGACGCTGGAGTCCCACAAGGCGGTATTCTTTCACCACTTTTGTTTTCTATCTTTATAAATCTCTTAACTCCTGAACTTCACTGTGCGTATCATCTGTATGCCGATGACCTACAGCTTTACCGTCATACTGACATTATTGACTTACCTGCCACTATCAACAAAATAAACCAAGACTTAGCAATAGTTAAGAACTGGTCTGACAGATTTGGAGTGGCAGTGAATCCACAAAAGTGTCAGTTCACTATTATAGGGAGTTCCCGGAATATCAACAATTTGACCACCATGAACCTACCCCCTATTCAGTTCAATGGTTTAAATATCCCCTTTAGCTCTGATGTTAAGAATCTTGGGATACACATCGACACGAACCTCAACTGGCAAACACAAATCGCAACTGTAAGTCGAAAAATAACTGGAACGCTGCGGTACCTCTACCGGTTGAAAAACATACTCCCGTCTAATGCGAAAGCAATGCTTGTGCAGACCCTCATTTTCCCCATAATCGACTATGGTGATGTGTGCTACTATGACCTGAATGCAGATCTTCTTAATAAGCTAGACCGCCTTCTCAACAATTGCATTCGATTCGTCTTTAACCTTCGCAAATACGATCATGTATCAGCGTATCGAGATAAACTTAAATGGTTGCCCATTAGACAACGGAGAGTGTTGAGGGCACTAACCACCCTCTTCTCTATTCTTCATTCCCCTGCTTCGCCTTCCTATTTAACATCTCACTTTCAGTATTTATGTTCCCAACATGACAAAAATCTCCGCTCATCAAATAATCGTCTTCTTCATTGTCCATCTCACCGTACTGACTTCATGCACTCTTCGTTTTTCATTCAAGCTATTCTTTTATGGAATGAGCTGCCCTTGGAAATCAGGATGGCTAATAGCCGTTTTAAATTCAAGTTAAAGCTTCGTGAGCACCTTCACAGAAAATTGGCAGATTCATCACAACAATGAATTGTATATATTAAGTATATATGTATATATATATTATATATTTTTATATATTATTTGTTTTAATACTTATATATGTAGATTTATATTATTTATGTATATTATTTACATTACCGTTTGTTTTTTTTTTTTTTTATTGTTAAGTAGTTAATGCTTAAGCACCTGCCACAATTATCTCTGCACCACCCGAAGGTAGACTGGTAGAAAACGCCTGCGGCGTTAAGTCCGCCATGTACATTTATGTGTGCAAAAGAATAAAATAAATAAATAAATAAATAATTTACACCAATTCGCCGGTATGTATAGGGTGAACCTATTGCCATTAACCGAGCACAAATCCAAACTCCGAGTTTCCACTCAGAATTTCATAGAAAAACCCTTGATCTTGAACCTTGTCTTTGCTTGATCTAAGAATCTACCCAATTTTTACAACCATTACACTAATGAAACAGTTATATCACAGAGATTACAATCTGACTAGATTTATTATGAACCGTTCTTACGATTATATTACACTAGCGACCCGCCCGCGGTTTCACCCGCGCTGCCCCGTCCCTAAGAGTCGTAGCGTGATGTTAAATAGCTTAAAACCTTCCTCTTGAATCAATCTATCTATTAAAAAAAACTGCATCAAAATCCGTTGCGTAGTTTTAAAGATGTAAGCATACATAGGGACAGACAGCGGGAAGCGACTTTGTTTTATAATATGTAGTGATACTAAGTCCCACTGCCGGGCACGGGTCTCCTCTCAGAATGAGAGGGATTAGGCTATAGTCCACCACGCTGGCCTAATGCGGGTTGGCAGACTTCACACGCCGTCGAGAAAATCCCTCAGGCATGCAAGTTTCGTCACGATGTTTTCCTTCAGTGGCTAATCGCGTGATAATTGACTTCGAAAAGTCAGAAGTGCGTACCTTGGATTCCAACTCAAGACCTTTGACTTGGCAGTCTAATGGTCATATCACTAGGCTATCCAGGCTTAGATAATCCATTTATAGATTAAAATTTTACAATCAATTTTGGTCTTTGAATGTGTGATTATGTAGTGATTGCACGGACGAGCCTAATTATTGATCAATATTTTAACGTGGGACAGCCATGCTTCGGCACGAATGGGCCGGCTCAACCGGAGTGATACCACGGCCTCACAGAAAATCGGCGTGAAAGAACGCTTGCGTTGTGTTTCGCGGACTTAGTAAGGTTACCGGAGGCCCAAACCCTATTAAAAGGCGGGCAGCGCACTCGTGACTCCTCTGGTGTTGTGGGTGTCCGTGAGCGGTTATCACTTACCATCAGGTGATCCGTCAGCTCGTTTGCCCCCCCCTATCCCATAAAAAGAAAATATGGAAGCATTTTAATAGATACGGTTGACGCTGGTTTTTACGGAAAAATAAGGGGTCTTTATAAATTAACATATGTATATTACATAGGTGGGTATATAAATTAAATTAGAATTTTATGTAGACATAATTTTTTTTTCATCCAGAAAAGCGTCATATTAATCGAGAAATTGGGCGCTAAAATACACGCCATCGAAGCGTATGCTTACCAGAGTGTGCTATAGATATCGATAAAATAAATTGGGTTTTACCGCGTCCAATATTATTATGACACATATTGGCACAAATTCTTCTAAATGCACACTAAAGGAGACTTTTATTGAGGGTTCATTCAATTTGACAGGCTTACGACTTTGGTGTGTCAGGACGTCTTGGAAAGCTCCAGAAGGATATAAAGGCCTTGGCTTTTATGTCTCTTACGCTTTTTAGCCGGAGCTATCAATAGATATGAAAATAGCAGCAAATTTAAAGTATTTTAATTACCCAACTACAAAAAAGGAAGGGTAATGAGTTTAACAGTCTATGTAGGTATATGAAATGAATGTCTGTAAATGAGGTTTCGATTAATTTGTCTTTACAGTAAGATAAATTTTGAAATATTAAAACTGCCTCAATAGCCAAGTGGTCCTGACCGCGACTGCTACGCTAGAGGTCCTGGGTTCGATTCCCAGGTCGAGCAAAGTGTTATTGGGTTTTTCTATGAAATTCCCAGTAGCAGCTCGGAGTTAGGAATTTGTGCCCGGTTATTGGCAATAGGCTCGCCCCCTATTACATGGGACCTAAACATACCGGCGAACTGTGGGTGTACATTAGTACGCCTCTGCCTAACCCTTCGGGGAATACAGGCGTGATAGTATGTTATGTTATGTTATGTTAAAATGGGCCGGCGAAACATTAAAATGGGAACCAGAAAATATGAAAAACTCGAATTCAATAAAAGTCTTTGGTTTCGTCTTAATCCAACTAGTACCCATCATACTAATGTCATATATTTGAACATAGATGAATTATATTGTTTAAATGATTCTTTCACTAAAATTTAAATCTATATACAGTTCACTGTTATTTTATGACATTATAATTCGAAACAATACATACATGCATACACTCACGCCCTTTTTCCATAGTGGTAGGCAGAAACTACAGAACGCCACTATGCTATGATTCTTGCATACCTCTTTTGCTTCATCCACATCCGTTTTATAAATAATCTTATTAATACAATATTTTTCGTTAAACTGGCTTCTAAGTTAGTTCAAAGGATCTACCTATGAATATTAATGCGATTTTGTCCATAAGATATTACGTCAATAGATTGCCAGGATTATCGAGTTAACTCGACACGACCGACGGCCTAACCACATTAAGGTTATAGCGATAAAATGACGCTTTTCGTACGTTTGAAGTTTATATTATTTGATTTTATACACCCGAATGATTGTCCTTTGAAACCCGGAGGCTATCGAATTAATTGAAGTTATAAAGTGGTGTATACACTGCGATTTGTTTCAGAAGGAAGTCTAAATTGTATTATTGGTGTGTGCGAATTAAATTAAAATTATGTTGGCTCGGCCTTTATTACATTATAAATACAGTGAAGTAAATGAATAAGTATTCACCTCTGCCTTACTTGTGATGGTAAAGTGGTTTAGGCGTTAACGTATGAAAGTAATTATTATTTTTATAATTATGAATGTATTATCGGTTTTTCACCCTACTATTTTTAGGTACGGCTGCACAGCTTAAAGTGCGTTTCCCCGTCTGGGGTTGAGTTAGAATAGGTACTGTTTCTCACTGCTTTTCAGATAGGCATCAAGTAAGAGGCCTGCAGGGCCCGCAAAAGGGAAATTGGGGGCGTGGAACACCTGTGTACATGCGACGCAATGGCTAGAAAGCCTTTGTAAAAAATGCCTTGTTGAAAAATGTGTCTTTTGGGTCAGGGTTATCCAAGACCAGAGAACTACAGTCGCATACCCCCAGGCCTCATTATAAAGCTCATGGAAGAGCTAGGAGGGGATGATGAATAGGTTATCTAGGGGAAGCACAAAAGATCCCATTGGGTCGAAGTGCACTGAGGCCTTGCTGCCTCGGCCCTACACAAGATAAGAGGGTACAAAACATCTGACTTGCTCGGTGGTGGGAGGGGGAGATCCCTCTTAGGGCTTCATTCGCTGGCGATCACCCTTACATCGGGAGTCTGTCGTAAAGCAGCTTCATGTATGTTTCGACTTTTGCGCGTAAGACTCAGGTCCCCGTCGGTTGCCACGGCCCTGGCAGTCTGCAGTCCGTAGGGGCTATTAAGGGTCGGCAACGCAAGTGGCATATCAGTTCATTTGCCGATATAAACCCAAGTTCATGTTCAAGTTCAAAATGTTTTTATTTCAAATAAGCTTTTACAAGCGTTTATGAAACGTTATGATTCTAGTTGCACGGTTCCAAAAGGTTGATCCTATGGAGAAGAATCCGGCAAGAAACTCCATGGACAAGGTTGACCAATGTACTTACCAATGATGGAACCGCTCTTCATAATACCTTCATCATTTCTAAATTTTAAGCCTCGCCCTTAATTCTCAATAATTGATTGGCTACTAATGTTCTTATCGTTGTTTGAATTGGAAAATTGGGATCTTAGTAATTGGATTGAAATCCATCTGCTGTCGAAAATCCTGGAATTGATTTTAGTAATGTAAATAATGATAATTGAAGTCTCCTTCTTCTGTTATAATATTTTTATACTAAAATAACTGCGTTAAAATTATTTTGCGCGTGATTAAAACATATTAATGTGTTTATTTATTTAAATATCTTCATGTAATTATTCGTCTAATGCCTCATTAGTCTATTGGTCGTCATCGCGAACGCTAGAGCTTCTAGGTTAGAGCCATAAGTCGAGCAAAAAAAATATTTTTTTTTAGGTACCTATTCTCAGTAACAGCTCGGAATTTGGATTCGTTTCCACTAACTTTGGGTGTACATTAGTACACCTCTACATAATCCTTCGGGGAATGCAGACGTGATTTTTATGGCAACATAATTATGTCCCACGATCTCACCGACTTTAATTTTCTAAAACCAGTGGAAAATTCTCATATCCTTTATTTTAGATGCTTACTTTCTAGAGTCAATAGTTTGGATTTAACGTTTATATAACAAATAGTTTATTTATTTAAGATCTTCTTCCATTAACCGCCCCAACACTAGAACAGCACCGCCTTGCCTCACAAGGTTGTTACTGAAAAACTAATCTAAGCTGTGTGGCATATGCTATATTTTAGCTTTGCAAGTGAAAATACTTACTTAATCAAAAATGTAGTGTATGCCATGAAGCTTAAAGTCCTTTTTCACTAATTAACTTGTGACTGAAATGACAGTACTTATGTAGAAGCTAGTTTATGCCCATTCGCAATTAGAAATACAGCAACAGTAGGTAATAAAATTATGTACTTAGTACGTGACTAAGTAACACAGCAAATGAGAAAATATAATAATAGTATTCATTTCAGAGTAGATGTGATATAATAAGTACTAGCGTGGAATAAAATTGAATAACAAGTCAAGTGCAAGTCTTAGTTTGCGCGAAGTGTTCCGTGATGGCAGATTTCGCAGATATCACGTAAGAAATCACACGATTCACATTTTTTTTCCACACAGCCTACCCAAAATGGCATTTAAATGAAATCGCATCGCACCAAAAAGCCGTGATAGCCTAGTGATATGATCATTGGACTGCCAAATCAAAGGTCTCGAGTTCAAATCCAAGGTATGCACCACTGACTTTTCGAGGTTATGTGCGTATTCATAGATAATAATGCATTTTTTATGGGATAGGTGAGCAAACGAGCAGACGGATCACCTGATGGTAAGCGATAACCGCCGCCCATGGACACCCGCAACACCAGAGGAGTCACGAGTGCATTGCTCGCCTTTTAAAAGGGTTTGGGCCTCCGGTAACCTCACTCACTCGGCGAAACACAACGCAAGCATTGTTTCACGCCAGTTATCTGTGAGACCGTGGTATCACTCCGGTCGAGCCGGCCCATTCGTGCCGAAGCATGGCTCTCCCACGTTAAAATCATCGCCTCAGGAATTAAAAAAAAATCACAGATTTTTTCAATTATTTCGATTACAAATAGTTTATCCTTAGCGCCATTTTAACAGCGCCAATTCACCCGATAACATGGCGATCCTGAGTCTAAACAAACGCGATTAGCTAGGAAAACTGTCTTTTGATCTCACCGCCATAACATTTTCGCTGGAACGGGGTATGACGTCATGATAATTAATTTATACGCAACTAGCGACAACATATAAAAATGAATAGGTACATTGTGTCAACAACAGGTTTCCCCGCTTATCGACCGTATTGTCTTAGTACTAAGATATTAGGAGCCAAGTTCAATGTTAAGAATAGTAGTGGTGGTCGAATACACCGACAAAATAAGTGAAAATTAAATGGGTGCCAAGTTTTGTAGATAATCCTGCTCAGGATTTGACTTGGCTAGTTATCGCACACAAGTATTTCCTTCACTAAATACTATAATCTACTAAATATTTCATTTTTATAAACGATCTCCGTCGCAATTTCCCAAATAATGTGGGATTCAAAAATATTGCTAATTCCCAATTACACACCACCACCGACGCGTTACTCTACTTAACATAATAAACTTGATTAGCCACCAACTATTTACAAGATATCCCTGAGGAATTTGTTTATATTGTGATTCTCGCAGGCACAAGACGTGACTTCAATACGTGATGGGACAAGTTTTTCCCAAGACTACTAAAAGAAACACACAATTAGATTTATAAGTATCTCGAAGTTCCAACAAAAGGTAGGATAACCTCATTTATTACTTGTATGAGAGTGCACGGTGTATTAGGAGATAAAAAGGCAATACATTCCTACTTTTAGCAGGCCTCACATTTTTAAATGTGAGGCCTGCTAAACTGGCTGCTGCTAGCTAGCTGCTAGCTGCTAGAGGTAAAAGTAAAAATAAACTTACTATAATATTTTACTATAACATTTATTTTAACTTTTCAGACACCACCAGATATACATATAAAATAAAATTAAAAATACTGGATTTCAAGAAAACGGTTATTTTGGTGTGATTATCGTGATTACTAACTTCGTGAATATTTAATGTTCCTTATTTTATGCCTTGTATGCCCCTTTTGGATTGGACAGGGTTTTTTTAACATAGTGTAGTACCTATATGTAAAAGTAACTTCAATTTTGTGACAGAACTTGGCAGAGATCTTTACCATTACCTGCTTATATAGGTAATATATCTGAAGAATTAGCCTTTATATACTTATATACATAATATTGTTATGTATGTTCCTGTCCAGACCAACCATCATTAAATCGGCCACGCTGTACTAAAATTATTACCAACCGATTCAAACGGCTTATGAGCGTTTGACGTCATTATTTCCGGATCAAAACTGATTTGATTTAATTAAAATGCAGTGTTTCTACGCATTTTGTATCAGTCACGTGGTTTCATGCACCGTAGAGGTATTCAGTACCCGCCAAGAAAACTCAAAAGTCTGCTACTTTCTCTCAGAAATCTTGAAGGGAAGCCTAAAATACATACATTATCTATGTACATACATACATGATAATAAATCAAACTCAGTCCCATGAATGTGTTAATTCCATTAACCATAATCACAGTTTTTTTTAAATTAGACGACCTCTGTGGTTTAGTGGTTCGAGTACCGGACTGCTGACCATGAGGTCGTGGGTTCGATTCCCACAGGACACAAATATTTATGTGATGAATATAAGTGTTTGTGTTCGTCTGGGTGTTTATTATGTATTATAAGTATGTATTTACAAAAAAAAGTATATAAGTATTATATCCATTGTCTAGTACCTACCCATAGTACAAGCTCTGCTTAGTTTGGGACTAGATGGTGCTGTGTAAAATGTCCCAGAATATTTATTATTATTATATTATTATTAATTGTCCAAAACTATGTAGTTATTATGGGGAAGAACTGAAGAATATCCAAACAAGTAAAAAGATAAATATAAACATTTACGCCTTTTTGCTATTCTCTGCTTGCTTGCATTGCTCGTCCATTCATCATTTTTGCGAGTGCTACGCAATCGAAAAAACTTATGCGATATCATGAGTTTTCCCAAAGACGATAGGAATTTGAAAGAAAGTTTTTCTTACTTTTTACATACTAGTTATTTTATGAACATTCCCAGAGACATTAATTTAATGTAAGTAAAAAGTTTTAGTCTATTGGCTAAAACGATCGGTGTACTTAATGGGAGGGACGCAGGTTTAAACCCTGACTGGAACTCAATTTTTCTTCCATTAAAATTTATACTCACTGCCTCATTAGCCAAGTGGTCCTGAGCGCGAATGCGAGAGGTCCTGGTTTCGATTCCCAGGTCGAGCAAAGTGTTATTGGGTTTTTCTATGAAATTCCCAGTAGCAGCTCGGAGTTAGGAATCTGTGCCCGGTTAATGGCAATAGGCTCGCCCCCTATTACATGGGACCTAAACATACCGGCGAACTGTGGGTATACATTAGTACGCCTCTGCCTAACCCTTCGGGAAATCAGGCGTGATGGTATGTTAAAATCTATATCTTTGGAAATGTTTAGCTTACAAAACAAAATTTAATAAAAAATAACTAACCCTAAGTTATGATCAAAATGCAAATAGGTAAGTAAGTACACAAAAGGCGTGAAGTAAGGGAATTCATCAAAGACAGTTCAGATTACTGCGAGATACGCAATCTTGAGCCCGTGACAGACAGACTTTCCACAAATATTAATTGAGTTTCCCAACTCGTTATTAAGGTAAAACCGGCTAGATGTAGCCATTTTGGGCAGATGTTTTGCTAAAAGGTCGTTAGGTGTGAATTATAGTTCTTGTTTAATAGCAGTATTACCTGAACGCCCCAGCTCTGCTCAGGACAGATGTAAAACGTCTAACTAGATTTATTTTGTGGGCAAATCAAGTTTATTACTTTGTGCACACAGAGACAATGAATTTTCGCAGAAATGAGATCTATTTAAATTGATTATTCACTCTCAAATATCCGAATGCAATTTGTGTCATAATTTTAAAGCAATCGTTAAAGAACTTTAAAAAATTAATTCTTTTCATTTTTTAAAGTTATTCACTTTAAATAACGTTAAAAGAATTTTGAAAACGAACATTTTCTATTTGTTATTTGTATGGGCCAATTAATTCAGCATATTTCGTAAGAACTCCCAAGAGCTATAGGTTTTTTTAGTGTCACAATAAATTGTATTAACTCCTTTATTAGTCTGGTGGTCCTCAGTGCGACTGCTACAAAACACGCCATAGGTTCAATTCCCAGGTCAACCAGGTCCCAGATTAAAGTGTTATATTGTTTTTCTATGAAATTCCTTCTATTGCACGAAGCTTAAAAGTAACGGCGAACTGAAGTTGTACATAAGTACACCTCTGCTTAACCCTTCGGGGAATACAGGCGTGATGGTATATTACGTAATACTTTCATTATGCTTAAGTATATGTACTTGCTACGACTTTTCATAAACCATGTTAGCAATGATTGAACCAAAATTTACGTAGTACGGAAACGTAGAAAAACATCTTACACTTGCTTACCATTTTATTTATTTCAATCGCAGTTACGAGTGGAGGCTAATAATATAATAATAGTCGCATGAGTTGCGGGAAATTGACATGATTGGTGCACTTACCGAAGACTCGTTAGCTTCCAATGAGCCTCATGTAGCCTTGTGTAAGGCTACACGTTGCAGCCATTGCTTGATGAATTACTTATGAGATTCGTTGTTACCGTTCAGTTCGCGTGGGAGAGCCATGCTTAGGCACGAATGGGCCGGCTCGACCGGAGTGCCTCACAGTAAACATGCATGCTTGCGTTGTGTTTCGCCGAGTGAGTGAGGTCACCGGAGGCCCAAACCTTTTTAAAAGGCGGGCAACGCACTTGTGACTCCTCTGGTGTTGCGGGTGTCCATGGGCAGCGGTTATCGCTTACCATCAGGTGATCTGTGTGCTCGTTTGCCCCCCTATACCATAAAAAAAAGTTAACGTGCAATACCACTACATTACACTACATTTAGATTCCACGACCTATAAACTTGACATAAGTAACATCTTGCCGGATTGTTCACTATAGGATCTGGACCCATTCAACTAGAATCACAACGTTTCATAATCGCTTGTAAAAGCTTACTTGAAATAAAAACATTCGAACTTGAACTTGACATGACATAACACAAAATCACGCCTGTATTCCCCGAAGGGTTACATAGAGGTGTAGGTACTTGTAGTACACCTATAATTTACCGGTATGTTTAGGTTCTATGTTATATGTTAACTGGGCATAAATCCAAACTCCGAGTTTATACTGAGAGATTTTTAGAAAATCCTACTAGCACTTTACTCGCTCTGGAAATCGAACCCAGGACCCCTAGCGTAGTAGTACCGCTTAAATAGTAGGTATACTGGAACAAAAATTTGGTAATTCACTTTACACTTCTTCTTCACACTAAAAAATCTATCACTACATAGTATAAAACAAAGTCACTTTCCGCTGTCTGTCTGTCCCTATCTGTCTCTATGTTTGCTTAGATCTTTAAAACTACGTAACGGATTTTAATGCGGTTATTTTAATAGATAGATTGATTTAAGAGGAAGGTTTTAAGCTATTTAATAAATCCCTATGACTCTTAGCAACGGGGCAGACCCGTTTGGATGCTCTAATTCCTGGAACTACCTGTTGGATTAAAAAAAAATATTTTGCATTTCATAGCCCAATTCTTGAGGAGGAGGTTAAAAGCTGTTTAACAAGCATGCTCCGACTCTTAGTAGCATAGCAAAGTGGGAAATCCGGCGAGGCACAGCTTTATAAATAAACTTGTCAAATCAAAACACCATCATAATATTTCAAAGTAAAACAAAGTTTCGCGTAACACAGGTAAGATTAATTAATTAATGGATTAATTCAATTACTCGTTATTGGATGTAAATAACAAGACTTTGCATTGGTTTCGAAGTTCTTGTAGCGTTAAAGGCTCTGCAACTTAAGATCATAGAAATAGTACAAACGGAGATATGGCATATTCATTTTAGGTAATCTGTGTACTTGAGTTACCTGTGATGATCTTATTTTTCCCTGATGCCGTGGGAATATTCGAACCTAATTTAAAAGTTACTTTCGGTTTATTTACGAATATTGCGCGAAACGCGATATACCTAAAGATATGTACAGTTTTCTGAATATAATACCACCATTCTAAAATTTTTTACAAAACCATCAGTCCAAATCTTATATTTTATTTTTGAACACACGTGTCATGAAAGCAATATAGTTTTATGACATTATGATTCTCCGAGTTTATTTCGGTATTTCTTCTCAGTGGTCGTCAGTTTAAAAAAAAAACTAATTAAAAAATATTAAAATCTTATTATCTGTAAGTATTAAAAATTCTAAAAAATGACTTATAATTGCCGAAAAGATGGATAAAATAATTTAAATAGCCTTGATTATATACTCCTTGTTCATAAACCTCGACTCGGGGATTCAGGGTGTGGTAATTGTTCAAGTTGTGTACGAGTGGGTGGCTGAACTTAAGTTTTATTGCGTCGGCTAGAACAACGTGCTAACGGAAACACGAGGGATTCATAGACTTGGATAAGGTCACGTTGATGAAAAATGACTTTAAGTGACTTCAAATATCAAGTTTGTAAATTTTAATAAATTATGCACAAAAATTGTAGTTGTTGCGGTTATGTACAGGTCGTGGGCAGATTTGAGAATTGACCACTTGATGATGTAGGCAACCATTTCATGAAATGCTTGTATTTTTTTTAATGGGATAGAGGGGCAAACGAACTGACTGTTTGCCTGATGGTACGCGATATGAGGATACTGGAGACCCAAATGTTTTGGACCCACTTGCGTCTCCTCTGGTGTTGAGGGTGTCCATGGGCTGCGGTAATCGCTTACCATCAGGCAATCCGTCTGATCGTTTGTCCCCCTATCCTATAAAAAAATATGACCGGCTAAAACTGACCATTTTTTTTACATTAATCCACATTTGGCCATATTATTTAGTGTACCTATTTTTGCCATGTGGTAATCCTCATGGACTTCTTTGAACCGGGGAAGGCGACTGGGCCTGTCGGACTCCACCCAGAGTAGACCTACTAAGACCACACGAGTTTTTCACCTCACCACTTACTTATTAAAGTTAGAAATATAATAAAAAAATAAATTTAAGCTACTCACGTGTATAACTCGACGTGATATCGTCGAGTTATACCGTTGCAGTACAAAAATCGCCACTCTTCCCATACAATAAGGGTTGTCCAAAGTACAAACACCTATGATTGACAGCTCATGGTCGTAGCACAAGGCCATCCCTGGCTATAATAGATAGTTAAGAAGGTATAAGCCCATGGTATAAGCACAACAGATATACTATTCCAGTGACAACTATGTTGCGTGCGTAAATAAATTAGCCGACCAAGATGATTTTTATCACTTACTTGCTACATTATTATTGGATTATCAAATAGCTTTTATATATAGTCTACTTTTTAACTAATTACACAAAGAACACGAGACAATAATAGTTGGGTTAGTAAGCAATTTATTTTATATTCATCATGATTTATAAATTTCCTTATTGGGATCGAAGCTGTCAATCAACAGCAACACTGATCGTGAAATTCGTGAGTTTCATGACGTCACTGTGAGCCATTTTTGTTAAGAGAATACCTGGGTGCAAGCGAATCTTATTCTGCCATGACCTCGCCTTTCAAAACAAAAGAACAGAGAACAAAAGAAATAATAGTTTTAAATACCTAAGATGAATATTATGTTCCCTATTGTCGTAGAACGGAAAATTCTAGGTGCTGTCATTTTGTAAACATCACGTATTTTTCCAACCATTATCGATTCTAAAGTAAATAAGTATTAACGAGCTAATGGTGAATGTCACGCGAGTCGCCATTTAATATTGCAACACACATGAACATTTTATAAAAAGGGTAATGTAGGGCCATTGTTATAGATAAGTACTACTACTTTTCTTCAGCAAAGCCCGTGCCTACCCTCGGAGACCAAGACAATAAATAGGTATATATTAAAGGCATTGACAGGTTAAAAAACACCATGATTCTTTGAGTTTCGGTGTTTTTTCTTAGAGATCAGGCAAGTAATGGCGGCGCCATCTAATAAAATGTAAAACATTGACTTATAAAACTGCCTTTAAAACATATTTACAGATATAAATATCATGTATCGTGAAGTAGTTCTTAATTGTTCTGTATAATACAAACTAATATTATATGCGGAAGTGACTCTATTTGTTAGTTAAATTTTATGCGTAAACTGCTAGTTTGTTTGTTACGATCTCACGCCTAAACTGCTGAACCAATTTGGTATAATATATGGTAAATAATGATATAGATAAAGATTGAATCTTGACGAGGTACATAGCTTTTGTCAAAAAAACGCTGTCCCCTTTGGATGCAAGCGAATCCGTAGGCAATAACTATATTTCTGCATCGAGAAAAACTATTGAAATTTTTGTATGAAAATATTCCAATGTCCGCTCTATAACTCTTTGCATGTAAAACTGTCGTGAATTAATCTTCCGCCTGAAATAAGGACGTGGCCCGATCACTCGAGCTATTTTCAAGAGGGCTACATTGTTTCCCTCTATGAAAGGCCGAAGTGGCTTTTGTTCTAGCATCTATTATCTTATAGCCGAAGCCCCCTTAACATTTAAAAGGCCGGCCAATACTCTTAATAAATATAAAGTATTATTTATTACGAATTTCTAGGTTTTAATGTCAATGGTATATTGATTTATTTTTGCCGGATATCTGTCAAATACTCAATATATTTTTATAAGATAAAAGCATCAACTTTCATCAGTCATTCGTTTTCGTTAACTTGAACTTCCAGGCCAACGGTACATACAACACACTATCACGCCAGTATTCCCCGAAGGGGAAGGTAGAGCTGTACTAATACACCCACAGTCCGCCGATATATTTATGGCTGTTATAAAAGGCGGACTCCAACATAAGGGTGCTCGCCAGCCAGTCAAACCTCAAGAGGTCTTACCGCTGAGCAAGTGAGATATTTCCTCTGAATGTGTGGTATTCTATTCTAACCCTATTCTGCTTTTATTTTTCTTGGAAAATTTATTGGTATAATGCTAGAAGAATGATGGAGGGAAAAAGAGAGGAGATGTGAATTTACAACTAGGCATAGTTTCTAAAACATAATACATAATTATCTTTCAATAAGAACGCGTTTGGCGTAGCGTGAGCGACTGAGCGATCGACTTCTGCGCCACGTGTTATGGGTTCGATCCCCATACGGAGCAAATATATTTTGTAAGATTTACAGGTTCCGGGACAAGGCGTAAAAAATGAAACCCTCTCCAATCTAATTGCCGAGAACAACACTTCTCAACCTCGTAATTAATTTTGTTTTCCATCAAGTACTTCAGTTTTCTTCTCAGGCTACTTTATTTTTCCCGTCCCTATTCTGAATATTAAGTAAACTAATATATTAATTGACTCCGGGAACATTAAAATTCATCGTTGATATTAGAACAAGGCGTTCTGATAAAACGCAAATTGATTCTCATTATAATGCAAGCTGTGTTGTGGCTGTCGGTAAACATTGATCGATAAACATGGAACTATAATATTTAACCGGTGAAAGCTTTACAAGTTTATGGTTAGCAACATTTTGAAGGAAACAAAATGTATAAAGCATAAAAAAGCTTGAAAATGATGATGATGTAATTGACACTGTTTTTTAACCTTAAATGAAAGAAAAAAATGTTTATGGGTGAAAAAACAATATCTGCCCCATTATCGTTCTCCATAGGCAAAAACATAATTATATCGTGCGTGAGTTGTGTAGGGAGTTTCCTTTTGATCCATTCAATACAGGAGGCTTCATGGCTCATATTCGGCTAAAAAGGGTCTCATTAGTTAATTTTTTAAACATTTCTACCGTACCGTCTAGCTTTACTGCTATTCGTGGAAACCGGTAATTGGCTAAATCTTAACTCCTATTGTTATTTTTATGATTTAGCTGTTGCTATTCCAATAAATACTCAATTCGAAAATACCCGTAATAGTGGTTTAATGGAAAGAAAACATTTGATTTTGACTTTGAATAAATTACGTAGATTACGTGCAAAATCAAAGAATTGATTTTTTTTTATAGAAATTTCATCATTTCATTGATTAGGCATAGCACAGGAGTTCTATTGTAGTCATTTAAGAGGATAAATAGTCCCAAATACTCTGATAGCCAGGGTAACCACATGGGTGGTGTTAATGGGTAAGAATCCGGTTACCTATTGAAGATTTCACTCCTTAAATAAAAACAAAAAGTTTCCCTACAAAAAAGTACATTTTCCAGTTATGCATCTTTACTGCCTAAATTCCAATATAGTCCCTACACAATTTACACCAATAGTCACAAGTTGTGGCCGCAGGGAAAATAAAATACATCCAATATTGCTCAACCATTCGATGGAACCCTTTTAAGCCCTTTGAAGAGTTGACAAGTCTCGGATAATCCCGGGTTTCGGTTTGTTTCGACAAACTTCGTGCCCCGAAAGTACACTTTTAACAATACCGTATTTTCCCGAATTTGGAACGTGTGAGAAATTTCTGTGCGTGATACGGATTTTGTTTCAAAACCCGTGAATTTTTGTTTTTGATACGGATTTTGTTTTAATCTTCGTAAATAATTCAGATGTGCGATATAATTTTTATTATTGGTTTTGTAGTTCAATAATTAAAAACATTAATATCACATGAACATCCATACATCACGCCTGTATTTCCCGAAGAGCTAGGCAGAAGTGTACATCCACATTTCCCCGATATATTTTCAGTCTGATTACATTAATTACTACCATATGTAATTTTGAGAGAAAAATTCGACTCGCAGGCAGGATTCGAACCTGCGTCTTCTGGTTTGATACACCACAAGCTATGACCATATAACCACCGTGAGTCCCACCTGCCATGTCGAAATTTAAATAACTTTATAATCTTAGCATGAAAAATGCAAAAAAATCACAAAAACATAGGTCTTTATCTATCGAACTGCCTCATTAGCTAAGTGGTCCTGAGCGCGACTGCTACGCTAGAGGTCCTGGGTTCGATTCCCAGGTCGAGCAAAGTGTTATTGGGTTTTTCTATGAATTCCCAGTAGCAGCTCGGAGTTAGGAATTTGTGCCCGGTTAATAGCAATAGGCTCGCCCCCTATTACATGGGACTACTAAACATACCGGCGAACTGTGGGTGTACATTGGTACGCCTCTGCCTAACCCTTCGGGGAATACAGGCGTGATGGTATGTTTATCTATCGGTGTTGTCTGAGGCACGGAGGGATCTCGATAAGAATAGTACCCCATCCATGGACTAACCGCGGTAAGTGCAGCTTAACCTTGCAGGTCGATTGGTCAGCGTATTACTTAGTCATAAGCAACTCTAAGTATTCAATGGAATGTTATATTTTGTATTAAAAGCTCTTAAAGTACTTACTTTACTGACCGTTTCTTACAATCAAGTCCTTTTAAATTAACAACCAACCTTTTTTTTATTAAAAGGTCAAACCAAGCATAAAATTGGTAGATTAGTATATAATTACTACAGTCGGGATTTATATGAAATACGACTATTATTAATGTAATGAAATAAGTAATGAAATAATTGCCAACACAATACCTCAAGCGTAAGTGGCGCCCTCTCTTACCACTGTTAAGTTTTTCAAGTACTATTACGATTTTAAATTTTACTCTAAGTATTTCAGTTAGGCCTATTGTTCTGTACTGCTGAAAATGTACCTCAATATTTTCAACAATTCTCGTAATTAAGAAGGAAATTAAAAGAAACAATATGTCATTATTTCTCGGTTCCTTTCAACGCAGTTTCGTAACAAGGCACGTAACTAATGAACAGATTAAATTCGTATTTAATTTATCACATATTCATAAAATATGGATATTATTAATTTATAGCACACCAACATAATTATTTTTCAAAGGGTTAGGTAGTGGTGTAGTGTGGGCAGGTACTCCATTAAAAAAAAAAACGTTCTCCTAAGATTTTACCTGGATTTTCTCCCATTTTGTGGACTCAGGCACAACAGGTACAAATTCTCATAAGGCCAAGAAGCTTTATTACCTGTAAGCCATACAAAAATATGGTGTAGGAATTAAATCCGTGATCTGTCCCTCTAGACAAGTTGCATGAACGATAATCGAATAGTATAGACTATAGAATATAACTTCTTTACTATAAGATCTTTACGGCATTCAATGTCAGGAGTAGACTGAGGTGTTGAACGTTTTAATGTTAAACTTACTAACAACTACCTAAGCAACTACCATACTTTTATTCGTTCATTAAAAAACATAATTCTTCTTCAAGAATTCAATAAGAAACTCTTTTTAAAATGAGTCCAGATTACTAAATTATTCACTCAAATAATTGCTTAACAATACATTAATCAACTTAATTATCGCTATTGCGTTTAATCTCGACGTAAATTTAAATGAACCATTGAATATCAAGGTACGACCAGTTATTCCGAATAATTGACCTGTTTCAACGAGAAATTTTGTAATTAAGTAACAAGCAATTTTTTCAAAAATTTTAATAACGGCATAATGTGATTTCGTATTGTGAATGTTGAAAACTTGAAGCTACCGCCCGCGACTTCGTCCGCGTGGAATAGTTACTTAGTCTTAGCGTGATGATATACATTAAATGGGCTATCGAACACTGAAAGAATTTTTCAAATCGGACCAGTAGTTCCTGAGATTAGCGCGTTCAAGCAAACAAATAAACTCTTCAGCTTTATATATTAGTATAGATTCAGTCCGTATGTTTTTTTTAAATATTAGAGATATTTTAGTTAAACATTAAATTGATATTATTAATAGCCTATTTCTAAAGAGCAACTAAACGTCTTCTTGTCTCTTTGTTACGGGTTGGCGCAAAAACTATTGAATAGATTTTATTTTAATATTGTTATCACTGTAATAAAGTATATGCTCCAACACTGAAAAACTGATGAACATCTTATCTCAATTAATAAAAGGATCCGGAGATACGGAGCTTGACCTCTCTGATGTATACATACCCATACAAAGAAGAGATCATCACTGTTGGTTTTATGATTAAATCATTTCGGGATCCATTTCTAATCCTAATATAGCTTCACTTGACCGAAGCCGCGAGTAAGAGCTAGTTACCTATATATTTACATTGAAATCTTGACGGAGAAATGTATTTAAAAAAGTATTAAAATTTTGTTTGTTTATATCACATTCTAAAGTACTGCACTTCTTGCAGCTACACCTTTCCTGAGAATCGCAAGCACGTTGTATGGCGTCAACAGTTCAGCCGAATATTTTCTGTAAAAAAATAACGTTACGAAAGAATATTTCAATAAAAAGAATAGATACAGGGATAGCAATAGTGTCGTATTAACATCCAACATATCACAGCTTCAAAGAATTGACGCGTATATCTTCAGCGAGATACAAGTATCTATAACGTTCATCCAATCCTTCACACGTGAATAGTTTCATCCTTAGTACAAAAAGATTCGGCTTTGCCAATATTCACACTGTTGACAGCTCTTCTACTGAACACGCGCTCTATTAGACTTCGAAAGACATATTTCAGTTTGCAGTCATACAATTTTTTATTCTTTTAACATTCATGTAACTTTAGGTAACTGCCTCTTTAGTCGAGTGGTCGTAGGCACGACTGCTACGCAACAGGTGCTAGGTTCCCCATTCCCAGGTTGAGCAGCGTTATTGATTTTTTTATAAAATTTTCAGTAGCAATTCGAAGTTTACATGTGAGCCCAGTTAATAGCAAAGATATAAAAATAATAATATATATTTTTATTTAGAAAATTATAATATTTATTTAAAGAAATAAAACAGGCTCGCACCTTATTAGATCTAAAACATACGAGTGAACTACCTACCCCCTGCCTAAACATTTCGGGAATATAAACATGATGGTATGATATGTGCGTTTGTATGTTTATAATCAAAATTTTAAGGATGTTATTGTTTCGTGCCAGCACTTCCCTGTGTTATTGTGCAGGGTCTTTACAGAATCTAATTAACGGACGCCAAAGGCCAAGACTCGTTTAGTGCCTCAAATTCAAATTTGATTTGTTTTTTTTTTAATTATGTATTGTAGCCCAATAACACACACATAGGTTCAGGTATTATTGTCTTAACAGTTAAACGGATGGAAGGACCAAATTAAGGTAACCTAAAAAATAACAATTAATTAATTATACTGCTATTTATATCAGCACTGTCGACTGATCGCCGGCGACTCAGTCGATGGCGACTGAGTCGCCGGCTATATCTCTATATATAGTTATCGTTTATATATATATATATATATATATATATATATAAACGATAACTATATATAGTTTAATATCTATAGTTTAATAAGTTAGTTTCCGAACTTGGTTGCCGCCAGACGCCTGCATAAAATTATTTTGGTTGCCGTCAACCATGTCGCCTGCGACCAGTTGACAGCGCATAATGGGTCTTAAGTACCAGCAATCATTTCGATAGATTATTACGTTGGTTAAAATTTATTTTGTACCAAACCGAAGGCCTAAATCTTGCCTAAAATTGAATCGTTCTTCCACAAAAAAATAATTTAATTAAAAATACTTCACGCCTTCTGTGGTACTAATTACTCCGTTAGCAGCTTTTTACGACACTCTGGGGTTATCGAGACTAATTTGTCGTTCACAGCAAAATATACAGGTTGCAATTTGTGCCCGATTGATGGCCATAGGCCATAGACAATTTTACCATTATAATTCATTGAATTATGGAGTTCAACCTTAGAGTTTGCAACCCTGACCACCGTGATAAAAATTTATGGAGTGAAAGTAATAGTTTGGTGAAATGATCACATTGCCTTAAGAAAAATTTCCGATCTGGTGGTCAAGGTGGCTTTAGAGTAGGGTAATATGTGGGTTGACACATAATCATGTATAATATCGTTACTTTCGTATACGTTACCTTGCGTTCGTAAATTATAACTACAATACAGATGACTTTGAAAACATGCAACAAATTCAAGTGGTAGGTTCAGTAACCATTCCTTATTCATTTTACAATGTAATTGATATAATACCAAAAACGTATTCGATGGTGGATTGGCGGATGTGCTCTCGGGGGCACGGGGGGCTCATGATGTTTTAATAACTTTAGACAATAGTCATTTGATCAACATTTCAGTCAAAATCAGTTTGACCGATTATAAGTTTTGAATGTAACATAATTACTGATATGACGTAGAATGTATCCCCGCAAATCAATGATACTTTATGTATTTACCAATCATCTAGAATATTACTAGTTGACCTGTCATTTACAATTCAATACAAATTGACGGCTGAATATTATTACACAATGAGTTACATGACAACAATAGGGCATGCATTGACGACCCAATTCAGAGGATAGCTATTATGATAGTGGGTTGGTACAATTGTCGTACCAAAGGACCAAATTGCATTTTAACTATTTTACTGCAAAATGGTGATTTTGCTAGCAGATAGTAAGCAAACTGTCTCATTAGTCATAAGCACAACTGCCTATTGTGAGGTCCTGGGTACGATTCTCAGTCAAGCTGAGTGGTATCAGGATTTCCTATATCATTGCATGTTAACTGAGAGAGTACAGAGGCAGACCTCCCCTAACGCTTCAAGCATTTGTTTTAAACAAATGTTAGTTGGGAGTTTAAAAATATGCTTGAAGAGTTTAGTGCAAGTTCTCAACAGTCAAAGTTCTTTATTGCTTCATGTGTACTATTCAAATATACACAGATCTGCAAATTGGGCAAGTATCAATATAAAACCCAGTAAAATATTTGTTCTCCATTATCCTTCTCATTTTACTACGGTACAATATCTATTTCGTGTAATCTAAAACATACCGGCGAACTGTTAGGGTACATCTGTACACCTCTAAATAATTCTCAAGAGAATACGTGCGTAAAGGAATGAATTGATTTCTATAATGTACTCGTAGTTACATTCAATAAAAAATTTACTTAATCCAATCCGTTTCGTAAATTCTTGTTGAATATGCTAACACAACTATAACTATTCAGGAGTGGGTTAACACTGTTACTCTGGCAGCAGCAATTGACGGGTTAAGACTAAACAATGCAGGTTCGGTAACAAAAGGCGGCTGTCATGTACAAGCACATTCAACTTATTTCTGACAAGTTGGTGCTAAATAGACTTTATAAATACAGACTTCTTTAGTACAAATTACGTGTGTACAGAAGTCTGTATACAGATATTTTTTTATATCTACACTATATATAAAGCTGAAGAGTTTGTTTGTTTGTTTGCTTGAACGCGCTAATCTCAGGAACTACTGGTCCGATTTGAAAAATTATTTCAGTGTTAGATAGCCCATTTAATGTGGAAGGCTATAGGCTATATATCATCACGCTACGCGGACGAAGTCGCGGGCAGAAGCTATACCTAATAAAGTAAGAAAATTAACTTACAATTTATGAGAGAATATATCTATAACTATTTTAATAACATAACATACCATCATGCGTGTATTCCCCGAAGAGTTAGGCAGAGAAGTACTAAGATACACCCATAGTTCGCTGGTATATTTAGGTCCCATGTAATAGGGGGCGAGCCTATGGCCATCAATCGGGCACAAATTGCAACCTCCGAGCTGCTACTGGGAATTTCATAGAAAAATCCAATAACACTGCTTGACCTGGGAATCGAACCCAGGACCTCTAACGTAACAGTCGCGCTCAAGACCATTGCGCAGTAAAGTAAGGCAATTAACAAAATTAATTATGTAGTTTTGCCACATCCGTAGTGCCTTGGGTTCGAACTGGAGACAATTAGTCTCCAGTTCGAATCGAAGGCACGTGAATTTTTACTCATCTCTGACTTTTCGAAATCATGTATTGATGAATCATCATTCGCCTAAACGGTAAAAAACGGGAAACCAACACGCCTGAGGTATTTTTTGATGGCGTGTGAAGCCTGTTAAAGTGCCAACTCACATTAGGCCAGCGTAGGGATTAAAGCTTTCAATTTGAGCATACATGGGAATTGTACACTATAAAAAACTTTTTAAAAAAGAAATCCAAACTGCAGTATTTTATGGTACATCTTCAACTAAAATATTGGGCCAACTAAAAAGTACATTATATCAAAAATATAACAAGACGCAGCTCAGTTTTCTAGAAGATAAGATAGAAATATCATTAAAACAGCCGAATTGAAAACTTTTCCGTTCAAAGTCCTTTCATGAAGTCGGTAAAAAAACGGTGCATCATATTAATAATACATACATACATACCATCACGCCTGTATTCCCTGAAGGGTTTAGGCAGAGGCGTACTAATTTACACCCACAGTTCGCCAGTATGTTTAGGTCCCATGTAATAGGGGGTGAGCCTATTGCCATTAACCGGGCACAAATTCCTAACTTCGAGCTGCTACTGGGAATTTCATAGAAAAACCCTATAACACTTGGGAATAGAACCCTGGTCCTCTAGCGTAGCAGTCGCGCTCAGGACCACTTGGCTATTGAGGCAGTTAAAATAATACACTTTTTCGAAAATACAAACATAAAACTCGTACTACTATAAAATAAAAGTATCAGTTATTGAACGCTTCATCCTCCATTAAAATGGATTTTAAAAAATACGGCAGTAAAACAGATTTTTAATTAAATGTTATGTCGGAGCGCAGAGCGTGACCGTAAAAATATTAGTTTTATTACATGTAATCTATGGATATACCTAATATTACTGCATTGCTGGGTACGGGTCGCCTCTAATAATTAGAGGGCTTTGGCTATACTCCACCACGCTGGCCTACCGCGGGCTGACAGACTTCACACGCCGTCGAGAACATCTCTTAGGCGTGCAGGTTCCCTCACGATGTTTTCCTTCACCGCTTAAGCGCTTGATAATTAGTTATTCATATGCACATGAGTTCAAAAAATCTAAAACCTTCGTGTCGTACTCAAGACCGATCAATGATCTTGACTACATATCTCCTTAAATAATCATTGGTTCAATCACAGAAACTGATATAGTTCAAATAGCCTTCTAGACTTTAGGTGTGAAAGTATCAAGTTAAGTAAAAAAGGAAAAATAACAATTGCATTTCACGTCACTTTTGGCGCCGGAGAGTCTCGTGAGTTAAATGCGTTTTTCTTATTCAACTGAAGAGTTTATTTGACCGAATATACGAAACAAGGTCATGGTAATACTTTTTATGAGATTAATATCTTAACAATTTTCCTTGGCATAATAAATTTTCACCCGTAGGTACTTAACACGATTTTAAAAGCAAATATTAAAAACTTTTCATAATCGGTGCCAACTTATTTTTACATACAAAAAAATACATACCTACTCAAATAGTTCCTTAAAAAAAGGGCTAATATTATAGTATAATTGGGGTTGGCGCTGATAGCCGTAGTACAGGCATTGCCTAGTTCGGCTACAGAAGCTAAATCCATTTGCTTAAAATCATATCCTAGCCTAAGTTCAAACTGTAATATGTACTAAGATTAACTTGTAATAAAGATATTTATTATTTATTTATAACTACTTATGAAAATGTATATAATACAATTGTAATTTTAGTTTTAACCTAAACCTAAGCTAAGTGGTAGCTTATTAAAAATCTTTAAGCAATTTAATCACGCTACTATCTACGACAGCTAGGCAATTTTGATAAAAAATACTCCCAGAAGCAACGCCGTACTCCACAAATTACATTATGTAGGTAAGTATTTTCTTTGTAACCTTTGACATGCGGAGGGTGGAAACAACTTGTGTTGTGCCAACCCAAAATAAAATTACTTGCGGTAATATAAACTTTTACATTATTATAATGCAAAGCCCTTGTTTGTATAATTTAAATTAATTAGTTTGTGTTTGTTGAACTTTTAATGTGTTAATGTTAAAATATGGATGTTGATTTTCGACTACATTAATAAAACTTTAGTAAAGATTAGATTTTTCAAATCCTTATAATCTGAAATTACAAAACACACATCAGCTATTTCATCAGATTTTATGGAATTCTCATTAGCAGCCGTATAGAATATTGTCCGTTCCATCAACATAAGCCTATACTCGTTCACTGCAGGACTTACGCCTCTCCTAGTAAACGCCACAGAGTCCGATCTTGGGCTTTCCTCATCCAGTCACTGCCAGCTACCTTCCGCAAGTCGTCATTCCACCTAGCAGGCGGGCGCCCTAAACTACGTTTACCTAGTTAAGGTCTCTACTCATTGTCAGGTTAATAACAATAGAATTCATATCGGCAAACTAGTGTATGTGCGTGTAAAAAAGTGCATCTCTGCCCATCTCTTTTTTTTATGGGATAGGGCAAACGAGCAGACGGATCACCTGATGGTAAGTGATTACCGCCGCCCATGAACACCCACAACACCAGAGGAGTCGCAAGTGCGACTTGCCCGCCTTTTAAAATGGTTTGGGCTTCCGGTATCCTCACTCACTCGGCGAAACACAACAACGTAAATGTTGTTTCACGTCGGTTTTCTGTGAGGCCGAAGCATGGCTCGGGGAATACAGGCGTGATGGTATGTGCGTTTATGTTTTGTTGTTTTATCATGTAGGCATACGCTCTATCAACGCTAGAGTTTTTCTAAATAACACAAGTGTTTTTTTCTGAAGCGTGGATGCGTCAACAACCGTGAATATCAAATATCATGAAGCTGCACTTCGCCAATCAAACCATATACCTATAGGTATTTGAAGACTCTATACTTCAGTTTATTTATGATGTCTACGTAATAATGTATGGGCACATAAGATCCTTCTAAGTAAAAAAAACAATGGGTACATACGAAAACGGAAATGAATAACGTTGAGAAACAGGAAATTGAAACAGGAAAAGGACAAATTATTTATTGTTCCTGAAATTACAGTATACTCTAAACATAAACAAGTAATTGTTTTATGGTAAACAAGAATGTTATTTGTGTAATTATTGGCCAAATACTCAAACTCTTAAAACATACAATACCAAAATCATATTTTTTTTTATTCCAGTTTACTTCACCTGAGGAACGCCATTGAGGTAATATTACAATAATCCAAAATAACCCCACCCCCTCTCTGCTTAGGTGGTGAGTATCGCTGATGATATTCGTTATAAAAATTAGCGGAGCGGTAACACGTTTATGTAAGATAATATGTTTAGGCTATTAGGCTAACGAGCGTTGTACATATAAAAAAAAGTACTACCGTTATTTCACTAACCTCTGCTCGCGGCTTCGCTCATGTCAAAATCAATTTGCGGTTACAAAGTTCGACTCACAAAATTATTGATGTCTCGTTTTGGAAATTTTGGCATATTTTAAACACGGCCTCGCCCAATTTTTTTTTTATCGTGTGTGTATTAATGATAGAAATCTTATGCACGAGTTCCCATAAATAGGATTTCACGCAACACGGCACGTCACGACTAAAGAAAATTAATTAACTTAAAGTATTTGTAATTCAAATGGGTATCTAATTGTTGTAAGTTTTCCTTCACAATTTGGAGTTCTCTAAGATTTTCGGTAATCCGAGACCATTTACCGTGACATTGACAAAGCGTGTACATAATTGTTTCGAATTCCTTAAATAGAATTGTACTGCCATCTTAAATAGGGGTGGTAACATTGTGGGGAAACCAGCATGCCTAAGAAATTTCCTCTTCTATATGTGAAGCCTACCAACCTGCACCAGGCCAGCTTGGATAAAGAAATGATTCCATTCCATGATTCTCCAAGTTTGTGTCAGTGCTTCTTCTTGGAGGTCTTCAGTTAAGAAATTCTACAGACAGCGTATTCCACACGTAGTTACACCATCCGTATGGGTTCTCATAACTTAGCTCTGTTGAGCACGAGTACAAAATGGATAAGAGATATATTTTATTTTTTGTAAAAAACGTGGGTTTATTTATTGTACAAATTACTGGCAGTATAAAATTAGATAAGGTTTAAATTAACATAGTGGCCTAAATATGATGATGTGCATAGTACAATTTAAAAGTGATACGCATTGTTGTGTGTGTTGAAAAGTGATACGTAAAGTTGTGTGTATTGAAAAGTGATCCGTAAAGTTGTGTGTGTTGAAAAGTGATACGTAAAGTTGTGTGTATTGAAAAGTGATACGTAAAGTTGTGTGTGTTGAAAAGTGATACGTAAAGTTGTGTGTGTTGAAAAGTGATACGTAAAGTTGTGTGTGTTGAAAAGTGATACGTAAGATTGTGTGTTGAAAAGTAATACGTAAAGTTGTGTGTGTTGAAAAGTGATACGTAAAGTTATGTGTGTTGAATAGTGATACGTAAAGCAATACTCAGCGTAATCACGTAGTAGGCAATTTTATCATAACTGGAAGACCATTTTCCTGACTGACTGTAGATACTTTTCGCTTTGTAGAACACACAAGCAGCATGCATCAAATTATAGTGTGCATAATCAGAGGCCTATAACAACATTGCCTTGTCAAAATGCAATATGCAATACAAATACAATGGTGCTTGCAGACAGGGATCCCGCTTCAGCATCCGACATTATTAGTATAATTTCATGATGGATAATTCGCACTGAATGAAATTGCTTTTCGGTAGGGTTTATTTGCGTAGGATTTCGATTAGTCGTTCCACGAAAGATGATCTCATGTACTATTTATGTAGCTATCTCATTAGTCTGTTGATGGTAAGCACGACTGCTACAGTAGCGGTCTTGGGTTCGATAGCCAGTTTAGCAGTTATTGGGTTTTTTTCTATAAAGAATCCAAAAACGCCAAAGGCTCGTCCCATATTACATGGGGATCACCCACAAGGGGAGAATAAATGTTTTTATTTTGATCTCGCCTTCACAGTAAGCCCTTTATATAATCCAAAATATATTTGGGATGAATGGTTTGTGACACCTAGACCAATTTTATCGCAAAGTTGCGAACAGTAACTAGATCTGGATAACTTACAGATCAGATTTTACTTTTGTTAAAAGAACTTTTATTATTATAATATTATAATTGTCACTTTAAGTCAAAGTGAAAATAATTTATTCAATAAAGACTACTTCTTTTTGAACGTCATGTTTACATTATAGACAGCCCCCAAAGCCCCCGCCCTTCACCGCTTCCTAATGTTTTCGCTGGCAAGAAGAAGCGGCGCAACAAACTCCCCAGCAACTTATTCTAAACTTGCTTCCGCCCGCGACTTCGTCCGCGTGGAATAGTTACTTAGTCTTAGCGTGAGGATAATAGCCTTCCTAGCCTATAGCCTTCCTCAATAAATGGGCTATCTAAAACTGAAAGAATTTTTCAAAGCGGACCAGTAGTTTGTAAAAAATATTGTAAAAAATAGAATAAGTGTTTTGGAAATAATAAAAAAAAGAAAAGAAAGTTCCTGAGATTAGCGCGTTTAAGCAAACAAATAGGATGACTTACCAAACAAAAGAAGCATTATTAAAATGGATTCGTAATAGGTGAAATAATGGCGATAGGTACAAGAAAATTCTGTCGAATTGAGATCCTCCTCCTTTTGAATTCGGATAACTCATTGTATTTAGCCACACACTGCCGTACCCTTCATTTGCATTGACAACAAACCTTATAACTGAACAAACTGTAACCAACAATAACAGTAATCACTTAAAATGTCCCTAACAAAGGTTTTCACAAACTAAGTGGATTAACACACCCTCCAATTAACCTAGATAATGATAGGAGGCGATAGACTGTTACTTGCGGATATCTCCTATGTTGAAAGGTTCAGCAAACCATAGTAGAATAATTCATGCTTCTGTCACGTTATTCGCTTCTACAAAGCCTACCGAATCTATAGAAAGCATATAGGAATCTCACATGACCAAATAAAATTATCACTACTGGATACTAGGTCTCCACTCAGAATGAGAAGGATTAAGGTATATTCCACCACCCTGGCGTTTCTACCGTCGAGAGAATCCCTCGGGCATGCAGGTTTCCTTCGCCGTTTAAGTCAAATCAAATCAAATCATTTATTTTGCGACTTATGGGTAAGCACGTGATAATTAATTTTACGCACATGACTACGAAAGTCAGACGTGCGTGCCTTGGATTCGAATTCAAGATCTTTGACGTGGCAGTTCAATGTCTACAAAAAAAATTCATGATGTTAAAGTTTAAAATTCACGATTGCTGTGCCTAAATTTCGGAAATTTTCTCAAAACCAGCGATTTTTAATGCAATAAAACCATCATTGTTCTATATGTTTGGTATCCAGTGACGAAATTAATACCACTGTAAGCTTTGTCGTTTAAGTTTCTTCGTTTTATAATATTTTTTTGGGATATTTATTTTACTTATAAATTTAAAAAAGAGAACCTGATCTTGACTTATCTATACCTTTACGGATCTTATTAATATACATATTATTGTACATACAACTGACTGACAAACACTGAAGATCAAGACAGAAGTTAGATACATGAAATTTTGCATAAATTCCATTGACGAGATTTTGAACGATTCAAACAAGATCATTACGGGTTATAATAACTCATTCATAATACAACATGTAACAGAACATGGAATCATCAAGGTTTATACCATGAATCCAGCTCACAAAATCCCTTTTCAGTACACTCAGATATGTACCTACACAATATGGCGTACAAATGTTGGCGTAACGTACGAGCGATTGGCTTCTGAGCCACTGGTTGTGGATTCGATCCCCACACGGAACAAATATTTGACCTGAAGGTAGTTGTTCCGGGTCTGGGCGGGTGTATATGAGAATTTGTGTTTTTAAAAGCACCAACGATACAGGAGAAACTTAACATTAAAATAATACGCATTTTGAAATTCTAGATCCGTTCAGTTAACTTAACATTTTAATTAGAAAATTAAACATGCCAGAGACCGACTTAAATGAATTAAGTGTAGTGCCGCGGCAACAACAGTAACAAGGGACAGATTCTTGATTTTTAAACAGACGCCCCTACTTTAACTAATTAAATTTTGTTCTAGTATTATATAATATTTTTTTTAAATGCCTTATTAACATAGTGAGCGGAGCTGCTACGCTACAAGTCCAGAGTTTGATTCCCAGATCTCCAGCGTAAAAGTCGCACTTAGGAACAATAGACTAATGACGCAGTCTTTACATCAAAAATTAAAAAACTGTAATAATAACCCGACAGCAGTCAGGACCCATGCTAGAAATGAAGGCTTAGTGAATTAAGAGCATATAACATTACATTACAGATTACTCCAATCTACTGACGAGACGGCTGACTTTCTAGAATGGGTCCCGACTGCTACTTTCTTGTTTTAGGGTTTTTTCATTTCCAAATATACACAAAAACGCAGTCGGGTTATTTTTTTTTTTAATAACCGTGTTTTTTTTAGTCGGTGTCACTTTTACAATTAATACGAATCTAAGGACACCTTTAAAGCTAAAATCCATCGAGCCATTCAGGCTGCAGAGGTTACCAAACATTTGAATTTGGCACCAAACATCCGCAATTTGGTTTTTTCTTTATATACTCAGTGTCACTCTCACAGTAAATATGTCACTTTCACGTGGGAGAGCCATGCTTCGGCACGAATGGGCCGGCTCGACCGGAGTGATACCACGGCCTCACAGAAAACCGGCGTGAAACAACGCTTGCGTTGCGTTTCGCCGAGTGAGTTGAGGTTACCGGAGGCCCAAACCCTTTTAAAGGTGGGCAGCGCACTTGCGACTCCTCTGGTGTTGCGGGTGTCCATGGGCGGCGGTTATCGCTTACCATCAGGTGATCCGTTTGCTAGTTTGCCCCCCAATCCCATAAAAAAAAAAAAATACGAATCTAACGACACCTCTCAAGCTAAACTCGAGCCGTTCAGACTGCAGAGCGTGCCAAAGAATTACACATAAATACATACTCTCGAAATACATAACCAAGGAGGGTTATGTATTTCGAGAGTATATACTAACACAGTCGGGTGAAAAGGGTATCACCAGTACAAAGGAAACTATCTATTCATCCACAATCCCTTAACTTAACCCGTACAAAGGCCGTACAATCCCGTAGTCAGCACTCACTGTTACGTCAGGGTTTAACCGGGCCGTGGCTAGTAACAGGTTAAAATCGGTGTGTTTGTATTGTGACACACACTGTCAACACCTAACACTGTATTTGCTCTTACTAATGGTTGCTCGCATTTGAGGGTTGACAATAAAGACTGACAAATGGTAGATATATTAAAACGTAACCGCTTTTATCGCTTACCATCAGGCGATCCGTCTGCTCGTTTACCTGCTATCACATAAAAAATAAAAAAGTAAACGTGAAGGCATTGATAGCAGTGATAGCTTTGTGATATGACCATTGGTCAAAGGTTTCAAGTTCAAAACCAATGCACGCACCTGTAATTTTTTGAAGTTATGTGCGTATTAATAAATAATTCTCCCGCGCTTCAACGGTGAAGGAAAACATCGAGAGGAAACCTGCATGCCTGAGAGATGACGGTGGCGGCGTGTGGATCCAACCCGGCTGGCGTGGTGGACTTTTGCCTAATCCTTCCCACTCTGTGGAGAATGCGCCCAGCAGCGGGACATTATAATGGTTTGATTATGTAAGGACATTGAGATATAATAATAAATAAACAAAAACGTCTTATAAACCTTAACACTAACCGGAGACAAATCCGAACGCAAAGATACAATTGTATTGATACTCGTTCCCTTCAATAAGAACCCATATTGTATCTAGAGCCTAATGTAATTATTTTGCTAATTCAAGTAGCGTTAAGTAAAATTCAATTCACAAGATTTTTTATACAATCATAATTTACCTAAATGGTTGAAACCATTTTCTTTCGTGATCAACAAGCACTGCGCAAATAAGGTTTGACTCAAACTGACTTTTAATGGAATCCCGTCAGTATAATAAGGTATTTGACTGGCATTTCATCGTAATTTACAATTTAACGTTGTATCTTCATTTTATTACTTCTAAGAACATTGTCAAGGCGCGGCTTTTCTATTTAAATACACCTAGTAGCTAAATAATAATGTTTTTAGAATTCATACAAAACAATTGAGAAACCTAATGAATATCAACTTTTACTGTTCTGTAAGCATTAAAAAAATGATTTTGTTCAAAGTAAGCTGAACTACTAATCTTTAATATGCGCCATCTTGGATTTCTAATCATGTCATATTTAAAATGGAAGACATTGGATTTAAACGGGTTGAATTTCATCATAACTTCGTATCCTAATCAAAACTTCTGGGATCTAAATAAAACTACTTAGTAGTGCCGTGCCACGTGCGACTGAAGCACTAAATTGTTCGAAGCGAAGCAACTAAGTCAAAGCGTTTGAGTTGTTTGCTATGGGATCTCGAAGTTACTAAAGCGTATTTAACACTTGCGACTTCTATAAGTTTCTGAAGCAATATTGCCAAGCTGAGGTAAATCTGGGAATATTAATATCAAGTTGAATGTAAATAAAATGTTTGTTGAATGTAAATAAATAAACTTTAAACTTTTTCTTTAACGGATTTTATCGCGTTGTATTGGTACTATACAGATGTCCAATATCTCAGTCTACCAGTAGGACGTTTCAGATTCTATATTACATGGATGCTGTAATAAAGAATCTGAAACGTCAGGAATTATTTAGAAAGTTTATTTCATTGTCTATTCTCGCAAATGTCACAGACTAAAATGATTTTAATTTTTATCAGTTCATAGTACCTACTGCTAGATTTAAATATAGAACACGAAGCTCGTTATTAGAAGGTCAAAAGCTTAAAAAAATGCTAGGGAAAAAATCTATATTTTTAATTTAAACATAAAAACATTTTCTTGTCGATGTCAGAGATTTTTGTTAAGAAAGTTCTTTTTCTATTTTCCTTGTGGCAATTGAGTCGATGGTGACTATTTTGCCAATGTCATTTAAGAAAGTTGTTACGCATATTTTAAATTAAGAAAAGGAAATGTCAACTTACGAAAAGCTGTTACTTATTGTATTCGAAATCCTTAAAAAACAGATCTAGGTACTTACTATACAATAGAATAGACTGACATATTTAATTTATCAGCAATTAGTCAAATAATAAGAAAATTCTAATTATAGTCCTCTATAATTAATTTGCGGGCAACACTGCGTGCTTTCGTCATTAGTCTTTTCAATTTAAGCTGAATGATTAATTACCCCAAATTAGTTTCTTAATTGTTATCATTTTAGTTTCTATTGTACTTTCTAAAATTAGACAATTCTTTCAACTGAAGACTTCCAATAAAGACAAATAATTAGTCTTGACAAAACTGACATTCAATCACACCTATTTACCATTTATTTATTTTTGATTTAGTGTGAATGCTACGCAAGAGGTCCTGAGTTTGGGTCTTGCTATGTATAAAGTTACACCCTAAACTTTTCCATAGACGGATGGGTGACCGGTCATAAACTATTTAATAATTGCTTTAATGGCGAAGAAACGCGTAAATCTATTAAATTATCTAAATTATGCCTATCCCATATCATGTACCATGCCATACCATGTAAATATTTACATAATCTTGTAATTACAAAAAATATACTCCAACCACGCTTCACTCAATTAATTAGGAAATTCTTTTGATAAAAATGTTGTTTTAGCGGCGCCTACGTTAATTAAACCGAGGTATATAATTACATACCTATTCTTTGCTCAAATATTTTTTTTTTTTACATTTTTAACGAGAATACGGAAGGAATTGACAACATATTCCTTTATTGAATCTCACATTTCAAACAAAATTGTTTATTATATGTGACAGTAAAAAACATTACGTCAAAATATGCAATAACAAAAGATAGGTCGGGTTTAGGCGGGAAAATGAAAAGTGCACATTGTCAATTTTATATTATTTTTCAAAACTTGAATTTCTGCGAAGTTTAATGTGTAATTATGGTGGATAATTAACCATTAGGTGTTCGTGAACATGTGAGAGTGTAGGCAAATGATATAAAATTGAAAATCGTGACTTTTTGGGTTCACTCCTAAACTCCATCGAAGCCTCAATAAAGTTTCTACCGTTTTGTTGGGGCAGCTGAACAACATTATACTTGACACTGGCGAACACAAAAAGTGTGGTGCCATAAAATCCCATGATGGGAAATATTACTACATAATTGATTACTCTAATACTTGACACTGGCAAATACACAGAAAGTGTGGCGCCATAATAAAAAAAAAAAAAAAAAAAAAAAAGATAGGTCAGTACTAACGTCAATAAAATTATAGTCTATGCTAAATTCAATAACAAATTAAATTAAAAATTTAAAAAAACCCCCGACACAAAAATAAACCTGAATCCCTATAAAAAGAAAAAAATAATCTTGAAATTATAACCCTTCGTAAGTACGTATGAAGTTTTTTGATTAAATTTTGTCGCGTCGGGGGACCGCTCTCTAATTATGTGAATCCTTTCCTTTCCTTTTGCTTCCCGAACGTGAATCGTGCGAATTCAGAATTGATGTGGATGGCGCGTACATCGCCGCGACGCGCGGGAGGGCGTAAAATGGGCGGAGCGTAACATATTCAAGTTTGGCGACCCGAGCGGGCAGACACGCGAGAGCTAGAGAGCGGTCCCCCGACGCGACAAAATTTAATCAAAAAACTTCATACGTACTTACGAAGGGTTATAATTTCAAGATTATTTTTTTCTTTTTATAGGGATTCAGGTTTATTTTTGAGTCGGGGGTTTTTTTAAATTTTTAATTTAATTTGTTATTTCACACTTTTTGTAGGGACTCCTTAGTTATTTTGTTTAATTTCTTTTATTTTCTTGCGTTTTAATTAGGTATTTTCTTCGTTTAGTTATTCAACTTTTGTACAATTATTTCATAGCTATTAGATATATTATATCATAGTGTATAGTATTCTACTAGTCAAGCCCTTTCATTTGATACCTTTGTTGAGGGAGAAGTGAAAAAAAATAATAAATTCACCATTTCGTGGAGGCCGCCATGTTGGATTTGAAATTTTTCATAGTGTATAGTATTCTACTAGTCAGGCCCTTTCATTTGATACCAATATTGTGGGAGTTGTGAAAAAATATGTAAACCGCCATCTTGTGGCGGCGGCCATCTTGGGTCGATTTTCATTAAACATAGCTAAGAACACTCCCCACTTATTCACCTTTCAAACAAAAAAAACAAAATCAAAATCGGTTCATCCATTCGGGAGCTACGATGCCACAGACAGACACACACACACACACACACACACAGACACGTCAAACTTATAACACCCCGTCGTTTTTGCGTCGGGGGTTAAAAATAGAAATAAATTCACATTAAACAATGATTTTCATCCTTTCCTTGTGCCTTATATGAGAAAAGACCCAAAAAAACGCTTCGTACTATAATGCCTTTCCCGGAGATTTTGGCAGACGTCTACTTATGTACACCAACAGTCCGCTGATATGTTTCAAGTACCATAAAAAACCAACACACTTTGATTGATCTAGACATTTTAATTTTCTTTTTTTATAAACGTTAACTGCCTCAATAGCCAAGTGGTCCGGACCGCGACTGCTGCGCTGGAGGTCCTGGGTTCGATTCCCAGGTCGAGCAAAGTGTTATTGGGTTTTTCTATGAAATTCCCAGTAGCAGCTCGGAGTTAGGAATTTGTGCCCGGTTAATGGCAATAGGCTCGCCCCCTATTACATGGGACCTAAACATAACGGCGAATTGTGGGTGTACATTAGTACGCCTCTGCCTAACCCTTCGGGGAATACAGGCGTGATGGTATGTTATGTTATGTAAAAACGTTACCCCATACTAGGATTTATCCAGTATCTGTAGTCTTTAAATCTTACAAATATATGTTCCGTGTAAGGAATCGAACCCACAACACGTGGCACAGATGCCAATCGCTAAGCCGCTAAGATAAACGTGTCGTGTGTATGGAAATGAAGCTTGCGACCTCTACAAAACTAATGAGGCAGGTTTATTTGACTTTCTATTAAGAAACAATTAGCAGAATAAAATTGTTACTTCCGGGAGGGTCACCGTCCCTTAATAAATAGCAGGTAGTATACTCCTAGCGTTGATGTGGTAGTAGGATAAAGAAAGGCAAGTATAATTTTAATGGCTAGGGCGTCGGACTTGCGATCATGTGGTCACCGGTTCGAAACCCGCAAAAAAAATACCTGCCCCTCCCCAGGTTGCAAAAATCCATGAGGATTTTTTTCATACAAAAAAAAGCAATATACATAAGTGCCATGTTTTATTAATTAAGTAACGCCGGGCGGCGATGGAATCGCATTACTTTTTGATTGGCTTTTTCGCAAACAACCCGGTATAGTGAATTTAAAATGCTACTGGCAAACTCTCCTGGAAATTAATGAAAATTTGTTTCTGATCCGGAAACTGCCTCAGTGGTTTTGTGGTCTTAAATGTAGTTGCTGAGCGTGAAGTCCTGGGATTGATAAAATTTGTAATAGCGGTTTTGTGCAGTTAATGGCGATAGGCAATTATTACATGTTATTAACAACATAGTGACAAACTACGGGTTTATAACTAATACCTCTATTTAACCATTCACATTAGAATGCCTGTATACCCAGAAAAAATAACAATCAATTAAAAATTATTTAAAATATAATTATTAATTTAATTTATAAGACAAAATCTTACTTACTGATCTGCTTGAAGTCGGTGCCAAGCCAAACAACCACCTCTTTTTTTATTGAAAGTCGGTTGAAAACGTATGTAGGTACATAAATACCATCGCGCTTGTACTTATTTACACCCCAAGTTCATTGACATGTTTAGGCACCATGGACTAATTGGCAAGCCAATAGCCGTTAAACAGAGACAAATCCCAAACTCAGAGCTGCTACTTAGAATTTCATATAAAAACTCAAATAAGACATTGCTCTACCCGGGAATCAAGCCCAGGCTCTCTAGCGTAGCAGCTGCAGACTGATGAGGCAGTCTCACGGGATACAGGCGTCATATAATTTAATCCGTGGGAGAGCCATGCTTCGGCACGAATGGGCCGGTTCCACCGCAATGATACCATGGCCTCACAGAAAACCGTCGTGAAACATCACTTACGTTGCGTTTCGCCGAGTGAGTAAGGATACCGGAGGCCCAAAACTTTTTTAAATGCGACTAACGCTCTTGCGACTCCTCTGGTGATGACGCGTCTGCTCGTTTGCCCCCAATTATTCCCAGCTTTTCCAAAAAAAAAAATTCATATAGTATACAATTGCTTTAGTTCAATTCACTGCCACTATTCAAACATACAACCCACAAATATACAAACATACAATATAACTCGTATTCCCCTAATTCCTAAGCCTTGAAAGCCACTTAATCTTGATTGACAAATACAGCCGTCTGCACACAAGGAATTGGCTTGCGTTTGATTTGTGGATACCGTACAATCCACGTATAACCGTGGCCCTCTTTACACGTGATGTGGCGGATTTGTTGACCAAATTTACTTGGATAACCAGTATTTTTACCATCTTATTATAGTTCAGGATTATACGGCCTTGCGATAATCGTGAATTAGAGAATACTAGTTACTTGGTAAATGAAAATATCGTGAGGAATCCTGCAAGGCGAGAGATTTACTTAGCGGCGCGTGCCTTTTGGGTCAGGGTTACCCAAGACCAGAGGACTACAGACTCATACCCCCAGGCCTCATTATAAAGCTCATGGAAGAGCTGTTTGTAGAACAGGAAGGGGATGAGGAATAGGTTATCTAGGGGAAGCTCAAAAGATCCCATTGGCTCGAAGTGCACTGAGGCCTTGCTGCCTCGGCCCTACATAAGATAAGATAAGATAACGGCGCTTGAATTAAGCCAACTTTTAGTAGGCTAGCATGATGGACTGTATCCACCTCACCACTCACTCTGCGAGTAGACCATGCGAGTACCCATCGGCCAGACAGTTATGATAAAACAGATTTCACATTGAATGACAACAGGGCCCGAAGTCTACCAATTCAGTTGTGTTATGGTCCTGTGGTTCTAAATGACATAAAAACTGACAGATTTTGAAGGCAAAACTGACAAAAATGAACAATTCTGAAGTACTTAAATGACGATTTACACCAATGATATTATAAAGTGAAAAAGAGGATTGTATCATTGATTTTCACACAATAAAATAGTTGAATTACCCAGATTGAAGAAAGATTCTTTAAAAGATCAGACAAGATTAGAACCTAGGTTATTGTTTATAGTGTTTTTCTTGTGTTCAAAACCTAGTTCTATCAGATTATATTGCAGTAGAATGTCAGACAAGGTTTCATACTGCGAAGGAGTCTGACTGGATGTGGCTTTCCTTCAAGCCACATCCAGTGTTAGGAATACAGCCCTATGGCCCCTACTATAGGCATATGTGGTTTTTAGCTGGAACTGCTAATACAGTATATTTTTGTCTGATATCACCGCCTCCCCTAGTGATTTAAGGCCACACTTTTGGAAGGATACCGCACCTCCAAACAAAACATTCTGGATTTATCTTCACTTTTAAGTAACTTTATAACTGTACTTTGCATAGCAACTGACAGTTAATTACTCGTTAACGAACTAACCACAATAGTTTTCCATCTCCGAAACCCTGTCGAGTTGCAACAGTAAGAATAGAGTGAATGACTAGGAAAATTGAATTCTGTTTACGACCACCCAAAGTTTATTGTCGGGTGCCAACGTAGCGGTTCATTGGTTCGACGCCTTTAAAATTGATTTAGCAGATTAACTCTGGGTGCCATAGCATCCAGTTGTAACAAGGGTGTTTCTTATTTCGTTATTTTTATGTCTAAGTCTGTGTTTTTATATTGAAATTTACCGCTCCAAAACCACTTGCAAATAAATTACGTAACCGTGGGAGAGCCATGCTTCGGCACGAATAGGCTGGCTCTACTGAAGTGATACCACGTCCTCACAGAAAACCAGCGTGAAACAACGCTTACGTTGTGTTTCGCCAAGTGACTGAGGAAACTGGAGGCCCAAACCCTTTTGAAAGGCCGGTAACGCACTTGAGACTCCTTTGGTGTTGCGGGTCTCCATAGGTGGCGGTATTCGCTTACTATCAGGCAATCCGTTTGCTCGTTTTCCTCCTTATATCTTAAAAAAAACTTTAAACGCGCCCATTTATTTCGACCACACTGAATCTTCTCTACCTCTCTACAAATGCAATTAAAATAGTTAATTACTAAAGTTGCTTCTAAAGACCACTACAGAACTACATTATCCGCGTTTAAAATAGTTATGATAGTATGCGCGTTTTACGGCGAAAACTATTGTAACTTTCGAACTAACAAACATACTTAGGAAGTTGCAACTCCACTTTAAGCCGGGCGCGTTACTTAAAACTGACTTAGCCGCAAATTAATAACTTAAGCTGAACTTGACTTAATAAATTTATTAAAATAATAAGGTGAACAGATATTTAGAGGTTTCAGTTTCTTTGTTTCTTTGTATGGGTGTCTATACATTAGAGAGGTCAAGCTATATTTCAGGTTCCGTTTAATTATTTGAGATAAAAAGTATACCAGTTTTTAATTTGGAGCACATACTTTCTGGCAGTGATAACAAAATTAAAATCTATTCAGTAGTTTTTGCGCCAACCCGTAACAAACAGACAATAATTTTAAGAATCACATTTTTGTATTCGGTAACGTTTATATACCCTAAACCACTTGTATTTTTTTAATTTATCTTCAATGTACAGACACAGCTTTTTTACAATTTTATAATTTTATAATAGTAGAGATAAGAGATAAAAGCCCTCAATTGGCAGGATCATAAACTCGACGGGCGATCACACATCTCCTTTACCCCTTCCGGTAAAGGAGATGTGTTCTGAACTAATCGAATTGTGGTTCGATACCGTTTGGCTTGCTTATGCTGGTTCAATGAACTATGACGTCATATCTCTTATGCCTATGTAATTTTTTCAAAATTTTGTGATCAGATCTTCACCAAATTTTAATGGAACCACTTGAGAAGTATATTTTTTGAAGTCGGTTAAAAGTATAGCGCTGTGTTCGTGAATTATTATGATATAATTTTCTTACGCTATCCGTACATACATTGAAATATTATCTCCAATTAATCTGTTTGTCAAATCGCAGATGTTGCCCCAAAAAAGATTGCGTAAATATACAGTTTATTCATCGTAAAGTAAGAATAATATAATAAAAAGGGACACGTATCTAATAATACATATTTCAAAGGGATTAGGTGTATTCGATGTATGTAATCAATTGAGACACAGGTGCTGGTACGAGATACGACCGACAACTAAATAAATGATTACGAAAACATTACAATATTATGTATTACACGGTCATGTAAATCTGTGTTTACACAATACTACCTGTAGCCCAAGCACAGGTAGTATTTACACTTTCGAAAACGTAGTCATATCGAAATCGAGAATAATTTGTATGAGAAGGAGGTCATGTGCCAGGATCGTAGCAAGTGTAGTCTGTGCCTACCCCAATGAGAAGACAGATGTGAAAATATGTATGTATGTATGAGATTTGTAGCAGAAAAAACTCATTCGTTTACGATACGAATTCGATAGTTGTTCGTGCTTAGACTCCTGGATAGTCTAGTGTCCCTGAGCGCGACTGCTACGCTAGAGGTCCCGGATTCAATTCCCAGGTCGAGCAAGTGTTGTTGAGTTTTTCTATGAAATACTCAGTGGCAGCTCGCAGTTTGGAATTTGTGACTAGTTTATGGCAAGCGGCTAGCCCCCTAACATGGAACATAAAGATACCGGTGAACTGTGGGTGTACATCAGTACCCCTCTGCCTGCCTTCGGGGAATACGGACGTACATAACCAACCCATTATAAGTCCCACTGCTGGGCACGGGTCTCCTCTCACAATGAGAGGGATTAGGCTATAGTCCACCACGCTAGCCTAATGCGGGTTGGCAGACTTCACACGCCGTCTAGAAAATCTCTCAGGAATGCAGGTTTCCTCACGATGTTTTCTAGTACGGGCGTGATAGTATGTTATGTTGACAGTATTGTTACGTAATATTGGCCTATCATTGTTTTATATTCATTTTCTGTCACATTTTATTACTCGACTACCCCAAAAGAAGTTCATTCATCCTTTTCCAGTGTTTAATATAATTAAAACGCAGCTTTTAATATTTTACTTGGTGTTGAGTGACGATGCAATCATCTGATCAGATCTTCACCAAATTTTAATGGAACCACTTGAGAAGTATATTTTTTGAAGTCGGTTAAAAGTATAGCGCTGTGTTCGTGAATTATTATGATATAATTTTCTTACGCTATCCGTACATACATTGAAATATTATCTCCAATTAATCTGTTTGTCAAATCGCAGATGTTGCCCCAAAAAAGATTGCGTAAATATACAGTTTATTCATCGTAAAGTAAGAATAATATAATAAAAAGGGACACGTATCTAATAATACATATTTCAAAGGGATTAGGTGTATTCGATGTATGTAATCAATTGAGACACAGGTGCTGGTACGAGATACGACCGACAACTAAATAAATGATTACGAAAACATTACAATATTATGTATTACACGGTCATGTAAATCTGTGTTTACACAATACTACCTGTAGCCCAAGCACAGGTAGTATTTACACTTTCGAAAACGTAGTCATATCGAAATCGAGAATAATTTGTATGAGAAGGAGGTCATGTGCCAGGATCGTAGCAAGTGTAGTCTGTGCCTACCCCAATGAGAAGACAGATGTGAAAATATGTATGTATGTATGAGATTTGTAGCAGAAAAAACTCATTCGTTTACGATACGAATTCGATAGTTGTTCGTGCTTAGACTCCTGGATAGTCTAGTGTCCCTGAGCGCGACTGCTACGCTAGAGGTCCCGGATTCAATTCCCAGGTCGAGCAAGTGTTGTTGAGTTTTTCTATGAAATACTCAGTGGCAGCTCGCAGTTTGGAATTTGTGACTAGTTTATGGCAAGCGGCTAGCCCCCTAACATGGAACATAAAGATACCGGTGAACTGTGGGTGTACATCAGTACCCCTCTGCCTGCCTTCGGGGAATACGGACGTACATAACCAACCCATTATAAGTCCCACTGCTGGGCACGGGTCTCCTCTCACAATGAGAGGGATTAGGCTATAGTCCACCACGCTAGCCTAATGCGGGTTGGCAGACTTCACACGCCGTCTAGAAAATCTCTCAGGAATGCAGGTTTCCTCACGATGTTTTCTAGTACGGGCGTGATAGTATGTTATGTTGACAGTATTGTTACGTAATATTGGCCTATCATTGTTTTATATTCATTTTCTGTCACATTTTATTACTCGACTACCCCAAAAGAAGTTCATTCATCCTTTTCCAGTGTTTAATATAATTAAAACGCAGCTTTTAATATTTTACTTGGTGTTGAGTGGCGATGCAATCAACTATGTAACGCACTTAACTATAAATGACCTCATCAGGCGAGTATCTCTTAATTAAACAGAATCTGTATAGTGTTTCTAACGCGCGAATTATTAATTTATTTATATTTTTGCTTTAGGGTATTTTACAACATGTAAGAAAAAATATAAAAATGCATATTTATGATAGATTTTTAAAAAAGTAAACGAGAAACGTTAGTATTTATTTATAAAAATGCAATGTAAATTTTATAATTCAATTTCAAAAATAGTCTTTTTTAATCTGTTTTAAAACGCCATCCGCCATATTGGATTCCGACGTGATGTCACTCCGATAGTAACTTGACCTTACTTGGTCTTTTGCAGTTGTATTGTAAACTCACGAAGTGACGTCACGACCCGAAGTAGCATGGCGGCTAGCGTTTCCGCGAAAAAATTCAAAAACATAAATTAAAAATAGTTTTTAAGGCATTTTTCGGTTTAATAAACTGAAATAAAAATTCTACTGGTTCATTACAATCTAAGGATTAATTTAAAACAGTTTTCAAAAAAAGGTGTAATACCCTATTATAACATTGGTAGTAGGACCTCATGTGGTCTGACTGGCTGGCGACCACCCTTACGTCGGAGTCGTAAAGCACCTCGGTTGTTGTGTGTTTCGCCTTTTGCGTGTAAGAGCCAGTTCCCTCTCGGTTACTGCGACTCTAGCAGTCTAAAGTCCATAGGGGCAACATTACAGCAACCCCTCTGGTGTTGCAGGTGTCCACTGGTGTCAATGACTACATAAGACCAGTAGCCCATGCACGAACAACTTGCGAAAACGTATTCGTATCGAAATCGAGAATAATGAGAATATAAGAATGAGAAGGCGGTTAATAAACGTAGATAAAGCGAAAATGGTGTGCCAGGATCGTAGCAAGTGGAAATTTATCTAATTTCTACCTACCACAATGGGAGACAGGCGTGAAAATATGTATGTATGAGATTTGTAGAAGAAAAAACTCAATACGTTTATGATACAAATTCGATAGTGCTTCGTGCTAAGGCTACAGGTAGCTCGTCAGCTCGTTTGCCAACACATTCCATAAAACAACATCTTTACAGCAATCCCAAATTGTTGTTATAAATTATAGAACTTATGGACACAAATAATTTAGTACATTTTACATGTCTCCATTATGTCAAAAAACTATTTTACACAGTGCATTTTAGAGATTATTTTACATCAGACACTATTGCTGTTGCTAGTGTAATAAAAGCATGTACATAATTATAGCATAATAAATAAATCATCTTGTGTTAATAATTTAACAAAGAAACTCGCTTTCATATCTCAAATATCTCCCAAGCTCATAAATTCAATTAGTTTCACCAACATTCGCACAAAGCAAACATTTACGAGTCGGACGTCCGTCAAACAGTGTAATAGGAAATTGGTGCTTCCGATCCATATCATCCGACATCAGTTGGTACTCGCACGTTGATACCCGACACGTGATATCTTAGATCAGCGGAGCGGACGGGGGCAATCGACCGCTTGATTCATGATACTGTTTGTTTTGACGAAGGTTTTCTGGTTTGGGTCATATTAGATAATGTTTGGGTGTTACCGTAAAATTATTTCTATTGCCTGTTACATAAAAATCTTTATACTACTTATACTTTTTGCCTTATAGCTGAAAAATCAGACAGGTTTTCGCCTGTAATGTTAAGTCAAGTTTAAACCTGCCACAAACTGTCAAATTTCCCCAATGGATAATAAACTGTATTTTTTGGAGATTAAATTGAAAAAGAATTGAAGAAATTTTGGATACTATGATGTGCTGATGACGGTGCCGCCCTTGTACAGACACCATTCTTGTAAGTATTATTTAAAAATCTACTTTAAATATTAGATTATCCTTTAGTACCTATATATTATCGAAATTTTTCACGTACCACTAATATATTTTTCATTTTCAAATGTATTTACGTTCGAATCAAAGTAGTAAGAAAATTACATTACAAACTGGTTTTCGTTTGAATCACGTGGTAAACCAATTAAAATTCAATTTTGTGGCTATAAATAAATCAGTAGCGATATCGGCGGTCGAATCGACTTGACGTGGAGTAATAATCTCCGTGTTGTGTGTACAATGGGTTATAGCTGTTACCTGACCCACCTTAAAAATTTACGAATTTGAACCCTCTGCTTGTGATATTACGGGTTATTAAATTTGTATGAGGTAATCAGACTAGCGCTACTCGATGACAAATAAAATAATAATACAGACTACCTACTAAGCAATTTTGATCTTTAAAACAACGACCTAGGTCGTTGTTTTAAAGCGACTTGTTCAAGATAGGCAAATATTATAAACTACAGTTGTGCCAATTTGATCTTTAACACGTAACATTAGGGTAGGTAATCTTTGAATATTGTTTTGTCACATGATTGAGGAGTTGTTAATTTCAATAATACTTGTTAAGGTGATTTGGTCTGGTGGTTGCAACAGTGTATCTATGTTAGCATGGTTATGAGTTCAAAACTAGCCCTGCGCTTCTTTTAGCTTTTTATGTTTACAATATTCAAATATATTGTTTTTTGAATTCCAAATGTTTTTATATGATATTTAAATACTATTTAAATAAAAATAACAACAGAAATGAAAAACATTAATTATTATGATAACGATTTTATTAAATATAGAATACACAATTACTTGTCAAAGTTATATAATTATATATATTATATTATATATATAATATATATACTTATATTAAAAAGCAAAAACGTAAAAAGAAGTTTTAATACTTATGAAAGCTTGATTTTTTTTGATTAAAGTTGTTACTTACTAAATATTTTCTTTGTTTTAAAGTTGCCTATAAAATACCCATTTTTATTTTTAAAGTAGGTAATTAATCTAATACATACCTACTTTAAACAGTAGTCAATGTAGTGAATCAACATGTTAAATGTTTAGAAATATAATATAATATTTCTATTTTTATAACAATAACATCACCACATAAACTATCATACCTACTTTAAAACTTATGTGACAATAGCACTATACTTTGACCTACTTTATAGGTTTTTAAATATTTATATAATAATAGTTATGATCGCAAAAGGACATGCTTAATCACTGTAAGAAACACTTCCTTAGAAATTGTGATAACAACAATTGATTTAACACACTGACACATAAGTATTGTTAACTCCAGTGGAGCACCATCTCTTTCTATAATTTGTTGCAAGCGGCTTCGCATGCCGCACATCATGTTTCAGCGAGCATTACTTCCTCTCATCAGTTCCCATGTTGAAGTCACAAGTTGTGCCAAATTTTCTTTTGTCCTGACTTCTAATGAATCCCAATTTAAAATCATTTGACCCCACAAATTTTCTATTGGGTTTAGGTCAGGCAGGGCTTATATATGGCCAATTTATTGTCTTGACACCTTCTTGACTGGCCAGCCAATTTTGCACCACAGCAGCTCGGTGTATGGCGCAATTATCTTTCATGAAGAAAATATCCGTGTTGTCACGTAATATTTCCAAATATTAGTGACTATTAAATCGGCCATTTCCCGTTTCTTCAAAACGTTTCAACCACAATCTGACGGTATTTCTCTGAAACAAAGAAGGCATATAAAAATAGGTTTGATTAAAGCAATAGCTAGGTATAATAATGAAATTTAAAATTATAAAAATACACTTACTGCTATATAAGTCTCCTAGCAATTTCTCTGATGCCAACATTCTCATCGTGTAAATAGTTTATTTTGTATTTTAAATAATCACAGACAATGACATGATTATAAAACTACTACAAAACATAAATAAAAAAATTGGAAAAATACGTTGTTTTTCACAATTTAGTAAGGCAAGGTAAAAAGTGTTCGCGCGTAGTCACTGCAATTGTGCGTAGACTGGCTTTAGCTTTGTTGTCACGGTTTATTTTTATTTTCCTACCCTCATACTTAGTAACATTTGAATACCAGTTTTATAATGAACGCGTATTTGTCTTTCATCTACCCACTTATTACAAGTTAAGTGAAAATATAACCAAGTTAGAAACTTTATATTTGGAGAATGTGTCCGTCTATAGTTCTTTACAATAATGTAAGAAATACTTCTTGAATAAATTCTAAATTGAAAACAAAATAATATACGCCATGCAGGATTTGAACTCGCTCTTGCTCGTCTCAGTCTTACACACGAACCACAAGACCAAATCTACTTGTGTGTATTAATTAAAATAAGCTATTAGTAGCAATGACACTAATTCAGACAAAGCAGAAGTTGCTAACGCTTTTGAACAATACTTCACTAATATTTCGATCGAGGTCACGAAATCTTTACATTCGTCCTCGTTAGTAGCTGAGTCTTTAACAAAGACTTTCTTCAACAGAGATATTCCAAATTTTGAATTTAGTAAAGTATCTCCTCTTTTGGTTATAAAAGCGTTTAAAATGTTAAATATGAAAAACACAGAAGATTTATGGGGCATATCTGTTAAAGTACTGAATTCAATAATTAACAATATCGCCCCGATCCTTGCTAATATATTTAATCTTTGCATTAAGACAGGAACCTTTCCAGAGTTAATGAAACAAAGTAAAATCATACCAATTTTCAAATCGGGCTGTAAAGCGAATCCCTCTAATTATAGGCCCATTTCTATTCTTCCCGCTTTAAGCAAAATATTTAAAAACTGATGCTTAATCAAATGATAACACATTTTAATGTAAACAAGATCTTGCATGATCAACAGTTTGGCTTCACGAAAGGTAGGTCAACGTCTGATGCTGGTACGAAGCTAGTGTCGCATATTTTAGAAGCTTGGGAGGGATCACAGGATGCCATAGGCATCTTCTGTGATCTTTCGAAGGCTTTCGATTGCGTTGATCACAACACGCTTATCCGTAAATTAAACCATTACGGTATGAGGGGGCTATCTTTGGAGCTCATATGTTCCTATCTTTCCGAGAGGCGACAAAAAGTGGGCATAAATGGAGTTACATCTCTCGGGTCTGTTGTTAAAATGGGTGTTCCACAGGGCTCTATTTTAGGCCCTTTTCTTTTCCTAGCGTACATAAACGACCTTCCCTATATGATGTCCGAGTTATCGAATATAGTATTATTTGCTGACGATACCTCACTTATATTTAAAATCAATAGAAATGATAGCGATCTAGCTAATGTAAATGAGAGCCTAAAATCACTGTCTAAATGGTTTGCTGCTAATAATTTACTACTTAATGCTAGCAAAACAAAATGTCTAAAATTCTCATTACCAAATGTACCCCAAGCTGAAAGTAATTTAATTCTTGAAGGCAGCAAACTTGACATAATCAATGAAACTTTTTTCTTAGGTATTACTGTTGATTGTAAGTTGCAGTGGGGCGCACACATTTCAGCACTGTCTAGCAGGTTAAGTTCCGCTGCATATGCAGTGAGAAAAATTCGACAGATTACTGATATAGCTACGGCCAGACTAGTGTACTTCGCTTACTTTCACAGCATTATGTCATACGGTATTCTGCTGTGGGGATCAGCTGCAGAAGTAGATTCAATCTTCATCTTACAGAAAAGGGCCATCCGCGCAATCTATGATATGGGCCCTCGCGATTCCCTAAGAGAAGTTTTCAAGAACATCAATATACTTACACTGCCGTCACTCTACATTTTTGAAAACATCATGTACGTTCGTAAAAACCTGCAAAAATTCAGCATCAATAGTGACTTTCATAACATTAATACCAGGAATAAACTCAAAATAGTGGTACCTAAATTTAGACTATCTAAAACACATAAATCATTTCTGGGAAATTGTGTACGTTTTTACAATAAACTTCCAAAATTTGTCACCGATCTCACTGGTAAGAAATTTAAAAATTACGTCAAATCTGTCCTTGTTAAGAAAGCCTATTATAAAATCAAGGACTACGTTGATGATAAGAATGTATGGTGTTTTAATACGAATGCACATGTGGCCTCCCTGGCAACCTGAGGTTATTCGTGAATACTTTTTTTTTTTTTTACAAAAATTTCATTGTGTCATCATTTAGTTATTTATTGTTGTCTCCAACTATTTATAAACAGGACTTGTAAATGTGAGTACATTGTAGCATGTCTAAGTGGACACCTAGTTTTATATACTTTGACGATGTGTGTGTTTTCCACATAGTTTATTTTTTATTTTTACATCGACCTCTTCCACTTAGACATAAACCTTCAATGTTCACACAAGCTGCTATCGTAATATTGTACCTGCGTGAAGATTGTAACCTTATTTATTTTAAAAGAGTGTCCATGGAGTTTCTTGCCGGATTCTTCTCCATAAGATCAACCTTTTGGAACCGTGCAACTAGAAGCATAACGTTTCATAAATGCTTGTAAAAGCTTATTTGAAATAAAAACATTTGAACTTGAACTTTAATTATATTATCGAAGATAAACCTTTAGTCTTACAGCATAAAAATCTAAATTGAATAACAAGTAGTTATAAATATCCTAACGCAAAGGTTTTGCGTATCTGTATTATTATTGTATTCGTTCATCGAGTAGCGCTAGTCTGATAAACTCATACAAATTGAATAACTCTTGTAATGTAACAAGCAGAGGGTTCAAATTCGTCCGTGTTTAGGGTGGGTCAGGTAACAGCTATAACCCATTGTACATTGTATTCTTTATTTTCTTCTCAATAAACATATTTGTTTGTAGACTAGCTTCTGCATGCGGATTCGCTCACGTAGGATAAACCCCTAAGAAAGTACAGAAGGATTAAAACTATAAAAAGTAACATAAATTTTGATCAGGATCAGATCTTCTTCTTCGTATTGAATCGACAGCAAATGGAAACGAAAGAGTAAATAAAAGAAAGTATTGAAAAACATTAAACTATATTGGCCCAGGCTCCGTTACGCTTTTAAGCTTTTTTATCTACCTACCTACCTGTGATTACGACCAAAGTCCTCTAGCATAGTAGTAGCGCTTAGGACCTCTAGACTAATGAGTAATAGAATATTGACAAAAACGACTTAGTTGATTCCAATCTTCGATTTGGATCAACAGTCTGAATGAGTATCGCAATCTCATTTGTTTTAGAACCGATCTCTCAATGATTCGATAAGCTTCATCAGACAAATTAATTTAGCAATTTGACAGAAATTCTATCAAATTGCTGTCAAAGTATCAAATGAATTATATTTGAGTATATAAAAAGCATTATTTTTTAATAAAGATAATGAACTGACAAAATTGTTGTCATGTAATTTTTTTTATTTGATGGAAATTCTATTATTCAAAGATTTTCTATGTTACAAAAAAAACTGTACAGTGAGTCCATTTGCGTAGTAATTAGGTGGTAAAAAATATAAATATATAATATAACATTTAATATAACAAATATCATCATTACACTTTTTGGAAAATGTTAGAGGAATTTTTATAATAATAATTATATTAATGTTTGAATAGAAAATATTATGGATTTGAATGAAACTTTACAATAATACCGCTCATATGTACATCAAAATAACACATAGTCTATTATTATTAAAACATCTACGCGGACGAAGTCGCGGGCAAAAGCTAGCAGAATAATAAAAAGAATTCTTATTACAGGTAATCTATAGTAGGGAACTTATAATTACAGTAAAGGAGAATACTTTCTTCTAGCTTATCTTCAGTAAGCACTAGATTAACTGTGATCCCTCAATTAAGTCTTAAGCCACGAGAAAGCAGTCGGTAAAATGTTTTTATACAAAGTTTATGTAACTTTTGCCTAGACTTTTATTTATACTGATATTATAAAGAAAGAGAGCGTATTTTGTGTTTCGCTAAATGTGGTGGGTAACTTTCGACTCAACTGTTAATTTTTTAGAAGTTCTTTCACTATTTGAAAGTTACATTATTTCAAATGGATATATCTATACTAATATATAAAGCTGAAGAGTTTGTTTGTTTGTTTGCTTGAACGCGCTAATCTCAGGAATCACTGGTCCGATTTGAAAAATTCTTTCAGTGTTAGATAGCCCATTTACTATATCATCGCGCTACGCTGACGACGTCGCGGGCAGAAACTAGTAGGATATATACCTAATGTAATGTAACCTACTATTCGTCGCGCAGTCTGTTACAGAGTATTCTATAGCTAATCTGGTCCTCTAACTGCCTCATTAGCAAAGTGGTCCTGAGCGCGACTGCTACGCTAGAGGTCCTGGGTTAGATGCCCAGGTCGAGCAAAGTGTTATTGGGTTTTTCTATGAAATTCCCGGTAGCAGCTCGGAGTGAGGAATTTGTGCCCGGTTAATGGCAATAGGCTCGCCCCCTGTTACATGGGACCTAAAATATACTGGCGAACTGTGGGTGTACATTAGTACGCCTCTGCCTAACTTTTCGGGGAATACAGGCGTGATGGTATAAAAAAATAATAATAATCTGGGCCTCGAATCTACTATTTTTGTTTGTTATTTGTGTGTTAAATAGCTAGCTAGTACGCAATGAAGATAATATTCCTTACCTTATCGTGAATCAATGGTGAGAGGAAGCCCTGACACCCATTACACAAGTTTAATCTTAGCTTGGGTGTCAGTGGTCTATAACAATAGTGATTTACTTTAATTAAGATCATTGTCTACCATATACCTAGCTACTAGACTAATGTAAATCTTCTTATTTGGAAATAAAAACATTATTTTATTGCGACAGTAAAAAAATAATACTGTAGTCATATTGCCGAAAATTTTAATTCATGTTAGTATTTATGTGTTATTTTTTTAAATTACTATGGAACCGTAGTGTATACATCGATGATTTTTTTATCCTGGGCCCGCCATTAGTAGGCTTTTCCCCTGTTGCCGGCTAGTCGTAACGTTCTGGGACATTATTTAAATTTTTATTTCACATTTAAATATCTTTTTTAATGTACAGATACAGCTCTTTTTACGGTTTTATAATATGAGAGATTGAGATGAATCCCAGAACTTTATAGGTACTTTATGTACGGAGTGCTCTGCGCAAATGATATGTTAATTAGAATTGATTAATATGTTAATGTAAGCGTTTTGCGTTGTGATTATTAATTAAACCATTGCAGTATCACTAATTAGACTAAATGATTATAATACTTATACTGGCAAAAAAAAAACAAGCTGTTCCCGCAGTATTCATTGATCTGGTTTTCCCTATCTCTTAGAAAATTCTATAAATTCGTTGGAGAAACCTACCAAACACTTCAACCTGTCAAATAGCCTTCAAGGAATGATAATTATTAAATGCGATACTATCTTGGGGCTATCCAATAATCGCAACGCTAACGCTCCCGTTAAGGTTGGCAGAGACTGTAGATTTACACTTGTTACGATCCTAGTAGCAGTTTGCAGTTTTTAGTCAGTACACGTACGACATACTCTGGTAGCCGACAATGCATAAATATTTTCTGCACATAAAAAAAAGCTTATAACACTCCACATGTCTCATAGTAACCAACCGTAAGTAAACTAATAAATTTTATCCTTGCTTTCTATCGGTCGTACAAAGTGGCTACGGCGTAGCTGATCTCGTAGCAAAGAGCTACAAGCGTAGCCAACCGTAGCCCATAGTTCGCGTGTTGCGTAAAACAATGTTACTATAGAACTATTAAAAATACAAAAGTAACTTTGATTAAATTTTGATGATTTTTGGTATAGAGATAAATTGAACTTTGGATAATACCTTTACCTTTTGCCTGAAGTAGTCATTTGGCAGTTTTTTATAAATAATGTTTCCATATCTTATGCTACGAGAAGCAATATTGAGTTTAGACGATAGTCGTAGATATTACACAATGTAAATAACATTATGTTTTGTTAAAGGTTGTGTTGTTTCAGGTAAGCCGACTTTTAGGCCCACTTGCACCAAATTTTTAAATGTGTTTAAGTTGCATTTAAACTCAATTTTTCATACTAAATTTGTGTTTAAATACAATTTAAATATGTTTAAGAAGTTGGTGCAAGTGGCCCTTAGTCTTGAAAAAATATGAGCATTTCGCTGCATTGGAGGCTTGCTAACATTTAGTTAAATCAATTTAAGGTCGGCCCCAATAAGAAATCTGTCGATAGATTTGCTAGATTAGATTTTGACATTACTTGTCAAAATATACATTAAATTACTGACGTTAATTGCTTATTAGAGATAGGATTTTGACATAGGCCGGTTCCCAATTACAAATCCGTTGATAAATTTGCTTAATGCGAAGGATTTTGATATTACTTGATTGGACATTATGTGAAAATCTTATCTCTAGTAAGCAAATCTACTGACTGCCGTAAGATTATCTTGGAGTTCTGTAAAGGATTATTTAAACATTTAAACAAGAATAGTAATATTGAAATGAAACTACTTTTTACGGATTTTATCGCGGTATATTGATATTATTTAATTACCAACGTTTCAGATCCTTTACAGCATACATGGTCACGAGTATACTCAGGTGTTGGACATCTTAATGTTTAAATTACTAACACCTTACATTTTTGTTAATTATTAGCGATCCGATACATGCAGAACGCGCTTACCATTATATTATTATCCAAAAAGTCATACAAATACGTTATCCCATTACTGAATAAGCGTTTACAATGAAAATGAAACTAAATTTAAAAGTTAACAATGCTGTCAATATCAGTACTTCAGTACAGTCAACGCCAGAAATATGTTGAGCATAGTCAAATTAGAAAAAAAAAAAAACGCAAATGATTTGCAATATTAAATATTTGATTCGTAGCAAATTTATTAGCGATGAAATCCAATGCGATGGTAAGAAAACCAGTAAGCACCGTAACGGCCAACAAAACTCGGAACCGGATTCGAACGTCGAAAGCGGACTAGATCTGTCGGACTTGGATCTGAGCACCTAGGAACAAAACCAAATACTCCAGCGTAGCGTAGCAGTTTACGACAATTATACCAATGAGGACACTACGCATGAAAAATTTCACGGATAGCATGTGAAAAATCACATGAAATAATTTTTCATACGTCACATCTGTGAGTTTTTTGCACACAACCTGCTCAAAATCGCATTGTAATGAAATTGTATTTTGTTCATGATTTCATTGTAAGTAACAAAATAGCAAGTGTGATTTTGAATGAAATTTCATTGCGGACGAAAAGAAGCAGGCTGTGAAATTTCGCATGTGAAATCGCTGTGAAAATAATAATAATTTCATCAAATTAAAATTTCATGCCATAAATTTGCAATCAAAAATCACTCCTATTGCTATGGAGGACAAGCTTATAACGCAGTAACTGTAAAGCGTGCCGTGGTGTTCATACAAGTGTACGCCCGTCGCATTACGAGATAAACTAATTGTCCAGTCCGTGCCAAACTTTATTATAACTCTAAACACGATTTGCCACGGCAAAATATACATAATTCCATCACACTACCAGACTCGAGTGCAATTTCAAGGTAGTAGAGTAACGTTTGACGCGTACTGTACTTTGTAAACTGAAACAGGGTTATTAACTAAACGCTGCAAAGTTTCCCGGGACCGGGCAAAGTTACAAAGGTATTTGTACGCCGGTTGGTCGACATTCCATATTTTAAACTCTCGATACGGCAACGGCTGGTAGAATTTCCGTATTATAAAAAAAATAAAAATTGAGTTTCCAATTTAATTTTTATTCTTAACCGGGTGTGTTTCTCGTCGTTTTCCGTGCTTATCTCGATTTTTTGACTCCAATGAATATTTTCCTAATTTAAATATTTACGGATGTCTATCACATGTTAGGCTACCTACTAAACTTTACGGCGACTGACTGATATTTCGGTTTTATAATTTTTCTATATGTGTGTTTGTCCTTAATCGACTGGCCTCCTAAAATTACAGACATAGCCAAAGGATTAGCAAGTTGAAGTGGCAATGGGCCGGTCACATCTGTCAGAGAACCGACAATCATTGGAGCAAACGAGTTCTCGAGTGGAGACCGCGACTAGGCAAACGTAGTGTAGGGCGCCCGCTGGCCAGGTGGAGTGACGACTTGCGGAAGGCAGCTGGCAGTGTCTGGATGAGGAAAGCCAAAGATTGGGCTCTGTGGCGTTCACTAGGAGAGGCCTACGTCCAGCAGTGGGTGAATATAGGCTGGTGATGATGATGATGATGAAACGGCTGGAGCTATTTTATTTTGATGACATTTTTTGTCTGTGTTTGAGTGGATCGCTGGATATTTTAGATTCACAATTGGACCCGGTAGGTGATGCTAACGAACGTTCGAGGGTACATATATCCCCCCAAGTTCTTCCCGAGTTCTCGCCTCGTCGCGGCGGTGGTGTTAATAACCGTGTGCTCGAACCACGGTGAAACTAAGCAGAAACCCAGGCATCGGCTGCTCCTGCGGGCTTGGCCCAAGAAGCTCGCATTGGAGCGGCCAGTGTAGGCTTAGTAACCATGATGTGCTCGAGCCATGGTGAAACTAAGCAGGGTAGGGCTGCTCCTGCGAGCTTGGCCTGAGTAGCTCGTATTGGAGCGGCCAGTGTAGATTGCGGTGTCGTATGGGAGGCACCGCAACTGAGGCGGGCCGCGTTGTTGTATGGGCGACAATAGGGCTGATGGTTTAAGGAGCCGCGGCGGGATACGAGTGCCGGTATCAGCTGTCATAACCGTCCCTCATCCCCGAAGTGGAGCGGCATGCAAAAGGCACGTTTCCCCACCCGAAAAAAAAGGGTTTACAATTTACTCTCCGACAGGGTTTACAATATTTCTTGGATTTGTGTAAACTTTTGATGACTATTTTACAAAATGTTTAATTTTGAGTTTTTAGATCCCTCGCGGTGAACATAATCCCATTAACCGACCGCAAATCTATTCTTATTACTTCTATTGCAAATCCTAATAACACTTTGCTTAAATCATATACCAAAACCCAATTTCAGACAACTTTTTGCGCAAGATAGTAGTTTATTCATAGCTACTCATCAAATTAACCAATGAAAGGGAGATATTGCTCTATTTTAGTAAGTTATTTCTAGTTTAATTTAAGGCGTGGGCCCCAAAATATTCAAACCTGGTCTATTTTAAATTGACCTTTATATTTTAATCTGTCTGGTTGCTGCAGTAAAGGTTAATACACACCTACGAACATTAAAATCTATCATATTTCTCCATAAAGAAATACTTACATTTCATTGCTTTGTACCAAATATGATGATTAAAAATAAGAAAATGTAAGTAGGTAAACTTACATTTTCTTATTTTTAATCATTGCCAGACAAGGATTTGTCCTGTATCGTGGGTACTAAAAACACAAATTCTCACATGCAACTACATGTAGATCATACAAATTTTGCTCCGTGTGGGGATCGAACCCACAACACGTGTCGCAGAAGCCGATCGCTCAGCCGCTACGCCAAACGTGTCGCCAAACAAACACAACATAATATTTCCTGATACAAATTCTCATTTGCAACATAGTAACTTCTCGCTAGCAAATCTCAGTATATTAAACCCAGATCATATATCGTTCGGATGCACGCTGCAGTTACTCCTACAATCGCATCACCGGTACGTAGCTCTGCGTTCCAATTATCAGAAAGTTCTCCGGTAACATTTTGTCTCGCTGTCAAACTAGGTGGCGCTGCACACTACGTAATCAAATTACAATTTTAACTGATAGTTGCGCCACCGATCGCTCTAGCTTGTTCACTTAGTTTCGTGATAATAATGTTAGGAAACTTTTGTGCCGTATGAGACTGATAACTGTATCATACTATTAGCTTAGTGGTCCTGAGTGCGACTGCTTCGCTAGTGGTCCTGGGTTCGATTTCCAGGTCGAACAAAGTGTTATTGGGTTTTATGAAATTCTCAGTATCAGCTCGAAGTTTGGGTTTGTGCAATAGGCTCGCTTGTGCAATATTACATGGGTCCTAAACATACTAGCGACCTGTGACATACAAACATACCATGAGGCGCACTAATGTTGTGTACAATAGTGCGCCTCTGCCTAACCCTTCGGTGAATACAGGCGTGATCTCATGCCATCATTGCAATAAAATTTCTTTACAATATTATGAAAAATCACCAAAATCTGCTGAATAAAATACTTAAGTATATATCTATCTCCTACTAACCTTTAGTGATACTAGCGCTGGGACCTAAGCCTTGTTTGATAGAGAGGGTCGTAATCAACTATATGGGCCCTCTGTTGATCTTAAAGCGTAAAATATGTTGATACTAGTTTAACCTATCTTGTATCTAGACTGCATTGCAGTGCCAAGCGCAAAGGTTAAGTATTCTTGAACATAACAGACAAGTTCAACTTTAATACATTTTTAAATATGCACGTTGTTTTGCTGTTTGCTGCAAAAGGAATTTTAAGAATACCTGTTTTACAAAAGTGTTGGGTTCCAAGTCTGTTATTTGAATATTGTATCAAAATGGTCGTCCGATGAGATTAGAGTTCTTAATAACAAATCCGTCGATAAATTTTAAATTTTAAATTACTAGAAGTAGGATTTAGACAGTACTTGTAAGTATGGGATTTATGTCAAAACCCTATCTCTAGTACGCAAATCCACTGACTGGTCCGTTCTTGGGACCGGCAGAAACACTGATAAAACTACAAGTCAGGCGAAACTGTCAAATGTCTACAATTTGAAAGTAATTGAATGACTATCTTTGTCACAATAAATACTTACCAAAATTGACACCCTGTTAGCCTGTAAGTTTACGAACACGCTTTTTCTCTCATCAAAAGCGCCCTCAACTCAGCTTTCAACTTTCGCTCAACACCTCGAGTCAGCCTTTGCTGACTCGAGGTGTTGAGCGATCAGATCTACGCCACTAGTAACGAAGATCGATTCCCACTCGATGCAAATATTCGTAGGGCCGGCAGTTTGGTATGGGTCTCTGTGATTATGTATGTTTGAATTTATATCGCTACGCAATTAATTTTAATGCTACCCTTCCTTTATTCACGAAAGCCAGCGTTATATTCATTATTTCTTCTAAAACTAAATTAGACAATATTAGGACAATTTATAACCCCAGTAATAATATTTTCGTTTCAAGTCAATGTTAACAAAAGACTTAAATAAAAGACTTTCTACGCCGCTAGGTATGTAAAAAATACATGTTATTTTGATTAATTATCTGATGCTAACTGTACCTACATAGCACTATAAAATGATATTGCTCGCAGTATATTCCTACCAAAGTGCCGTGTTAACTTATGTTGCTAACCGCAAAGCACCGACGCGGTTGTTCTCTTAAGCCCACAGACGCGTCACAAATTGTTCCCAAATGTGCTCGGACAATGCCAACAAAGTTTAGTTTTCAGGGATTAGTATTGTCGAGGTACCGAGTGTGTATTACAATTAAATACACTTATATTGTTTAACTTTAGTATAACAATAGTAGTATTAGTATTAAATAGTATAATATTGGTTATTGCGGTTATTACGGGGTGAAGCCCTAGCTCATTACAAGTCAGTCTATCAAGACTCGCAGACTAGACAGTTCTACATCAGATATAAAATTTCAAACTGATTGTTTATTCTTTAACCAGCCAGTCAACCCGTAATATTGTTGCCTTCTTGGAGCGGTCTCTACAGTACAGCTACTGCTCACGTGTTTCTTAAGGTACGGGTGTGTTCTCAGTTCTTCTGTATGTTGAAGCCTTAATACGACAAGTCTACTAATTATAAAGCACATGCAGCAAATCTTATGTGATTAAACCCTAACCAAAGGCTATGCAAATCGATTAACTAATTAATCGAAATCCAATAAATGCGGTAGTTAAGTCGGGAGACCAGTGAATAGGCAGCTAATGTACCAATATATTACCATGTTAGAACATCAAAAATATTAAGACAGAAGGTCCGCTGATGAAAATACTGTTACGAGCTGGGGTTCGGGATAAATTAATAACATAACATACCATCACTGTGGGTGTACTAAGGTACAACCCACAGTTCGCCGGTATGTTTAGGTCCCACGTAATAGGGGGCGAGCCTATTGCCATTAACCGGGCGCAAATTCCAAACTCCGAGCTGCTACTGAGAATTTCATAAAAAAAACCAATAACACTTTGCTCGACCTGGGAATCGAACCCAGGACCTCTAGCGTAACAGTCGCACTTGGGACCATTAGACTAACGTGGGATAAAATAATTAACGCTTATTTTACCGAAACAAACAAACACTTTAATTAACTTGACAAACACACAATAGGAATCACAAATAAAGTCACTACACTATCACTTGTCGCACTGTAATGTCACACTAATAATCACTTGTCTTCACTTTGATGTTCACTTCACCTTTTCCAAAACTAAACTACGCTAGCCGACCCTCACGACCCTTATTTATATCAGTCGTGAAGATTCTAGAATAGAACAATCACGATAAGTCTACCAAATGTGAGTAGGTACTTGTTCGTCTATTGTTTATGGGCATTGACCTTTGAACCCGGCTTTGAACTATTATTATTACGTGAGTGAGTACTTTCTTTTGAATATTCTACATGGTTCTAGAACTTATTTAGAATCTCCGTGACCCATCTACGTTATTCTAACAACTTCTCGGCTTAACAATACCTATAACGACAGTTTATTACCAGATACGCAAGAAAGGAAACTGCACCTTTCTTGTGTCTCAAAATTTGTTTTGTTTTATTCTTGAATAGTTGCCAGTTCTACTGATATTAAACCACACTGCGATCTACGATGGCACGCGCTTGCCTAGAAGAAACCGATTCACTCGTGATGGAGAGACACCCATTTAATAAATTGATTTAAGTAATTTTAATCTCGTACTATTGTCGCTTGGGAAAGCCTCTCCAAGTAAATGAATTTTCCAGAGCCATGCTTCGGCACGAATGGGCCGGCTCGACCGGAGTGATACCACGGCCTCACAGAAAACCGGCTTGAAACAACGGCGTGTTTCGCCGAGTGAGTGAGGTTACCGGAGGCCCAAACCCTTTTAAAAGGTGGGCAACGCACTTGTGACCCCTCTGGTGTTGAGGGTGTCCATGGGTGGCGGTTATCGCTTACCATCAGGTGATCCGTCTGATCGTTTGCCCCCCTATCCCATAAAAAAATGAGCATCTATTAAAAAAAACATCATATCTATTAAAAAAAACCTCATCAAAATCCGTTGCGTAGTTTTAAAGATCTAAGCATACATAGGGACAGACAGACAGCGGGAAGCGACTTTGTTTTATACTATGTAGAGATTTTAGTTAACCTTCTGTATTTACCTACTTACTCCGTAGTTTTAATGCGAGCTTAACAAGCTCCGGCTTCTGTTATGTTCCTATTACGTCATGATAACTCGGTCAAGTGATTTTAATGTTTTTATTTATGTGTAATCTGTGTCAGCCGGTAAACAAACAGACAAATTTATTATTGGGTGTAGAAACTATTATGTTTTGCACGTAATATCTGATAAGACTATCCACTACTACGGAATTTTAAAAGAGACCTAAGTTTTCTGAGTTTGGTTCGGAGTTTCTTCTCAGAGGTCGTCGGCTAGAAATCCACGAGCGTGAATTGCCCACAAAAACGTATTACCAAAAGAAATCGTAATGCAAACAATATTTTATCAAATTGTGTTAATCTAGCCGTACCAATTCGTCTACTACTGATGATTTTCATCAAATCATCATTTACATAGACCAATAAATTTCTAACAGAATACCTAAAACAGCAAAAAGTTTACCTACTTTCAAAATCTCAGTGGAGAATGGAACTTTCGCACAGTGAGATGACGTCACATTACCAATTAGCGCGCATGAAAACTTTGCTCTTTAGGTGACACGTGTTCCCTCTTAACAGATAGCTGGAGATACCTCTCGAGGGCAATATTCACCTGTATTTATTATTATAATGTATGTACATAGTAAATGAACGAACAATGCAACAAATTGTTATGATTTAATAAAAATAACTTTTAACAACTATTGGGATATACAGGCGTTTCGACTGTGGGAGAGCCATGCTTTGGCACGAATGAGCCAGCTCACACAAAATCGACGTGAAACGGCACTTACGTTGTTTCGCCGAGTGAGTGAGTATACCGGAGGCCCAAACCCTTTTAATAGGCGGGCAACGCACTTGCGACTCCTCTGGTGTCGCGGGTGTCCATGGGTGGCGGTAATCGCTTACCATCAGGTGATTGTCTGCTTGTTTGATACTCTATCCCATAAAAAAAATGGTTATGGATATGGTTTTCAGTTGCAACACCTCGCATATTACTCTCATTATCATCCTACAATAATAATAAAAAATGCATCTCCGATACAATACACCAAATTATCATAGAAGCCTGTAGTCCAACATAGTTCAAATCGCGCTTCATCATTATTACGCCAGTGGACCGCAGTCGTTAAAACTTTCCAGTTTAACAGCTCAGTTTCAAACATTATAGTGACATTGCTGTAATAACGCTGTAGGTACTAGAGGTAGGTACTGTTTGTGGCGAATTTTGTTGGAGCTTCAAAGTTTTTATGTAGAACGGTTTAACAAGGTAGAGTTCAGAGGGGTCGGGTTATCAGGAACAGTGGGGGTTAGTCGAGTATATATCAACGTTACAGGGTTAAGATACTTACTTAAAAACTTTTAAGATATCTGTTGTTATGAGCTTATCCGTCTTAATACTAAGTCAATCTTTATGAAGAAAGCTACAGTATACCAATAAAATAATTGTAACTGACGGATATCTGCACATCCTTACATATCATAAAACAAAGTCCCCCGCGCGCCGCGTCAGTCAATCTGTTCGTGATAAACTCAAAAACTACTGAACGGATTTTTATGCGGTATTTACTAGTGGACGGAGTGATTTCTGAAAAAGGATTTAGGCTATTTAACATCAGCTTTGACTCTTAGGAAGGGGGCAACGCGGATGTAATCGCGGGTCGTTCGCTAGCAAGATATATTTAAGGAAATTTATTTGAGGGATCTTTATACAAGCAACTAGTTTCTGCCCGCGACTTCGTCTGAGTGGACTTCAGATAAAAAAGTAGCCCATGCGTTATTCCAGACTATAATCCATCTCTGTGCCAAATTTTATCCAGATCCGTTCAGCCGTTCTGGCGTGAAAGAGTAACAAACATCCATCCATCCATCCATCCATCCATCCTCACAAACTTTCGCATTTATAATATTAGTAGGAAGTAGGATAGAAGCCAAATTAATTACCTATCTCCAGAATTTTTGTTTGTTTGTACGCGTATTGAGCAAAAACTAAACTCGGCCTAACTTACAATCTGGTGCATGCTTCATCTTTCATCCTTTTGCGACGTGAGTTAACTCCGGGCAACAGCAGTAGTCAGAAATAATAAAAATCTGAACGAAAAATAGTTTTACCAATCAAAATTAAAACACGTTATTTTTAGTATTAAAGTATCTTTAGACACTGTCTAGACGACGCGCTTAAAAGTGTTTTGTCTCCGTTTCCCACAAAAATACGAGACAAAACAAAATAAAACACAAAAAATAGATACCTATCTAGGAGATTCATTAGACTTTAATTATTATGTAGATATATAAACCAATAGACTAAGGTTTCCGAATACATTTTCCACAGGCCGAATAAATGGGCCAACTCAAAAAATACAAAACAGAATTTTCCATACGACATCATTGAAAATTTTCAATTTCGAACAAAAAGCTGAGTTGACATGCCAACGTAGGCAATCATGTTAATTCACTCGCTCAAAACAATTGAGGCGGAAGCAATAACCCCGCGAGTGACGTCACAGGCGGAATCAACACGTGTTTCATATACGTTGATATGATGGGAGATAGGGACCGAAAGTTACAATTATCGAAATATATCACTTTTTTATGGGATAGGGGGGTACACGAGCAGACGGATCACCTGATGGTTTCGATAACCGCCGCCCATGGACACCCGCAACACCAGAGGAGTCGCAAGTGCGTTGCCCGCCTTTTAAAAGAATTTGGGTCCCCGGTATCCGCACTCAGCGAAACACACCGTAAGTGTTATATCACTCTGGTCGAGCCGGCCCATTTGTGCCGAAGCATGGCTTTCACGGTAAAATAATCGAATTTTAACTATTATCATTCTAGCTGCCTAATTAGTCTAGTAGTCGTAAAGGCGTTTGCTATATAGAGCTCGATCTCGAGCAGTTTAATTGGGATTTTCTATGAAATACCTAGCAAGAGCTCGGAGTTTGAATTTGTTCTATGTATGTTAGTCTGTTGCTAACAGACTCGCCCCTTATTATTGCGATCTGAACATACCAGCAAACTGTGGGTAAATATTAGTAGTTACCCTTTGAGAAATACAGCCGTGACGGGATGTCGTTAATAGAACTTTTTGCAGTGTTTTATCTGCTGAGGTTACCTGTCGTTCTTCTGAGAGCACAGGAAGGAAAGTGCGGAATTTGATCGACACGAGTCCAAAATACCAATATCCACATATCTATGTGTGTATACCAATCATGTCCTATCTACATGTATGTACTATGTATGTTAATGTATTGGTGTTCAATAACGGGTATATAAATAAATATTGATCTCTTCGTAGTGTAGGACCATACACGAGGTTTTTGTACACTTTAAAAAAAAAAATAGGCTCATTCCCTTTTAATTAGAGCCTAAACTCATACAATACCTACCTACGCGTGTCTTACAAAAAAAATACAGTTTACAATACCTATCATCAGCCTATTTTCGTCCATTGCTGGATGTAGGCTCATAGTGAACGCCACAAATTCCGATCTTTAACCTTTGTTGCAAACTCGACTGCTGCAGAAATCAGGATAATGCTGCTCTTCCCGGTATCCATCTATTTGTGTGGGTTAGACGTTGAGCGATTGATGAAAAATAGTGCTGGTAATATTATAATTCGAATATGCGTTTTTTTTTATTATTATGGCGCCACACTTTTTGTGTACTTGCCAGTGTCAAGTATTAGAGTAATCAAGTAGTATTTCCCATCGTGGGATTGTATTATGGCACCACCCTTTTTGTGTTCGCCAGTGTAGTAGAATCTTTATTGAGGCTTTGATGGAGTTTAGGAGTGAACCCAAAAAGTCACGATTTTCAATTTTATATCATTTGCCTACACTGTCACACGTTCAAGAACACTTAGGGCCACTTGCACCAACTTCTTATATGTATTTAAATTGTATTTAAACACAAAATTTGTATGAAAAATTGTATTTAAATAATATATCCACCATAATTACACATCAAACTTCTGAGAAATTCAAGTTTTGAAAAATAATATAAAATTTACAATGTGCACTTTACATTTTCCCACCTAAACCTCAAATATGTGTTTATTTATGCGTGTTTACAAGAATGTATAAATTTGATGTGTAACAATAGAGAAAAAACAAAAGACATAATATCCCCCACGACGTCATTCGTTGACACGCATGGCTGGGACTGGCCGAAAACATGCACTCGTCGCGAGGCTCATGCCGCCATGATGTCACCGTCTTGGTTTGCCAGGTGACATAGGCGGCAACAACCTTAAATGTACCGTAAATATTTGTAAATATAGATGTACCGATAGTATGTTAATAGAATAGACATCAAATTAACTTTCACATATTCGCTTAATAGCCTGCTAAAGATGAGAGCTTTAAAAATAAAAAAAAATATAATAAATTTCGACTCCATACCTATACTTTCATTTTACCCCGTTCTCCCCTCACAAATGTAAACGAGTTGAGTACGAAAATATACTGTACACAAGCCAACACTGACTCACTGCTTCCCCTTCATATGATTGATGAGGGTGGAATGAACCGAGTGACACAGGTTTACCTTAAATAATATAATGTATTTATAGATTAACGTTTAAAGTATACAGAATATATGAATACGTGTATACGTATTCATATATTCTGTACCACCACTGTGGAGGAGCGAGGTGTGTTGCCCCTCCAACCAAAGGGAGGATCCTCCGACCAGGCGGGTGATTTGCCTGGCGGGCCACGACCCAACGGTTGATGTCAGGCGGTTGTATTTATGCAACTTGTGTTGCAAACTTCACTTGCGCGATTCAGGATTTGTCCGTCGAAGTTTATCTATGTAGCGCGATAGATGTCGCTACATCACTCCCCACACCCTCCGAGACTGGAAGTCGATGAGTCAGCGGTCAGTGCGTCTGGAGAGCTTGCCAGTGCCAGTGAGTCGGAACAGGTAGTCGGTTTACTTAAGTGAAATAGAAAGAGATGTAATGTTGTTCACAGAGTTGTAATGGTAAACACAGCTCTCCCATGATCATTAACCAGGGTCAAATCCAAACTTCGAGCCGCTAATGTGAATTCCGTAATGGAAAATCCTAATAACACTTTGCTATACCTGGGAAGCGAAGCCTCAGTGGAGAAAATCATAACTTCGAGCCGCTAATGGGAATTCTGTAATGCAAATCTAAATAACAATTTGATTTACCTGGGTGGGAATCGGATCCAGGACTTCACGCTTAACAACCGCGGATTGCACCACCACACCAATGAGACATAATTCTCCATAACTATAGCTTGCTTTACTCCAAATAATTTATTTTCGTTGGTATTTATGTCTAGCTTTTATATCTAGCTGCACTTCAGTGCTAATTTTACGATTTTCTCTTTAAAGCTGTAAATTATTTATACACCAATCTTTTATTATTACGCAAAGGTGAGTATTATAACATACCATCACGCCTGTATTCCCCGAAGGGTTAGGCAGAGGCGTACTAATGTACACCCACAGTTCGCCGGTATGTTTAGGTCCCATGTAATATGGGGCGAGCCTATTGCCATTAACCGGGCACAAATTAGAAAGAATTAGAAAAACCCAATAACACTTTGCTCGACCTGGGAATCGAACCCAGGACCTCTAGCGTAGCAGTCGCGGTCAGGACCACTTGGCTATTGAGGCAGTTAGCAAGGTGAGTATTAAAATAGATAAAAGGTCAAGTCAATAAATCGAGTTACTAATAAACACAAAATATATTTTATTATGTAACTTTATCAACAAAACTAGCGATTAATTTGCTCAATTATCTACCAAACGACAAAGGTCACATCACTGTGTGTTATCAGAATCAAAACAATTTACTACAACAACCGCTGAGACTGTCGCAGTGGGTTTTTAATCGAGCATCATGAAGGTCGTGGTAACTGGAGCTAGTGGGTTCCTCGGCTCCCGCGTGGCTGATGCTTTGCTGAGCAAAAACCCTCCGTGCCCCCTCGATGTAACAGCTCTTATCCTAACTGACGTTCACACATCTCCAGTAAGACAAGATCCACGCGTCAAAGTACTCGAACTTGACCTCACAAAACCGTCAGCTGCCGATCAGCTCATTGATGCAGATTGTGGGGTCGTCTTCCACCTCGCAGCAGTCGTCAGCGGCCAGGCTGAAGGCGAATTCGATTTCGGCTTGACAGCGAACCTTGATGCAACAAGGTCACTTCTGGAAGCAGTAAGAAGAAAAGCTCCGAAAGCGAAATTTGTGTTTGCGAGTACTCTCGGTGTGTTTGGAGGAGACCTACCGCCTGTCGTCGATGACCTCACTGCTGTCATGCCACAGACTTCATACGGCACAGCGAAGGCGATGTGTGAATTTCTAGTAAATGATTACTCTCGGCGCGGCTACTTAGATGGGATTAGTGTAAGGCTGCCAACAGTTAGCGTGCGGGCTGGTGCCGCAAATGCAGCTGTAACGTCCTTCGCGAGTGGAATAGTCCGGGAGCCATTGAATGGGAAAGAAGCAATTTGTCCAGTGCGAGAAGACCAGGAATTATGGTTGACGAGCCCAGCGACTGTGGTTTATAATATCGTGCATGCTGCTACATTGGACGCGAGTGCTTTGGGCAAATGGCGCTCAATCAGTCTCCCTGGCTTGTGTATCTCCGTGGGTGATATGATCGCAGCTCTCCGCGCAGAGGCCGGAGATCAGGTCGCGTCTCTAGTTCGCTTCCAATACGATGAAAAGATTGCCCGTATGGTCGCGTCTTTCCCGACCAAGTTTGACAACAGCCGTGCCCTGAAACTTGGTTTTGCAGTAGACTCTGACTTCACCAAAGCCATTCGTGATTATATTCAAAATGATTTAAAGACTAAATAAAATAAAACTTATAAAAAAATATTTCTAATTAATATCTACTGTTTCATCTCCTATCCACTTATTAGGGTAATTTATTTCTACTTCATTAGTCCTTCAATCTTTTTTTTTAAGTGAAATTAGTTTAATAAGTGGCACACATAGAAATAAGCGTTGTGAACAAAATCCAAGCAATCCAAACAAGGTCCACACAACTTTATAGAAATTGCACGTACATAATATATTTTTGTATACAGTATAAACAATTGTCGACAATGTACAAGATGTCTGTACGTTGTCTACAATGTACAAAAAGCCTGTAGTATATAATATAATACGCTAGAGGTCCTGGTTTCGAGTCCGAGGTCGAGCAAATCATTTGGGGTTTGCTGTAAAATTCTCAGTAGCATCTCGGAGTTTGGAATCTATGCCCAGTTAATGGCAATAGTCTCGCTCCCTATTTCATTTGACCTAAACATACCGGCGAAACATAGGTACATTAATACACTTCTGCCTGAATACGTGATGGTAGTTTTATGTGTAAAAGTTTTGTCTTCTACTTACTACTGAATGTCAGTGATATTTTTTATCTTAAACCATTCATTCCCACATGTGGAAAATTGCTCACAAAATACAAAGAAAAGTAGAAGCAAATTAATCCTTAATCAAAGAAAATTACTTTCTCGCTAAAGTTTTTCGTTTGCCTTTGTATTGTGTATCCGAACGAATGTAACAAAAAGACTATAAATAAACTGTGAACAAAAACAACGGAACAAACCAACTATCCATTGCCCCGGCTATTTGTTAGAAATAAATTCCCCTAGCTACCAGGTCAAGACAACAGATCAAGGATGCTACTAAGATATATTTTTTGTCTAGATTGGGACACACTAAAGATCGGAGTTAGTAACAATATAACATACCATCGCCTGTAGTCCCCGAAAGGTTATACAGAGGCGTATTAATGTACACCCACAGTTCACCGGTATGTTTAGGTTCCATGTATTAGGGAGCGAGCCTATTGCCATTAACGGAACATAAAAACCGAGCAGCTACTGAGAATTTAATAGAAAAACCCCAATAACACTTTTGCTCAAGCTGAGAATCTAACCCAGGACCTCTAGCGTAGCAGTCGTGCTTCCTACCACTAAACGAATAAGGTAGTTCTCTTTTTATTTTTATTCGAAACCTTCGAATATTGATGATAAAAGCTCCGAATAAAAAATAACGATAACGAATTTAGAACTCAAAATAACTCCTAATTGTTATTTATCTCAAGTTATGAGTCTCAAGCACATTCTAATTGATATCCTAATTGATTCAATCTTGCAGTCATTATTCCTTTTACGATAAATAAATAAAGCAACATTAACAGATTTATGGAAGTGTGTCTCAATGAAGAATGGTCTGCGTGTCGCTAGAGACTCGCGCGAACATGATAAATGTGAGGGAATGCACTGAATACAGTTACGTATACTGAGTGATAAACCTTTCGGATTCACTGGTCGTCCCCTAATGTCTGTTGACAAATGACCGGCTCAACTCCTGTCGACGTGCAAAAATTCTTTCAATAATCACCGCTATTTTTTCTTTTTGTAAAAATATTACCGTCCTCCTCATAAGCACGTTGGTTGGTATCGTGAAGTCTTTGATTTAATGGAACTTCAAATATAACGGAAGATTGTGTATGAACAATTAGGATATAGTCCACCACGCTGACCTACAATATAGATTGACGGACTTCAAACGCAATCGCGATAATCTCACAAGCATGCATTTTTTCTCTCGGTTTCTTCCTTCACTGTTGACATCATATCATATCAGCCAAAAGAAGTTCACTGCTGAACAAAGGCATCCACAAGGACCGGTTTCATGCCGCCTGCGTCCAAAGACTCCCGTCAATCCTTCACCAAGTCGTACGTCCATCTCCTTGGAGGACGTCCCCCACGTGGTCTCCACTCCAGAGAGCTAGTCTAAGCTCTAAGCTTGCTAATAGTTAGAGCTATGTCAGCAACATTAGTTCTTCAACTTTAGCTATCTCCTCATTTCTGATTCGATCGCGGAATGTTTAGTAAAGTATGTAAAGCACCAAGGCATTGTGGTATTGTTGACCAAAAGACGTAGACTCTCGGATTCCGTTTCATCTATTTGTAAAAGACATGAGTAGGTACACAAATCATACAACCTTGTGTTATAAGATTCATGTATTATTGCGTTCTTTGTTAAATTGTGAGAAAAGGATGGCGCTATTTTTATTGTAGAGCGGCATCTCTTTCTCTCAATCAAAATTGAATACATCACAGCTACATATATAGATGTTTCGCTTTTGTGGCGTATTAATATGGCATACCAGTATCAATGTTAAGTCGTCGTCGTGTTTCTTCTCTCTTTTTTTAAATAAAACAACAATCTTCCATAAGATAGTACTTTATTTCGTTCTTTGTACACAGGATAGGTGGCTACTTCATTATCTATTAAGGCTGTGCACACTACAGCAGCGAAGGCCTTGAATCGTTGGCTCATAAATTATTAAAACAGTTGAGAATATCTACTGCCGCTTGTATAGGTATAATTGTAAAAACTTAACAAAAACTGTGATAAAAAGGAAAGTAAACCTTTTTAAACATTTAGACTCAAAGTTATGGATAGATACGTGGTACACATTGATTTAAATAGTAAAATTACGGCCGGGCGGCCGTCCGAACAAGAAAACACATTCCTTTTAATTTTTTTCATATTATCTAGCTGCATATTTAAAATAATAAATAGTCATTTTTTAATAAAGAAAAAATAATTAGGTCATAAGATCCAAAAATGTCACAGATTACAAAAATAATTCTTGAATCACCATTTTTTTCTTATACAGCATACTTTTATGCGACCGTTCGAATCCCAAAATAATTATTTTATATCGATAAAATTGGCGTCAACGCCCTCCACGCCATCGTGCGCACAACCTTACAATATCGACAATATTATGTGAACATGTCGGAAAACAACACAATATCACTATTTATCGATAAATACAAAAATATCGAATTATTAAGCGTGTATTTCTCTCTGTATTCAAATATTTGTGAATGATAATATGTTTGGTCAATATTTTCATACAAATAATTACATTTATGAGGTATTTCTGCGAATACTGTGTTCGTGAAACTAACTGCCATTACATACAATATACATATAACACTTAAAACACTGATATACAAAATACCAATAATATTTCGCTACGTGTCGCGGGTTCAGTTCCCACGCGGAACAAATATTTGTTGCGGTAAATAGTTGGGTTGCTTGTGAATTTATTATTTTACAGTAGAAAATTGTACAGCGTTTTTGTATACAAAATAAATATTGTTTTCTTCTTTGAATGTAAAATGTGCAGCTAAGATAAGCCCATTTTTAATAAATATATAAGTATATGTGACAAGTACCCAATAAAGCATAATGTATTACGCCATTAGTCATAATAATATATGTTGTTACGTAAGAATATTACTCAAACACAACGGGGTGAAATATTAATCTTAAGTAATTAACTCTCAACATAATTAAGTTGGCGTATAATTGTCGGAAATATGCTGCTCATTAATATATATTAGGTACAATCACAATATGTATCTAATATATATTAAATCACAATCATCAATATTATGTATTTATCTATGGGAGACAATGAGTTAATATTAACTGGTACAATTAATTTTGATTTTATTTTGTTATTATAATTTGAATTAGTTATATGAAGCCTTTGACTGCTTTGACACAACTTAAATTATAATGCTGACTATATTTTTTTTTTTTAAAAAAAAGCTTACTAGCAATTATTCTGTAATAACAGCTAGTGAATGCATTTTCAAAACCTGTAGAGGTGTTGTTTCAGTATATGTAGGTAGTCCAAACTAAAATAGAATTACCTAAGTAAACAAAAATTGCGCGCTGCTCCACATTACATTTCTGCACATTTTATAAGTGTTTTCTGTAGCATTATAGGATTTTTCGGCATTTTTTATCAAGTTTGATATTGTTTGATTAAGTAACAGCAAAAACGGGAAAGCAGTGGAACTATTTATTTTATTTAAAGATTTTTTTTAAATCTTAGGCTATTGCCACGTTTGACGGAAGATGCATTGCATATCGTCGGTCGCGTAACGCCAAAATATATATCCAAATATTAGAACCTTTTTTAGAAATCTGCAATGACTGACAATCTGTTAATATGTTATATCTTCCTTCAGATGCGGCATTACCCTTAATGATAAACTTGCTCGAAGCGCATGAAATTATTTCATCTAGGTTTTGCGCAGTAATTTCGCTATTTGATTCCCTAGAGTTGAAATCAGCTGCACTTACATTACCAACGTTTCAGTTGAGTATAATTTGTAGTAAAAAAAAATATTTGAAATGTGACCTTTGGAAATCAAGGGCGATTTATAAATAAATAATTGGTACAATTTGAAGGAATAAGACTCATTTCAATATTTATAATTTATGATCTCGTTCAAAGAATGAATATAATTGATTTTATTTCATCTATACTAATATATAAAGCTGAAGAGTTTGTTTGTTTGCTTGAATCTCAGGAACTACTGGTCCGATTTGAAAAAATATTTCAGTGTTAGATAGCCCATTTATTGAGGAAGGCTATAGGCTATATAAATATCATCACGCTACGCGGACGAAGTCGAGGGCAGAAGCTATATAAAATAATTGCTAACCTACTTTGTCTTTTGTTTTAAAAATTGTTAAAAACGTTCGACGTTTAATTTGTTATTTTAAAAGCCATTTGTCTTGTTTGTGGTTTTTAAGAATTGTACTGAATCGTTACCAAATGGACCTAAATTAGAAACGGTAATCCATAGACAATTTCTAGTTTGTTTTTGTTTACATTATTTGTTTCGCTTTTATATTTTTTTTGTATTAATTGGCATAACATACCTTAATATTAAACATATTTCTTAACATTTACTCATATTCATACTGTATTCAATCACACGCATAGTTACCGACAATATACTGTAAGTTGAAACACGTTCTACTTAAGCAATTTATAAATCGGAACAAAAATACATAAATTACTTATTCATACTCTAATAATTTATTGGAAAAAGTTTAAAAAATATTTTACATTATATTTATACTTTTCCAACGGAAATTTGGAGTTATATTCCACCACATACAAAAATTTTAAATTAAAATTTCAATAAATTAACCGTTTTTTTATTGGTAATGTCAAAAAGTCAAATCAATGACGTCACCATTACAGGTACTTACTCACCGGTAACTATGTAAATATCATTCATTCCCTATACGAAAATAATGTGTATGAAACCTTAAAATGTAAGAAAAATTATATTAATTTACAAATTGCCAATACCGTAGATATCCCTGTTTCCATCATTGACATAACAATTTACAAATACGTGGTATTCGTGCTAGATATACAAAAAAAATGCTTATATAATAATTTCAATTTGATTAAACGAGACAATAAACTATACATACAAATATAAACGAACAATGCGTTATTTTTTAATCGATCCAATTTTACCTTGACTCTATTATAAGATGCACATATGGAGGGTAGAAGAAAGGACAACCAGTCCTTAGGATGTATGGCGCTACAGTAGCTACTTGATAAATTCTGACTTCTAACCACCCAACTTTGCCCATTATTGTTCAATCGTTTAAAAAAGTTATTAACTTTTTTTCTGCTTTTATAAAAACGTTGCCCCGCTCTAAGATTATCTCCTGTAATATGGGTGCGTTTACAAACACAAAGTCTCAAACACCTAGACCCGGAACAACTACCTGTAGATCATACAAATATTTGCTCCGTGTGGGGGAACTAACCCACAACACGTGTCGCTGAAACCGATCGCTCAGACGCTACGCCAAACGTGTCGTCGAGAATCGAATTGAAGAATAATGTTCGGTTCTCCTGTCTTCTACCCTCCATAATGCATAATAATTAAATTATAATTTAAAAAAATCAACAATTATAATAAAATTGATAAGAAAAAGTACCTATCTAGTCTGTTTTCTGAGTGAAAACATTAAAAAAAAACAATGAATACCCTTGCATTTTTTACACAAAATAGCATTTAAAAGCATAAAAAGTTCTCAAATTCTTGAAAATTTATGATATGATCTTCCGATTACCATATTCGGCAATTACCGAAGAAATCGAGAAAAATAATAAAACTCGTCTTAAATCTCCATTAATACAATGTTCATACGCACACCTTAACAATATATAGACGTTAAGAAAATTCATAAGATTTTACACCTAAGGATAATTTTACATCATTTGTAATAGTGAATGGTTTTATAACAGTTTCTGTTTTACACATGCGCGAATGCGGATTCCCCGTACTAGGGAATATGCATGTCAAATGACATCAGCATCTAATATCTATACCTACTTCGACTTCTATAAAACTGTATTCAGTAACTTGACAGTTCGAAGAAAAATAATGACACCTTACAACTAATAGTGTCGAGGTAGTGAATGATTTTGCGTAAAGAATGAATGATATAAATGGTTTTATATAAAATCAAACAAAGGTAATTTACTTTTCTATTTTCGTCTAATAAAAACAAACCAAAAATAAAAATAAATCAATCAATCAATCACTTTTGTCATTTTTGTCATTTTATAGATTACCTACCCTACTACTGAGAAACAAATTCTAACTATTATAATAGTTTATATTGTGTTGTGTAAAAGTTTGTTCCTGTCAGTACATTAATTAAATTCATTCAATTTCGTTCATTCTTACACCACCTCACTATCTTTTTTTGTCAAAAACTGGTTACCCTTCAACTGTCAAGTTACTGAATACAATTTTATGTCGAACTATATTTTTCTTTATTTATTTCGTACAATGAACACTTATAAACTCGGTGACGATCTAAATATATACGCTAACTTCATGACGTCAGCGTTTAGATTTATATAAATTTATATAATATACTTACTGCCTCGTTAGTCTAGTGGTCACAAGTGCGACTTCTACGCTAGAGGTCCTGGGTTCGATTCCCAGGTCGAGCAAAGTGTTATTGGGTTTTTCTATGAAATTCTCAGTAGCAGCTCGGAGTTTGGAATTTGTGCCCGGTTAGTGGCAATAGGCTCGCCCCCTATTACATGGGACCTAAACATACCGGCGAACAGTGGGTGTACCTAAGTACACCTCTGCCTAACCCTTCGGGGAATACTGGCGTGATGGTATGTTATGTTATAATATACTTATAAAAGTTTCACTTCTCAACTTTTATTTTTGCCTCGTTACTTTTAAATATTTATGTTCTTAAATATTCTCGATATTTATTTTGATTACGTAAAACTATAATAGTTCTAATCCCATAAACATAATCCTATATCAGTTAAAACAATTAAACCATAATGCATATTCCCCTTAACTCCGCGTATATTTAATCGGCATCCGCATCCGTGTAAAACAAAAGCCGTTGTGATCACACGAGACTCCCATTCGAAATATAAACTTGTTTGTGCCTTTAGGAACATCACATCAAAACTCTTTTGTCTAATCTTTTTGCTAATTTCTAGAGGGCCCACGCTGATGACTTACTACAATAAGGCTACGGGTCTAGTGCCCAAACAGGCGTTGCACAGGGGGGTACTGGGGTGGTCTTTTAAGAGGGCACAGTGCCCCCCGTTTTGTGCTGATGGTGGCCACCGGGGTTGTTTTAGTGGGTAAAAATCCCACACTCCCCGGTCTTAATCCCCGAAGACCGGTCGCCTTTTGAAGGTTTCCCCCCGTAAACAAAAAAAAAAAAAGGTATTATCTAAATTACAAGTCTAAAACCCGATCCTACAAATAAGTGCCCAACATGAATAGATTACATTAGAATAAAAACATTGTGCTTTTAATACACCCATCCTTGTTTTTTTTATGACGATGAATGCCAACAGAGTTGACTAAAGTAAAGACGTTTACGGAGTAAGTTTAAGAATTTCAGTGAGAAGGACTTTGTTAAAAGGTCAACAATAGATGACATGTTACTAGCTAAGATCACATTAGGGACTTATTAGACAGTTCAAGTATAATTCTAAGCAGAATCTAGGGACACCAGTGGCAGTATAAAGGCATTGAGTAAGTACTATTAACGAGACTACGAAACTTCTAAATGTTTCGTAATTTTGTAATAGAATTTCGTGATCACGTATTAGGTAATTGATTTAACGTAAAGTATTTTTTGTATTATTATCTAAAGGTTAGTAAATTGATAAGCGTAATTCAGTTGTCAATTATTGTGCAATAGTAAAGATAATTTCATTAAAAAAATAAATTCACTCCAAAAATATCGGGTAATTCTACCTTTTCCTATTCATATTTGGGAACGCTTCCATCGACGTACCTGAAAAAAATTATACTTGAAATAACAAAATCAGTCACAGATCTCTGAGTAACTAAAAAAACATTTTTTATGTACTGAGTACTTCAGAAAACCAATAATAATAAAAACTAATTTAATTTGACTAAAATGTAACATGAAAATGCCCTGTGTATTTTTTTCTTTGAATAAAAATAAACGTTCGTGCAATATTTGCATAGTGTCAAAACATTGTTACATTTAACTTTGTTATTGGGGAAAGAGGACGCCTTGCCGTCCCGTGCATTACAATAAATTTTACGAGGATACTACAAAAAGGCTGAGTATGGTAGCTACCGGGGATCATAGTAGTTACTTAACTAATAGAAAAATTAAAAGAACTCACTATAGTGAGGATGTAAGATAGAAGAAGAGAACTCAAAAGCAGAGACACATGACTTTTAGCTGTTCAGTACACCTGGGTAGTCAGCCTCGTCATCAACCAGCTCACTCTTATACACAAAGAAGAGCAAGAAGAATACTTACCCGTGACAACAACTGTTAGAATTGACTTTGTGTTGGCGTGCCGTCAAATGATTCCTCATTGATAAGCCTCAGTTTCACCGACTCCCTTCTAAGGTTGTAACTCGTGGAAATGTGACAATGTTTTACGTCCACATTTAGTAAATCCTCATTTAATTCCACTCCGCTTTTTTCCACGTCCGCAGCTGCACTCGGCTTCCTTTTATGTCGGAACGACGTCGCCCTTTGGGAGCTCGAACCCAAGTAACTATCCGTCGTCGTATTGCCATTGAAAGTCTTCTCAGACGGACCCACTCCCATTTGATCTAATGGAATGTTACCCCTCAAGTTCGCCGACGAATCGATACAAGGAATTAGTTGCTTAAACTCTTTCCGGAAATTTTCATTCATCCACGCATAAATGAAAGGGTTGTAGCATGTCGAGGACATCGCTATTACGTGCCCTATAAAGAACACTAGATAGTAATACTTCAAGTGTATAGCATACATGTAGTAATCATTGCATAGGTTTATAATGTTCAGCGGTAGCCACGACACACCAAATATTGTGACCATAGCTATCAGCATCTGATTCGTTCGCCGCTTTCTATTTTTGTCAAGCTCCTCTTTGCGAGAATTTTTGCTGGCGGCTTTAGCTTTGGCTCTATCATTCAATTTAAAACTGACACACGTGTAACAGAAACCAATCACAATAAAAGGCAGCGCGAACTGCAATACAGACGTCACTGAGCCGAACATTAGCCGCAGCTCCTCTGAAGGCCACGTTTCCTCACAAAATCTGCCAATTTCGAAATCGTAGTACGTCATAAAAATAGCGTAGGGCATCGTCACGGTGACTGCGAACGTCCAAATCATGACGATTACTATTAAACAAGTCTCAATCTTCATTCGCGGCCTGAACGGGTAAATGATAACAAAGAATCTATCGATAGCTATAGACATAAGCGTTAAAGTGGATATGTATACACTGCATCCCTGTGCGAAAGGCATTATGTGGCATAAAAGGGAGCCCCAACTCCACGCACCGCGGAACGTGTAGAGTGGCGTGAAGGGGACTGCGAAAATGCAAAGCAAAATGTCAGAGAGCGCCAAATTGCTGATAAAGAGATTGGTAACGGTCTGCATGGCTTTATTCCTGATGACGACGAAGCATACCAGGCTGTTACCGAGCAGCCCAAGAACGAAGATCACGGTGTAGATGACGCAGAAGGTGGATTGGATCCATTTGTTGTCGATGATGTTCTCATAGTGGCTGTGCGTAGGAGGCAGACTGTCTGTCGAATTGTTGGATTTGTACAGTTCCGTATAATTTACAGCGGTCTCGTTCATCGTCCCGCGTTTCTCTCCGTTGTAAAATGCGGATACCAATTTATTTTGGCTTTAAAACGTCAAGTTTATAGCATCGACGTTCTGAATTTTATCTGTGTCGAAACCTGTAACAATGTAAAAGCTTTGTTTAACATCTTTGTCTCAATAAGCAAGGCTCTAAACAATTATAGTTTTTCCGATAATTCCTCGAAAACATTCGTTTATTTCGTTTTTATTGATTCCGTCACTGTGTCTGGGAGCCTCAAAGGCCTTTTAATATGTCTCTTGGAATAGAGAAAATTGGTAATTATCTTGTCATTCAACTAATATATTTTTTGTATTCTTTGATATTGAGAGAGATGAAAATTATTTTAGTATTTATTATTATAATCTGGTAAATCAAATTATCATTAATATCGTAAAATCAACGAAAACTGCTATATAATAGTTTAACAACTAATGAACATAACAAATGAAACTTCATAAGTAAACCCAACTCTCTCTATGTATTCTCATACAGGTCGGGTAGAGTTGTAATGATGTACGATGTAGGTATCCTACAATGTACAAATACAATACATGTGTACATAGTAGCTCAGTACGCTCACAGCTACGGGGTGTCGGGTTAGTTTGTGGTTCGAAACAATGGCATTAACTCCGTAAAATTTGTCAAATTGTACTTCAAACTGCTCTTAAAACAAATGAACTAACGGAAGTAACTCGTTCTGTATGTGTCTTTCTTTTCGACGTCTAAACTACTAAAATAAATTTTAATGAATTTTGATATACAGATACATTGGACTTTGGAGAAGGACATAAGCTATATTTCATATCAAAAAGCCCCGTCGAATACGAGTAAAATCGCGGATAACAGCTGACTCTGCATAAAAACTATATACAAAAGACATTGTTGTCTAGCAAAATACTTAAATAACAGAACACAATATGAAAGAAAATTCAAAACCACCTAAAATTAGGTTTGCAAACTAAAACTTTCTAGGAAGCCATGTTGCCTCCCACACAATAGAAGAGACTGAGTCCGAACATTATATTGTTGGAATTTCCAAGTACATTGCCAAAAGGCTTCGGGTAACTTGTTCAGTACAAATACACGAACAATATTTTGATCATTACGAAACGTTTCGTACAGGTTTGTGTTGTTTTTTTTATGTCATATGATAGGGGAGCAAACAAGCAGGCGAATCGCCTGATGGTAAGCGATAGCCGCTCATGGACACCCGCAACACCGGAAGAGTCACAGGAGCGTTGCCGGCCTTTTAAAAGATTTTGGGCCTCCGGGACTCATTCAGCGAAACATATCGTGTTGTTTCACGCCGATTTTCTGTGGGCTTGTGGTATTATATTATATTACTCCAGCCAAGCCGGACCATTCGTGCCGAAGCATGGCTCTCCCACTTCCACACAATTTTTACCGTTATGTTTTTTTATTGCAACCATGGCATCACCATTCAAGCCTTTTCCCAGATATGTTGGGGGTCGGTTTCCAGTCTAACTTTTTTTTTCTTTATTATAACAAAAATATCTTACAAAACATTCATTATCTTACAATCTAAAAACCACGAAGGTTTGTCCAGATTGCAGTGAATATCACTCTGCACTCTCAACAATGGTACACAATAGTAATAATTATAGTGAATAACTAAAATTACTACACGACTACCTACATAAACATATTGCATTGCTAGATGCAGCAGAATATCAGTAAAAACACATAGAGCGAAGAATACAAAGCTTAAAATACAATAAAGAAGAATACAAAATAACCCCGCTAGTGAAGTTTACAGTTGTAAGTGCCTAATCCGGCCCGAACAAATTGGCGGGGTGCCAAGAACCCACGCCGCCCTCGGTGATACGGGTTACATAGTACCTCAAGAGAAATTACACGGGTTGCATCTGTTTTAGTTTGCATTTCAGTTGTGAGGCTTGCTTTATTCCAGAAGGCCAATTCTTAATCAAAACATACACACATGCCATCACGCTTGTATTCCCCAAAGGGATAGGTAGAACTGTAGGTACTAATGTACACCTAGTTTGCCGATAAGTTTGGGTCCCGAGTAATAACGAACGAACGAAGTGAGCCTATTCACATTAACCGAGGACCTACATATGTATATTGAAGACAAGCTTCAGCCCGCGACTTCGTCTGCGTAGACTACAGAATTAGGTCCAACCTAGATAAAAAGTAGCCCATGTATTATTCCAGACTATAATCCATCTCTGTGCCAAAATTTATCCAGTTAAGTTCAGCCGTTCTAGCGTGAAAGAGTAACAAACATCCATCCCTTCATCCTCACAAACTTTCGCATTTATAATATTAGTAGGATTGGACGATGGTACCTATATACTATATGATACGTGAAGAGTAAATGGTGTTGAACTCGAATTTTCAATTAGAAAGAATTATTCAGGAAATCTAAGACAGCCGTCATTGAAGCCGTAACCGATAACGAACTAAAACTAAACGATAATAAACATTGTGAAATAAGAGAAACAATGCTATTAAGGTGGTAAACAGAAGTATCTAATTTCTAATTAGACCGTTAGGTAACACGGGTACTTTGGAAATGTTTTTCAAAAACTAATTGTACTGTTACAAATACGTAGTGGACCTTATGGAAAAGAGCTTTTAGATAATAAATGAGTAAAATAAATAAAAGTAAATTAGAATTCAATGACGTACTGCACAGACCAAGCTGTTAATTCCAACAATTTCAACTGCCTCGTTAGTCTAATGGTCTCAAACGTGACTGCTACGCTAGTGGTCGTGAGTTTCGATTCTCAGGACTAGCAGTGTTATTGGGTTTTCTATGAAATTCTCCGTAGCAACTAGGCAGCTGGAAGTTTGGATTTGTGCCCGGTTTTGGTCTGCCAACCGGTAGTGGACTGGACAACGCGCCTTTTGTGGACGCTGGAGACCTACGGTGGGTCTAAAGGGCCCAGGATAATATTTAGGGTTTCAAAACGGTATTAGATAACTAACTTTTTGTGATTTTTTGCATTTTTTATGCTATTTTTTATAAAGTTATTTAGTGAAAGAAAAATTCGACTCGCAGGCAGGATTCGAACCTGCGTCTTCTGGCTAGGTACGCCAGACGCTATGACCACTAAGCCACCGCGAGTCCCACCTGCCATGTCGAAATTTGCCTTCACATTCTCAACTTACGTCTTAAAGGTGACGTCAGTAACATCTATTGAAAGGCAAGTTACTTTGCCTCTCAACCGACATGACTTACCTTGCGGTTAGTTCTATGTCGTACGATGCTACCATACCTAATAACTAACTTTTTGTGATTTTTTGCATTTTTTATGCTAATTTTTATAAAGTTATTTAGTGAAAGAAAAATTCGACTCGCAGGCAGGATTCGAACCTGCGTCATCTGGCTAGGTACGCCAGACGCTATGACCACTAAGCCACCGCGAGTCCCACCTGCCATGTCGAAATTTGCCTTCACATTCTCAACTTGCGTCTTAAAGGTGACGTCAGTAACATCTATTGAAAGGCAAGTTACTTTGCCTCTCAACCGACATGACTTACCTTACGGTTAGTTCTATGTCGTACGATGCTACCATACCTAATAACTAACTTTTTGTGATTTTTTGCATTTTTTTATGCTAATTTTTATAAAGTTACTAGCTTCTGCCCGCGGCTTCGCCCCCGTGGAAAAAAAAAGTATCGGGTACGGGATAAAAAGTATCCTATGTCCGTCTCCTGGTTCTAAGCTACCTCTCCACCAATTTTCAGCCAAATCGGTTCAGCCGTTCTTGAGTTATAAATGAAGTAACTAACACGACTTTCTTTTATATATATAGATTTAGTGAAAGAAAAATTCCTATTATTATATAAGCTAAAGTAAAAAGTTTTTGGGAGAGTCATGCTTCACACGGCCTCATAGAACACACTTACATTGTTTTTCGCCGAGTGAGTGAGGATACCGGAGGCCGAAACCATTTTAAAAGGCGGGCAACGCACTTGCGACTCCTCTGGTATTGCGGGTATCCATGGGCATGGCTAATCGATTATCATCAGGTTATGCACTCGTTTGCCCCCTACCCCATAAAAAATTGGGGGCGTTTAAAATTATGGGTACTCAAAGTGGGTGATAAACGGAATAAGTTTGAGAGCCTCTGGCCTAGCCCCACTTACTCTGAAAGTAGACCCGTACTCAACAGTGGGACAGTAGGCAGGTTATATGAGTTGATAATAAACACACAAACATGTGTAAACATTGTAAGCACCATGTGTAAACTTCTATTTCTCATTACAATGCACTTCATAAACATCAAATTATCTTGTAAACCAATACAAAACAGCTATCTGACCCTTGTCACCAAGTGTGAACATGTTTCTTTGAAAAACTGTCTCTAACTTCATTGTGTTGGAACGTGTTGTCTGATAAGTCGATGAATGGGCGAAAAAAGCCAATTAGATGATTGGACAAGTTATTGCGTGTATTGGATCCTGATAATAGTTCGTTCAATCTTCTAATTGAAGGATATGTGAGTAGGTATATTGCATTTTAAGATCTTCCCCATAATTATTTATAAGAATATTTGGTTATTACTAATAATAAAAGTGTTCTTACACCAATATAATTTTAGCTTAATTTGCAAAAGAGGTACCTATTTCAATGTTTTCCTTTGATGAGTTTTTCCCGCACGAAAAGTGAATAGAATATCTTCTAATGAGTTTCTTTTTTCAATGCAAACAGATTGTAGGTATTTGGTTCCTTTTCTCTATGCAAAACGATTGTTGATAATGTTTTTAATAGTTTATAAGTAACTCTTATTATAAAAGTAAAGAAAAATATGAGACACGGATTTCATTTAGCCGTAAAAGCGTATGAGTGACAAACATGTAGATATAGAGATAGAATAAGTTTTTTAAGCATGTCAAAAAAACTAGTTGCCGAATTAATATTAAGCTTAAATAGAATTGTTTGGGTCACAATCGACATCGAAACTGGCATCTTAATCACCCCATAAGCTTACGACCTAAGTTCATGCTGCAACGGTTCTCAAACTCAACTTTATGGTGACATAAATTTTAAATGGAGACGTAGGTGACATTAAAAGTGCATCTCGTAATATAGGTTCAGTATATATTGACCCATATAAAATGAAGTTTCACGTACATTGATGGGTTTGTCAATACATCAACGTTATATTTACCAGAATAGAGCAATGGATATTGAATAAGAGTCGAGCGGTCACGTACGGGAATTAAAATAGCTAGTTCTTCTCACAAAGAATTTTATGTTTTATTTTATGCATAGAAAACAACCACTCACCTCGCCTGCGTACCGAGCACACAAAAGTAAATGCAGTATAAACCATAAATAAAAGCAGAATTTACTATAAATATTTTAGTAAAAAATAAAAATTTATTTTTCATAAATAATAACGATTTATTTTCTTCGTATTTTCGAAAGACATAATATAAAAAATAAAAATAAATCTTAGGTGTTTGTTTTCCATGCTAATCTCTGAAACTACTGATTGAACTTGAATAAACATTTCGCAGTTCTTGAGGAATATAATAAGCTATTTAACATCACGCTACGAGCCTTAGGAGCCGCACACAGCTAGTTAAAAATATATTTTGCTGATGTAATTTTAAACTGTCGAGTAAGAATCAACACCGGTCGTCCACACAGGACATGATGTCATAAAACGCGATATCACACTACCTAGCCCTGTGATATTCACTGTTTCAACGATAATATTGTCATTTAATATCACTTAATAAATTAATATGTATCCTACTGTCTTTATTACACGCTAATGGCTCGTAACGTTTACATGACCTTGTGGAAGTTTCATCCATGAGAACGAAAACGTACATGTTAACGTTAGCGTTTCTTTGTTCAAACATCAATGCCTATATCTCTGAAACGTTAGACAGGAGTGTACTTATATAAAAACGCTGAGTTCGCCAGTATTTTTTAGGTTATTACTTGAATAGCATTTGGGCGACGTATTATTTGAGCATAAAATGACAGCTGTCAAATATATAGTCCAAAAAAGTTACTCTAGGATACCCAATACCTGTAGGTATTTTTAATAATACGGCTAGTTAACTGGTTAACCTTGGTCCCCCGTAAGACAAAAGATAGTTTAAGCTAAACCCAGAATAAAATTATATCATATAGCCATCACTGCCTAATACCTACGTGTGTTAGCTTGAAAAATAATTTCGTTATAAGAGTGAATATTAACTATGAACTTAGTTTTTTTTTCAGGATAGCCCGACACCCTTGTCACTATATTTTGCCAATCACATACTCTGTAGTTACGTTGGTAGGTCAAATTATAATATTTCTTTAATATATAGTTTAGTTTAGGTGCCACCGACGGTCTTTATGGCATCCTAAAATTATTAAATAATTGACGACGACGCACGGTGTGCCAAGAACTTATAGCACTGCCGAATAGCTCGGGGTCCATGGCAAGACAAATATTTTGATTAAAAGACCCCTTAAATATCAATAAAAGGTTTAGAACCACTGCTTTATACTTGCATTTTCTTTGTTTTCCTTCAAAAAAATCACGATTCTATCAAAAATTCTTGGCAGTTGACCTTTTCAGTCTTATTATTAGGAATATAAGGTGGAATAGTGGTTTAGCGCCTAGATAGTCGATTTTACACTGAGTCTACGACTAGTTCTTATATTAAGAACGGTTAATAAAGGGATATAATATGGATCGATGGACGGTGTCACGTGGGCTTGTTTGTATAACAACACACGGCATTAGATAACTTGGAAGGATAACACAGTTCAATCATCTTTAATTCTTTATGCACGGACGGTACGCCATAAATAAAGCGAATTTTTTTTACAACAATATTTAAACAAGTGTTTGATTGAAAGGAACTGAATTGAAAGTTAAAGCTTAGGTATTATTTTTATAACTGAAATTAAAAAGCCATTGTATTAACCACTTTCTATTTTCATAGACAAAACAACCACAATGAAGCCTCGATACGCTTCATTAGGCTCATGATGACACGTGTAACAGCCACTTAATTTATGATTATATAAAAATATATTTACACATATACTTCACGAAAAGAAACCTAATATAATAAAACACACTTCTGAAAAAGCTTTTGTCGTCTACAGGATTAAATTAGTATAACGAAATCAATTACGGCTTGTCAGTAACCAAAAATTTTAAGGTTATTTACGCTAAAGAAAGGTCATGAGTTTGTTACTTACGAATATCGCAGCGAACGCCGACACAAAACAACAGATAAGCTAGATTATATTATATAAACAAAAGAATAACGTTTTAAATTTACAATTTTGTAAAAAGAACACTTGAAATGCATTTGTTTTTGGCAGTATTGAGAGCCACACTCGACATGATGACATGCGCGGGTTTGTTCTGCACATGCGCAGTAGACACCGAGGGTGAGTACGACAGCCGAGGCAATTATTTCTGTGAAATTTCCGTTTCGCGTTGTATCGGAAATTTTAGGGCTTGCCGTGTCCCGGTCGCGTCAAAGCGAAGTTTTGACAGGTAATCGTGACTGCCATTTTTTGTGGCGAAAAACATGTTCTGATTAATATGCTATTAAACTGACGCTATCTGGGTGCGTCGTTAGAAAAATTGGAATATCGAAACGGTTTTGCGAGCAAGTTATAAAAATTATAAGATTGTCTGTGCCTAATGATTGCAATATTAGTTCGAAAGTTGCTACTGGGTAGGGTCTGATTTTTAGAAACCGAGTCAACACAATCTATCTGGGCCTCAGAAGCTGTACATAATGTAATTGTCTGTGTATTTTTCTTAAATGTCGAGAGAGTTGTAAACAAGAAACCAATGAACTTGAAATAAAGGCCGTATCTTCCGAAAGCTGGATTCAAATCGCAAAAACAATAAGCGATAAATTCCCCTCCGTCGCTACTCTGTTTGACAAAAAGCCTTTGTTCTATTAAGGGATAGATAACAGCAGCTTAGCGGTCGATTTCAGAGCGATTGTGTCGAATTAGTGGGTTATGCGTTATTTCGGAAGTCCGCACTAAAATAACTAAACAAGAAACAATTAAACATCTTGATACCAAAAGCCAAATTAAAACTGCACTATTTCATATCTGACTAACTTCAGTTTATCACATGACGTTACCTACTCATATACTAAAATGTAGATTTAACTTCATTGCTGTTCATACCATCAAGTCAGAGATAATATAAACCCACAGTTCGCCGTTTTGCTTAGGTCATTTTTCATTTTATTTGTCAAAATTATGAGACGAAGTCAAATTAAAAATGTGTTATTTCAAACAGACCACTGGAATAGGTACTTTTGAAAAGTCAAAACTAGTTGTACGGTTCTGAAAAGTGGGTCTTATGGAGAAGATCCGATAAGAAATTACAAATATACTTATTCCTTTTAAAAAAAAAGTAGGTACGATTACAATATTAAGCTTAACAACTTTATTTTAAATAGTTGCTGGGAATTAGAGAGTATAACCTATACACCCAAATTCCAAGCTACTACTGAAAATTTCATAGAAAATCCCAATACACCGTTTACTGCTCGAATGTGGACTGCTACGCTTCTGAACCGTCTTCTACTTGGCTGTTAGTTTTCGCTATCGAATTTCGAATTACGAGTCCGCTAGGCCCACAGCGCGGCGTACGATTGTACAAGTTGTCAGTACTTCCGCGCGCCACGGAAATAGCGACAAACAGTTTCCTTTCGAAGATATTGTAGAATGAATAGCGCGTGGAAAACCTATTGTTAGGTATCTAGTACAATGATTATTGTGTATAAATTGTTTTCGTGTTCGGGATTGTTCCTACTAGGCCTCTTTAGCTTAGTGGTCCTGAGCGCGACTGCCACGTAGAGGTCCTGGGTTCGATTCCCAGGTCGAGCGAAGTGTTATTGGGTTTTTCTATGCAATTCCCAGCAGTAGCTCAGAGTTTGGAATTTGTGCCTGGTTAATGGCAATAGGCTCGCCCCCTATTACATGGGAGCGAAACATACCGGCGAACTGTGGCTGTACATTAGTACGCCTCTGCCTAACCCTTCGGGGAATACAGGTGTGATCGTATTTATGTTAAGTTGTATTCATGATTTTTAAAGGAGTACCCATCTATGAGGTTTCTTGCCAACTCTTCTCCATGGGACCCTCTTTTTGGAACCGTGCAACTAGTTTTAACTTTATAAATGTGACTTTGAGGGCTCGTACAAAAGCAGGATATATCGCTATAGAGCGACAGCCGTCTTGGTTTGTCTGTATGTTTATTTGTACATTTAGTTTACGATCCTCAAAAACCGAAATCTGTTACAGAATTCTTTTCAATGCTTCATTATTTGTTAGACGCGCGTTTTTAAACGAAACCATGATCAGTCGCCATTTTCTATCATTTATTTTGGTAAACAGATGAGCCACCTGACTGTATCTTATCTTATGTGGGGCCGAGGCAGCAAGGCAACTTCGTCCCAATGGGATCTTTTCTGCTTCCCCTAAATAACATATTCCTCATCCTCTCCCAGTTCTACAAACAGCTCTTCCATGAGCTTTATAATGAGGCCTGAGGGGATAAGTCTGTAGTCCTCTGGTCTTAGATAACCCTGCCCCAAGAGGCACATTCGCTTTCTAGCTATTGCATCGTATGTACACAGAAGGTGTTCCATGCTCTCAATTCCCCTTTTATCTTGCCTGACGGTAAGTAGTAATCGCCACCCATAATCAATTGGAAGAAAAATATACATTTCCATAAATAAATAAATGTAATATATTACCAATTACCAAACATCGCTGCACAGTTGCTAGCTAATCCGTTTTTTATCGGAAACACGGAGAGTGTGCATCAGATCTCTATCTTATTTCCCTTGCTCTTTCCCGAAGCCCGAACGAAAAGCGACAACGATTCATGGTGGAAATTCCAAAAACGCGAACGAAACACATCATTAAGTCCACTTTTATAATGCGTAGGTACCGCTGAAATGTGAAATGCTCTTCCCGAGTGGGTCTTTCCCGATAGATATAATCTGGGTATCTTCAAACCACGAGAGAATCGGGTTCTTATAGGCAAATGCGCTATATCGTAGATAAAACAAGCTGTTATTCATGTCGGTTACTTTTGTTCTCAGTCAGGTAACATCGTTGAGAATTCTATCCTTCAACATACCATCCCGCTTCTATTTCCCGACAGGTTAGGGAGACACGTACTAATGTACCTACTACCCACAATTCGCCGGGTGGTTAAGGTTTCAAGCAACTATAGGCATTACCTTTAACCGGGCAGAAATCCAAACTGCTACTGAGAATTTCACTGTAGAACCCTATAACACTGGATCGGACCTGGGAATCGACACTAGACAATTACGGCAGTTATCCTTTAAATCTCCAATTTCATCACATCAAAGTCTAAAATGTGATGGTTTTCAATAGAAATCCGTAAGCACTCGATTGCAGATATTAGCTGTCATTTAATCGACCATTCAAGTACGTATTATTCTAAATTGAGGCTTGAAGGATTACTAAGTACTACGTTAATCCAATTCTGCTTAAACCGTCATCAATATTTGAACACTATTGTAGAATATAAGCCTTAAGTACAGCCTTATAACATGTCTAGCCCACAGCAAAGACAATATATAATATATGTCACCGTAAAATGTATGTATGTTATGTTGCGTGATTATAAACTGTTGAAAGATTGTGAACCCTAAGATATAATATAAAATACCATCACGCCTGTATTCCCCGAAGGGTTAGGCAGAGGTGTAAAAAGGTACACTCACAGCTCGCCGGTATGTTTAGGTCCCATGTAATAGGGGGCGAGCCTATTGCCATTAACCGGGCACGAATCCCAAACTCCGAGCTGCTACTGAGAATTTCATAGAAAAACCCAATAACACTTTGCTCGACCTGGGAATCGAACTCAGGACCTCTAGCGTAGCGGTCGCACTTGAGACCACTAGACTAACGAGGCAGTTAGATATTGCAACCCTAAGATATTGCTTACAATTTAACACGTTATTTTTCTTAAATATTGGTTGGGTTAGTTTAGAACTGTGACTTGACTGCGTGTAGTCGTATCCACAGCCCCAAGATTGGAGCGTTCCTCTTATCAGCCAACATTCTGGCTGATAAGAGGCGTAGCAGAGATACGCATTTCTCGTTTTGATAAACACAATGCGCGTGACGGTGATGGAGACCACTAAACTAACTATATCGATGAAAGTAAAACATTTTTCTTTCGCTTTAGTCAATTGGAAAATCTATATTCTATAATTCTAAAAGTGAAACTAAGCCTTACTTACTCAATCAAAATTATTAGCCTATATGTTGGTTTTTTACGGGCTGTCGGTATCTGCGAAGATAGGAAAGTCCCACGTGATTGATAAAAATAATAATAATAAATATTCTGGGACATTTTTACACAGCACCATCTAGTCCCAAACTAAGCAGAGCTTGTACTATGGGTACTAGACAATGGATAAAATACATACATACTTTTTTTTTGTAAATACTTACTTATAATACATAAGATAAATAAAAAGATAATACAAACAAAATATGCAATATGCCAACAATAAAAGAACTCTTTTTGGCTAAGTAGATATAATACGCTTTAATGGATAATAAAGAAAAAAAATATTACAAAATTCTATTTCAAAATTCAAAGCAGACCTTTGAGTTACTTTTATTGCAGTACTAACAAGCTTATCTCAACCACATTTTCTTTATAACTAGTCAGACAAATGGTTAAAAAATCATTGTATGAAAAGCTAAAAGATAACCCTCAAATACTCAACGCAGCTTTAAAACGTAACTAGAAGAAGGGCTCAAAGAACCATTTTAGAAAAAAAAAAGATTGGGTCGCGTCCATTTGAAAGTTAATGAGAAAAATTTGCATGCTAAGATCAAAATTAGCATAGCTTATGTGGAATTTCCTTTATTGTTGTGCTCGAAGTTAGTTATGAACGTAATGGCTGAATTAGTCCGTTTAAAAAACAAAATTGCATTTTTAAATCCTTATTTGAATCTTTGCGGCTTTGGCAACATTCCATGTTTTGACAGATAATGTAGTCTGTGGATATTTTTTGTCTGTGGTTAATCAGAACTGTATTTTAATTGTTTACGAGCTGACCCGATAAACATTGTCCTGTCCTAAGTACGAATATTAAATTGGTATAATTAATAAAAAAACCCTGAACATTTCCTTAAATTTTCTAATACTCCGCGCAACTTTCCAAATTTTTTCTTCCATAAGAACCTTCTCTTTACAATAACAAACAACAAAAAATAATTTGCGAAATTGTTCTAGCCGTTCACGCATGGTGCCGTGACGCCCGTGACCAAATGAAATAAGGATTCATTTATAAATATATCGATTTTAAGATATGTTGTGTCAGTATTAAAGGGTGAGACTATTAACCGGGCACTAAACACCGAGCGGTTACTAATAATTTCATAGAAAAACCCAATAACAATTTGCTAGACACGAGGGTACGTCCCGAGGAGTTGTGGTACAGCCACAACATGTTATTGCGATTGAAGGAGAGAGGAGGATGATGCTCTACACATTAAATAGCGCCACCCCTTTCTCGCAATAACATGTTGTAAACCATTGTAGCCATACCTACCCTAGACACATGATATACATTATGTTAAAAAAATCGTGTCCGATCCGAAAGAGGCATATAATCACATCACCAAATAAGAAACAATAAATATTAAAGTAGGACTGAAGATATTTTTAAAGGGAGGTTCTGAGCTGTCGAGAAATCAATTAACCCAAACTCTACTCAAATTTTAAAATGTGATGTAGCCACCGCATTCCTTTTCCCAATAAGAGATGTGGTGTACAGACAGGGATGGTGTTGCTAACACCATGCGTAGCTATTGCCGTAATTAAGTATTTCAGTACCCTCGTTTTTTTTAGGTGTTTTTTTTGTGTAGTGAAAATATTAAATAAATAGAACCGGATCTCAACACCCAATTTTTCACGTGGGAGAGCCATGCTTCGGCACGAAAGGGCCGGCTCAACCGGAATGATACCGAGGCCTCACATAAAACCGGCGTGAAACACTCACGTTGTGTTTCGCTGAGTGAGTGAGGTTACCGGAGGCCCAAACCCTTTTAAAAGGCGGGCAACGCACTTGCGACTCCTCTAGTGCTGTGGGTGTCCATGGGCGGCGGTTATCGCTTACCATCAGGCGATCTGTTTGCCCGTTTGCCCCCCTATCTCATAAAAAAAAAACCATCCTGTAACCATACCTTCACGAGTCGGACAGAGTTTTCGTAATACATTATATATGTATAAATGAAATTATATCATCATCTTGCTATATATTTTAATTTATTAAGACGTCAAACTGTGCCGACGTTTCTACCCTCGTCTCCCACAACATCTGATAAGCCGAGCTTCTGATATGACAGACAGTGTAATTACACATTAAATGTATCCATCTTCAAATAACGTCATACGCATATCATAATTATAAATAATTATTGTAATATTATGACAAATTATATATTATGTCTATCCTGTCACAAACTTAAAATTTTTTTTGTACAATATTTAGGAACGATATCTTTCGATAAATAGAGTGGCAATGATGAATAATTAAAACTAAATTATCGATTCCACAACCACATAATGATGGCAAGATGAGCTTGACTTCTTCTGGATGGATTAGACCAAAACAGAGTTGAGCCGTGACGAATGGAAAGAGGGAAGGGAAGGCCTTTACCGGGACAACAACGGCTTAATAATATGAATATATCGATATATTCGTCTTTTTGGTCCAGTATCATATTAATTAAGCCTAATTTATTATATAGTGAGTGCAAACTCATGGAAAAAAAAAATCCAATTAATCCTTTTATTTAAAATAATTATTTTTAATCTACTAAGGTGGATTGACTTCACTCATGAAGGAATTAGTCTGGGGTAGTTTTTTGGAGTGGTTCCAAACTCCGAGTTGCACAACACTTTAATCGACCTGGGAATCGAACCCTGTATTAATGCATATTGTCCGGTTAAAATAATGCGTGGAATACAGGTGTGATGGTATGTTTTTAAAATGCCATTACTATTTCCAGACTCAATACAATATTATACAACATCCACTACTGAATCGATTGCAGTGGTTTTAATCTATACTTCTATACTAATATATAAAGCTGAAGAGTTTGTTTGTTTGTTTGCTTGAACGCGCTAATGTCAGGAACTACTGATCCAATTTGAAAAAATCTTTCACTGTTAGATAGCCCATTTATTGAGGAAGGCTATAAGCTATATATCATCACGCTACGCGGACGAAGTCGCTAGCTAGTATGAAATAAAATGAAATGATATTTATTTCTGTAAGTAGATCTTTAGAGACACTTTTACAAGTCAATGGTTTGTTTTTTTATAGCTAGATGGCTTCGGCATTTCCTAACTGACGACCTCTGAGAAGAAACACCGAAACAAACTCAGAGAATCATGGTCTCTTTTAAAGTCCAGACATAAAATAATGCAAATAATGTGAGTGGGACAATGCAGGGCAATGTCTGAAATGGCCTTTTGAGGAAAGAACCAAAGCAGCTTTGAGTAGACCAGTCCTAACTGACGGCAAGCATGCATCAGTCATCGTGTAGCACAACCATGTGTTAATTTGTCCCGAAAGGATAATTAAAATACCTTAAACTATGGCTCCCTGATCCTCTAGACAAGTGGCAATAACGCTAGTACGAAACGGCAATAATTCTAGTATATTCTATTTGATTAAAATAGAATAAACTAGAATTCTCAATGTATGCAAATGACATAAACTTTCGACAAATGGAGCGTGCACAAATGTCTCCATACATTTTGTTTCTATTCGTTTGTCTATTCGAACTTCATTAGCTCAAGCACTTTCGAAAACGTATTCGTATCGAAATCGACAATAATTTGTATTAATTTATATTCCATTCATTTATTAGTTAATACTTATTTAAATATATTTTTAAATATTTTTACAAAAGATATACAAAAACATTTAAAAATATAAAAAATAGTAGTCCACCGGTATCGGGAACAGGGTCCAAGCTACCGGCGGTCAGGGCCCCAGAGAAAGGAACCTCCTAACAATACGCGCCGTATCCAGGAGTACCGCTTTCTGTATCAGGCCCTTAACCCAGCTGCCTAACGAGAGCCTCCGCAGGTGCGAGTCGAGGCTTTTGGCTATTAGACCATTGGCGGTCACAACTATCGGCACAATGACTGCTGAGTCAATATCCCACGTCAACAATCTCATGCGCCAAGTCTAGATATTTAATTTGTTTATCTTTCTCAGCTTTCACGAGATTCTCGTCATGCGGAACACTGACATCAACAATAACTGCACGGCGTTCTGATCGATCTATCACCACTATATCAGGTTTATTGGCAGCAACAGTCCTGTCAGTGATAATAGATCGATCCCAGTACAGAGTAACACAACCATTATCAAGAACTGGGTCGGGCACATACCTATAGTATGGTACCTCTGAGTCCACAAGAGTATATTTCAAAGCAAGTTGCTGATGAATAATCCTAGCTACTAGGTTATGCCTGTGCAAGTATTCGCCGTTAGCAAGACGAGAACACCCAGAAATAATATGCCGGATCGATTCCCCTGGACGTTGACATGCCCGACAAATGTCAATCGTGCCATCCTTTATAATATATTTCCGGTAGTTGTTCGTCATTATAACTTCGTCCATAATTGCACAGACAAAACCTTCGGTTTCCCCGAAGAGGTTCCCGAAACGTAGCCAGGACACGGACGCTAGAAAATCTACATCAGGTCCATGTAGGGCCCGATAAAAGCGTCCGTGAAGTTCCTTGCTTTGCCATATCTCCCTGCGGCCAGCAGTATCAAGTATTATAGGTTTGCGCCAGTTCTCTTTAGCCAAGGATAACGGAGTGAATCCTTTATCTACCGCGACTACATCTCGGTGCATCCCTACGTCAGTCTTGAGAAAAAACTCTCTAAGCCTGCACACCTCGCGATTGTGAAGCGATTTAGCGTTTAAATAGCCACGTCCTCCACACTTCCGCGGGATGTACAGTCTCATAACTGATGAACGCGGGTGATGCATCCGATGTGCAGTCAACAATGTACGGACTCTTCTGTCCAGGGCGTCAAGTTCTGTCTGCGTCCATTTGAGTATGCCAAAGGAGTACATCAAGACCGGCATGACCCAGCCATTATAGGCGCGCACCTTATTTCCACCTGATAAAAGGCTTTTTACTACTTTTTTCAAGCGGCCAAAGAAGCGCTCCTGTAATGATTGCTTCATGTCAGCCTCTTTGATGCCTAACGCCTCCGACATACCCAAATACATATTTATAGGTTTCAGTTGAGGAGAGGGATTTGAGATGTATGGAGTTCGATAGATGAGTTTCCTCGGACCCCATAATCCTTCCTCTCTTCACATGCATGACCGCACATTTTTCCACACCAAATTCCATCCTAATAGAATTACTGAAATTTTCAGTTATCTTCAGTAATTCCATTAGGTGTAAATTGTTGTGGGCAAAGAGTTTCAGGTCATCCATGTAAAGGAGATGGGATATCATCTGACCTCCTCTTCTCAACTGAAAGCCCAGCCTTGATCCCTAGAGTAAAGTGCTAAGGGGGTTCAAAGCTAAGCAGAACCATAACGGACTCAGGCTGTCGCCCTGGAATATACCCCGCTGAATCCTAATCGGTTCAGAGTCCCCGCGAATCTGTCGACATCCTGGATCGAGAAGTATTGTTCTCCACTGTCCCATACATGACATAAGGAAGGTGCGTAGAGTTGCATCTATTTTGTACAACTCCAGCACCCTCATAAGCCATGTATGTGGAACAGAATCGTATGCCTTCTTATAATCTATCCAGCATGTCGAGACATTCTTCCGGGAACGACGAACTTGTTGGCAAATGGTCATGTCAATGAGGAGTAGCTCCTTAGTACCACGAGACCCATTCCTACATCCATTCTGAGAGTGAGACATAATTGAGTTATTATCAATATGATGATTAATCTTAGTTCTCAAAATGAATGTAAGAAGTTTGTATAAAGTAGGTAAGCAAGTGATAGGTCTAAAGTTCTTAGGTTCCGTGGTACTACCTGATTTATGAAGCAAGTGGGTAACTCCTGTTGTCAGGAACTGGGGGAGCGATCCCGACTCTAAGGATTGTTGGAATTGGGATGCCAAGCGAGCATGTGAGCTGCGTAACCATTTCAACCAAAAATTATGCAGCCCATCCTGACCAGGAGCCTTCCAATTATGTAATGCATGGGTTGCACTGGTTACGTCTTGAGGACTGATAATTACTTCCTCCATTTCTGGTATATCCTCACATGCTCGTTCAATATCCCGCGTCCATTGTCCCTCGGTGTGGTTAATGGGCACCGACCAGATATTCTGCCAGAATGTAGTCATGGCATCCTTGTCTGGCAGCTGCACATCAACCATGTCTTGGTCAGATCGCTCCCAACTCCTATATACCCATCTTTGGTCGCTTTGGAACATGCGATTCTGAGTGTATCTCTCCACTCTCCGTCTGTACCTTCGAATGCGGTTTGCCCATGCATAAACTTTCTGCTTCAGGAAGTCAATGCGCTCTGTGACACGAGACGTATAGTCTTGAGGGTCGATATCAGTTCCTAGGAACGCACGTCTCACAAAGCGCATCACTCTTGGGCGGGTATTGCCCTCCCTGAAACAGATTAGCTTGCCAATGAGTGTCCTAGCCTCACTTATACGTCTTTCAATCCTGCACTGCCAGGCCGGTGCGGCAGGTTTCGGTCGTGTAGCCTTATCACGGTTGGGAAACTCAATATGGGCAACACGACATGCCGCAACAGCCGCGCAGTACAGGATTGAATGCGTATCGTGAAGGTCTTCACTGTTATCAAAATAATTTGACAGCAGTGAATCTAGGGCACACACCAGCGCCAAGTTTTTATTATGCATAGGCAGCCGTGGTAAAGGTGGTCTAAGTTCAGATGAAGTAAATCGATAGTCCCGAATCGCCTCCTCCAAAGCGCTCCTCAGTTGTTCACTGTACTCGGTACCTACATTTGTAACCATATCACCACTCTCTACATCAGCGTGGTTAGGTTGCGGAAGGGATGGTTGAGAATCCGACACAAGCACAGTTTGTGGGGTTTGCAATGAGAGAGTCGTGACACGGTTAAACAGTATTTCTGAACGTAGCCGATCAAGCACAGTATCATCCAACATATGGTTACGCTGAATGACCCGTACCTGATCCGATAGTCGTTGAGCCGAAACGTTGACATCTGGTTCAAGCGCCCGAAACAGGGAGAGCATCCTACAACGGTACGCAGTCAGGTTAGTTCCCCCCTCTGTAGCCCCATAGTATGCGCGCATGACATTTTCATTTATGGGTTGTGTCCATCTCATGCGCTGCACACTTCCACCGGGAGCGGGGACCCCTCCCGAGGCCGGTGGGCCTCGTGGTCCTAAGCAATCCGGTGGCCGGCGACCTCCCCGTCGACGTACAGGTGGTGGCGACGTCGGCGGAGAGTAGTACTCGTCGCTCGAGCTCGACGCGACTGCAGCCTCCGAGGTCCGTTGTTCAGGTTCCAGCGGTTGCGAGGCGGAGCTGAGCGACGATTCCGGGGATGGTTGGCGTGCTAGTTTTGCCTTGGCGCGTGTCAACATAGCTGTTTCGGGTATTTTTCATAATTGTGTCTTGACATTTATAACGTCATACTTTGCATTTTTATGTAATTTAGTTTTCGTTTTCTTTTCTTCATATCGGGCCACCAGTGTGATTTTAGGATTATAGTTAGAGGTTTTCTTTTTTCGTTTTATATTTGCACTGTACTATTTCAGATTTATTGCTGTTTTTTTGTAATTTAAAATGTAGAGCAGGATTTTTGCAGCCGTTGACGTCTAGTGTTGCCAGGTTGTAATTTATATTATTATTATCTTTATCTTCTTCTCTTCTCTTCTCTACTATTATAAAATTGTAAAAAAGCTGTGTCTGTACATTGAAGATATTAAAAAAAAAAGTGGGTTATGGTATATAAACGTCTCCGAATCCGAAAATGTGATTTTTAAAATTTTTGTCTGTTTGTCTGTTTGTTACGGGTTGGAGCAAAAACTACTGAATAGATTTTAATTGTATTATCACTGTTAGAAAGTATATGCTCCAACTTAAAAACTGGTGAACTTTTTATCTCAATTAATTAAATGAATCCCGAGATACACCTTGACCTCCCTGATGTATAGAAGCCTATACAAAGAAGAGGTCATCAATGTTGGTCATCCATTTTTACTCCTGATATAGCTTCACGTGAGCGAAGCCGCGGGCAGAAGCTAGTAATTTATATTATTATAACATAACATAACATACCATCACGCCTGTATTCCCTGAAGGGTTAGGCAGAGGCGTACTAATGTACACCCACAGTTCGCCGGTATGTTTAGGTCCCATGTAATAGGGGGCGAGCCTATTGCCATTAACCGGGCACAATTTCCTAACTCCGAGCTGCTACTGGGAATTTCATAGAAAAACCCAATAACACTTTGCTCGACCTGGGAATCGAACCCAGGACCTCTAGCGTAGCAGTCGCGGTCAGGACCACTTGGCTATTGAGGCAGTTTATATTATTATTGTAGGTTAATGAACGTAGATGAAGTGAAAGGGGTGTGTCAGGATCGTAGCAAGTGTAGTCTTACCCAAATGGGAGACAGATGTGAAAATATGTATGTATGTAAGAGATTTGTAGCAGAAAAAAACATTCGTTTACGATACGAATTCGATAGTTCGTCGTGCTTAGGCTACAGATCGCCCCTTTCTACAGGCCCTGATCTATTAGACGCTCAAGTTATGGAAAACTGAAACCTATTTGCATAAGTTGTTATAGTGTGTGCGTGTGCGCCGATATCTTAGTCGTTGTACCCACAACGACTACCTGACCACCAGTTATCCGTAATGCAAGAATAACTATGCATGTGTGTGTTAAAAAAATATACTTGTGTCTCCAAATGACTTTAGGATTGTGTTATTATAATTATGACTTGATATTCTAATTGTTTGTGTCTTGTGCTTATTCAGTACTAGCTTCTGCCCGCGGCTTCGCCCCCGTGGAATTCGGTCTGTCATCACATCCCACGGGAACGGGATAAAAATTATCCTATGTCCGTTTCCCGGTTCTAAGCTACCTCTCCACCAATTTTCAGCCAAATCGGTTCAGCCGTTCTTGAGTTATAAATGGAGTAACTAACACGACTTTCTTTTATTTATATAGATGTGTAACTGCATAATCACACGTCAATTACAATATGAACCTATACAAATTTACAAAGCTGAAGAGTTTGTTTGTTTGCTTGAACGCGGTAATCCGAGGAATTACTGGTCCGATTTGAAAAATTATTTCATTGTTAGATAGCCCATTTATTCAGGAAGGCTATATATTATCACGCTAAGACTAAGTAACTATTCCACGCGGACGAAGTCGCTAGTTATGCAATATGAATAGTATTATGTAATACTAGTACTACTTTTGCCCGAGACTTCGCTTACCTGGAGCTCAAGAACCAACAGTGATGATCTATTCTTTGTATAGGTCTCTATAAATCGGAGAGGTCAAGCTGTATCTCAGGATCCGTTTAATTATTTGAGATAAGAAGTATACCAGTTTTTAATTTGGAGCACATACTTTGTAACAGAGATAACAAATTTAAAATCTATTCAGTAGTTTTTGCGCCAACCTTTAACAAACAGACAAGAATTTATAAATCACATTTTTGGGTTCACAGTCGTTTATATAGGTACCACTTGTTTTTTTTTAATATTTTCAATGTACAGACACAGCTTTTTTACAATTTTATAATAATAGAGAAGTATTATGAATAGCCATACAAAATAGGAATAAACAAGGGAAATGGAAACAATTCGGTTCATTCACAATGACGTAGATTTATGATGATGACACCGGCGAATTTAAATGATTGATCGTCAGATTAAACGTTTGTCACGCAAATGTAAGGCGTTGGGATTATCCAACTTATTGTTCCTTAATATAATTTTCTTAGGTTTGTTTATCTACACTGGGCTGCAAAACTAAGTAATCACTTTTAACTCTTTTTCAAGTAATTTTAACATAACATACTATCACGTCTGTATTCCCCAAAGAGTTAGGCAGAGGCGTACTAACGTAGATAAACCCACAGTTCGCCGGTATGTTTAGGTCCCATGTAATAGGGGGCGAGCCTATTGCCATTAATCAAGCACTAATTCTAAACTCCAAGCTGCTACTGGGAATTTCATAGAAAAACGCAATAACACTGCTCGACCTGGGAATCGAACCCACGACATCTAGCGTAGCAGTCGCGCTCAGGACCACAAGGCTAATTTATTTATTTCATAGCAAATTTTATCGGCTTTCTTCGAAACTATAGAGTAAACTATACAACTCTTTTTATTTCCAAAATGTATCTTGTGTACCTACTTAAAAAGTTATTGCAATTTTAAAAGTGTGATAGGTACTTAGTTTTGCAGGCCAGTGTAGGTAGTCTTTCAACTAGTTTAAAAACAAAACAATTAAAGTGGCTTTAAAATATCTATTTACAGAAATAAATATCATTTATATCCTTTTTCATGGATGGCATAGGGCGGCAAACGAGCAGACGGATCACCTGATGGTAAGTGATTACATCCGCAACACCAGAAGAGTCGCAAATGCGTTGCCGGCCTTTTAAAATATTAAAATGTAAAAATATAGAAAATGGGATTCATACCCAGGACCTCAAGCATACGAGTCGCACCCGGGAGCAATAGGCTAATGAGGCAGCCATATTTGTTTCAAGTTCGGATACACTATAATTATGTCCTTTAATTGTGCTTGTAAAGTTCCCTGTGACACAGGGCTTGTTCCATAGCGAGAACATTTTTTTAAAACTTGTTTACACTTCAATGGATATCTTGTATGAAGAAATGTACGGCTAAATTATGAAAAACATGGCCATATTGACGAAAACCTTTATACAGGTTGAACACATCATTTTGTACAACATCGTTAGGCTCCTATCGTTAATCACAAACTATTGATGATCCGGGTTCTGGGATAAAAGTGATCTTACCCCAGACGACATGATAGATTGATCTCTAGGAGCTTAGCAGTTTTGTTGGAAGCTAGTACTTTACCTAATGGAAGTTATTATTATTATTGTAGGTACGCAAGTGTACCGCCGATATATGTGTCGCAGTAGAATTGTATAATTGGCTATTTTACAGAATCGCTAGCCGCTTTAGAAAATAGTTCTGTTATGTAAAGTAGCTGAAATACGTTTAGCAGTTTTGAATTATTAGCAACCAACACGCGGAATGGTATGGTAAAGGAAGACCTTTACTACGTCAACTATTAACGTCACTGTATATAACTTCGCGTGAAACTTGTGTTCTGGGCAGATTTTTTATTTAACTATACACAGATTTCCATCGCGTTTAAACTGAACGTAGCTAATCGCGTCGTCCCCATAAGATGGCCTGGAGGATAAGAAATCGATAGCTAAGCATATTTTATAAAATAAAAACATTATTAAAACTAAACATACGAAGCTGTGCTTTTTAAAAGTGATTTTATTTTTTTAACTATAGTAACGTATAGTTATAGTAATTTTAATATAGTTTTTAAATAATAATAAATAATACTTACATTGTAGTTTTAACATTTCTACATTCTGCTGAACAAAAATCTTTGTTTGATGCCAGGAACTGCCCCAGCATTAACAAATCAACTCTGGGCAAATTAGAGCTGTTTGCCTTGGTAAACCCTTGTTCCATTACCTAATAAGTTCTTAAACAAGTTGTAGAACAAAAAATATACTTAATAAATAATTTTAAGCGCGGAGATCGTCGAAATTCGTACGAAATTTACGTGACAGTGACAGTTCAACATAGATGTGACGTAATTGAATCTGATTGGTGTTCAACTGAACATGGTGGACTTGTGTATTTTGTAGTTTTATTTTATCAAATAAATTAATAATCCCGTCTTATAAATAAAAATAAATATTTTTTTCTAAACATATTTATTTTATTTCAGTACCTATATGAACATATTATTTTAGTTATTCTTGCTAACCGTCATCATGCCTATTATACATGAATAATAATGAAAATACAAAGCTTATGAGGAATCTAGGTATCTTTATTTAGTAGTTACTAGTTTTTAACTTTATCTTTCAGTCAAAAACAAGTTATTTTCTTTCTTATTTTTCCCCACGTTCTCTTTTCAACTATTTTCCCTACACACGCAAAAAAAGACAAGGATGTCGTGAAACGAGTAACTGCAGCATATTTCTAATAAAAAATAAAATCTAACCCATTCGTTCCACTCCAACAATACTGAAATTCTGGCTGACGTGAGTGTAAAATCAAAAATGGAACGACAAAAAATAAAGAAAAAAGAACGTTCGATTCTATTCGATTGAGTGACCTACATGTCTCTGTATTTCATCCTTGTCACACACGTGCCGAAAACAAAAACATACGAGTTAGACAGTACGGTCGTACGAAAAAAATGTTTCATTCCGATTTATTGACGAACGTGATGTGGTCGGCAATCACGTATCGGAATCACATCGATAATCATTTCACCAAAAGAGGGTCATCTTAGTAGAAAGACTGCGGTCATTTAGGTTCAAGTTTGCTTGAAAGTGTTTATCGTGTGTTAACTTTTTACTGTTTTCGCTGATTTTGTTTTTTTTCTGTTTCTTTATAATTTGACTTATAAGTAATAAAAATTTTTTTTCACAAACTATTTGTGATTAATATAATATTCAATTTACCCAAAATCATTTACACAAGGATACTTAAACCTCTTCCACACACTCCTCAGTGAACATAACTACATCATTATTTACTTTCAATGTAATTAAAATTTCTTGCTTGAAATAAGAAAATGACTTACTACATTGGACTTTGAATTTCCGAGTACAGCGAAGAAAAATTACCAGAAGGAAACCAAATAAATAAGTTTAAAAAACTTGTTTAATTAATATAAAGGCCAATTGTTATGGCTATTTCTGTCTCATAAGCGAAAATTAAGTTAAAATAAAATGTTGTTTATGGATTCTATTACGGTATATAATAATAATTTAAAGTTAAATTCCGACATTTTGAAAAATACATAATAATATGGATTATCAGGGTTATACGAAAATCATTAAATAAAAACAATATAGCCTGCTCGTGTTGGGACTACGGATTTTAGACATATTCTGTGAACCCTGTAACTTCATGTAAGTTAACTCTACTTAAAGGCGAACGAAACCTAAGTCACGTACCGTTACCGTACGTACGTAGGTACCATTATGAATCCCAAATAAGTGATTTTCGCACCACGAACAAGTAGACCTAAACGACCAGCAATTTTTGGGTAACCATTAGTACTTCTGCGTAACCCTTTAGAGGAATACTGCAGTCACGGATCGGACTGTAAGACGGCAAGAGAAGGCAAGTACAGTTTTTAGTCAGTACGAGTACGAGATGAGGATTGTCCGTACCAGAAAAAAAATATTAAAAAATAATACACTATGTATTATGTTTGTGTTTTTTCAGATTAGCGTCCTACTAAGCTGATATAACTTTTCATATAAACTTGTTGCGCGATCCAAAGATTAAAGTTTGCTTGTTGCACCTTGCACGTCTCAATTTGTTGCAACGATCTCGACGCTCGTTTACTTAAAAATAGTTTTCTACACGAACAAGTCGAGTAAAGAGGGCTCGAGGTGTTTTTCCACCGGCTAGGCGAGGATTGAATGAGCGAAAAATTTCTAAAACCAGCCACGTCCACCCAAAAAATCTCAAGGATAGCCTTCGCGAGACAGCGCAATCGTGTTTCAGAGTTAATCTTCTTCTCTACTATTATAAAATTGTAAAAAAGTACAGTGTCTGTACATTGAAGATATTTAAAAAAATACAAGTTGGTCAGGGTATATGTATAAACGTCTCCGAATCCAAAACTATGATTTTTTAAATTATTTTTTCTGTCTGTCTGTTTATTACGGGTTGGCGCAAAAACTACTGAATAGAATGTAATTTTATTATCACTGTTAGAAAGAATATGCTCCAACTTCAAAACTGGTGAACTTTTTATCTCAATTAATTAATCGGATCGTACGATATATCGTAGGATCCGTCAAGCTATAGCTTGACCTCTCTGATGTAGAGAGACCCATACAAAGAAGAGATCATCACCGATGGTTTTTATTAAATTATTTTTGTGATCCAATTCTAATCCTGATATATATAGCTTCAGGTGAGCGAAGCCGCGGGCAAAACCTAGAGTAGTATATTCATGTAATTAAATAATAGATAATTATAATCAAAACACTTGTTTTTTAAAGGTAATTGCTATCGCATACACTAAACACGACGTGGGTCGATCTTGAATGATGATCATAATAATATCATAACAATAACATTATGATTCTAAGTCTGTGAATTATGCATATTTGTTCATCCTTATACGCTCCCGGCACAATTTCCATAATTCTCTGTTCTCATAGGAGCCCGAGCGTAAATAGTGGGAGTAAGGCTGTGTCTTCATCCATGATATAAGTATCACGAAGGTTAATATAGCTATGTATAAAACTACTGCCATCTTGAATTATGTATCCGTGAAATATGCAGTCTTTTATGGAAGCTGTATTTGCAGTAGGAATACGCTCTGTTATAATGCAGAAAACTATAAAGAAGGAATTGGGTTCTTTACTGCTCCATAGTGTAGATACAGTGCACACAATTTATTAGAGTTTCCATCTAATCAAATCACAATATAATATGCCACGTATGTATGTATATTAAATAAAAAAATGGATCATTTAATCATAATAATTGCAACGAGCGTTAATCTTTACTGATGCCCAAACAAATATTTGAGATTTTTATTTATGTAGGTGTGTCTATTTATATTTCCATGCTTGACGTCAATACCATGTGAACGAAATTTTTGAAATTAAGTAATTTTTAGGTTAGGAATAAGGTATTCAGAGGACAATAGCGCTATTTGTATTAATAATATGGACCTGAACCAGAACCTTTTTTCTATGAGATTTTGAGAGGTAGTTAGTTGAAACTTGGAGAGGACAACGTCTGTCAGGCCAGCTAGCACTACAATATGAGTATTGCCTGGTTATTCTGTTTAAAGGCCTAATTGATAATATATTCGTGTAAACTCCGCATCTGAAGGAAGATTATTATTAACAATATACATTATACATGGAAACCGTACCAATAAACACCCATAGTTCGCCGATATGTTTAATATAACAAGGGGCGAGCCTATTACCATTAACTGGGCACAAATCCCAAACCCCGAGCTGCTACTGAGAATTTGAGACTGCTCGACCTAAGAATTGAACCCAGTAGCGTAGCAGTCATGTTCAGGACCCCTAGGCTAATGAGAGAATTTAGTTTACTTTTAAAAGTGAGTCATAAATTAGGTGAATATTAAAAAAAGGTAGCACCTTTTCTTTGTATATTGATCTAATTTATATAGTACACAAAAAACCATAATCTTGTAACTAAATGGGAAATTTTATTACCGCCAAAATGTTTTCTCCAAAAATTATCCGATGTTTCCAGCACATAATTTAACGAAATGTTGATAAATGGCCGGCCATTTCCTATAATAACCAATTATTTCAAAGCAAACAAAACCATAGCGATTGAATGCACGACTTGTTTACTTTGTCTTGTTCGCTTAACTAATGGCTACATGTTTACATGAATTTAGTTACTATAACTTGGCTAATGTATATTGGCTGTTGTATCGTAAAAGAAAACATCAATATCGTAAGGTAAAAGATAGAAAAGTGACTGCTGAGGCAGTACCATTACGTGATAAAGAGATTGTTTTACGATTGAGAGAGAGAGAGAGAGATGCCGCTATACACATTAAATAGTGCCATTCTTTTCTGGGAGCCTAAAAATTATCACAATAATACGTGGTACGGCCTTGCACGTCATTTTGGTTATGACGGTTTAATTCCACATGTTGGCAATACTGCCAAGATGCACGCAATAACGCATTTATAATGCGTCATATCCGAACGCCAATTTCGTTAATTACGTATCTATATTCAATTGTTTCCAATATATCTAATTACGAACCAATGAGATCCAACACAAATTACCGAATGTTGACAGTTCTGTCATCAAATTTAGATTTAACCGTGGGAGAGCGCTCAACCGGATTGATACCACGGCCTCACAGAAAACCGGCGTGAAACAGCTTACGTTACCATACGCTGTGTTTGACGAATGAGTGAGGAGACCGGGTCGAACCCCGGCAAAAAAAGGCCGGCAATTGCGACTCCTCTGGTGTTGCGGGTGTTCATGAACAGCGGTATCGCTAACCATCAGGTAATCCGTCTGCTTGTCTGTCCCCCTATGCCATAAACATAATAGTTTATGCTTAAAACCTTTTTATTAGATACTAATTTCTAAAATTTACAATTTCCGGTGGAAAGTAATACAATTTGTATTATATTGAAGGTATTATATTGAATTCATATTATTTGGATTTTCATAAGAGTACATAACAAGTATACCAATAAGATAAACATACAATTTGTAACAAACATAATTATATTAATAATAGTTTTACTTTACGTTAGTATTCCTAGTATAGTTCTCGCAAAATAACTTGACCCAAAACTAACGGAGAGGGGGAAAGTTTGCGCAGTGCATTTGCGTACAAAATGTACTAAAAAGTTTTTTGCGCTAATTGTAAACCTTCAGGCGAAAACAACAAAGTATATAATAACTCGCTAAACACACAAAGCCATTGGACAAATAAAAATAGAAAACTAGAAACTTCTAAAAATAAATATCCTGTAAAGAGTACAGCCATAGATAAAGTATGAAAGACAATCCCGATATATTTTGTTCAAGTACCCGCATATAAGTGAAATATCGGATACTTATATTAATTTACGAGTTTGAAATAAAAGAATACAGACTATATTGTACTACACAGGATATAAATATTACTGCCACGTTAGTCTAGTGGTCTATACACGACTGCTAACTAACTAGAGGTCCCGGGTTCATTCCCAGGTAGAGCAGTGGTGTTTCTATGAAATTCGAAGTAGCATATAATCAAAGTAGTTTTTTAGTACTTAGTGTCCAAAGTATTTTTTTTATTATTATTTACCCACATACCTAATTTAAGAAGCGATCCATCGACTGTTTGTGTAAGTGTCAAATATTTATTTTTAGAATCTTTTTTTATTGTACATTTCTAACATAACATACCATCACGCCTGTATTCCCCGAAGGGTTAGGCAGAGGCGTACTAATGTACACCCACAGTTCGCCGGTATGTTTAGGTCCCATGTAATAGGGGGCGAGCCTATTGCCATTAACCGGGCACAAATTCCTAACTCCGAGCTGCTACTGGGAACTTCATAGAAAAACCCAATAACACTTTGCTCGACCTGGGAATCGAACCCAGGACCTCTAGTGTAGCAGTCGCGGTCAGGACCACTTGGCTATTGAGGCAGTTTGTACATTTCTATTTGCTCAATACTGACACAAAACAAACTACGTCTTTATCGTAGACAAGTGCTGTATTTCCACCTGAATATTTACTTCGCGCGTGCCTTACTTTAGGTGCCACTGCAGGGAACATTGACTAATTCATTATTTCCTATTTCTATCTAGTTAAATGCTGCTTTGCTAGCATGCACATAAGTCGCAATTTAACAAAACATTTTGTACGTGTCAAACGATATCTTCACTATAAATATGTCGTGCGTAGAATTTGCATACTTAGTGGCGTTACACGTATTGCTTGATATGCAACGTTTATGCGCGTATCTATGTTGTGTGTACCGTCTACGCTTTCACTTTATTCGCTTATTAGAAGAACAAGCCTCACACCTCCATTTTTATTGAAATCAGTCCAAACTTGAAGCATGTTTGCCATGTATAAGTATATTTCTTATATTTCTATCTCAAAGAATTAACCCATCATTGTGTAAACATGGTATTATGGTATTTTTAATCGAAGTTGATCGAAATTATTGGTGTCCTGTCTCAACAATTGGGAACCCAAAACAGAATCTTTAGGAGATGTCCTTGCTAAGTCACTTAAATATAAATGTAATCTTAAAAAAAAAAAAAAATATAAATGTATAAAAAGGTAAAATAGACATAGTACACTCCGATCCTTATGATTAGGAACCTATATATTGATGCTGTTACACTACTGGGCTCAGCAAAATCTTTGTACTTATGTAATCTTTTTTTGTCTTTAGACAGAACTTCACAAACCGACATCACTATTTTACGTGCAACACGTTATATAATCGTGTAAAACAAACTGCAGTTTACTACGTGCAACGACACTTGCAGCTCGCGTGCAACACCGCAGGAGACAGATAACAAATAGTTTATTATTTTGTATTGCTGTCTCATAGGTAGGTACTAATACTGGTATTGCATCTGCATAATTGCAATGTATATTGTGCCAGAGTTTTCTTATATGAAAACTTTCTCAACATATGTTATGTTGACCGCGACTCTAACCTGTATAGTAGATAGTAATGCAGGCAGGTAAATGTGGAAAAATATATAAATGTAATTTTGACTATACAATACACTAAGGAGATGCATTATTTATCAATTGATTAAATATAAAATATTCAGCAATTTTACCAATTTAGATTCTTTCTCAAGACCCATTGTAATATTTGTAACCATAAAAGAGGTTTGTTAAACTTATCGCGTAAATCAAACTACGGTTTTATGGAGAAGACAATATTACATGCGAATGTCGCAATCGCAACACGTCTGCGCGCAACCACGCAGATAGCACTGATTTATGAACGCCTGGTACCTCGTGCTTTAATATAATTTAATTTAGTTTGAAATATTATTAATGTACTTCAATATATATGTATCTACATAATATAATATGTATTTATTTATGCCTTCTATGAAATTCTTAGTACCAACTCGGAGTCTATACCTCGTTGCCGAGTTTATTAAGGCTCGTTCTCTATTACTTGAGACCTAAAATATATCCACGAGCCAACCTAGAAAGAAGAGCTAAGTAAATAACTCGATATTCGTCACAGCGACTAAATATCATAAATAATGTAAGCTTTTAGATACATTATTCATTACGAGATTCGGGGTCCTAAAGCCGCGTACAATAGATTTTCTATTGTGTCTACTTCACGCACATTTAAGAGATAAACCACAATGATCTTTTGTAATAAGATACGCTTTGTTTACAGTAAATAGTGCTTCAATATATATATATTTGTGGTAAAGTTGGTTGGTTAGGAGTACCTCAAATCAGAATAATACAAATTATATTTATTTGCGTATCCTTGTAAATTGTACTTTAAAACAACATACACGGAGTCTTAATTTTATTGAGTTATGATTGCAACATTAGTCTCGTGTTTAAAATGAGAATCGGTTCCAAAGTTGAGCAGTGTTATTGGGATTATCAGTAGGAGCTTAGTGTTCGAATTTGTATCCAATAGGCTCTTCTCTTAATTGAATGAATGATGAAAAAAATGATGATGAAATGAATGAATTCATGGGTTACGTAAGTAAACTGCTTAAACCTTTTAGGAATAAAGACGTGAAGATATATATTAGTTTAGTAATTAGCTAAAAAGCTTTACACTGAGTAATATAGTAATGGAACAATAAATAAGTATTGTTTAAATATAATTTCCGGTCTTCCACATTTTCCAAGTGTAATAATCAACAAGAGGCTTCAAGATTACTTGGAATCCAAAACAATACAAGCATTGATTTGCGCTTTTTTATATTTTCAACACAAAAGCGATCCGAAGATTCCGCTGATTATATTCTAGCCAGCTGAAGTGGTTCCATTATTTTCGCTGATTAAGAAATAAATAACTTTTTCTTATTGTCCAGCTAGGAATTTTTCCATCGAACTTTTAGTAAAAAGTTTCTAACCCCGAGAGTGCAACCTTTTTCCAAACTTTGTTACGTTATAAATATATACAAACTTTTTGGCCTATAATGCATAGAAGAAATTACAATCATACATCAGCCAGGATCATGCTGACATTAACTTAACAAATCACTAACAAGTACGAAGCAAGTCCGTCGGTCATAAATACTTATTGACGCGGAGTTCAGTAACAATTGGCAATATCCTGTCTAAGAGCCAACCACGACGCCACTGATGTATTACGTGTAACCGATGAGGATTTTAAAGATAGCAATGAGATTTTCATTTAGAGATTGCGTATGAATATAATTATAACCACCCGTCGAGGCTACTTACCGTCCCGTTGTACCACCTACCGTATTGATGTGAAAATGAAATGATCGCCCATATTGCGAATATGGGCGATCATTTTTACGTTATCAGAAAGAGATGACGCTATATAATATGTAGAGCGGGATCCTTCTCCCTCAATCGCAATTACAATTTATTGTGGTACGAACACAATTCTCTCGGTTCCTCCCATTGCCCTATGATACACGTATATAAAGAAAAAGTTTGTAGTTGCAAAAATCATCATCGTGGGAAAGCCATGCTTCGGCACAAATGGCCGGCTCGTCCGGAGAGATATTAAGGCCTTACAGGAAACCATCGTGAAACAACGCTTACATTGTGTTTCGCCGAGTAAGTAAGGATACCGGAGGCCGAAATCCTTTTTAAGGTGGGCAACGCACTTGGCGGCAGTAATCGCTTACCATCAGGTGATCCGTATGCTTGTTGCCCCCCTTTGCCATAAAAAAATGGCAGTATGATGTGTCATCATCTGCAGAGTTCAGCGCGATGAGTTTATAATGCGGTATGGGTTTAAACATTCCATAATAGTGTCTTATCAAGTTTCTCCCATGTACGATTTTTTACACTAAATATCAAATTAACAATAAAGCAAATAGCAAGGAGGACTCTAGGATGTCTTTTCTATGACACTATCCGACACGTAATAATGTCACTGAGTGGTTGCAATAAACGTCTTGGAATCAGCTACACTTGTAGACAGAGTTGTCCGTAACAATAAGTCCCGTGTGTAAGTACGTACCAATAAGCCGGCTAACCAGATCAGTTTCTTAGTTAAGATATTTAATAAGAAGAGTATTGTTCGTAGGAGTGTGGCTTATTAGATAAAACGTCTGCCTCGAGCGCTGAGAAGCAGTTCATTAATGATCTCACGCTTACACGGCGAAAAAAGACATCGTAAGGAAATCTGCATGGCTATGAGATTTTCTCGATGGCGTGTGAAATCTGCCCATCCGTAATAGGCCAGCTTGGTGGACTATAGCCTAACTGCCTAAGCCTCTCATTTGGAATGGAGACTCGTGCCCAGTAGTGGAATAATATAATGAGTTGATAATGCAAGTGTAAATCTCAAGGACCAATCACAAATATTGATTAAATCTAAGTGTCTATCGTTTTCCTTTTAATTAAAGAAAAGAATTACTTCTTACTGTACGTAATAAAATTGAACCGTATTTTTTGACTATCTTACAAATTGGCCCACAGATCATACTTATCATGTATAACCAATCCTTATAATAAATTGATCGAAAATCCATTTTATCTGCCATTCTGTTAAAACAAATTTACTTTTCTAAGTAAATTCCACTGCAATCAGACTCCAATAACTTTGATTCCAAGCTTATTTCTTTTGAAAACACGGAAAATCGACATTACTTTGGATCGGTTCCAAAGAGTTTGAAGTAACAAAACGTAACACTGGCCAAAGATTCAAGATAGCGTCGCGCATTCTGAAATTTCGTGAGACTGGGACTATAATTTTTATGTAGGGTGTATTATCTTGATATATCTTATCTTATCTTATCTTGTGTAGGGCCGAGGCAGCAAGGCCTCAGTGCACTTCGACCCAATGGGATCTTTTGTGCTTCCCCTAGATAATCTATTCCTCATCCCCTCCCAGTTCTACAAACAGCTCTTCCATGAGCTTTATAATGAGGCCTGGGGGTATGAGTCTGTAGTCCTCCGGGCTTGGATAACCCTGACCCAAAAGGCACATTCGCTTTCCAGCCATTGCATCGCATGTACACAGAAGGTGTTCCATGCTCTCAATTTCCCTTTTGCAGGCCCTGCAGGCTGATGTATCCGTCAGACCCATCTTTTGTAGGAGAGCGTTAGTCCCGAAGTGTCCGGTCTTGATATATTGTTCTGAGGTCATTTCAGAAGACGTGACCACATATTATATATAACATTCAAACATAACTGGTGTAAATATGATTATTAAAGGCTTTACAAGAAATAATTTTTAAAAGCATTTTCAGAAACGGCTCTAACGTTTTCGTTGAAATAGACAGTATGTGTGAGTTTACAGGAGCGAAAAATCGATCCAGCTACGTCGCAATTCTAGGAAAATTAATTTTCGAGCGGAATGAGCAGGACGAGTGTTCAGTCACAAGCACAGATATATATACAGTTAGCAAAATTCAAAGATATTTTCTCATAAAATACCTAAGCAGACTACCTAAGTACCTACATCTCCGTTTTCTGACAAGTTCATCCAACGGTTGTCTGCAAGAGGCATAAGGCCGCCCATTATTTTACATTGCTTTCGAATTGAAGCGGCGGTAGCCTAATGGCTAGGGCACAGGCTAGGGTATCGGACTTGCGATCATGTGGTTGCCGGTTCGAACCCCACCCATTGCACTACTGACGTGAACCCACTCGTAACACAAGCAATCTAGCTTAGCACGAGGGGTTAACAAGAATACTAGTAATGTGTGACCCACATTACTAGTAAGCTTTTATAAAAAAAAAAAAAAATGTAACATATTTATATTTGAGAAATTGTGACTGTACCCAAGACACCCAAGTAGGTAGGTAGTACCTATGTTCTATATGAAAAATTATCTAAAAGGCATAATTAATTTAAAGCAAATTTCTACCTAATAAAATTGATAGTGATTTAAGTTATAATACAAAATTATTATCCTTATTTATTTATTATACCATCTAATTTACATAAAATATAATATATAATCAACTTAAACATATAAAAACTGTAAGGGTGTCTCAAGGCATTCCATAATAGAATTAATACCACTGACGCTATTTAAAAAAAACACATTAATCTTCATTAAAAAAGTTTTTATAAAATGAAAAAGTTGTAACCTCTTTGATTATTTTCTTATCAGCTACAAACGCAAAGGTATTCAATCATGGAGCTGACTTCTCTAATTAAACTTATTTTCAGTTTTATCTGTCTGCTATAAGGTTCAGTAACCGCTAAGTATCGTGAACGGACAAAGAGATATCTTAAATTCTCTATTATTATAAAATTCTAAAAAAACTGTGTCTGTACATTGAATATATTTAAAAAATAAAACAAGTGGAGTAGGGTATATAAACGTCTCCGAACCCAATAATGTGATTTTTTAAATTCTAGCCTGTTTGTTACGGGTTGGCGCAAAAACTACTGAATAGATTTAAATTTTGTTATGACTGTTGCTGTTTGCTTGCTGTTTTGGTATGACAATTAATTGAATGGTTATCTAATCAGTTTGTAGATGGGTGACCATTCTCGACACATCGAAGTGAACATTTATGACAATCTATAGTAGTCAGCCCAAAACGCCTGACAACCGGCAATGACAATCTTTCCTGCGTATACTGATATTTCCCAGGAATTCGGTTGCGGAGGTTCGATGACAGTCACTTCGTGTAAAATACTGATATTCAACCGAGTATGTTTTTTTTATAACACTGTGGTGGCAAACAACGGCCCGCCTGATGGTAAGCGGTTACCGTAGCCTATGGACGTCTGCAACACCAGAGGAATATGTCGCTCGCGCGTTGTCGACACTAAAAACCTTACCCGACACTATAATATTTTTAAAAGGTAGCTAATTTTACAGCCTGATTGTACGTGGGATGAAATTTCTCTAGAATCGTACAGTACGTGACGATATTGGTTTTAAGGTGTGTGAATGAATTGGCTGTGAATTCGCAAGAGTTGCGATATAAAATCTGGTTAAAATGGAAACTGACCCCAACATTGTTGGGAGGAGATTAGGAGGAGCATGGTAGTTTTTCTGGCGTCTGTGACGACTGCGATTGCCACTTATAATAAAAAAAATAACTATTCTCTCTGGTTCTTTTATATATTTCATCAGATAAACGTTTACATATCCCTGATAAATGTTTTTCCCAGTTTGTATATATAACTCAGATGCCTATTCCGTATTCCTGTCATAATTACTTTTACCCTTTAGCGTGAGTTGAACCGAATTAATACGACTTAATGAGGCACCTTATTGCTTTGCCGTTGACATACCTACTTATTAAAACACTTTGATGTTGAGAAGTATAAAATACCAAGGAAGAAAATATTTTAGATTGTAGAATTTCTCACGATGTTTTCCTGGACTGTCTAAACAAGTTATTTTTTATTATCATTATTAATAATTACATATACAAAATTATATATGCAAAACCATTGATTAATAACGAAAATAATATTAAAAATACATTTATCCATCAAAAAGTCGAATACAATCATTAGATAATTCGGAATAGATAATAACATTCACTATATTGCAGGCTAAAAAAGAATTTAATCTTAAAAAAAACATATAATCAGAGGACTGTTTAAGTATTTCAATAAGTTTTTTTCATTAATAAAATTATTCCGCTCTGATAATAAATGGCAATAACTCGCATCAATCATTGATAACTTACTTAACTTAAATACAACACAATTGTAATTTGGATGAATATCAGAGCTCCATTCCTAACTTTTTTGGTAAAACAAAAGAGATGATTACAATAATTCGTATCACGAAAAAAAACTATATAATTTCAATTTAAACATAGTTGTGTGGTAAAGACAAAATATCGAATTTCCTGTTACTCAATTTAAATACTGTCAACACTAAATGAAAACTTGATACCGTTATTTTATAGAATAAATGCATATTAAAACTAGTCTTGGAGGTCTTTTGCAATTCTAAGCGCGCAAGGCGATTAAACAGATTTCTTGTTAAATATGAATAGCATGAATAATTCATTGCGGAAAAATGCAGTGCCAACTTTAAATAAACTGGATTATTCTGTAGGCGTGAAGCGTTCGTAGGGTTGGCATTACTGCCTAAGATCTCCTTAAAGGCAGAAAGGCCCAATTCAGCTATTTTATTCTGCTAATTGTATCAAAATGATTGTCCAATGACACAAAGCTTAACAGATTTGGACAAAAATTTAAGTCATTTAAAAAAAAAACGTTGCCCCTCACTAGGATTTCTCCTGTATCGTGGGTGCATACACAAACACCCAGACCAAGAACAACTACCTATAGTATGCTCCGTAATATCCCCACACGGAGAAAATATTTGTATGACCGTAGATGGTTCTCGTGTGGAGATCACGCACCGGAAAACGCAGTGCGGGACGACCTCCAATAGGGTGGACGGACAGGTGATGGTCGCTCGAAGTCGTTGGTTGCAAGCGGATACAACCGGTCCTTGTGAAAATCTTTGGGAGAGTCCTTTGTGGACTTCTTTTGGCTGATATGATTGATGATGATGAATTCTAAACTTATTAATAACGCAACATTGCCGTGTAACAGATGATATGACAGCCCCTCCTCCAAAAAAAGAGAATTTCCATACAAAAACGTACCTTGCATACTTGTTTTCTCCTTGTCAAACACACGTCCCGGTTGCGAGTACTACGCATACTAAACCTTTTTATAGAATTTTCTAGATTATTATGATAGATTTATGCAATTATGAGTTAAAACAACCTTGCTTACCACAATCGGCTGAAGAAAATTTCGACCGCGGCTGGGACTGGGGTGGCACGCAAACCTGCCACCATTAGCTCAATATATCAGACAGTTTATTCAACTAAGCTACAATCTAATCAAAATATATACTTTATTATAACTGCGAACATAGCAACCAAAAAATAAATCCAAGAAAAAATAATCCCCGAGAAAAACGTAGGTAATAAAACAAATGAGATAATACCCAACCCTAGTTCGCTGCCTGCGTATGATAAGGTGCCAATTTCACATGAGAAAAGTATTTTATATTTCTGATTTTGTGTACATTGTTTGTTACAGTATAACGAGAACGATTATGTTATTGTATTTATATCTTTTTTTCTAGTTTTATTAGCAAGGTATCTAAAATTTACTCCTAAAAACAATTCATTCCTGTTCGTTTTTTATCGTTAATAACATAAAACATAACAAACCATTACGCCTGCATTCCCGAAGGGTTAGGCAGAGGTCTACTAATGTGCACCCACAATTCGCCGGTATGTTAATGTCCATGTATATTACTGTGAGCGAGCCTATTACCATTAACCGGGCACAAATTCCAATCTACAAGCTGCTACTGAAAATTTAATAGAAAATCTCAATAACACTTTTCTCGGCCCGGGACTTGAACCCAAGACCTCAAGCATATCAGTCGTGCTTGGGACCACAAGAATAATAAGGTAGTTTTTGTGTACAAGTGTTTATTTCGATTCGAAATTCGCTAACGTACGAGTATCATAACGTCCGAATTAACTATTTAACCACAACCTGAAACTATTAACGTGATTTGCGGTAACAAATGTGACGTAACATATGAGGATTGTGTAAAACATGCTACCACATACTTTCAGGGTTTCGGCGCTAATTACAATTCCGGTTAGCGCGTTGGAAACTATAAGCGGATATTTTACTTATTATATACTGATTTCTGACACTTACGCGAATATTAGACATTGAAATGAAACTACTTTTTACGGATTTTATCGCGGTATATTGATATTATTTAGTTCCCGACGTTTCGGATCCTTTACAGCATCCATGGTCACGGGCAGACTGAGGTGTTGGACGTCTTGATGTTAAAATTACTAACAGCTACCTTACATTTTTGTTAATTATTAGCGATCCGATTCACGCAGAACGAGCTCACCGTATCCTTTGGTCTTGCAGTTTTGGGCTTGGATTTAGATTTTATAGATTCTATAATGGGATTCCAAGCAGCTGGTAAGACCCAACCATCTTCTCTATTGAAATTTGGGTGTTTTTTGATTTCAATAGCCTCACGAATCATCCTGGGTAGGAATCAGTTTTCTTTTGCGAGGACTTGTGGTTTATCAAATCTGATGTAGTGCTGGGTCTTGTCTAGGGTATGTTCACAAACTGCTGACTTTGAACATGCCCGTGACCATGGATGCTGTAAAGGATCCGAAACGTCGGGAACTAAATAATATCAATATACCGCGATAAAATCCGTAAAAAGTAGTTTCATTTCAATTACTTATTATAGATAAAAATTAAATACTATTGAATAAATTAAATACGTTGGCAAGGTCATCACTTGAAAACGGCTGGACCGATTTGATTATTATATATAGCTCCTGCCCGCGACTTCGTCCGCGTAGCGTGATGATATATAGCCTATAGCCTTCCTCAATAAATGGGCTATCTAACACCGTAAGAATTTTTCAAATCGGACCGTCTTCACCTTCATCACCTTTGTATTAACTAATGTGCTTAATAATTGTTTCTATTTAATTAAATATATTACCGTATATACGAGTAACTTTCACACAGTCTATTCATATTTTCTTCGCTCTCGTCTCCCTGTTCCTTTCTAGTTTGAAGGAGCCCCAAATGTTGTGAGAAGCATTTACAATTTTTTTAGATGGCGCCGACATTTCTGACGACCTCTGAGAGCACGGAAAGGAACTCATAGAATCGGGGTTTTTTAGAGTGCAGACAAGTAATAAGTAGTAGCAATATGTGAGTGTTAATATGCAGGTCAATGTCTAAGAAGAAAGAGCCTTTTGGAGAAAGAATCATAGCGGCTTTGAGTAGACCAGTGACGGAACACATACATCAGTCATTGTGTAGCTCGACCATAATTAAGGGACGTACAAGCAAATCTCCTTTAGACTAAACTAGCTTCTGCCCGCGGCTTCGCTCCCGTGGAATTCGGTCTGTCACCACATCCCACGGGAACGGGACAAAAAGTATCCTATGTCCGTCTCCTGGTTCTAAGCTACCTCTCCACCAATTTTCAGCCAAATCGGTTCAGCCGTTCTTGAGTTATAAATGGGTGTAACTAACATGACTTTGTTTTATATATATAGATTTTAACAATGCCAGCATATTTCAAAGAGCGTAGCGTCAATATTTAGGTACGAAGCGGCCACTAATCTTCTTAAATAAAATGATATTGCGTTTCCCGTGGCTTGAGAGCGTACTTTATTACCGACTTGCCTAAGAAGCTATTAATAAAACTTCAAAAACGAAATGAAAAATTAATTCCGGCGGCGGGAGTACAAAGCGATTGTGAGGAGATAGAAAGACGTTGGTTATTAGATGAAAAAAGCCTGTGTGGTCTTAGCTTTGGACGGGATAAGGTAAAACCTTAATCTGTTAAAGACTCAAAGTACACCACTCACCATACTATACCATGTAACAATGTAAGTAATATAAAATATGTAGCAGCCACAGATTCAACACGGTTGGGCAGTGTTCAAGAAACTTCGCAACGTCTTTTCGTAATATCACAGTGCATTAGACAAAAGTCTGTGTTACCTCTCTGTAAACAAAAGAAAACCAATTGTCAAATATTCCACAACTTGCATTATTGTGCTAATATTGTTGTGTCAGCGTGGCCAACCTTAATAGACTCTCATGTCTTCTGACCTATCCTTCCCACAAAATACCTGAGGCCTTGATGATCTGCATTCGTAGCAACAACATTAAACTTTAGTATCTTCCCTCACTGTGCTCTAACATCATTCTATTATGATTTAATGTTCACTGTTAATTATTCTTACTATAGTTCTTTTTTCAATTGATTTTTAGACACACACACGTTTTTCCATCTCACTTCGTATGTGGATGAATTGTCGTCATCGGCAAACACGCCAATATAAAAAAAAACCTTAATAGACAAATAGACAAATTCAACAACTGACAACTCAACGCGTAAAAGCTACGTTTAAACTGGTTTACCCATGAGGTTTATCCACTGACTTCCATTATACTAATGCCAATATGTCAAATCCATAATACATTTGCCATAAACCCCTATTATATGGGACGTAAATATACTAGCAAACTGCGGGTGAACATTATTACACCTCTGTTTAACCCTTCGGACAATACAATGGTAATTACAAATGAAGCGGCGGTAGCCTAATGGCTAGGGCGTCGGACTTGCGATCATGTGGTTGTCGGTTCGAACCCCACCCATTGCACTACCGACGTGAACCCACTCGTAACACAAGCATTTAGCTTAGCACGAGGGGTTAACAAGAATACTAGTAATGTGTGACCCACATTGCTAGTAAGCTTTTTTTAATAAAAAAAAAAATTGGTAATAAAAAAATAAAACTAAATAAATTGCTCATTTGTGCACTTTAAATCAAGGTTTTAGAGGTTGGTAAGAAATCAATTGCCAACATAATACAAATGTAACATCACAGTCACAGCTAAATCCTCAGAAGAATTACTTTAGTCCTGCTACTGAGGCTAAATCCAAAGAAATCTATTATAGAAACTCTTTCGACTCCTTATGAAGTCATTTCACGCACCACGGTAAACGAATTTGAACTTTATTTTGTGAAAAATTAAAGTTATTTTTCGTTACAGTTCACTGTAGTAAATGATATGGATCGTACGTGCGTGCGACTTTTATAAATTGGCTCGTGAGAATTTTGTGTAGCTTTAGTTTTTCCAATGCACTTCAATTATGAATAATATTATGATACTAGCTGTTTCCTGCGGTTTCACTCGCACCCCAAAAGGATTTTCTTCATATCAAAATGTAAGATACACCAACTTTTTATTTAAATCTCTAGCAATACATCGGTAAATACCTACTCCATTCAATGCCATGGAATATTTTTGCGGGATGCGTATAAATAAATAAAAAAGTTTTATTTTATTTAGGTATATGTAAAACGTATGTATGTATATATGTACGTATATATGTATGTGTATAGATGATTACTCATCTATACAAATAAATAAAATTGGAGTGTCTCTGTTTGTAATATTAAAATAACCGCTTTTTACTAAGTGCATTTGCATGTATACACGGTAAATATACATTTTTTAAATTTTTGTCTGTCTGTCGGTCTGTTTGTTCTGGTTAATCTCTGAAATGGCTGTATCAATTTTGACGGGACTTTTACTGACAGATAGCTGATGTAAGAAGGAGTAATTTAGGCTACTTTTTTAAATACCACGTGGTTGAAGTCGCGTGTAACAGCTAGTTTCAAATAAACGTAAAAAAGTAACAAATATTATTTGGTATTTACGGGGATCGAACCCATAACTTGTAGCACAGAAGCCTGAAAAGTATTTATTTGAATTCACCACATCCATATAACATCTTGTGATAGCTTTTTCTACTTCTTTAAATAGTTCACTGTTTATAGAGAATTAGTAAAAGTTTAAGGCCTCTCATCTATCCGAGGAGGTACCTGCGTCATTCCTAAAAAAAATCAGTTTAGCGAGTTAAGTCGTCCGTCTACTTCAATTCCTCAGACATGTCGGTGACAAATAACTGTCTTCCGCTCACCCCTCTCGAAAGACAGTCGATATTTCACACGTCTCTTGTACGCACAAAAAATTACTCGGATGAAAGGAGATATAATTTCGACACCGTTTGACTTCGTGACTTGAATATTTTTCACGATAAAGCGTCGTGTAAAGTAATATTTCAGTGGAGGCACTCATTATTTAAAGACAAAGACGAGCGATGTTCGTTCGGAGATTATGAAGAAATTCTTGTATAAACAAGTGTTTTTTTTTTAATTATAACTACGTGATTTAAGATTTATTTTAAGATTATTTACTCACTCGTATGGCATGCCGCAGCAAAACGTTTCTGTTCGTTCTTTTAAAATGTAATTGCTCCTATTTTTTTTAATGATATAACATAACCTTTGATTGTCTCTGTGTATGCTATATAGAGATAATCAAAGATTATCTCCAGGGTAAACCTTCCTATCCAAATTTTAAAATAAGATATCTCATACATTGTCCTGATAATTGCAAATATACCAAAAAAAACTACCAAATCGTTTGATACCTAGTTACGATATTTTTTTATTGTAGAGATAGAGCTCTTGGGATTTGACTTAGCGACCACCCTTACGTCGGCGTCGGAGGCTGTCGTAAAGCACCTTGGTGTGTTTCGACTTTTGCGCGTAGGATCCAGTTCCCCCCTCGGTTGCTGCGGCTCTGGCAGTCTGCAGTCCGTACGGGCTCTTAAGGATCGGCATCGCATCAGCAACTCCTCTGGTGATGCAGGTGTACATGGGCGACGATGACTACTTACCATCATTTCGTCAGCTCGTTTGCCGACTAAATCCATAAAAAAACACGCTGTCTATGAGAGCGTGTGTCTAGCTAGAAGCTATAATTCAGGTAAAGGCTAATTAAACTATCAGTTTCAGGGCGATCGCTGTAACCGGCAACGGTAGCATAAGTTTAATTAAAAGTGTTAAAGCCAAAGAGGAAAGAGATTGATTTAGTTTTAAATAAACTTTTTGTATGGATACATTACTCCACCTCATTAGTATACTTGTTTACTACTTTGACTATCTAATGTTTACTACTATTATTAGTTATGCTATGTAAGAGATCCCTGACAAAAGGCAATATTAACGTAAATTTAAATTAAAGTATAATCAAGCATTTGAATTCGAGACAATTAGAAGAGGCTAGTCTGAAATTCTTGACTAGTCTTCTAAGGCCCTCGTATTAAACTCAAATATATTTTTTTATTTTTTTTTAAAAAGCTTACTGGCAATGTGGGTCACACATTACTAGTATTCTTGTTAACCCCTCGTGCTAAGCTAAATGCTTGTGTTACGAGTCGGTTCACGTCGGTAGTGCAATGGGTGGGGTTCGAACCGGCAACCACATGATCGCAAGTCCGACGCCCTAGCCATTAGGCTACCGCCGCTAATTATTAATATCTATGTCTCATTATTATCGCCTGCCTACGTTCAAATAGTACCTACAGTTGTCGACTTCCGCTTTGAAAAGTAATGTAGGCTGTAACATAAAATATACATAAATGTATAACATAGGTTAATAAAATTTTATTTCAGAATCACTTTGCTATTCGCTGAGTTTGACCTCTTTTGGACAACGAAATGCCCATTTTATAAACTCATCTCTAGTCACGAATAAACTACGCGTATCTCTTGTAACTTATCTCTAGACACTTTTAAATGTTTTTAGGACAAAATATAACATGGTGTAAAAATTATTGGTATCAATTCAGTTGCATGTTCTGATATTTCGCATATAACATAACATACCATCACGCCTGTATTCCCCGAAAGGTTAGGCAGAGGCGTACTAATGTACACCCACAGTTCGCCGGTGTGTTTAGGTCCCATGTAATAGGGGGCAAGTCTATTGCCATTAACCGGGTACAAATTCCTAACTCCGAGCTGCTACTGGGTATTTCATAGAAAAACCCAATAACACTTTGCTCGACCTGGGAATCGAACCCAGGATCTCTAGCGTAGCAGTCGCGCTCAGGACCACTTAGCTAATGAGGCAGTTAAAAAAATTTCGCTATTTCGCATATAATAAAACTAATTTTGTATAGATTAGGCGAGAATATAGGACCAAGGAAGACAAGTGGTTTAGAAGGTATGAATATGACATACACTGCTAACTCCCCAGGAAATAGACAATACAATATTCATACAAAAATTAAAAAGGAAAAGAAATTAATTTATACTGATTACCAGCAAATCTACGTGGTTCCGAACGGCCGCGCAGGTAATTTTTTGTATCCAATTGTCTTAACATTGAACTTTTATATTAAAGTTTATCACTGAAAAACCACTTGCGAATAACTTCAGACGAGCATAGTTATTTCGAGCGCACTGTACTTAGACAGTGCTCATGTCAATATAAAGTCACCCTGTATATACTTGAGAATTCACATGTAGCTTCAAGTACTCATGTAGTAATAAGTTGTCTGTACTAGAGTCGAATTGGTAACATTATCTTACGCTCGTCAGTAACAAGCTGTGTTTTATAGCTCATTTGTAGACTGGCCAAAGTTAGCTTATTACCTTTATGTACATTTTGGTGGAGTGGGTTTTTAGGGTTGTCCAAACACACACATTGGTGCATGGGTAGTACACTAGTATTCTATTATCTGTGGTAGTACCAAGAATTTGTATATCAATGTTGTTGACAGTATATACAAATTCTTGCTACCCACTAGTCTGTTTTGAAAAATGATGTTTGATTTGAAAAGGTAATTTTTCTTTTAATTTTTGCACAAAGGAGGACAAACATACAAAGAAATATAAATTATTTTGATTTATATAGATAAAATTTGTATGTAAATATTAACACACTATGTACCTATAAACTGTGTAAATATTACCTAAAGTATTATTTCATTACAAATTATATCATAAAACTAAACTAAATAGTCGTAGACACTAAAGATAGATTGCGTCTGTAGAAGTTCACGTGATGCATATTGCAGCTACGCCACTCACTACGACGCGTAGACGACTGCTACGCCGTAGTAGCATAGCGTAGCACTGACAAAATTGCGTGGATCGTTACGTTGCGACGCGACACGTCGTCGTAGCGAATAAATAATAATAAAAAGTAATCCAAAAGTTTGTGACGATGGATGGATGGATGTACTCTTTCACGCCAGAACGGCTGAACGGATCGGGATAAAATTTGGCACAGAGATAGATTATAGTCTGGTAGTGTAAAATATGGTTTACCTCCATACATTCATAAAAATAATACATACATCACATAAATATACATACAGTTCACAAATATTGCTTAACACACACAAAAAAACATATAGTCAAATAATTGAGAACCTCATATTTTTTAAAGTTGGTAAGGCAAATAAGTTTTATTCTACGTCTTATCAAGATACGCAACTCTTGCGATTAATTATATTGCCCTGCTGAGGCTCGATTGGCTGGGAGTAAGCCAAACTTATAGCATTCGAGAATGTTCGAGAAATTTATCAAATTGAGATACTGTAACGACCCCAATGCATACCAACTCATTCTCCCTGACAGATCACCTCCGAAGCCCAGCCAAGTCCAAATGATCACCATAAAAGAGCACAACAAGTTATAAATATACATTTTTAACGCTTCACAACATTTTATTGCTACGGTATACACTGAGAAATGGCAGCGGATTGCAAATTGTTTTAAATTTTGAAAGCGCAACGGGCAAGTCGAACGAAAATTTACCTTATCCGTATAGATATAAAGTCCAAACTTACTAATGCTGTTATATATGCTATATGGCATGTGTCTCCTTTTGTGAACATTGAAGCGGTATTCTCATACGTCTCACAGATACTATGGATCCTGAACACAATGCAATCAAAGCGAACGAAGGAAGACGCTAAGATGGAAAATATAATGCCATCTTTGATCTACTGATGCTCAATCCAACGGATTCTATATTAGTAGCAAGTAATAGAACTATGTACTCCTTACTATATACTCCACGTATGTCGGAATAACTTAAAAACCGGTGCGAAGAATCGATATATAGGTATGTTATGACTGTTTTTTCCTAAATATTATTTAATAGCTTCTGCCCGCGACTTCGTCCGCGTAGCGTGATGATATATAGCCTATAGCCTTCCTCAATAAATCTAACACTGAAAGATTTTTTCAATTCGGACCCGTAGTTCCTGAGATTAGCGCGTTCAAGCAAACAAACAAACAAACACTTCAGCTTTATATATTAAAATATCTACCAAATAACTAAATATTTAGTGCATTGTTAATGCTGTTCACGCTCACATAATATTAAATTCTACGTTGTAATTTAACCCAGGTAATGTTGTGCTGAAGTTAGAAACATCGCTGAAATTCAGAACTCCGCCGAGACAAGTCTAGTTTAACGAAGGCCGAAATAGATAATTACTATAAGTTTCTTAGGAGTTGCAAGTCCATAGTCATACTTTAAGAATGCTGAATAGTTTCTGGTGGTTTAAAGATGTCATAATAGTTTAAAAATACATATATAATTATTTATACCACGAGTACCGATAATCAAGTGCATGAATTTTTTTTTATGGTATAGGCGGGGGGTAAACGACAAGACGGATCACCTGATGGTAACAGATTTCCGTCGCTCATGGACACCCGCAACACCAAAGGAATCGCAAGTGCGTTGCCCGCCGTTTAAAAGAGACTTACTTAATATAAAATCTTATTCTTTAATTCCTAAAATCCTAATGTATTATATTTCTTCTTCTCGCGTACTCTTCGCAGAGTACTCATGGTACCCTTTCTAATTGTCTCCAGCCATCTCTTTCTGACCGAGGCATTCCGAACGCACAGGTTTAAGAGTGACTCCGTGAGAGCTTTCACTTGGTCAGTCCACCGCAAAGGGGAGCGTCCTCTGGAATTCTGGATCTAGAGCCATTCACCCTACCCTGGACAACAAGTCTCTCTATAGCGTCGTCTTCCTTACGCATAATATGACCGAAGTAACTTAATATACCAGAGTAAATATTCAATTTACATTCTATGTATACCTATAACATAACTCATCATCACGCCTGTATTCCCTGAAGGGATAGTCAGAGGTGTACGTAAGGCGGATCGTTCACCTGAGCCCGCCAAATTCAAATTTCAATTGGTTTTTCGCAATTTGTAGGTCTATAACACATTCCAGGTTCCTAGCTGTAGTAATTGCGGCATTAGCTATACAATATTCACAACTGAGCATTACAAATTGCAAAAAACCAATTGAAATTTGAATTTGGCGGGCTCAGGTGAACGATCAGCCTTAAAGTACGCCCACAGTCCACCGTATGTTTAGGTCCCATGTAATAGGGGGCGCGCCTATTGCCATTAGGTAACCGGGCACAAATTCCTAAATTCGAGCTGCTACTGAGATTTTTATAGAAAAACCCAATAACACCTTACTCGACCTGGGAATCGATAGCGTAGCAGTCGAACTTGGAACCACCGGACTAACGAGTAAGATTATTATTATTTTTGCTTTTCTCTTGCCTTTTCTTTGCCTAACATACCTACAGAATGAAAATTATTGAGATTACATACGTAGGTACTCAATAAAATTTATTATGATCAAAATTACTTAACACATTGATATGACCTTTACAAAAGATAAGCCTAAAATCTCTTGTTTTCTGTGTTAACCAACTTATCTCATTATCCCATGATTTCTAAACGAGATTAGAGTAGGCTTACTACCTACATAGAAGGTTTTAGCCAGAAGTTTGTAGCGATACCGACTGTTATTTTGCAACTTTCATACAATGTTTACTTTGGCCCATTGCCCATAGCTACCAATTACAAAACTTTTCCTTACTAAATACATTCTGCTATAAGCATCCCCAATACCTATACCTACAACGGGCAAATTCTTAAAGCAAAAACACTCCATTTCAATCAAAACGGTTCAAAATGTAAACAATCTTTTTAGTTATTTATTTATTTATTTATTTAGATAATAAGGTACATGGTAATAATTAATATGAAGTACATGGTGTCCAACAAAACTATTCTTAACAAAACTTAGTTTGTCTGTTGGATCACTTTTGCTAATCATTACTAATACTAAAACTTACAATTATTATAAGTATATATACATGTATGTTATGTATATATTAGTTATATAGACTTGATTATTTCGAATTATATTAAATAGTATTATATATTTGAATATAAGTATATGCTTTAATAAGTATAAAATATGTAGTGGGTATATCTAGGTCCATAATAGCATAATATATAGTGTATATAGGTATATATGGGTAGGATATCATAGTATAAGGTAAATACTAGTATAGAAAAATATATGTATCTAATAGTAACATAGTGGTAAGTTATTTAAGTCAACATTATGGTAGTGTACTAAATAGATATTTTTTTAGCCTTCTCTTAAATTTATTTTTATTTTTTTCATCCCGGATTTTGTCGGGTAAATAGTTAAGTAAATAAGTTTTCTTTAATTTAAATCTATAAAGGCACTATTGATAAAATGAAATTTAGAGTTCTGACGTAAAATAACTATAAACATGTACCTACCTAAATAACTATCTATATTTCTCTAAGCTATTATAAATAGAGCCTAGAGGATATAGCGATCTGGTAATCTAAAGCCGGGTATCCACTATATTCGCGAACCTCACTGCTCCACATTGTGGATGTGGATACGTTCGTGCTCCTGGAGCGTGCAACGGTGCACGAACGTACCTACCTACCTATCCACAATGTGGAGTAGTTGCAGGAGCGCGGAGCGCAAGAGGTTCGCGAACATAGTGGATACCCAGCTTTAGAAGAATGAGTTACTTTAAAATTAGCGTTGATTGAACGCTCCAATGGCCTATACATGTCTAAATTACCCGGTCATAAATAACCTCAGAGTAATACCGATAATAATAATAGCTACACATAGAACATATAAAGTCTAAACTGTCAAAATTTACATACGCTCTCTTTCAAATAAAGTGTAGCACTAACACGCAAACAGCTTTATCCGCTTATTACGCATATGCATACTTTTGGCTAAGATATGGTGTCATGCTATGGGGAAATAGTGTCAATGTAGGAGAACTATTTATTATGCAAAAAAAAACATTAGAATCTTAGCGCAAATAGATAACACAGAAAGTTGCAAACCGCACTTCATTAAACTCAACATATTAACATTGCCGTCAATATATATACTTGATATATGTACATTTGTTCATAAAAACAAGAATTCCTTCAATACAATGACAGATATTCACAACATAAATACCCGCAATAAAAATAGATTACACCTACCAAAAAAGCCCATATTATATGGGAGTAAAAATCTTTAATAGGCTGCCAAATATTATTAAAAAGGAAAAAAAGATAACATTATTTAATAAAAAATTGAGATTATATTTAACCCAAAAATGCTATTATTCCACTACAGAATATTTAGAAAGTAGGTAAATTGTATAAATGCATTCAAGAAGATTTTAATCAAATTTAAATAATACTATTGTAATTGAACCTTGCCAATTTACAGGATTTTAAATATGTAATATAATATTAATTAATGATTGATATTTGAATGTTTAATAATTGACATTATGTTTCATGGTAAGCATAGCGACAATATTATTTGTATGCCTAATAAAATTTATTATTTAAGTGTTTATAGTTAGCCCTCGAATGTTATGTTGCAATGCTTGGAAAAGGCACTAAGTCTTAAGTACCTACCCTATAATAAATTTTACCTTATGTACACTTAGTTTGCAATAAATGATTTGATTTGATTTGATTTGATTTGCTTCTGCCCGTGGCTTCCCTCACTTGAAGCTCAAAAACCAACAGTGATGATCTCTTGTTTGTATGGATGTGTATAAATAATAATAAATAAATAAATATTCTGGGACATTTTACACAGTACCATCTAGTCCCAAACTAAGCAGAGCTTGTACTATGGGTACTAGACAATGGATATAATACTTAGTTATATACTTTTTTTTGTAAATACATACTTATAATACCTACATAAGAAACACCCAGACGAACACAAACACTTATATTCATCACATAAATATTTGTGTTCTGTGGGAATCGAACCCACGACCTCATGGTCCGCAGTCCGGTACTCGAACCACTAAACCACAGAGGTCGTCGTCGTCTATAGGTACCTACATTAGAGAGGTCAAGCTGTACCTCAGGTTCCGTTTAATTATTTTAGATGAGAAGTACCTATACCAGTTTTTAAGTTGGAGCACATACTTTCTAACAGTGATAACAAAATTAAAATCTATTCAGTAGTTTTTGCTCCAACAGGTAACAGACAGGAAATGAAAAAATCTCATTTTTGGATTCGGAGACGTTATAAACCGTAACCCACTTGGTTTTTTTTTACTTATCTTCAATGTACAGACACAGTTTTTTTACAAATTTATAATTTTAATGGAGATGTAGCTGAAAACAAATTTAATGCTCAAAAACCTCAGTACTCTGATAATGGAACGTGATACCAAACGTTCCTTTACGCGCTATTTTGTACTGCACGAATACGGTTACCTTGTTTATCAAATTAAACAAATTAAAACGCAATTGTATTTTACTGAATCATAATAAAATTGTTAATCATATTTGTATGAAATGCAGCAAAATTTCTTAGGTAAATTATCGTAAAGAATGTAAAATTTTAAAAAATCACAGTGATTTCATAAATTAATATTGTGATGATTCGGATTCGGAACGACTAGGAGTGTTCAGTGTAACGAAACGTTACACTTTTAAAAAGTTCTGCCAGAAAGAAACGGTTTTCGATATATTTTTTTTTGTTTTCATAGAAATATTGAAATAAATAAAATATGAAATAATTCTAATCTGTGTGATTTGTGTTTCTTGTGAAGTTTTGAATATTGCGTGCGTAATATTTTACTCAGGTGACCTACGTCTTTTTGTAATGTTTGCTAATATTAATCTGATAACCTGTGTTTATTTTTTATTTTTGTTTGGTATGATTATCCTTTCTATGTAAATTTCTAAATAAAAACTAAAGTTTTTAAACCCAAACATAAACGTACAACGCCCCTCGGTTATGATTTGTCGATACCAACTTAAAACTATAGTTAGGTACCTAATAATAAACATCTTTCTAGGTGTGAAAAGTTTTAAGACATGCCGAAGTCCAGGGTTGTATCGCCGGCGCGCTCCCAAGGTCATATAGCGACGACTAAACGTAAAAAGTCTCGTGGCAGCCGTAGTGTCTGCTCCCCAGCACTGTCCACTGCGTCCGGAAGGCTCACATCACTTATTGACCAGTTTAAGGACAAGAATAGGCACTCATTTGCTCTGTCTCCCCTGAACAGTAGATCTGTTTTGAATGACAATACTGATATTGAAGAACCCAGACGTGAGTACGGTGTTATGTCCTGATTTTAGGTTTAATTTTGCACCAAAAAATGTCTGAGTTGAAGGCAAAAGATTTTGCATTGCATTGAGTTTGTCTGAGTTCAAGGCAAAAGATTTTGCATTGCATTGAGTTTGTCTGAGTTCAAGGCAAAAGATTTTGCATTGCATTATTTTGTAATATGGGACTTGATGAGCTAATTGAGGATTTCAATATAAATATAAACAAGACTACCATTAACTGATTACACAATAAGCCGACTTGTTTTATGCAATAGACTTACCTTCATATACATTTAACTTTTCAAAAATGATTTCATTTAATTAATAGTGTGAGTTACAGGATTATTTCTAATTATTAGACTGTTCTTTGTTATGTGTTGCCATGGAGTTTCTTGCCGGATTCTTCTCCATAGGATCAACCTTTTGGAACCATGCAACTAGAATCATAACCAACGTTTCATAAACGCTTGTGAAAGCTTATTTGAAATAAAAAAAAATGTATTTCAAAAAGTTCCTTCAATAACTTCGGCTTTCATTGCCACACAAATTTCTAAATTTTATGTATAAGTAATGTAATTTAGTAAATGACATTTTGTATAATAACAATGGAAGACAAGTACAGCAAGACTTGTAAACCAAGTTTCTCTCACTTACCTAAATTTTGTTTTTCTGAAGAACTGCACTGACTTACCATGCATAATTCCATGTACCTATCCACAATGTAATTATTATAGTGTGTTATTTTGTTTAGAATGTTAAGAGCCTAGTGGACCTGAGTGTGACTGCTACGCTAGAGGTCTTGGGTTCGATTCCCAGGTCAAGCAAATTTTTATTGGGTTTTTCTATGAAGTTCCCAGTACCAGCTCGGAGATTGGAATCTGTGCCCGGTTAATGGCAATAGACTCATCCCTTATTACATGGGAACTTAACATACCACCGAACTGAGGGTGTAAATTAGTACGCCTCTGCCTATTCCTTCAGGGAATACAGGCATGATGGTAGTTTGAAGATGAAACTCCTGCCTCATCAGCCTAGTGGTAGATGTACCAAGCATGATTATGATGTTTTATGGATGTACTCAATTAATGGCAATGGGCTTGCTCCCTATTATTAATTTTTTTTTTTATGGGATAGGTGGTAAACAAGCAGATGGATCACCTGATGGTAAGCGATAACCGCCGCCCATGGACACCCGCAGCACCAGAGGAGTCGCAAGTGCGTAGCCCGCCTTTTAAAAGGGTTTGGGCCTCCGGTAACCTCACGCACTCATGGTCCCAAGTAATCATACCAGTGAGCAATACACCTTTATCAGACCATTCAGAGGGCATATACAACATTGAGAACACATTTGGCATAGCGGCTGAGCGATCGGCTTCTGCATCATGTGTACACAGAGCATATACTAGTTGTTCTACCAGTAGTTGTTCCGGGTTGGGTGTTTGTGTATGGGACAATATGTGTTTGTAAATGAAAACCTAGTGTGGGGCTAATTATTTAACTGTAATATTTTTTAAATAAATAAATACAGGTGTGATGTTATGTTTTTAGGTAAAAGTTGGTGGAAAAAATTGGATGAGAACTCACAGGCCGTCTTGGAAGTATTGGAAGACAATAAAGTTACAGATGCCAACAATTTGATTGAGAAGTTAATTGATATTGAAGTGTTAAGGTAAATCTTCTTAAATTGCCCAGCTCTTATATAGTGGTTGGAGAAATACTAATGTACACCCACAGTTTGCCGGTATGTTTCGGTCCCATGTAATAGGGGGCGAGCCTATTGCCATTAACCAGGCACAAATTCCTAACTCCGAGCTGCTACTGGGAATTTCATAGAAAAACCCAATAACACTTTGCTCGACCTGGGAATCGAACCCAGGACCTCTAGTGTATCAGTCGCGCTCAGGACCACTTGGCTAATGAGGCAGTTAAGATTAATATTTTCTCATTCTTATTGTATTTATCCTGATTTACTTGGCTTATTGTATTATACTTTTATATCCAGGGATATAAAAATATTGTTGATGTTACACTAATTGAATTGGTACACTCAAGAGCCGCACTTGTGACCACTGAACCAATAATAAACTTAATTTCTAAATCACATTTTTCTAAATAGTATTACTTCTATTTTCAGCCAAGAGAAGAAGAATTTTACATTAGACCTACCAGAGAGCAGTGATAATGAATCAATTAATAGCATAGTGCTTCCACAAAGAAAACTCTTTACCCAAAAGGAAAACCAGCCTCAGAAAAAGTTTGGCCAACTTATTGGGAACCGCGAATCATTGGCCAAACTTCCTAAAACCAACACCACAAATATTGATAAAACTATAAATGTCGGTGCTCGTGAACTTTTTCAAAATGTTAAGAGATCCAAACCAATATTTCCAGCTGCCTTGTTGCAAATGTCGCCAAATAAAACAGCTGCTGATAAAACAAAAGAAAATTTAGTGGTAGAGCCTAAACCTCCAGTTAGAAATATATTTGGTAATAGACCAACCAACAAACGAAAGAATATTTTTGCTGATTTCATAGTATCTGAAAGTGAAGATGAAATTCCCGATATTCAACCTAAAGTCTTTGGTTTTCAAAAGAAGCTTGAACTGCGACGAATTAGTTCAGTATCGAAAGGCAGAGATACATCCCCTACATCAAGCATAACTACTGACATAGAAATGGACGATTGGAAACATCTACCATCATCCACAATGGTTGAAAACCAATTGGAAGATATGGTAGCAGGTCATACACCTATTAAACGAGCTAGACTCAGTAAATTATCAGAAGCTAAAGAATCTGAAGCTGGGACTAACACATTACAAACAAATACTACTGGCGATAAAACAAAACAATCCAATAAATCGATTTCTTCTAAAAATAAATCCAAATCTTCACCAGAGACAAAAGATAAAACTCTCGACAATTCTAGAACTACGAGGAGTATGGCTAAAAATACTTCAGTAAAAGAAGAACTCCACAACATATCCAGAAAACAAGGTGACAAAGGGAATAGGTCTCAGAATATAATTACTAATAATCCATTAGATGTTCAACCATTTGATGAACCAAAGGATACCGATAAACAAGCAACACTAAATAAATCACAAAAACAAAATCTAAGTAAGTCAAGAAATACTACAAAAGTCATTGAAAACGAAATGGAATCTGATGAAAACGTAAGAGCTATAAACATCGAAACCAAAATTATAAGAAAATCATCATCAAAGAATAAGTCTAGCATCATTGCCAATAAAAGTGTAAATGAGGAAGATATAGAAAATAATGATAAAGACAATAATAAGATGCATAAGTCATACAAAACTGGTTTAAATAATGTTGGCGATAACCAAGAAGACGATGATCAACATAATTTCGCCTTGCAGAATGAGCATGACAGGATAGAGAATGAAGCGGTGATGAATGTAAGCATAGTATTACAGAAGGATACTCAAAAAGATGAGACTAACAAGTCCAAAAGTAACAAATCATTACCTACAATACAGAAACAAGCCATAACTTCAGAAGAGTCTGTAGAATCTCAAAATGAGCAGAATACTGCTGATGGTAATGTTGATGGAAAACAAGATAAAAAATATCATGAAGGAGGAGAGACTGACATGAATCAGGACGTTACAGATGAACAAGAAGATGCAGCTCATGAAAATGAAGATGATTCTAAAGAAAATGACAGTTACCTTATTGAAAATGAATCAAATAAAAACAGAGAAAATGACGACGAAGATAACGAATCAGAAGAAAATCATGTTAAAGTAAATGAAAGTAACGACAAAGCAAATGTAAGTCAAGAAATTGAAAATGAACATAAAATCAATGAAAGCCATGAAATACAAGGTGAAAGTGATGATGAAGAACATAATGCAACTGAGATTGATGAGAATCAAGTGAATGCCAGCGAAGAAGTTGAAGACATGGCAGATGCAAGTGACTTTAATGAAAATGAGGACGAAGTTGACGTAAGCAATGTCAATAACGACGATGTTAATGCAAGCGATGAAGATGACGAAGAAGCTATTGCAGGCGAGGAAAATGAGGAAGAAAGTAACGCAAGCGTGGAAGATGAAGAAGAAGCGAATGAAAGTAAAGAAGATGAGGATGAAGCAAATGCAAGCCAGGAAGTTGAAGTTAACGAAAGCCAAGAGGCCGACGTGAATCAAAGTCAGGAGATTGAAGAGGAAGCAAATGAAAGCCATGTCGAGGGTGACGATGCTTCTGACGATGAGAACAATGAAGAAATTGAGGAAGATGAAGAAGAAGCAGCAAATGAGAGTAGGGAAGTTTCTGCTATTGAAAACCAAGTTGAAAGTGAAGCTGATATTAGTGTCAGCGAGGAAGTTGAACAAGACCAACAAATGGATGACAGTGATGAAGCTGATAAAGCTATAGCTACTGACGCAGATAGTTCTGAAGACAATAATGACGAAATGTTGGTTGAAGAAAATGAAATGGAACCAAGTGAAGAGGTAGTCGAAGAATCACCGGACGTAACACATGACACTACAGGCAGAAACAGAAATAAATATCTAAATAGGTCCCCAGAAGCTATCCTTAACAATAGAGCAAACCAAATGGACTCTTTTATGACTAAAGGCCGAAACACCAGTGCCAGAAAAACTAAAAGTATGATCAAAAATCTTGATATAAGACCGAATTTGGCGCCACCTAGAGATAGTATAGGATTTTCGGATGGAACTACGAATTCGAGCGCTGAAGGTTCCGGCTGGGACTCTCATAGAACTACCCGCAAAACGTTAAGACAAACGTTTGGCAAAGATTTTACTCCAAGAAAGTCTCTAAGAGCTTTAGTCATGGAGAAATCTGCTAAAAGAAACACTGAACATATGGATTTGCACTCGGAAACAGTCAAGTTTCCCCAAGCTAATTCTACTGAGTTTCCCGAAGATTCCACCCGGGGTGTTGAAGGTATTATGGAGTCTGATCATGACGTATCTAGGGGAACGCGACTGACCACGTTAGAAACTTATTTACAAAAAATCAAACAGGAGAATATTGAGAAGAGACTTAAAATGGTAAGTTGAAATAGTACAACGTGATATGATTTATCATGACATTCATGATAAATCGTAAGTCACCACATTAATATAAATTGCACTCATTTTTTAAATTTAGCAATTCTTTCTAATAGTTTTAGGTATCAATAAAGTTTTGTATTTTTTAATAAACTGATAGGATGACGGTGTGTTAATTAAAATTACGTACTTAGCCATTTCCTGCATTATTTCAATTGTCATCTAGTAGATAATTAATCCGTATACTCACAAATATAGACCAAACCGATAGTTGCAAACCCTTCTTCATAAAACTTAATATACTTACTCTTCCTTGTATCTACATCTACGAAATTTGTAAATTTGTAAGAAAATACAAATCATTCTTTACGCGTCGCGAAGATAAACATACTGGTCGATCACTGAGACATAAGAATATGCTGATGCTTCCCTCTTCCCGCATGACATTACATTCCAACAGTCCATACGTAATGTGTATTAAAATATATAATAAAATTCCAGAATCTATAAAAACCGAAACGAGTGAGACAAAATTTATAAATAAAATAAAACAAATACTTATTAAAAAAGCTTATTACACAATAAATGAATATATAAACGATAAAGAATTAGGACAAATAAATTAATAAAACATATGAATAATACCATAAACTACCACTACCACATACATACTTATTTACAAATAAATATAATGTAATAATTTTTACAAAATCATTAATTCAAAAATTAAAGCAAAATATGCACATATATCAACATATACCCACGTACAAAGACATATCATCAATAATAACCATTATACTAAGTATTATTCCCTAATTAATCTAATGCTATACATAAATACACAAAATCATAAATAATTATAGAAAATAATATAATAGTAAAAAATAAATAAATATAATAATAATATACTGCTTCCTCTCTCCTACATTGCGTGCCCGACGGGGTCCATAATGAACTATTTTATTGTAAATTTACCATCTGATTGTATGAACTACATTGTGGAATGCAATAAATATTGAGTATTGAGTATAGAGATATCGAAAACTGCTTTAATTATTCTTGCAAAGCACATATTGACATCATAGAAGAAATTGTTGAACTGTAGAGTACTTTCTGTATACTTATTACTTCTACTTCCCTGGGAAAAAACAAGGAGGCGGTGAAGGGCGGGCATTTTGGGGGTGTCTATAATTTAACTGCCCAGTCTACCTTAAATGATGTTTAATACTTATATTTTAAATTACTGAATAATATTAACCAATCACACTAACTATAGGAAGAAGCAGTAAGAGATTCCCTAAAAGGACCTGCAAGGGACCCTCTAAGCCTCTTCAAAGTGCCGAACAAACCTGCGCCACGCCGTCCCAAATCCACACAAAAGAAACAAATCAAGTCCATCATACCGTTGGACGAGATGCCATCAGAGATGATTGCAGACATGAAGTACAAACCGCCGAAGAGGTTCCGTCCAACCAACGCGTCATGGATTACAAAGAGACTGTATAGATTCTTGGAAAACAAATTGGAACCTAGGTAAGAACTAACATTTTTATGTAACGTACTCATAATAAATGCATTTATTAGTTTATAACGTGAGTTCACAATATTATATACTTTAGGCTTTACGCGCTAGGCGTGCGCTTATAGTGTGCATGCTAATGTCACTTCTTAATTTAACAAAAAATTCTAATACTATAAATGTAACTTATTTTAAGTTACATTTAATGTAATTACACACTAACATTAGGCCCATGGTTTATTATATATTTAAAACAATATACCTATTTTTTTAGATGACTATTGAGTCATCAGTATATTGATACTAAGGAGGTAATCACATTTCCTAGAATTGACTCGACTTCCTTCACCATAAAGACCATTATTCCGTTTTAGATACGACTACAAAGCGCGCGTTCGAGCGGAGAAGCTAGTGGAAACAATATACCACTTTGCTAAGGACCTCCGTCGTCATACCACCGCACCTCCTGACGCCGTCGATGTGTTGAAGCACGAGATGGCCCGCCTAGACATCGTGCACACCCACTTTGAGTTCTACGAGTTCTTCCACGAGTTTATGCCCAGAGAAATTAGAGTTAAGGTGAGTGCGCTTACACAGAGCTGGATTATCCATTAGGTTAGTATAGGCAAATGCCTAGCGGCCCCGCATCAGCAATGGAGCCCCGCGCCCTACGTTTTTTTTGTACTTATGATGTCACCTAGATAGGTGGCGCTGTTGTCGATATACTTTGGGAACGAGTAAAACCGTGGCAACAGCTTGTAATTAATAAAATTGAATTTTAGTAGAAAACATAAGTATATAACGTTTTCTACAATTTTTTTTGATGTATTTTAGTTAAAAAGTAAAGGGGCCCAACAGGTATTGCCTAGGGGCCCTGACATACTTGATCCGGCCCTGCGCTTACTAATAACCGTGTATTTTTAATCGTATTTGGCATCTAAAAGAAAAATATTTTAGAAAACCTATGTTAACTTGCAACCTCTCACGTATGAGCTCTAATGCGACGCTAAAGGGAATTAATTTTTGCTTTTCAGGTCAATCCCGATATCGTTAACAACATACCACTTCCTCGCCATGGAGTGTTCTCTGAAATATTGCGGGGAGTCAAAGGATAACAGTATTTTTCTTTTACATACGATATTTGATTAGGACCTAAACTTAAACTTTAGATTAATAATGAGTTTGGTTGATTATTGAATTATTATTAAATATTGTTTAATAATGGAAGGCAATTTCTCTTTATATTAGATTTCTTTTTTAAAGAGTGTAGTAGACCACATTTCACTATGCCAGAGTAGTTAATCCCATGGGAGTGTAACTACAAATTCTATTCCATTTTTAAATAAAATGAATTGGTGTGAATTTGTATGAAATAATTAATATAATAAACGGAAACTCAGGAGTCGGTGAATTGGGTGCTTAGAACACAACACAAAATTCAGAGGCCACAAAAGTCGTCGGCAGTACATTCGTTTTGACAAAACTGATAGGACACAATCATTAGCTGTTGATTATGTTCAAATTTTTAAGGTAGTTTAATAAAAACCAATCACCCGGAATCTAGGACTTGTTTATTTTGAAAATATTAGGATACAAATGTAAACCTATGTTACATATTACAATACAATGGAGCACCATACACATAAAAAATATATCGTAATAATATAGGTACAATAGAGAACATAATGTATCAACATAATACAAAAAATACATCTCACTTACATGACTTACGACTATTATGTATAGAAGGAGTAAAGGCGAAGCTTAAGTCTTAGTTAATCTCCTAATTGGGGCATATTGACACTAACATTGCTTATAAATATATAAATATTGCAGGGCTGTATAATAAGCAAAAATCTAAATAACTAAATGAGTACATATCAATTAAACTGTGTTCCTGTGTCCCATAAAATTAATCTCAATAGTAAAAACCTTATTGGAACTTTATGGATTAAATGAAATCAAATTTATAAATGTTACAAGTTATTTAGCTTGCATACAATAAAATGTCAGTGCAATGTATGTGAAATTGATTATAATAACTTTGCTTACCTGTACAATAATAGTAATAAAATTTGTTTGCATCTAATAATAAAGATTTCTACATTTGGAACTATTGTGACTACGAAATTTTCTCTGTGAGAGCTATTGATTTTTGTGACATAGCATAATACTCATAAGTTAACATTGCAACTTATACATTTTAAATTATAATTATTTATTACTGCTCATTATAAATAAACCACTTTCAGGAATACCATTTTCAAGGGAGGTTATGGTATCTCCATCCAATGTTCAGAAATTGGCTCTACAACTTAAAAAAGAAACATAAGCTGACTAGTTTATCGTTAATCGTGCAAGAAGGATTTTTTTTCCGATAGTTCTAGAACAAATTGTCCCTTTATCACTGGAAATTATCATCCTTTCCCGAAACTTACGTTGTGTAACCAATCTGCTTTGTCACCTGTTCGGCTGGAAATATTAAATGTTTTTGAACAAAACGAGATAAAACGGTAACAGCCTGGTTAATATTTACAGTACCCCTGATATAACTACACGCGTCTATGAAAAAAAGTCTACACTAGATAGGGCTTGTATTTGCTGCATGCTACTCTTAATTTTAATACCTACGTCATTGAGGTGAGAATCTGTTAACCCGTTTCATTGTACAATGTTTTAAGGAAACCATGTCCGGACCTTGTCCGATTGCTAAACGTATTCAGATATCGATATCCGTCCCTGTTTGTATAATCGTATTCATTTTCAGATAAAAAAAAACCTCAAAAGACTACACTTATTTCAGGGATACTATAATAATTGAGCCACATAAGTCACCGAAAAAGATAAACTTTATTTAACATGAGCAGTCATTGAAAATTTACTATGGGTTATCTGTACCTACTTATTTTTGATTGTTTAATTTCATCATTAATTTTCAGTTGAATTTGGCACTATTTTAATGTCCTAAAGGAATTCCAAACTGCATAATTTCAATCTTTACAGTCAATTAAATAATAAAAGTCATATTCAATTAATATTACGTAATTGATTATTTTACTAATACATATATCTCATAACATAACTATCTAAGTATAGCTAAAAAGCTTAATAAAAATGCGTTTCGAAGTACATATAAAACAGTCAAAATAAATTGAAGCCATTATAAAATACTAGTACGTAGTAAAGAGTAGGTACATCAAAATATGCATTATTTTCTTCGGTCGACATTTTGACGAATCCGATTTAAATGTTGTCAATTAATTTATAAATTAAAAAACCGCTTTAAAATGCGGTGGTCTTAATTCAAATAAAATTAATGCCTAAACTATATTTTTTCATAAATAAATGGCAGTCTAAATGACTTACAATGTCTTTATAATAAGCTTAGAAAATAAGCTAGGAAAATATCGTAAGCTCTTTAAAAATTAACAACTACCTAAATAAAATACAATTATTGCTTAATATATTTCAAACAAACGATCGGTAATCCAATTTTCATTGAATTAAGTTACAATTACTCAAGATATACATAATTATAAATTATTGGAACCAATGACATTCTTGGATCTCCTACTTGCATTTTTGGTTAAGAAAATGACTGATTACAAGCGATCATAATATGCATTATTAGATTTTAGTGCCCACTGGGCCGTTGTTGATTTTTTATCAAATTTCTCTGGATATTTTTTATTTGTGTCTTAATAAGAAGAAAGATGCATTCTTAATTTACTGAAAATTCTATTTGAATATTGAATAATGAAAACACAAACATATTTTTGTAAATCGACCAATTCAACACTAAACATGCTAAATCTAAGGCCCACTTGCACCAACTTCAAAATTATATTTAAATTGTATTCAAACAAGATTTTTCATAGAAATTTTGCATTTAAATACAATTTAAACATATTTATGAAGTTGGTGCAAGTGGCCCGAAATGTATTTTTTTATAAAAAAAAGTCTTAATCTATAAAATTCATTCGATCAAAAATTTGGAAAACCTGAGGTCGACTAAAATTCTTTCACATCACAGTTTAAATTTCTAATAGTATTATACAAAATATTTTGAACCTGGAAATAGAAAATGGAATATTTTGTCTTTATGAAACACTATTGAAAATTAAAAATTGTCTTACATGTATTTGAGAAAAATAAAATAAAAATATAGAATCTATCATGTCACGTTTATTGAATGCTATTATTGTAATTAACTTTAGAAATCTTAATTTCGTGTTATTGCTTTATAAACCACTGAGACTAATAAAATACGACCCAGAGATAATTCACTCAGGCTTTATGAATTTTGCCACGGCTCCAGAAGTACAAATAACACTAATTTTGAATTGATATCTTTTTCAAGCTTCACATAAACAGAAAACTAACAAAATGTCACCGCTATTATTTAAATACACCATGCAAGATAGATAAATAGCTATTAGGTTATTAAAATATTCAGAAGTTACGAAATTCTAGTATTATATTGTATATTGAGAATAGCAATAGCATGTTATTTTTTCTGGAACCGGGCATACCGGGATTATATTTTTCAGTCCTCCTATCATGTTATATTCATAACAAACTCTTATTTTCTTCGCATTATTAGTATTAACCTAAAATATCGTATTGATCATGTGTAGGTATAATACTGGTCTTATATATTCGTTTGCACATAGCAACGTAATTCATGGGTGCCACTTTGTTACTTGCTCATTAGAATGTTTAATAAAATAATATATAAGTATGATACTTGTAATATAACAAAGTTTATAATTAGTTTAGTGTACGTTTTTGAATTATAAATCTCAAGTCTTTAGATAGACTGTTGTTGACTGTTGTTGCAAGTGTTGTTAAAAGTCAATTAAATAAATAATTCATTCCTCCGAAGTACACACTTTGAGCGTAGCGGGTAGGCGAATAAGAGCGCGTCGTGCTGAAAGATGTTGTTTTGTGCATTGGCCTATATCAGTTACAGTTACGCAATATCTAACAAACAACCTTAAATTTGTTCAATTATTAGTCAAATTAAAGTAAATATCCATAAGCATAATATCAGCCCAGTATTAACCATACATGAAAACATTCCACGAATACACCATCCACTTATTATAATATCATTTTAATTTTTTCACGTCAATTCATGTCACATATATTGGATGGTTATGGATGTAGGTAATAAGCATTTAACATTACTATTTGGCGGGAACATCTGTATCTCTCGACACCTTCAATCTTGAGAATCCCGACCTATGCTTAGTACTAAACTGAACAATGTGTTTGTTTGAACGTGCTAATCTGTAACTACAATTTGATTTTTAATACAATTTGATAAAATTGATAGCCCAATTCTTGAGGAATGTTATGGACTATTTAACATCACGCTCCGATCCTTAGGAGTCCGGCAAGAGAAAGAGAGAAAACGGCAGGACACAGCAAATAATTAAACATTCCGCAAAATTGTAATATAGGTCTCATCTCTATCAAAGGTCGAAAGTCTACAGATATCCCTCCAAGTCACGAACATCACGCGTTAAACCTAGCGTGGCTGGCAGGGCAGTAGCTCCACGTAGTTGGCGGGGAACAATCCGAACACCCCTTGGGGACCGAGCCCCTGCCACCAGCCCGCATCGATCTGCTCTATATGCGTGATAATGTCGCCAGGGTCGAACGTGATTTCTGATTCGTCCGCTGAAAAACATGAAGAAATATGACGAGTCTTCAATCATGCAATGTCAACAGGTGAGAGTATATAGTAAAACGGTAGGCAGCCTTTTGGCAAATTATCTTGAGTAGAGGTTCAACGCGGGATTTAAGTACTCGATATTAACAGTGGACAGTAGCCCAAGCACGAACCTTGCGAAAAAGTATTCGTATCGACATCGAGAATAATTTGTATGACGAGGTTAATGAACCTAGATGAAGCGAAAGTGGTGTGCAAAAGTCGTAGCAAGTGGAAATAGTCTCTGTCTACCCCAATGGGAGAGAGGCTTGAAAGTATTTATGTATGAGATTTGTAGCAGAAAAAAAGTCGATACGTTTACGATACAAATTCGATATTTATTCGTCCTTAGGCTACTGTAACGATATTAAACAGTGTGATGAGTGTGTTTCTTCCTTCTCTGGTATCTTATGTTTGTTTATTGAATCAGATTATTTGTTTAATGTATCAATAATTATATTATGAAACAGGAAGTTTTAATATAATTATAAACATTAATGTTAACTCACCTGCTTGGTAGTCGTACAACGCTCTCGCGGTGAGACCGGGGTCGTCGTCGAGATCTTCATATATCACACCTTCTTCCTCCAAACCTTCTGGCGATACATCTATAATGATAATATTGATAGTAATTATACATTTATAAAAGGAGTTTTGAAAGTTCAATCAGAAAATGCCGACGAAACTTGAATGTTCAGTATGTAAATGTCTACATGATATTATAATTTTTACATCCGTTATTGTTTACATGTCAGCAATCCATTATATTGTCCCACTGCTGGGCACAGGTCTCTTAAACTCAACCTGCAGTAGGCTAGCCTAGTGGACTAAAGCCTAATCCCTCTCATCTGAGAGGAGACCCGTGTTTCCATTGCAAATAATCAATTTTAGACAGTTTCTCACAAATATAGTTAAGTAATACGAAAAAATCCTAGTCCAGTAGGTCTTAAAACTAGTCTATACAATACTCATTAATTATTTGAAGTCAATGACTTCAAATTTATTTAATCTTTTTGTAGGAAAATCATATCTACATATTTAAAAACTGATTTGACACTGTTGTGCAAAAGAGATGTCACTGTAAGAGATTGAATTTTGCCATTTCAATAAAATTGTGCTTTATTGGCGTGGATGTATAAGTACCTATATCTACCTATCAGTAGGTACCTTATTCATAAAAATATAAAACAGCTCACAAACTTCATAAAGCTGTCTTGTTTTGACACGTGATATTCTATGACAGAGAAAAGAAGACAGAATATATTATAAAAAATCGAACCTTTATTGAACTTACTGACATACTTTAACTACTGGAGAAGTAATAATAATATTATTCTCACCTTCAAGAGTAGTTCCATTCTCCTTCTTATAATTGACATTCTCTATAACCGTGTTCTGTCGGCTCAGCTCCGATCGTTCATTTTCCTCAGCTATATTGTTCTTACTATACGGCGACCGCTTGATCGTGCTGAACTTATTGTCGCTATCATCGTCATCATTCTCATTAGAACTGGAGTATGACGCGTCAAACATATCATTTTCTAGAATATTCTGCTTGATCATCGGCTCGCTTTGCTTCAAAGGTTCGATATCTCTGTATGAGTTCTCTTGTTTGTGTTCCGTGTAGTTGATGGCACTGAATGATCCTGGCTCGTTTTCTGTGCTTGGACTTAGGTCAGCAGGATCAATGATAGGTTCATATTGTATCTGTGATGGGCTCTCTAGGCTCATTTTGATTTTGTCTATGTTTTTCAGTGGGCTGGTTTTGGACTCTTCTGTGTCTGGTAACACTTTCGGTTCCAGTTTTGTGGGCGATTTGACAGGTGACGCTTGAGGCGACTGCGCCTGCGTGAATGTGTTTATGCGCTGCGCTATTACTGAACTGCGGACCGGTTTTTCTGGTGTATTTGAGTTCGACCTGTGAAATTAAAGTACGAATAGTCTTAGGGTTGTGCCTCCAGTCTTGGGGTCTTGTAGTACTTAATAGTAATGTTGTCTATTTGAAATATAGAAAGAAAAATAAATTACTTGGTATGAAAAAAAAATACTTTCCAAATTATGTGTGTGTGTGTGTGTCACACACACAATGTGGAAATAATAATAAAAGGAAGAAAATGTATGTCCTACGTAATGTGTGTGTGCCCAGTTGTACCAAAAGGGCTCAGCATGTTTTAAGTACTACTTCTATTTTGTAGTACTTTCTTCAGAACAGTTTCAAATTGTGCCCGGTAAGAACTCTCACGCATGTGTGATGATCTTTACGCCATTCACATAAAGTATAAGTTCACGGTCTTTGTACAATGTCTAAACCTCGTTATTACTCCAGTGCGCCCAAAGGAGGTTTTATGTTTTTCGAATGTATGCAATTTGTAATTTCGTGACATGACTGACATGCCATTTCTATGGCACGCTATGTAGCCTAAATGCCTTTGTGGGTTTTAGCTTAAGAGGGGTCGTTAGATTCGACTCAATTGTAAGTGACACTGGGTGTATAAAGAATTAAAAAGTATAAAGTAAAACACCGTCTCAGGCGACCCCAAACCAAACGCATAAATAATCTCCGTTCCGTCATGGGTAAAAAGTAAATAATAAAATAAAAAAAAACCTAACTTCCAAAAAATATGGAAGTCAAAAAGAAGTCAGTCGAGGGCATCGCCTTAAAATTAATTCCAGAGAACCAATGCCTCAAACCTTTTTTTAAGAGATAACGAACAAGCATATGGATCACCTGATGGTAAGCGATAACCGCCGCCCATGGACACCCGCAACACTAGAGGAGTCACAAGTGCGTTGCCTTTTAAAAGGGTTTGGGCCTCCGGTAACCTCACTCACCCAGCGAAACACCACGCAAGCACTGCTTCACGTCGGTTTTCTGTGAGGCCGTGGTCACTCCGGTCGAGCCGGCCCATTTGTGCCATTTATCTTGATTCCATATAAAAATATATATTTTTAAGTATTTGAATGGTGCTGTAATGTACAAACCTAGTGACGGCCATCTGTCCCTGCGCTAGGTTCTGCTGGAACATTGCGCGGGCCGCGGCTGTGGACGCTCCGATGAGTTGCCGCGCCTCGGCCGAGCGCTGCCGCCGCACGGCTTCGCTGGCACTCACGCCCGTCGGACTCGTCACTTCCGGACTCAATGTCCTGGGATAAAATGCGATATTATACATAACTTAATACAGATAAATTATACATAATAAAGTACATACTTATACTACATAATCAAACCATTATACAGTCAGGCTGGGCACTGGTCTCCTCTCAGAATTAGAGGAATTAGGCTATAGTTCACTACGTGATGTGGATTGGAAAATTCATACGCCCTCGAGAAAATCTCTCAATCTCGCGTGATAATTAAATAATAAGACCTATTATTCGAACTCAAGACCTCTGGACCATTGGACTTGGCTGTCCAATGATCATTTCACTAGGCTGCCCTGATATTATCTATACTAATTATTATGAGACACAAAGTCAAATGGATTCTTCATTTATTCGAGACTAGCTTCTGCCCGCGACTTCGTCCGCGTAGCGTGATGATATATATATATAGCCTTCCTCAATAAATGGGCTATCTAACACTGAAAGAATTTTTCAAATCGGACCAGTAGTTCCTGAGATTAGCGCGTTCAAGTAAACAAACAAACTCTTCAGCTTTATATATTAGTATAGAGTATAGATAGACAACTAGGTAGTTAGTTTTAGATAGGCTAGGTAGGTAGGTTTTTGAACTTCATTTTAACATTATAGACAGCCCACAAAACGCCCCCCTTTCCTCCTAGTGTTTATACTGTCCTTCAGAAAGGTCAGGCGCTTAAATAAAATATGCTTTTAGAAAAGGTCATATTCAAATAATTCAACATCTTATAGCACAGCAAGAAACAAGACTGATTTGTGATAAATAAATTATAAATGAGTCAAAAAACATGTTTACTTACTTTTGCTGTTCAGTTTTGGCCCTCCTTTCTGCTTCGAGTTCATCTCTTCTCCTGGCTAACTCTTCTGCTTTCCGCTTTTCCTAAAACAAACCAGATATTTACACTCAGTTCATGAAAGAATACTGTAATGCAATAATTGTTTTAGGCATGTGTTCTTAAATCATAGTAAGTATATAACCTTCAGCACGCCTTGATTCCCCAAAGTTTTAGACCGAGGTTCGAAATTAATATACGTGTCTGTAATCAAGTGTCTGTGCAAAAATATCGAAATTAAAAAGTAAAATAATGACAAATAAGAAACATTTACGACCTGCTGCAAAACTGTTATTTCGTCTACACTTTGCTAATAGACACAGTGTATAGGCGAACCAATTTCCATTAACCGGGCACGAGTCCAAAATACACTACTCAACCTGGGAATCGAACCCAGTATCTCACGCTAATCAGCAGCGCCTGCGACCGATTTTTGTTTTTGTAAAAAAAGGAGTCAGTTAGACATTAAAATAATATACCTCATCTCTTCGTTTCCTCTCAGCTTCTACTCGTTTCTTCTCTTCTTGTTCCTCTTTCAGCCAAAACTGGTCCCTTTCTTTAGAATTTATTTCTTGCACTGAAACAACATTTTCTTAGAGTTCAGTAAATTTTATAATTTCAATTGGATGTCCTTTAAATATGAAAGCGCCCACTTTTTAATAGCCAAATTACTATGTCGTCCAAGTTCCGAATATACGAAGGTTTTAAACCAACACGTGTTTATTATTTAAGGCAATTTTTTTTATGGCTTAGATGGTGTCCATTAGATACAGTGCGTAATATAATAAACGCAAGACTTGATCGTTTATTATATTACGCACTGTATCTAATGGACACTATCTAAGCCATAGGAATTATTTTAAGGTGTATCTTCACAACCAATTTTGACACACTGGAGGCATTTGCGACAATAATAACCTAATAGATAACACTCAAAATTGAATCATAAACAACAAAGTTACGCATAAAACATTCGTATACATAAAATACTTGAAAGGGATTTGACAACCTGCTATTTTTGAAGTCGAATAAGTATATAATACCTCGCCTTAAACTGTTTTTCCGTCTCTTAATTTCGTCCGCTACCTTCCTCGACACAATCACATCGTTACAAGCCATTACTACGCCAGTCATTTTCACAAAACACCAAATTAAAAATTACCACTACACACAGTACATTTAAAATCACCGCGCATTTTTCACACGGTCGCGCTGCAGAATAACTTGTGCAAATAGCGTTATCTGTTTATATTTACAATTTAAAACTGGTGCAGAATGGTAAATAAATCCTTTGTGGTCACGGTATTGTTATTGCAGTAATTGTAAACATGAGTGCCAATATGATGTTAAGTCAAGACGCTTACAATAACTGGACTTTAAATGTATGAGAAGTCATTTCCTGATTCATTCTAGATTGTATAGTGCGAGGAGTTCGACGGTAAATAAACAATTGAACTGCGATCAGGTTTAACTGTGGACGAAGCAATAAGAACGATAATCGTTGCCGCTAGCATATAAAGTTACCCTCTTATTCATAAAACTATAAAACGTCTTAGAAACTTCTTATAATAATAATGTGTAATAATAAGTTTTGTCTTCTTTTCCCTGTCACAGAATATCACCTCAAATAAGACAAAAAATATTATAGCTATATGAAGTTTATAGGACGTTTTATATTTTTACGAATAATACAGATTAGGTCGTGAAATACACACATCAAAAAAAGTTTACGATCACTTCACTGAAAAATATAAATCTTTCACAATTACATTATGATTAATTTCTCAACTTTTTTCATAAAAAATAATAAGTAGTGTTATTTTTTTATTTCAAACAGGGTATTTCTATTTAAAGAAAACACACAACAAAGATTTTTTCTTGATAAAGTTCAATTTAAAAAAATATTTCATTAGGCGAGTAATCGCAAACTTTTTTTGATGTGTGTATTTTCTACAGTTCCATACATTTTATCGAATTGAGTGAACATGTTTGTAGCAGGGCCCCCAAATCTAGGACACAATAATATATTGTGTCAAAATCTTCATTCGATGACTTCGTAATTCTTGTGTTTTATTAACAGTTTTCCCTTAGAAATTTGTCAGTTCTTATGTCATGTTTTCCTTCACCGTTTAAGCGCATGATTTCTAAAAGTAAGAGGTTCGTGCCTTAAAATCGAACTCGAGACATCTCATATCACTAGGCTATCACTGCTCACGTGCACCATACTAAGCCTCATGAAGCAAAAATATGATCAATCGCATTCAAGTCAAAAAGTAAATTTCTTTATTTTGGTGACCAGTGGCTAAAATAGCTCTTGATTAGATTTTTGATTGTGATTCATCAAATTAATTTTAATAACGACATGTTCAGATTGCTCACTGTCACTAGTACCTAGGTTCGAGACGCTGAATTGTTAAGTACCTACGTATTTAGTTAATTTCTATGCACAAAAGTAGTACATAAGGCGGACTTAATGCCATAACTTGGCAGTATCTACCAGTCAACCATTATATACATTGTGGTCGCTATCCCGCTGCAGGTCAACGAAAGCCTCACCTGGATTAACCTTCTGGTAAGCAGTACCAATAGGTCCGCTCGGTGGCAGCTCCTCGGGCCGACTGGTCTTGAAGTTGAATGCAGACCCCCCTGCCTTCGCCAGCTTGTCTTGGATTACTTTCTCGTCCAAATCATCTTCAGTCCTCGCGTGCATAGTCAAGTGGAAGCCTGTGAAGAAGCTCGCCACTTGCTTTATGTGATTGGCGCATGTCCCCTTACGCACTGTTGGCGCACCTTCCCCCTGAAAAGAAAGAAACGAGGATAAGTTTTTTGTTATTGGGCAAACGAGCAGACGGATCACCTGATCCCATGTTTGTGCCCACTGCCCATGGACACCCGCACCACCAAAGGAGTCGCAAGTCCGTTGCCCGCTTTTTGAAAGGGTTTGGGTCTCCGGTATCCTCACTCACTCGGCGAAACACAACGTAAGTGTTGTTTCACGCCTGTTTTCTGTAACGCCGTGGTCTCACTCCGGTCGAGCCGGCCCATTCTTGCCGTATCAGATAGTATAAAATAATCCTCTTTTCACAACAAGTGACTGCCAATGGAGGGTTAACACAAGCGCAAATGACCTTAGTTCTTATCTTGCTTTGGTCACAGTGTCAACTACCTCATTTATCAGTGAGTTCTTCCCAGTTCTTCCTTATAAAACTGAATGGAACTAAATGTGATATTAATTAACAATAGGTACTTGTATGGACAACCTGCCTGCCTATTTGAAATAATGAGTAACTATTAAGATGTCTGGGCGGAATGAAGCAATAGTTTAAACAACACAGGCGTGTCATGTTTATATAGATTTCCTGTAGGTACAATGAATTCTATTTTCTTTCTTTTTACGATATCAAAATGGTGATAATTTTAATTAAAACCATTTTCCTACATGCTTACATAATTATAACAGTCTGTGCCGGTTGCCTGTTGGCGTTCTCCTGTTACCTAAATGACAAATTTTATAAACATTTGACCGCAGACAGGATTCAAATAGACACGTCAGGAGCAACAAAGAGCCTTAGGCCTAGGCCGTCGTATTTGTTATTGGCAAGTTGGGAACCGAATAACAAATCCGACGATAAATTTGCCTAAGATTTTGATATTACTTGTATTTTTATTTAGTGAAGGAAAAATTCGACTCGCATGCAGGATTCGAACCTGCGTCTTCTGGTTTTATACACCAGACGCTATGACTATCACTAAGCCAGTGCCGCGAGTCCGACCTGCCATGTCGAAATTTGCCTTCACATTCTGAACTTACGTCTTAAAAAGGTGACTTCAGTAACATCTATTGACAAGCAAGTTACTTTGCTTCTCAACCTACATGACTTACCTTACGGTTCTATGTCGTACGATGCTATCATACCTATTATCTATCTTTTTGTGATGTTTAGTGGTCATAGCTTTTCCTTCACTTAAATAACTTTATAATCTTAGCAAAAAAATGCAAGAAAATCACAAAAAGATTACTTGTAGGTATTGTTATTTCAAAATCCTATCCTATTGATTGATTTATTATAGGGACCGCCCGTAAGACGGGTACCTTATTTAGCTAAAGCGTCGATGTACTAAAGGGCAATTCACTTTTGTAATTTCATGACACGATGTTGTTATAAAAAATCTGTTACCTACCTAGTTGTCTCCCGTAAAAAAATGTTAAGCCCGTATTTTTATGCTAGTAACATTTAAATTAAGAAGTGGTAGGTGGTAACCCTAGTGCCAAATGGTATTATTGTAGTCTAGCCATTGCTTTCAGTAGTCGTGGCTGTTGCGGTTCGGCGGTTTAGGCGTGAAACCCAAACAAACACACAGTTACTTTCGCATTTAAAAATATTAGTTTGGATATTTATGTATGTACTTTACGAATGTGATTTTTTTTAATATTTTGACTTACTTAATTTTTTTTAACTTTATGAAATTAACACGACTTTGATTTAACATGAATGAATAAGTAAAAATAAAGTTCTAGTATTAAATACTAGAACTTTTATTAATTCTATACTGCCTCATTGCTAGTTAAATGCACTATAGTTGCAAATGTAAGCACAGCTGCAGATTGTGAGGTCTTAGATTCAATTCCCCAACCAAGCAGTGTTATTGGGTTTTCTATTAAATTTTCGGTTGCCCATATTCTGGATTATTTCAATAGGCTCGCACGCACACGGGACCATAAAACATATTGTTGATTTTCCGATCTATGGTTGTACATATTATTTTGTAAAAAAAACTTTCAATTCCATAAGAATGTTGTCCAAAAGTGATCCAAAACCAATACCAATTATAATTTGATATTGGTCTCGAGTTCAAATCCAAGGCACGCACCTCTGACTTTTCGAAGTTATGTGCGTATTTATAGTTAATTATCACGCGCCTAAACGGTGAAGGAAAACATTGTGAGGAAACCTGCATGCCTGAGAGATTTTCTCGACGGCGTGTGAAGTCTGCCAACCCTCATTAGGCTAGCGTGGTGGAATATAGCCTAATCCCTCACATTATGAGAGGAGACCCGTGCCCAGCAGTGGAACATAATTATAATGGGTTGATTGTGTTATGTAATGGTACATTGTCCTTTGTTTAGAAGTGGACTTCTGTTGCAAGGAAAACACATACAAATACTTATAAATAGGTATTAAATTATCTACTAGTTATATTTTTAGACAAACATAGCTGTTTAAGAGTGACTATATAAATTAAGTGGTTAATTATTATACATAATTGCAACACCATTCACTTTTGTAAAAGTAATTGCATTCTTTAAATAGTCATTAGAGTTCAAGATGGTTATTGTGAAAAAATAGATCATAATCTTCTACTTTCATAATATTATAACCAAACAATTTTATCATGTCTCTGAATTAATGAAGAAGCAGCCACGGAAGGTTATTTTTTTTATTAGGATAAAACACAGCATCAAACATCTAGTTATAGGCAATATCAACTGAAAAGGGGCCCTGATGATAAATAAAAAATAATACTAAAATCACCATCTTGATCATAAACAATGGGCAGATGTTTTAAGCAAAGTATTATAGTCCTTCAAATATGTAATAACAATATCAGATCTCAAATGAAACATTTTATAGATAAAACACATGGCTTAATAGAGAATAACAAGCCTGACTTATCATTAACAAAGAAACACAATATTACTATCAGTAATTATCTTATCTTACCCCTCCATATGTAATACACAGATGAATTGATTATTCTAGCCTAAAGTGAATGAAAAACATTATCTATGAAGTTTGACTAGATAAAGATTTTCAAAGTATATGAAGTGGGGAAAGCAAGTCAGGTTTTCAGTTGTTATGTGTCTGATAGACCCTGCTTGCTACCCAGGTGGCAGATAATACATTTTCCCCACCACAAAAAAGGCTAACCCCCATTTGGCCTGCAATAATATTGAATGATGGCTCTATTAAGTCATCATGTATCAAAATTATAGATAGAAAATTGTTAGGTGCAGACTACTGCAGTTTGCCTGTGGTGATGCCACCACTTTACCAAGAATTATGTCGCTAAGCAATATTGTATGAACATCATTCCAGCATTCCAGTTTGAAAGGCAGTGTATGCTAGTTAAAATACTGAGCATATGTAACTTAACAAATGGTGCCTTTTATGAACTGCATTCTGCAGTCTCTAATTCCAAGAAAATAATGCTGAATGCACCCAGATTGAAATAGTACAAGATATTAGCCGAAGTAGGTATACTATAAATAATTTCAGTTCATGCATTTTTCCTTCTTTTACTATTAGAGGACAGTGAAGGGCAGTAACATGGATCAAATTTACACGTTCATAATTGGTGTTTCCTATATTTAGGTACTCGCTCTGGACAAACAATAAATTGCTTTTAGAATTATCAACTATATTCTTCTAACAACTTTACCTACTAGTACTACAATATATATAGAAACAATATTACTATTCACTGTTATTTACTTACTTGCCAGTTGATAAGAACATATTTGGATAGGCTTCCATTTGGCTGGTCCACCTTCAGGAATGCATACTGTATTTTGCCACTGTTGAACTCATCTATAAGCTCATCAAGGCCTCCATCACCTTTCTCAATAAATTTTAAGTCATTTGATTGTCCATCATAGCCAAATAAAGCCCTGGAAAAGAGGATTGATCTCAATCAATATCTTATTGAATATAGACATTTTCACACTCAATCCTTTATCAAAAATTACTAAACAAAAATTTACTTTTATTCCACAGGAATATTTTAAAAATAATTATATGTGGTAGGTTACATAAATATATTACACAGATTACTGCCTGCCTTTTAGAAATTCTTTAGAACAAATGACAAAATATAAGTTCTACTGGTTAGACAAGTGATGATAAATATAATAGGTATTGTTAAAAAAAATTGTATAAGCATGTGTCATACCTACTTGATACATAGATAGCTGACTAATTCATTGTCATGATTTAATAATCATTTAAGTTTAGATTTAATTATCCTAGGTGAAAGATTACATATTATTGAAATTTTAAAGACCAGATGATACCTATTTAAAAGCATGGTATGATGCTGGTTTTAGTAAGTATATTTATTGCAATAAAAAAGCAGTTTCGTAACACAGCTTAAATTAATTTGTGCAATTTTCCCAAATATTATACACATAGGTTATTGAACTTTGTAAAGGTTCTGTCTATTATAGCAGAGTTTAATTTGATTGCAGAGAATTTACATGCAGTGTTGCACCCGCGGCGCTAAATTAAAACAATTAACATTTATTTTGACTTGATCGTTTCTTTGACTACCTAGGTAATAGGTATATATCCAAGTCGTTTTCACAAATAACGTAGTTCCATTACAACCGCTTTTGGTAACTGGAATGCAATTACAAACGCAAGTGAACGCACCGTCTGTTACTTCAATCTATTGTTGCTACATATAAGGCTCACTGCATCATAGCGCTAATTAATTCAATTAATTATTTCCAAAACGACTGTTCATTTAATTTTCCTACCAAATAGGTCGGTGATAAGAGGATTGGGGATTTACACTTACCAGTTGGTTTCACTTTTTTCGTCTAATACGTCTTTCCATCCAGCTACTAACGCTTGCTTGTGCTTATCCAAATTTATAGACATTTTACATTATTTAGTCTAACTCCTACACGAAATAAAGCTGATTAATAGGAAAAAAGCAAAATAAAACGCCGTCTGCCTGACTCACAGTCACAACAATTTTTGCCACAGATAAAAACCTGCCTGCCTGCCTCAGAGGTTTTTGAACTTTGCGATTGTGACAGAATGATTACGGAGTTGCCACATAGAAATAAAAAGACAGCCAGAATCATTTTTTATAGATAATTATGTATTTAGTTTTATAAAAAATAATATATTAAAATATGCATTTATATTAAAAGATAAGTTATATTTATAATAAATAAAATGTATATAGATACAATCATAAATTCGTAAAAAACGCAACTACATACATAAAACGCCTAACAAAAAATGCTATTCCATTTGCTATTCGCTTGGAAACAATCCATCTTGCTCATCTATTATTCACAGGCGTTCGCAAGGTTCCCCTCTCATATTTTTAAATAATGAGATCTGAGAATGAGATATATTAGCCATTAACGCTTGCCGTTCCCACGTACCTACCTACTTCAACTATCTTGGATTTCCCCTTGCGCGCGCATTCTATTCTATAAGCAAGCCCTTAACGCAATAGGTGTCGCAGAAACTTTCATTCATAACAGGCGGTACTCGGTAGTCACGACAGAGATCGCTTCGCGGACAAACGCCGCGATTAACTCGCCATGACTTATTTTCGTCATATGTTAACTTAAAGATACCGTAAAAAATGTGGGTAGACGTGAGTGCGCGCGAAAAACAAAATTACATGACACAAACTAACGGATCTTTTATACCCGGGTAAGTGGATGATTTTATCTATAGTTTGTTTGTTGATATTATTATTGGAGGGAAAGTAGGCGTCCTACGTTAAGCACGGACCATAGTCCATAAAAATAGTATCGTATGTAATAAAATGTAATGCTGACGTCAGCATTTTATTGTTGTGGTTTCGATGTAAACAGAGTCAATATGTAGTGCATAGTACCGTAGGATGTATGTATGCAATTATTCAATTTTTATTCTACTGTTTCTTGAGACAAAATATTATTTTGTTAATATTTCATCTGAAACAGTTATGTACCTACTTAATTACTGAAATCAACGAAGAAAACTTTCTTACATAAATTATGAACTAGCTTCTGCCCGCGACTTCGTCCGCGTAGCGACGATAAGTATATAGCCTATAGCCTTCCTCAATAAATGGGATATCTAACACTGAAAGATTTTTTCAAATCGGTCCAGTTGTTCCTGAGATTAGCGCGTTCAAGCAAACAAACAAACAAACTCTTCAGCTTTATAATATTAAGTGTAGATTTATGATACGCTAAGTAAAGTATTACGTACATAGTCATTTTAGAAACTTACCTATAGCTATTTTATCTGAATATTGTGCTTTCATTTGTTGATAATAAACTCACTTATGTGAGTAACCTACTTAGTAAAGAAAATATCACAAAAAGTAAAAGTCTAAATGAGAACTTAATTAGCATTTACTTAAATATTTAAAGTAATTATCTATCCAGTTGAAATAATTTTATCTAACATCTGACAATGATAAAATTGTTTTAACGTAGCTCGAAGTCATCGTAGGAACTGAATAATATATATATAATTATTAATTGATGTACTTACCTACATACGTTAGATAAGATTTCCTTCTCATTCTACCGCCTAAGAAAAGAGTCGTGAAGATTTCTGCCGAATGAAATTATAGCGGAAATAAGTTTACCATTTTCTTCTTTTATCATTTTCCTCAATCAAAACAACTTGGACGCCAGAATATAAAAGGAAAATACAGTAAGTACCTGCGTATTTCTTTTGTTTGTAATATTAGGTACATACCTATCTACGTAGTATTAAGTACGTAGGTTACGTACCTAAGCGTTATTTATTTTGTAACTTAATATATTAGTACTTACCTGTGCCTGTTATTCAACGAACCGGAGGTATACTACTTACTTAGGTTCTACAAATTTTCAGCGGACAGATCTCACGTTTTTGGACCACGAAGTGTTTCGGAGGTTTCTGACCTTTCAGATTTGACCTTTTTTGCGGTTGCGCCGTCCTAAGTAACAGACTATACTAGAATCGAGTATAGAGCGACACGGTGTAGTCCCACCCTGCTCTAAGCCTTCGCCCTGATCTCGGCTCAGTATCACCTAAGTACTATGAATAATAATCACATCCTCACCAAAGTCATGTGAGTTGAGCGTAAGCCTATTCAAGTTGGCTTGATAGCCAGTTCGGACATTGACGTTTTTTCACAAACAAGATTACTTAGTTGTTTATGGCTTTTGGAGTAGGCTCTCTTAAAAAACAGAAAAATTACGTAGTGACATAAAGGATAAATTTTTGTAAGATAAGCTAACACAAACTGTTGTAGATACAGGTACCAGTCCAGTAAATTAAGTAGATTACCACCTTTGTAAACAAACCTCGTTATTTCACCTGTTTCATATAAGCGTACATGGTAGGTATGGTATGGTATCTTTAAAATAATAAATAAAGTTTCTTTCTTCAAAATGACGGTGAAGCCTGAACTAAGGTGACCTACATTAACCTTTAAAGTAGGTATAACATTTTGTACCTAGGCGACTGAGCTCTGTCTAGGACTAGATGTCCGGCTTTAGTCCAAAAAGTCCGCCTTTTTAGTCATGCCCAGCCTGTCCGGCTTTTGGTAAATAACGTATTTTTTTCTATATAAAAATCTGACGTGTCGTCAGAAATGTTTAAATTACAAGCTTGCTTACGTAAAATATCCCTTTGAACAGACCAAACAAATATTTCCTTCGACATTATGTAAAGTCTGTTGCGTGCCCAGAATAGCTATTAATAAAAAAATATTCCATCACCGAATTCTTCGCAATACAGTTTTTCGCTCAAATGTAAAAAAGGATTGGTATATATATATTTTTTTAAATTATCTGACTGACTTAATAACATCACTCCTGTATTCCCCGAAGGGTCTAAGCAGAGGCGCACCTACTAATGTACACCCACAGTTTGCCGGTATGTTTAGGTCCCATGTAATAGGGGGCGAGCCTATTGCCATTAACCGGGCACAAATTCCAAACTCCGAGCTGCCACTGGGAATTTCATAGATAAACCCAATAACACTTTGCTCGACCTGGGAATCGAACCCAGGGCCTCTAGCGTAGCAGTCACGCTCAGGACCGCTTAGCTAATGAGGCAGACTTAATAATATTGGTAGAATAAGTATTAATAAAAACAAGAACAAATAAACATAGGATTCATCAATGAGCAAAGTTTGATGATCAAACATTGTACCTACTTACGAGTACTTAGGGAATGTAAACCAAACCTCCAGGATCCACCTCCAGGATAAGGATCCTGGAGGTTTGGTTTGAGATAACATTCCATTTAGCCATGAGTAAGCTACTCATGGCTAAATGGAATGTTATCTCAAAACAATCACACCTGCGTTTATCATGGGATGTGGTGACATGATCACTCAGATCACGTCAAACGTTACGCTGAATGTAGTTGATTCGATTCCCGCCCGAGATACATATTTGTGGTCGATTCACACATATTTCTATCGAGTCTGAGTGTGTGTACGTTGCGTCTGTCCTACTTAGCACTTCTCAACTTAGTATTATTATTCTTTTCAGATAAAACCTCAAGGCTCAATTATTAATAGTCGTGCTTGCTAAAGTCTTATTAACTTTTTGTAGCAATTAGGAACTGTAATTACATTGCTTCCATTAATGAGTAGGTACCTACAAGTCATTTAATTTTCCTCAATTACGTTAGTAATGAGAAATAAAATAACATTAAAACAAATAAGTACTGCTATGTACGGAAATGTACTCCGTATTGAAGAAGCTTTTAAGCGAATTGAGGTTAATGTTTTAGTCATGAAAAATATATTCAATCCATATAACTTTCAAATTTTTTAATTCCAAGGTTCGTCTTCAAGCTGGTAGGCAAGCTACACAGACTAAAACATGACATTGAGGGTATTATTAGATGTGACAAATGAATAATGATGTTCTAAAACACCCAAGTAAATAATGCCTAGTTATATTTCTGGTGACAATGTAAGTTAGGTAACTATATACATTAAACGAAGGTTTTACTTGCTCTACCAAATGTAATTATTATGTCAAACAATTATATAATGTAGACAGTTTTAGCATAACAAAGCCGCCAGTGACAGCATAACCAATTAACGTAATATTTTATAATTCCCTGACTTAACAATAGCTTTGTCAGGTGTATTTTCTTAAATACACGGATACACCTCTATTCATGTCACGATAAATCTCGATAACACGAGTAAATGTATTCAAATAAGTGTATAAAACAATGTGGGAGGTAATTAGAAGTTAAATCATAATAGCTGCAGGTATTGAAATCATGAAGTTACCTACGGGTAAAATATAAGACTTCCGCCTGGTGAACAGTGCAATTCGTAGAGCTTCGCCGTCTTCAACTGGCCGTCATTTGTTTAATAATTTCATTCATTCATATCGGGGACCACCAGATAAGAACCATTGGTCTTTTTTTATGGGATAGGGGGGCAAACGAGCAGACGGATCACCTAATGGTAAGCGATTACCGCCGCCCATGGACACCCGCAACACCAGAAGAGTCGCAGGTGCGTTTCCCGCCTTCCAAAAGAATTTGGGCCTTCGGTATCCTCACTCACTCGGCGAAACACAACGCAAGTGCTGTTTCACGCCGGTTTTCTGTGAGGCAGTGATATCACTCCGGCCGAGCCGGCCCATTCGTGCCGAAGCATGGCTCTCCCACGAAGATTTTTTTTTTTCTTTGTAAGTACGGGAAGTTGTCATGGATAGTCCGCTACGTGGGGGGCGGCGGGGTATGTCGGACTCGTACCGACTAAAACTACTACTTGCCTTCTGTTGCTTCTGGGGTCATTGTCTGATCGGGTGACAGACTCTCGAAGTCAGCCACCCACAGACCACAGCTCTTGGAGGTCAGAGATCTGTTTGCGAAGAACCATTAATCTTGAACCAGTCTTTAAAAATGGGGCATAACGCCCCCTTATAGGCGCTAGAGGAAAGGGCCCAGAGAAAATTCGGGGTGCTGAATCGGTAAGATGTGGTACTTAAAGTTAAAATTGTATTAATTCTTAAAAGTGGGCGGTAAACGAAATAAGTAGTAGAGCCTGACTACGTTTTTAAAGTTTGTTTTTATGGAATTCTTCACAACGTGAGTGAAAAGTGTTTGAATTCATTGTATCGATCAGGAAACGTTTTCTCAGCGGAGAAAGTACATACTCGTATACATTGCCGTCACGCTGTGCACTGACGCCACATACTGATGAGACTCAGCTAATATGGTAATTCGACTTTTTCCAGCGTGATTAGGAATTTATTAGAAATCAATTCATTTCTAGATTCCAATTGTATGACAGTAATTCCTAACAGGCTCAAACTCGGACCATTATTTGTTTTATCACCATCAGCATCGTGTAACTATACCGGAAGAACTACCCGTAGATCATAAAAATAATGTGTTGTTCCGTGCGAGGAACCCACAACATGTAGCGTAGAATTCGATCGATCAGCCACTACGTCTAATTATTAACATTAGTGTGCTCAACAGCAGCAACAAGCAGTGATAGCCCAGTGATAATGACCATTGGACTGCCATGTCAAAGGTCTCGAGTTCGAATCCAAGTCACGCACCTCTGACTTTTCGAAATCATGTGCGTATTAATAGTTAATTATCACGTACTTTAAAAAAAACATCGTGAGGAAACCTGCATGCCTGAGAGATTTTCTTGACGGCGTGTGAAGTCGCCAACCCGCATTAGGCCAGCGTGGTGAACTATACCTAGCCTAATCCCTGTCATTATGAGAGGGGGGACCCGTGCCCAGCAGTGGGACTATGTAATGGGTTGATCATGTATGATGAATATGATGTGCAGTGGAACTGTTAAAGGGGTGATGATGACAATGACAAACGTATTCATTTATGGCAACCTGGCAACACTATTAAATGCGCTTTATCTAAAGGTTCTAATCAAACGTACCTAACTTTCCTAATCGTTCTTACTTAAATTTAGCTAGGTATTATTTATGCAAATTTCTCACCTTCCAACTTCATCGTCGCCTGGACTAAATCGTTTAGATAACCATCAAACCTTTTTAAGTTCTCTGCACGGTCGAGTAGGTACTGACTGTATACAAGCTAGAAGGTCATGAATATTCATGGTCAAAATACTGCAGAACTATCAGTATCACCTATGTAAACAACGTGACAACTTCGTACTATATTGTGGTATGTTATTACTCGTATTTACCATCTCACTATGCTATTGTCAAATTTTTATGGTTTGAAACCATGAAAATTTAACATGGCTGCCTGCTTTCCAGACCCAAAGGCCATCCAAATTTTCTAGAAGACAAAGTTAAATAGGTTCCGGGTTAGGCATACCTAGGCAAGTGTTTTTTTTTTTCACAAAACCATATCTCTAAAGATTAATTTAATCTGTTTGAGAGCTACGTACCAATAATGAAAGTATAGATATGAAATAGATGGTGATGAAAACAAAAATTGGTCCGAGCTGGCCTGATACAAAGCCTGTCGCGACATCTACCGCGCTACATACGAAACAACGATGGACAAATCCTGAATCACGCAAGTAAAGTTTGCAACGCAACTTGAATCTTACTAATATATAAAGCTGAAGAGTTGAACGCGCTAATTTCAGGAAGTACTGGTCGGATTTGAAAAATTCTTTCAGTGTTAGATAGCCCATTTATTCCCCGGACGAAGTCGTGGGAAGAAGCTAGTATAATATACAACCGATCTACATCAAAACGCCCACCTGGTCTGAGGATCCTTCTTTTGGTTGGGGGCAACAGAACTTGTCCTTCCACAAGCCTGTGATAAAGATAAACCTAGTTGAATTTCTAAAAAAGTAAGAGCCACTTGTGGGTTTCTGCTTTTTGCCACTACCAAATCTGTATGATCTTTACTTTCGTACAACACTTTCCTAGTAGATTGTCCTTTATAACATTTTACCTTTAACTATTTTCCATATGTACTATTTACTAAGTTACATTTGTCTTAACAGATGTTGTTGAATAAGATATATGTTTTTTTGTTTACGTGTGAAACCTTCAAAAAACTACCGGTCCTCGGGGATTAGACCGGGGAATGTGAGATTCCCGCCTGCTTTTACATGAAACCTAACATAATGGTACACTTCTGGGAATACATACTTTCCTGATGGCATATACTTAGAATATAAATTCGATGTCATCTTTATCTTTAAATCATTGATTTAAAGTTAGAGAAAACTTACCTACGTAGTTAGCAAGAAATATAAAAGGCTGTTGAATATTTCTATGTAATAAACAAGTTATTAAATTTAACTTGTTTATTACATAGAAATATTCAACAGCCATTAAAAACTTGGAAATAAACTGGGGCACTTAAAACTATCAGATATAAAGTTAGGTTTATGATTGACGACCTATTGCGAGTAACAAAAGCAATTTATGGTATGCTCGCTCAGCTCCGCTCCGTTCCGGCTCATTTCCGCCAACGCTGCTTAGTAAGCGGAAAATGGAAATGTCTGATACGAAAATATGATAGTGTTATCGACTTTCGCTTCATTTCCTCCAATTTTCGTATAAGTAACATTAATTTATTGCCATGAATTTTATGCAAGCAATCTTTGGAACCAACATCTTTTGAATTTGTGGAATCTAAGTAGGTAATATGACCCATAACTATGACACATTATTATAATATTTTGATTGCTTGGGTTTGCTTTGGTTGTGCTCTTGGTAAAAAAAACTGAGAAGGTAAGCATGTGTTCACACTTTGGTTTGTTCACCTTTTCCACACTTTGACCAGTGGGATTGTAAGTTTTCATACCGCGAAAGTGTTTAGAACACGGCGGTAAATTAGATTTCCACGATTTGATTCTATTTGGTTGTTTCGTTGTTGCTCTGTTCCTACAATCCAATCCATTCAAGACCTATCCGATAGACCTATTCTTACGTAGGTAGTAGTAGTTAATCAAGCCGCTGGATGTAATTAACTTCCTGCTTCTTCTACCTGCTAACGACTCAATTTATCCTGTGTACCTACTCCCTAACAGTAATTTAGTACCTAGGTTACATTATTAGACTTGCAAAACATCAAATTCCTTTTTTCCCGAAAATGTAAAAACAGTAGAATTACCCTAAGGAATTAAATAACTTTTTTATTAATAGGTAAGGCCCGAAAGAATCGAGCCCAGAGCTTGGATTGCGGTAAGCGTAAGCTAAATGATAAATCAGTGATGTCTAGTTTCTTTTTACAAAATATATTATAGGTAAACATTATATTGAAAGTAGCTTTTGCCCGCGACTTCGTCAGCGTAGCATGATGATATGCCTTCCTCAATAAATGGGCTATGTATCTAACACTGAAAGAATTTTTCAAATCGGCCCTGTAGTTCCTGAGATTAACGCGTCCAAGCAAACAAACAAACAAACAAACTCTTCAGCTTTATATATTAAAGTATAGAGTTTAAATACTAAGACTAACTATAGTTACCTGGGTACGTATTTGTATTAATTTTATCAAAGACAGATCTAACTACCTACCTACCTATTCAATTTGAAAACAATCTACTTTAGATCCTAAGAGAAAGTGACGTCCAAGCTGCTAACGGTACCTATCCGCAATAAAATCTCATACAATGAGTATCTGATTGTTCCATACTTTTCGTTGATAGTGAAAACTACTTCGATTGTTTTCAAAGCAGTCGATTCGTACGGATGTTTTTATACTACTGCTACTAACCTGAATGTAGCACGCAAACGGTTACAATCTATTATAAATCTAAACGTGCTTGTTATATAGACTAATTGAGCTTGTTCAAGAGCTCGGCCTTCGTTATTATGGCACGACGATTTAAACGTTAGCCAATTAATTAACTGTTGACTCTTGACATGTCCTCCCCATGCACATGGATCTCCATATTACTCTATCTATTCTAAGAGAATAGTATTGTAGAGGTCAGCGTCCTCATCTCATGCATATGAAAAATAAAAAAAAAGTTTTCAAAAGGTTCTAGATTTGAGTGTACTTACCTAATTGTTTTTGGCTCCCTCACCTCTTTAACTTTTGTCTATGATCCGATTTAAAATAAGTATTATTTTTTGGTTTAGGTAGAAGGGAACCGTATCAGTTAGTGACTTACATACCTACCTACTTACAAACTTTTAGCTCATTGATAAAAATTAAAGAAGCATCCACGACAAGCCCTTTCTTTAATATTTTAAAAAGCAAATCAAGGTAAAACTTAAACAAGTAGGTACCTACCTAGAATTACGTAATGCGATTTGACCACAAAATGCTTTCATATCAAGCATAGGGTGGAATTGGGTCACGGTCGCATACCCGACCTAGGTCTGACCAACCCTGCTTCACCGCAGACGAGTTGATGGGTACTCATGCATGACACGCTCATTTAGGTAGGTAGGTAGGTATTTTAAAAACGATTTTATCTGTGCGCGAAAAAGGCGCGGATTACCTATAAATGAGTTTTTGCAAAAATTGTCACGTATTGGACAAATGGAAGTTTTAAATAATAAAAACCTCGTTCTTCTTCAATATAATGTTGTATTACACAAAAAGACAGATAATTCTTCCAGTGATTTCTATGCTAACCGGCTCGCGTACAATGATTCGTTCGACTAACAAAAAAATATGCGGGTGGGAGAAAAACAAATAAAATCGAAATAAAAAACCATTAGATATAACAATTTAAGTGTATAGGTATGACCTTCGGTTGAAAAGTTCGGTTTACGATGTATGATTGTAATTTACGAAGATTTTCGAAGTAACTTCATTTCGAACGTTGAGTCACGCAACTGAAAACCTCAAGAATTTTCTTCAATTTCATGTCGAACAATAGCTGAAATAAAATACGAGAAAGTTTGTAATATGAAATGAAAATCGTTGCAATTTTTATTTGTTTCAAGAGCTTTATTTGAAGAAGGTAGACAATTTCCTAACTATACATACAATGCAACTATGACAGAAATCTTCAATCACGATGTCCCGAGTCCAAAAATAATGTAAACCATACCTATCGCCACGGAAGCACACCTGCTAAAAGCAATCACAATAGGTACCCATCGACCGATCGACTCACATAGAAAGCTTCCATGCAGTTTTCAACAAATAAACTAACTTCGCTTACTAGAAAATCTTTATTCATGATGCAATCCGCTAGTAATTAAAGACAATAGGATATTAGACACAGTATCAGTTTACGAAGAATACCTTTCAATGTACCAGTTACGGGGAAGTTCGACGTAGGAAGGCCGCACGCCGCGTGCTTTCGTACCAGGCACATTCTGATATCTTGACTGTGTGTAGGTCTCTTATATACTGTATACCTATATACCACCTACTCACCTATATTTTATAGCGTTAAACAGGTCATAGTTTCGTGATCAAAGCTCGTTTGTCAGGATTCGCTAACAGCTGTTTTCCTTTGATACCACTTACTGACGAAGTTCTAATAAACACTTTTCAAGTTTCAGCAATAGGCACAGGATTGTGGGTGGTGATCAATTTAATTGGTAGGTACTGCTTTTGTTTGTATGTTTACTTAGCTGGAATTACAACTTAAAGCACAATGTTTCATTACCTACTCGTTGTGTAGTAATTCAGCGAAATGCGAGAAAAAACAAATAAAAATATTTTATAACGATTTCAAAAAAGTACAACTAGGTAAACTTATATTATGAAGTCGATTAATAAAAAAATACGTCACTTGCCTCTAGAGCTGTACACTCACAGGGATACGTATTACCTATTATTCCTTGACCCTCTACCAATGACAAGAAATCTTTGCCCGCAGTCCGGTATGAACTTGTTGTAGACGATATTTCCAAAACATTGCGTATAACGTAAACGGTAATAATCATAAAAGTGCACGTTTGACGTGCGAACGCGTTTTTTGCTTCACATTAGTATTATGTCAGACAAACAATGGATTTGTCGGCTGTTATTCTACTTTCGTTGGTCGGTTTCCTTGATGCATTCAACTACAGGCGCCGGTGTCTCTTCTACATTAAGGAATGTGAGTGCAAATGTTTTTGGTAGTTCAACAAATTATTAAGTAATTTTCTTAAGGTAAGTGACATTATTAATAAAATATGGAATTCCAAAGGGAAGTATCCTCGGGCCTGAATTAGTATTGGTCCACGAATTTCCCCGTTATCTACAGCAATCAATGCAGTTTGGCGACTTCGAAGCTATGAGTCGTGGTTTCGAATACTATACAAAGCAAATATTTGTAAGGTCTTCAGATATCGGGTTGATGTGAGATATTTGTTTGATAACGTGCTTACGATAAAACGGTGCTATAAATTCTACAAGCAAAAATACGGCGCGGATTTAGTAATTAGGTAACTAATTAAATTACTTAATTAAGTTTACCTATGGTGTTTCAGGTGTAGACCATTGCCCTCGTATGATGCATCCGTACCATCCGAGATGCGATGGCAACACATTATCGCGACGCACTTGCGATGATCGTAAATCGTATAATTTAGGTAAGTACTTACCTACCTATAATTTTTTTATGTCATAGGGGGGCAAACAAACGAGCCGACGGATCCCCTCATGGTAAGCGATTACCGCCGCCCATGGACACACGCCACACCAGAGGAAGAAATGGCTAGAAAGATAATGGAATTTTATAGGCATGGCACGTTCTACTTACTGCCTCATTAGTCTAGCTTCATAAACGCGACTGCTTCGCAAGAGAACCTGGGTTTCACTTTCAAGTAGAGCAGCAAGTCTTATCTGGTTTTTTTGTAAAATTTTCGGCAGCAGCTCGGGAGTTTCGTTTCGTACCCGGTTAAAGACCATATTCAGTCCTAAACATACCAGCAAACTATGGATATACATTAGAAGCCAGTACCATTTTTTCAATAATTGTAGTAAAGGCATAAAAATAGAGCTCCCGGTTTGCCGGGGAGAATCTTTCACATCTTTTTTTTTTTTTTTAAATAAAACGTTGCCCCACACTAGGATTTTCTCCTGTATCGTGGATGCGTTTATTACAAACACAAATTCTCACATACACAAACACCCAGACCCGGAACAACTACCTGTAGATCATACAAATATTTGCTCCGTGTGGGGATCGAACCCACAACACGTGTCGCAGAAGCCAATTGCTCAGCCGCTACGCCAAACGTGTCGTCAAATACTTTTACCTTCTATAACGGCCCCAAACTCTGTTTTGCCCAAGGGCCTGGATGGCCTAAGACTTCTTTCCTCAGCCTAACCCTTCAGGGCATGATGACATTTGACTTTACTATACTGTTCCAGGCTACACATGCGGGTGGTCTAGGTGTGACTGCAATGGCGACCTCTTGTTAGACGAGACTAACGGTGGTAGCTGTGTGCGTAGCGAAGACTGCCCCACCGCGCTAAGCCGCAAATACTTAAGACATGAAAAAAGAAAAAAGAAACATCCATTTAGCCTCAGCAAGAGAGTCAGAACTTCAGACCTCAGGGATCCATATGAAGAATATATACGGAGCTGAACATACCCCACGGAGTATCCGTGACGCAATGTTTATATTTTAAAATGAATTTACTCAATATATACTTAAATAAATATTTACTAATATTTTAAATAACTGTTTGGAAAAATTAGTTTGATTTACCTATATAGCAAAATAGCAACTGAACATCTGTGAAAATCATTGAGGTATGATCCGAATTTACAAGTCTTATAAAAATAACTTATAAGAGTGAGCGGATCGAATTCCCAATACAAAATATATCGTAATTCAAACACAATTGCATCAGTCTTATTTTTCAGATTCCAATTCCGTTAATGTAGGTCCCTGCTCTATTATTTCCTCCAAACTTTCCTTCAAAGACAAATAAATAAACAGTTTCGGAAGTCGGTGCCATTGATTTGGTCGGATCCTTTCTTTTCGCCATCGACTTCCGAAACCATTTCTCACATAAGTAACATTACTGTAGGTAGGTATTGTTTTTGAAGGCGGTTTTACTTTTAGATAAAAGTTATTTTATCCCAACATTTTGAGTGGGAAATACCTACAATCTGACGTAGGTACCTACCTCGACGACATTGTGATTTATTGGGTCAGTAAGTACATGATGTTGTATTTTTTTTCTAAACTTGTGATCATCAGATCTTCACCAAATTTGATTAAGACCGATTCGGGAGTAAGTATATTCTTTCACACAAAAAAGAATTTTTCAAATCGGTCTATAAATGGCCGAATAATCGCGTAACAAACATACAAATACTTACTTATATTTCTTTCACTCCGAGAGGAGACCCAGTAGGGGGAAACTAGCGAGTTGATGATGGTGAAAATATTATTACTTATACATAACTACTTAAAACAATCAAGGTATTATATGACATAGGACAATAAATTATGTTTAGCCGTTGTTCGCAGTTTCACTCGCGTCCCAATGGACTTTTAGAGGCAAAAGCCTACTTATGTCCTTCCTCAAGGTGTAATCTATTTGCTTCCATTTTTTCCACTTTTTGTTCGGCGGTTTCAGCGTAAAAAGGTAGATAACAGATGAAAATGCGAAAGAATCTGGCGAGTTAACTGTCGTATTTATATTAATTACTGAGCAAGTATAGAGTTTTGGTTATATTTGCGGGATTTTACGTTTTTTAGCTTGTACCCGAATGCGACCTCTAACCGAACATTGAAAGACCTCAAATTGCGTGCGTTACAAAAAATCAACAAGCATCTCCAAAGATCGACAAAGGTAGGCAGTGAATAGTTTACTTAATAACACCTACATTGTATAAAGATCAAACATCCATTCAGAACCAGGAAGATGCTAAAACAAACAAACAGAAGTTCTATAACAACTCGGTTCCCGCAAATGCAGTGTGAGTTCAGCGGTGAGGACGCGATGCAACAAATCCTCGTCATATTGTGCTTTTTAAATGTCATAGAGACCCTGTACTACGGCAAAGTTGGAAAAACCGGATGTCTTATGTACAATGGGACATGTAAGTACAATGCACGTTGGCCGTGAATACTTATGCTTTTAATGATAAGGGTTAGAATTGGTCAACCTCCAAGATTGCGTCAACAAACTATTATTTTGTTTGTGTGTTTATGATTTCTGTGTAGGTACGTAAATTTTTGTGAAGACTGTTTTCAAATTTCGAGAGGTTTGTAAAGACGCGGTGACATTTGATAATATGTATTCCATTATATCATTCCAAATGAACATTCAAATATTCATAAATTAAAAATTAAAAAAAACCCCCGACACAAAAATAAACCTGAATCCCTATAAAAAGAAAAAAAAAAATCTTGAAATTATAACCCTTCGTAAGTACGTATGAAGTTTTTTGATTAAATTTTGTCGCGTCGGGGGACCGCTCTCTAATTATGTGAATCCTTTCCTTTCCTTTTGCTTCCCGAACGTGAATCGCGCGAATTCAGAATTGATGTGGATGGCGCGTACATCGCCGCGACGCGCGGGAGGGCGTAAAGTGGGCGGAGCGTAACATATTCAAGTTTGGCGACCCGAGCGGGCAGACACGCGAGAGCTAGAGAGCGGTCCCCCGACGCGACAAAATTTAATCAAAAAACTTCATACGTACTTACGAAGGGTTATAATTTCAAGATTATTTTTTTCTTTTTATAGGGATTCAGGTTTATTTTTGTGTCGGGGGTTTTTTTTAATTTTTAATTTAATTTGTTATTTCACACTTTTTGGACTCCTTAGTTATTTTGTTTAATTTCTTTTATTTTCTTGCGTTTTAATTAGGTATTTTCTTCGTTTAGTTATTCAACTTTTGTACAATTATTTCATAGCTATTAGATATCTTATATCATAGTGTATAGTATTCTACTAGTCAAGCCCTTTCATTTGATACCTTTATTGAGGGAGTAGTGAAAAAATTTAATAAATTCACCATTTCGTGGAGGCCGCCATGTTGGATTTGAAATTTTTCATAGTGTATAGTATTCTACTAGTCAGGCCCTTTCATTTGATACCAATATTGTGGGAGTTGTGAAAAAATATGTAAACCGCCATCTTGTGGCGGCGGCCATCTTGGGCCGATTTTCATCAAACATAGCTAAGAACACTCCCTTATTCACCTTTCAAACAAAAAAAACAAAATCAAAATCGGTTCATCCATTCGGGAGCTACAATGCCACAGACAGACACACACACACACACACACACACAAAGACACGTCAAACTTATAACACCCCGTCGTTTTTGCGTCGGGGGTTAAAAATAATATTAGGCATGCAAACTGGATCCAGGGATTTAGGAAAACCTAGAGCTAAGCCTAAAAATAAACCACTTAATTAACATAAGCTGCTTTGCAAAACCCAAAAGTCTACAAGTATATTCTAAGCCAATTAGGTTAGCCTAATGCCCAGTAATAAATAAATCTGTAAAGATTTAAGAATTTAGTCTTATTGTTATATTAGACCTTAGTTTCCAATGAAAGACCCTCTAATTTTCTGTTTTAAAATGTGAACTACATTTCATTTCGCTGTAGCTAATTATTAATTAAATAAATAATAGCTTTAATCAGCACTTGCCGACCCCATGGCATATAGAATATAGATTGGTGAATAAACCTTTATTAGCTACTTAGCCAAACATTACGTTTCTTCGGCAAAAATATATTAGCACCAGGCACATGGATTTATGCCAAAAACGAGGCTTCATGGGCTGAATTTAGCAAATCCTCTAGAAATCATTCATATTTAGAATCCTTAGTAATTTTCAAATGTGAAATATTCAAATCTGGAATCCGAATCTAGCCCTGCAGTCGTGTAGCCATGTTAGTTTGGACTAATTCTATTTAACCACTTTTACAGGTGTATCTGAATGCCCTGAATACATGCATCGGGTGAACAGTGAGTGTCGACCGACGCCGTCACAGCGCACTTGCGACGAACCTGTCGCAATATCTATGGGTATCATCTGCGATTGGTCGCGCTGCGATTGCGACTTCCCCTTAGTGTTACACCTGCCGTCGGGTTATTGCTTCTTGTACGAAGATTGTCCGTGATTCGATCATGGAATTTCGCTCGATTTTGGAATGAGAGATTAGGAGATAGGACCGCCGCCGCCGCAAGGTGTGATTTGTTATGATTGTCAGAAATAAATTGTGATTTTTTTAAACATGTTTTATTTTCCTTTCCTAGCCTGATCTATACGTGTTGTTATTTATAAAGAAGTAGGTACTGTTATAATTGTAGTACGTAGTAACCCAGAGGCACCAATTCCGCCCTCCGAATAATAGGTACCTAATTAATTATACTTAAAAATTAACCGTTGTTAATTAAGATAATGTTAATCTAGGTTCCTACCGTACAATTTCGTCTACTACTAGGTACTTTACTGGAAATAAACGACCGGAAAATCGTTCCAAACTTGGTAAAGTTATCAAGAATATCATTCACCTACATTTATTTCCAGGAAGTATATTGGATGAAAAGGTACAGTAGAAACCTGGATTAACGGTATCGGAATCCGAATAACACTTTGATGAAATTGTGTTTGAATTACGATTTATTTTGTTATTACGTTTGTATTGGAAATTCAGTCCGCTGAACTCTTAATGTCAGGCTTGCTACACAATTCTTCGGGTCGAGGTTAATCGACACAGCCTGCAAAATCGAATGTACTTACACGTTGGGATATCTTCTTTAATTCTAGAAGGTAAAATTGAAGGAAAACGAGGAAGGGGAAGACCTAGACGAAGTTCTGTGGAATAAGTGAAGGAAAAGGTGGGGATCAAGTTGTATGAAGAGGTTAAATGGTGGCGATTGATCCACCGACAAGAGCATAAAAGAAGACTTTTATGTGTATGTTCGGACAATAGGTCGCTCTACTTAAGTATACGTAGGTACTACTCACGTGTAGCCAACGAATACATGTATACAGGTTGCTGATTTACCTACTCAACACTCAACTTTCCCTTTGTTCTTTACTCAACCCGCCCGTTAAAGGGGTGATTCTACCCGTCATATTGACCAACTTGACTCTCTGTGAAACTCATGGGCTGCCAGGGTATGATTTTAATTTGGTGCCGTCTTCATTGAAATAAATTAAGACTATGTTAGTTAATACATTTTATTAACCGTGTTAAAATGCAGGAATTTCATAATAAGACTGCTTCCATATCCAAACATTCGCGACCGATCAGGGCCCCAAGTCTGCTATTTTGTCGTGTCAAAATCGTCACTCAATGGCTTCAGAATTGTTGATTTTTGACGGTTTTGTCTACGAAATCTGTCAGTTCTAATGTCATTTAGTGCAATTGAACGACCATTCTGGTACAACTGAAATAGCAGAGTTGGGCCCCTAACTGACACTATTTCATTTAGAAGCAAGTTGAAATCTGCTTTTTTTCTAATTTAATTACATTGTTCCAGATATACTGGCCACTGTCCCATGCTTAAATTCCGCTTCGGAAAATGCTACGGGGACAACACGCGTCAAATTTTAAAGGAAATACGTTCGAAAGGACTGTTCAAGTAAGTTAAAACACCAATATAATCCTGTGTACCTCTTATGACGTTTTTTTCTAGTGTCTAAGTACCTATAGCCTATTTTACCGTACTTAGTTGACCTTTGTTGTCATTGTAATAAGATAAAATACTGATGGCTATTAGAAAAGTATTATTACCACAATTGTCGTCTCTGAGTGCGACAGCAGAATATTTGGCAATGCGGTGGTCCCATTCAAGACGACCTAAATAACACACTCCTATTGGATGGCCAGATAAAGCTTATGGGCCTCACGCCACTTAGAAAGCCCTGCGGCTCCAGACAAAATAATAAGTTTCCTTGTAAGGCAGTAAACGAACCGAGAGGTGTCGCATGGCCTTCAGGGCTTAATCCAGCCCTACTCGTACCAGTCTTAAATGTAACAATTATTATAATGTTGCAGCAAGCCACTCGAATATCGTCCACGGGACAACTACGAGTTGGACAATCTGCCGCGCTTCGAAGCACCACAGCGTGACGTGTACGATGGCATACGGAACAAGCCCACCAAACACATGACTGGCTACACCGGCTACGTACCAGGGATGAATTTTAGGTGGGTACATTGAGACTACTTATATTATGTCAATTACGAACTGAGTGGGTTACAATTTCTACTACTTTTGATGATGTTGTGATCCGTCAAGTGACAATTGCTCCCCTGAGTTCCACAGACTATTTAAGTTGACCTCTGAATGGTTAGTATTCGCAAACGCATCTGTTGAATGTGATGGTTCGATTCCCAGACTGATCACGTTTGTTTGGAATTTTTCAGTATTTTTTTTTACCAGCAACTCAGTATTTGTTTGGTTATAAATTTCTATCTTATTTTGGTTATAAAGTTCTGCTTGCATCGTCAGCGGAAGAGTTGCAAGACATGTTGACTTTAATGAGTGAAGCATATAAGCTGAAGGGTATGAAAATAAATGTTTGTAAAACGAAAGTGATGGTTTTTGAGAGAGAGAAAGATGTATGTATGTTTGATGTAAAGATAGAGGGTAAGAGTGTGGAGCAGGTGAATGAGTTTGTTTATTTGGGAAGTGTGTTTACTAGGGATGGAAAGATTGATGCCGATGTGGAAAGGAGAGTGAATGCGGGAAATAAAGTGAATGGTGCTATGCATGCGGTTGTGGCTAATCAGTCTGTGTCGAAAAAGGCACGGTTGGCTATCCACAATGGTGTGCTGGTACGGTGGTACCTACACTTATGTATGGAAGTGAATGTTGGGTGTGGCAGAAGAGGCATGAAAGCAGAATAAATGCGGTGGAAATGCGTTCTTTGCGAAGTATGTGTGGTGTAACTCGAAATGATAGATTGAGGAATAGTGTGATAAGACAACGTTGCGGCCTGAAAGATGATGTAGTGACACGTATTGAAAGGAATATGCTGAGATGGTTTGGACATGTTGAGAGAATGAATGAAAGACGATTAACGAAAGGAATTTATAAGGCGCATATCAGCGGCAACGTCAGAAGAGGTCGACCTAGAAGGACCTACACCGATCTTATTGGCGAAGTCCTTGAAAAAGGTCAGGTCCGTAGTACTCGCAACCGGCGCGTATGTATGAGAAGATGTATGAATGTCGCAGAAGCAAAAGAGGCATACAAGAATCGTAGCAAGTGGCAGTCTATAGTTTCTGCCTACCCCTGTGGGAGAAGGGCGTGAGTGTATGTATGTATAAATTTCTATGTGTAATAGCTAGGCATTAGCAGTTGCTTCAATAGCGTATTGGTCGTAAGCGCGACTGCTGAGTAAGAATGATTCTGGATACATTCCCGGTTCGAGTAGTTTTATAGTGTTTTTCTATAAAATTCTCAGTCGAAGCAGCTCGGAGTTTGGATTTGTGTTTGGTTAATGGGCTACCGTCCGTCCTCCCATAAAATACTGATAATCAGTCGCATCCGGGTGGACAAAGTTAAGCCTTAAAATTGTTAGAAAAAGGGTACTTCAGAGTATAATGCTGCACGATTCTCACATAAGAACTAAATTGTAAAAAAAATCAATGTTATAATCTTTGTTTAAAGGAGTATCTATGGAGTTTCTTGCCGGTTCTTCTCCATAAGACCCACTATTTGGAACCGCGCACCTAGTTTTTGACAATTCAGAAGTACCTGTATTACTGGTATAATTGAAATAAAACATTTCACTTTGATTTTATGAGTGATAATGCATTCAATTCCACAACAAACATTCAAATAGCGGCGATAGCCGAATGGCTAGGGCGTCGGACTTGCGATCATGTGGTTGCCGGTTCGAAACCCACCCATTGCACTACCGACGTGAACCCACTCGTAACACAAGCATTTAGCTTAGCACGGGTTTAACAAGAATACTAGTAATGTGTGACCCACATTGCTAGTAAGCTTTTTTTACAAAAAAAAAAAGTAGCGACCGAGACCGACATATTGGGCCAGAAAACTAGAATGTTAAAGAAAATTCAGCCAAAGCAACCCTTGCGCATAATCTATAGCATTGCGTAGCATAATGACGTAAAAATCCTATACAAAAATCAATTGGTACGAAATGCCAAGGATATTAGGATTTATGAGCGCCATAAAAGGGTCGAAATCGGAATCAAGTTCAAACTGAGTGAGCGTGACGGCAAAACGTTAACACGATAATTGTATTTTAGATAGTTTACGGGAAAGAAGAAAATACATTCCGAGCTATACATCTTCAGTACCAACTGACCTCTTCTTATTCGCGCTCTTCTCTTACATGAGTACCTAGATATATATTTTAAGTGATGGATTAAGATTACATACAAATTATTTAAAATAATATTCTTTTCTAGGGTTAAGAAATGAGAATATGACATTAACTATGATATAATATGAAATATTACCTCATCAAAGTTCCCTCATTTAAAACCTATCTCCACTCTCGTCGGATGTAAACAAACCTTCACATTTATTGAATAGTATTACTATTCCGAATTCTAATAAAATTTCACTGACCCTGACTTTAATTTTCCACCGTTATTGACGGTTTATTCCGTGAAATGATTAAATGGAACAAAAATAATCTTATCACATAAAAATCTAATTGAACTGAATCTGATATGCATAGCATATAAATTAACTAAGATATCAACGACAATACCCAAGTACTATTATTTAAATCAATTAACCTGTCCAATACGAAAGGGGTATATAGGTATCCCAATGAAATAAAATATTCCTTTTCACGTATTAGAAACGCAAAGGGATGAAACGCATGTGACTAAAATGTGTGATGAATATGAATGTGGAGGGACACCGAAGAAAAGATGGATGGATTGTGTTTAGGCCGATATAACGGGAACGACGACGACTAACAGGGATGAATGGAAGAACAGCACATGCTGTGCCGACCCCAAATAAATTAGCACAAGGACAGGAAAAAGAAGACACATTATTGATGTTTACAATTCACGATTGTCTCGTTCCGAAATTTCCCCAAAATCGAGCAGATTTATAAACCATCATATATAAACGGGGTAAAAAACGTAACGTGGAAACGATATAGAATACCTAACCTAACAATAACCTCACGGGTCGAACATGGTTTTCATATAAGCATATCATATAAGCTTTCAATAGGTAAAACTAAAATATAATGTTATGTTAAATACTGGATTGTATTTCAGCTACGGAAAATCATATGGAAAAACAGCAGACGACTGCATGGCGAATTTTACAGACAGGCAACGAGAATTAAGGCGAAAGGCCGATTTCAATCGAAGTTATGTGCGTTCAAGAAGCGCACCCAAGATGGAAACGATACACTCCAGAGACGAAATCCGGCGAGACTTGAACAGATTCAGAGAAATTAACAAATATAAAGGTAAATTTGTAGAATTAAAGTAAGCCTTCGATACTCTCAAGCTAAGTGTAAGACAAGACACCAATACATTTTAGTTGTACGACTTTGGCATTAAATTATTGAATATAATTTTTATCCACAACTGATCAAATCGCTGTTTTAGCAATTATTAAAATCTAATTTATTTACATTGTATTACTATAAGGAAAAAGTGTCCCACAAGGTTATGACTTAGGTCCACTGTTTGAAATCTTTGTTTTATTTACAGAAAACACAATATCACCAGAATTCCCACCGATAGCAGGCTACACAGGGCACATACCACGAATCAAAGGATCTGAAGCATCTCTAAGTCAAAGATACCATTGTGCAGCGAAACGTGGTTTAGAACTCATTAAAATTGAAAGAGATAATCGTAAAGAGCTACAAAATGCCGATACAAATATTAAAGCGATTTTAAAAGAAAACGGGAAGAAGTATTCTTATTGGAATTGGGGATAGCATACAGGCAGAAGGATGTTTTTCACCAAGAGGCGGTGAACATTCTTCTATAAAACGGAACGAACAGTATTTTCTTAGAAAAACTAAATGGGACTTGAACCAGTATACTAGATTTATACGTTGATGTTATAGTTATTGTTCATGGGCCTATTTATAATGAATGTGTGGTTTTAAAGATATATTTTGTTAGTTAAATGTTAATGATTTCGCCGTGTTTTGTGCTGAGTGAGAATTCCTGAGAAAATGTGATATGTTTTAGAGTTAACATTTCAAAGTCATGGTCGATGGAATAAACCATAGCATTACTGGTGCACAAATAGAAAAAGCATTCAAAGAGTATTTTAATCATACTCCAAATTTGATAATGCATAAAGTACAAACATTGAAAATAGTTATGTCTACTGTAAATTTAAAAGAAATAAACTACATAGAAATTGAGTACTCTTTAGTTTTATTAATATCAAAATTTCAATATAATGTCTACATAAATGCTAATGATAAACTATCATAGGTAAAATATACAAAAATAGGTACATAAATACTTTGTCAGATATAAAAATGTTTTTTTGGTTTTAGTATAACTGGCCGAATATATCCAACCATATACATAGCTTAAATTTTAGTAGTTTATTGTCATGTCCAACACGACTAACAACTTAATTAACACTGTCATGACCTACATGACTATTAAATAACTTATTTAATAATGTATAACGTAAATAATGTTTGAGCTGTAACTTCAGTTATTTTTATTGGTTTTTTATTTTATTATTAAATGCTGCAATGTTTTATAAAAAATCAGAAAGTTATGGCAACTTAGGAGAGTTATGTTCAGTGATAGGCCGAATATTGATTAAAAAAATGCTATTTTAAATACACATTGCTAAGTAGATGTTTCATGAATAACGATTTAATATAGACCGTAATATATTCAAAGCATTGATGATATGACCGTTATTAATAGTATATTTTTAAAACAAATTACAGCTCAAGCATATTAGAGGTACATAATATAAGGCACATAAAATGTCATTAAAGTAAAGATTAATAATTAGCCACCTACAGTAGAAATTCGTTGCCGTAAATTTTCAATTAATGTTAGTAACTAAAATATATTTTTTATTTAGTTTGTTATCTTCTCCTACAGACAAATTATAATAAGTTAATATAAATCTCTAATTTTACTTAAAATAGTTATTATGACAACACATATAATATTCCAAAGACAATTATACAGTCTATGAAGATATTCTAATATTTAAATGCACCAGCAATAAAGATACAATATTATTTTGCCTAGAATGTTAATAAAATTCCATAGAAAAGTTATTTTATGTAAAAATACTTGGAGAATTTGCTTGCCATACATGTAGTCCACATGCAAAACTTCTACATTATTAATTCAATCAATGGATCAATCAATCAAATTGATAATCTTATTAACATTCTCGGAAAAGATTATAAAAAAATAGTTTTAGATGATTAGATTAACTTTCAGGTGTTAACTCAACAATCTTACCAGTTCTTTCATCAACACCATCTACTATGACTGGTTTCTTATCATCTACTGTTGGTTTAACTTCATTAACTTCTGGTTTTTTATCTGTGGCTAGTTCTAACATTAACGTTTCTAACTTCTGAGCTTTCCTAGTCTCGTTGTGAGTGATCAGAGCGCATAAATGTTCTGTAAGTAACTCTTTCTTCTCTTTCTCTTTTTGTAAATGGATTTTTGCCTGCAGGAACTCCTTCTCGACTTTTAGATAGTTTTTCCTGTAAATTGAAAACAGAGTTATAAGTGTGAGTTAATTCAAATTATCCAGTTTTATAGATCTAGGTTAGATAAATCACGATTACAAGCTTTTTACTTGAAACTTCTTGAAAGAATTTGATTTAATAACAGCAACTGTAAACATTAAAAAAACGATGCACTGGTATATATTTTTGATTAAGTTTAGCTGGAACTGTGGTGGTAGAGAATGATGGATTAAAATATTAATCTGAATTAAATCTAAGAATATAAAGATATCTATCATTATGAGACTGAATGCTCATTAATCAGGTAGGTAGACACAGCAGAAGTAGAACAAAGACATAGAGGGACTGTAGGCTGGCCAGATGTGTTGAGAAAAGAGTAATCATAGTTAGGGTTGCCATTCGTCCCGTATATACCCGACTGTCACCGTATTTACCTAAGTATCACGGTCCGTATTGTTACTTGTCCCGTTTATCAATATTTCAATATACACGTACAAAGGCTCGAAATCGACGGCAGGCGAGAGTCGCGCGGGGGCGCGCAGTTGCGAGATGAGAGGTGAGGGGGAGCCGGTGCGGACCGGTTTTTATTTATTTGCCACTAATAAGTCCCGTATCAATTCTCAAGAATAATAGCAACCCTAATCATAGTGGAAGACCAGCTAAGCTATGTTAGCCCTAAGCTCAGAACTATGAAGATTGGCACGAATGAGAATTGTCGAGTACAAATTTGCATATTATGCCGGTAGTGTGTGTGTTATGGATCATAGGGCTACGATTCGTAATTAAAAAACGTGACTTACTCTGCATCAGCATAGCTCAAACACGCCTGATCGATTTTTCCTCTTAACAGTGCTACATCCTGGGAGAATTGACTGTCCAGTACTTGTAACTCCTTTTTGATTTTCTCTAACCTCATCACCTCTTCGGCAGTTTGTTTCGTCCTGTCGTATAATCAAATTTATTTCTGAATAGTTGTATCTAGTAATACATAGTTACCACTAGCTTTACCGGTGAAGGAAAACGTGTTTAAATCTGTTGCTATAACTCCTGCATAACATTCTAAAGCATTAGACCAGTTTGATGGCTTACAGGATTACCTGCAGAGTATTACGCCAGACCTAAGGGGCCCTACAGTCAACTACAGAAATAAAAAGAAGTTTGATTATATAAATCTTAGAGTATCTTGGACCATTTTATGATGTTTCAGAACAAAGTCACACAAATTTTGTCTTTTGCTTTGATTAAAATGGACAGAACTGCAATTATTTTTGTCGCTAGTACACTTGGCAAGTTAAATCACTCTATCCTTGTGGCACCATAAGCTCACAGGTAACCATAGCATACAACTAAAACATCACACAACTTCTTCTTTCAAACCCTTTCCCAATTATATTGGGGTCGGCTTTAGTCTACCCAGATACAGCTGAATATCAGTATTTTACACGAAGCGACTGCCATCAGACCTCCGCAACCCAATTTCTGGGTATTACCGATATTCGAAGGATAGACTGGTTGTCAGGCTTTTGGGCTACTGACTACCACTACCAATTGTCAAAGATGTTCTTATGACAACCGGGACCGACGGCTTTACGTGCTTTCCGAGGCACGGAGGGGTCCCGATGTGATAAGAATGGTCACCAATCCACACACTGACCGCGGCGAGCGCAGCTTAACCTTGCAGATCAGTTGATCAGCTTATTTATTACTTAGCCACAAGCACATACACAACACAAAACACTGACCATATAGTTTTAGTGACAAGACTGTAAAACTTATTCAAATTAACCATTTTAAAAAATACATTTATTCGTAAACCATAGATCAATTGCAATACAGGACATTTGTTCTAAATACACTAACTATACTGAATCATTGAGAGATAAAAAACTGGCATCCACTTCACTGAGATAGTGTTGATAACGGAAGACATAGTTTCGGTTTACATGGTCAGTGTGTTTCATAACTGTTATGATTTTGCATGGATTTATTGCATTGCATCTATCACGTTTTACCACGTTTTATCACGTGGGAGAGCCATGCTTCGGCACGAAGGGGCGGCTCGACCGGAGTGATACCACGGCCTCACAGAAAACCGGCGTGAAACAACGCTTGCGTTGTGTTCCGAGTGAGTAAGGTTACCGGAGGCCCAATCCCTTTTAAAAGGCGGGCAACGCACTTGCGACTCCTCTGGTGTTGCGGGTGTCCATGCGCGGCGGTTATCGCTTACCATCAGGTGATCCGTCTTCTCGTTTGCACCCCTATCCCCTATCCCATAAAAAAAACTGATAATAATATGTGACTGAATACATAAACATTATTAATTAAGTATCTGTGTACACATCGTAGTGATTACTTAATGTAGGTGATGCTTATCTACTTTAGACTCCGGTGGACCTAATTTCCCATAAAAACGTAATTCCAAAATAAATCGTGATATTTAAAAAAACAAAAATATCTTGATAGGCTTACGCTTGATTGCCAGTTCGCCTGATGTTAAGCGACACTGCGACCTAAGATGGAACGCGCTTGCCTAGAAGAAACTGATTGACTCGTGATTTAAAGACACCCACATTATATCTACCGGGGAAGACCCACTCGGGAAAGGGATTGTCTGAAAAAATCCACTTTTCAGATTCATAAACAACAGTCTTAATTTTTGGATTCTGATACCGTTAATCTAGGTCCCTGCTCTACCATTGCATCCAAAATACTTCACTGGAAATAATTGTAAGTGAATGTAATTCTTGAATCTCTTGATAACTTTGCCAAGTTTGGAATGATGTTGCAGTCGTTTATTTCTAGTGAAGTAGTAGTGGACCAAATAGTAGGTTAGGAAAATACATTGACGGTATCTTAATCTGAATATTAATGCTCTGCCGGATCCTTAAGCTACATTTATACAAAACTTCGATGAAAGATACAAAATATCTTACCTATCAGCAAGAGCTTTTGCTAGCATCTCCTTCCTCTTCTTATTCTGTTCTTCCATTAATTTCTGCCTCAACTGTAGTTCTTGTAACTTCGCCGTATGATTCACCAATTCATTTTCTGAATAATTCTCGACACCCCTTACTACATCTGGTTCTAAATCTACACTGTTTTTCCTATCAATTACTGGTAAAAGGATTTCTTTACTACTTATTTCTATATTTTCTGTATCCATTTCACTGTTCAAATTTGGTGGTTCTACTATATTTTGTTTATTTCCTTGTGTGGTAACATTGTCATTTGTATCTACATTTTCTTTGTTATTTTCATTAATAGTTTGTGTATCGCGACTTGGTGTTGTTGGCGATCGTAAGCTGAGTTTGCATTTGTCAAATTCGATGTTATCTATAGCATCATCAGAATTGGCTTTCTGTAGTATTGGCAGTTTGTATTGGTTTGTGGCTCTCTTTGGCTTAAAGCCAATTTTGTCCAGTTTCTTTACATTTGTTGCGTTTACTTGAGGAGCTGAAATATATAATTTTTTTTTTAATTATGAAGCAAATTATGGTATATTGAGAACATTGAATTTCTTGAATAAACAAGGCAGTAGTAAAACTGAAATGAGAAGTATTGACCTGAAAGATTATCAACAAGTATTATTTTCAATGCAATTATTTATTATTAAATATTTCTAGATTAAATACTTACAACACCTCATCAGCAAGACATGGTAAGTAAAATATTTGTGTTAAGTACAAAATTCACATGAAAACAGTATATTTTTGGATACTTACAAATACAATAAAAAATTCATACAAAAGAAATAAGGTAATACATTAATTACAATAATGAATTTTTATTTCTCTTCTTAAGAATACATAAATATAAAATACAAAAACAGTATAATGTCTTTGTAACAACTAGTTATTATAAGATATTAAACAGCACAGCAACACAGCTTCTGACCTTGTTCAGGTGTAACACATGCAAGCTATCATTATCACAATCTCTTCATACTTCCAAGTGGTGTAGGTAGGTTCATAGGATACATGAAAAGATTTAGGGCCAGTGTACCATCAACAATGTCAAAACTGACTGAGAATTTTATGTTAGTATATAAACTACTACTTATAATCCACAGTTCCACCCAGGTGAAATTATGCTGCTTTGTTTTACAACTAAAAACACCAGGGGTATGTCTAGTTATAAAACAAAGCTGCTTAATTAGGTATTATGTAGGGAGGGCCCTTAATACAAAGTTCTGTTTTTTCAGGTGTCTTGAACGCTGAAAAGTACTCTGAAGACCTGGTGAAATATTCCGTGAAGCTGAGACTAACTAGTTTCTCGGAATATTCCACCAACTCTCACAGTGTATTGCTTCAATTATTGATATCTTGGAGATACAGAATCTGTAAAGAAAATGACGCCGGTAGCGTAATGGCTAGGGCGTTGAACTTGCGATCATGTGGTTGCTGATTCAATACCCACCCATTGCACTACCAATGTGAACCCACTCGTAACACAAGCATTTAGCTTAGCACAAGGGGTTAACAAGAATACTAGTAACGCAACCCATCTCGCTAGTAAGCTTTTATAAAAGAAAAATTAAAGAAAATCTTACAGGTTCAGCATGAGCTTCGTTCAGCAGCTTGATGCATGGAATGGCATGCAAGCCATTCCAGAAGCGATACCTATACTTGGGAATGCAAGCGAATGTGTTCCATATGATGCTGAGGCTGACCTATAGTCACCATAAAATTATAAATACAAACATACATAAAGTCACGCCTCTTTCCCGTAGGGGTAGGCAGAGACCACAGACTTCCACTTGCTACGATTCTGACATACCTCTTTAGCTTAAATTATAATGATTGAATATTATAAAAATATGTTTATTGCACATAACATGACTTAATGGAAGCACAGTTTGGAAGAATTAATATTTAATGTGTTTTTAAGCAAGATATAAAGGGAAGGAAAACAACTACTTTTTATAGACTTCCAAATAAAAAAAGTAAGTTACAAAGTATGTAAAAGAAAATGTGTATAAAAAATATATTATACTTATTAAAAACCATGTAGTTATATGTAAGTATTATAAATCTAATCTTATTTAGGTACCATTACAATATTAGCATGTTTTAATCAAATATTACTCTAAACATTTGTGTCAAACACAATTTTACAATAAGAACTATATTTAAACAAGTGTTCAGTTAAATATATTTCACCACAATCAGTTAAATAGTGGTTTCTGGTTTGATAACTTAAATGAGATCTATATCATAAAATATCATTATACCTACATTGCCAGTAATTATCTTGTAGGTATGTAATGTGACTTTATAACACATTTTATGATAAAATAACAAACAAAGGTACTGAGGTCTTACATCATAACATTTAACCATGAGATCATAAGAGTTATACCTAATACAAGCTCAACTTTATAACTTTATTTTAAGCAGTGTAGTGTAAATACTTTTACACTTAGTATATTCCCAGGCACAAAGAGAACTTTTAAGGTATGTATACTATTTCCAAGGTACAACATAAATCACTCAGGTACGGGTAATTTTGTGACAACATGGAATAGAAACCTACATTATTATAAAGTACTGTATGGAAATTAGTAGCTATACTTTAAAATTATATACGGATAGCATGTATTTACCGCTGTTGGATCCCGTTTCGCTGGATTTTATACGTTTCAATTCCTCTTCACTGAAACCAGAAAAAGTCGACATGGTACAACCCTGACTGCAGCACGTTCTCTCATTTAAAATATTTGACTAATAAATACGATAATATTAGTAAAAGTATTCCGCTTGTTAGATTATAAAAACAAATCAAGAAAAAAGGTGACACGACGATCAACCACCACCCCACCACCGATCAATAGATTGAATGAATGAACAATTATTACGATTTCTGACAAGACAGCTGACGGTAGTCAATACATTCAATTTCAAGGTTTTTAGGCGGGAAAATGAAAAGTGCACATTGTCGATTTTATATTATTTTTCAAAACTTGAATTTCCCCGAAGTTTAATGTGTAATTCTGGTGGATAATTAATCATTAAGTGTTCGTGAACGTGTGAGAATGTAGGCAAATGATATAAAATTGAAAATCGTGACTTTTTGGGTTCATACCTGAACCTTCGTTAATCTTGAATAATGTAGCATTCAAATGGTGAAAGAATTTTCGAAATCGGCCTAGTAGTTTTTGAGTTTATTTGTTACATACATTGATACATACAAATCTTTCCTCTTTATAATATTAGTATAGATAGAGCGGATATTGGGGACGTTATGTTACAAATACCAATTAGTTTGATTCTTTCATTTTGATTTTTTATTTTCTTTGCCAGGCTGATATATTAGGAATAACACTAGACAGAGCATTTTGTTTCCCACGAGATATAAGTAGTAGTAAATACGATTTTGTTCATTATGTCGCGCGTTAATATGAACAGAAGCGCTACGCTAGAGGTCCTGGGTTCGATTCCCCGGTCGAGCAATGTGTTATTGGAGTTTTTCTATAAAATTAAGGGTTGATGCCCGATTAATGGCAATAGGCTCGCCCCCTAAGTATGTATCTGTCTAACCCTTCGGGGAATAAAGACGTGATGGTATGTCGTGTTCCGTACTCTCGTTATTTCTTTGAGCCGGATATCGAAAAAAGAAAATAATGTGTTTGAAGAAACACCCCGATAGTGGAATTGAATAACTCACTTACAATTGGAGCTGCCCAACTGGGGAAACACCTACACTTTGCAGAAAATAGTAGCCAACTAACATAGCACTGTACTACTAGTATTCTTTTATCTGTGACTGTACTATGTTGTGTTCCTAACGGTGAGCAAGATCACCAGAGCTCCGCGAGGAAGCGTTATGTTGGCAGTGGTACCGGTACCCCGGTGTTGTGGGTTGTCTACCGGGTGTGAAAAGAATTTTACAGGTTCGGCAACGGGCGAGTGATACCCCAGGTGTTGCAAGCGTTCATATAATAGGGTACATTAACACTATATATACACTTACCATCAGGCGGGACATGTGCTGGTTTTCCACCTAAGCGGTAAAAGAAACCCCAGACCTTCTAACCATACCGTATCTTAGAAATCATTTTCAATGATTTTTTAAATACGATTTAAATATTCTCTTGTCAACAAATTTATCCGCAACGGCTTTAAGCTATTATTTATCAATCACACCTATATCATTTTAAATGAAGGTCTTTTGTAGATCTGAAAAAGTAACAAATAAAATATCTAAAACTGGATATCAAAAATAATCAATAATCTTAGTTACGTCATTTCCAAAAATGTTATTTTATTAAAATATAGTGATATCATAAATTCATCTTTAGTGATCTTTAGCAATTATTATAATTTGGTCTTACATTGAACACGAAAATAATATCGATATCGATTCGAAATCGTAAACAAACACTATCACATCATTAATTAAAATGACAAAACAAAAGAGGGACATAGTCTCGCTACACTTTTTAAAATTCGAGTTTTATGCATTATGTCATAATATATATAAGGCCTATAATTGCCAAAAAACGGTAATTCTGCATTAAGACCTATAATTGGAAATCATAAATGGTGACATCCTATTGGATGATATATAATTGAAATCAAAAAATGACATTTTGATGGATATTTCAAATTTAAATCTTACGTGTATTAGCAGAAGGCTGATATTGTTAGTAAAAAAAATTTGCTAGTCTCGTGGGGAGTGCGGATAGTCTCGTGGGGAGTGCGGGTAGTCTCGTGGGGAGTGCATGCTTGAACTAAACGATTATTTTATACTCGATTATTGAATCAGTAACGTCCTCGATCTTTATTAATAAATTGTATTATGTGATTTAAATAGAAATAAATGAACTTTAATACTTACATATGGAAAATAACTCCATCTTTATCTAAATAAGATATTACAATTTTTTTTGCATACATTAACTGCACGTACATCGGTATTTACACGGAGCATTTATGATGACCTTACTGAGCGGAAACGATTCTGTTAATGAAAAATCGATTTCGGAAACAGTTTTGATAAACGCGTTAGATTTTTTAATCCACTACCTTGACAGAGGGGAATGATCATGAGAGGCGGGTCCTTATAGATAGATAGTCAAAGGCCATAATACAATCCCACGATGGGAAATAATTACCTACTTGATTATTCTAATACTTGACACTGGCAAATACACAAAAAGTGTGACGCCATAATTAAAAAAAAAAAAAAAAAAAGACAGCTGACATTTTTGTTTGACGTTTCTTTTTTTTAATAAGGCATGGTACCACGCTTTTTGTGTATTTGCCACTCAGATTAAGATTTGTTATTAATTAATCTGAGATTTGCCAGTGTCAAGTTTAAAGGGCCCCCACTCATTAACAGTTCACCGGACGATATCAATCTGTCAGTTAATCGCAATAGGTCACACACTAACAGTTCCGTTTAAGGTTTTGGACTGACGACTATTAAGAACTGAGAGTGTGTGGCCATTTGACGATTCCGGTCAGCGTCGACAGATATCGGGCGGACAGTCTGTGGTCTTGAGGGCGAATGAACATACATTAGGAGGTAGTCGGCCGGCAACCTGTCGACCTCGTCAACCAAACCTCAATTTGTGTCTACTTTTATAGAATTTACTGCCTCATTAGCCAAGTTGTCCGGAGCGCGACTGCTACGCTACAGGTCCTGGATATGATTCCCAGGTCGAGCAAAGTGTTATTGGGTTTTTCTATGAAATTCCCAGTAGCAGCTCGGAGTTAGGAATTCAATAGGCTCGCCCCCTTTTACATGGGACCTAAACATACCAGCGAACTGTGGGTTGGTACGTACCCGTGGCATTAGTACGGCTCTGCCTAACCCTTCGGGAAATACAGGCGTGATAGTATGTTATGTTTTTATAGAATTATATAGAAGTTTTCCATGTTTATGGAAAATAAATGACGATTCTTATCACAATAAGCGAGAAAAGCCATTCCTTCATCCAATATATTCTTTCTGATGATGACAGTAAATTAAGTAGCAAAAGAGCACATCTTTTTTTACGTAACATTATGATGACTAGTGAACGACTGTCGCCTGTAGTGTGTGGACGCTCAAACCGATATCAGATCATTGCCGGCGCGCGGTGCTACGGTGGGAAACTGCCGATTCCCAACTGCTAGTGTGTAATCGCAGAAGTGGTAACAGGCCATTGCCGGCAGGCAAAAATCGCTTTAGTGTGTAGACGTTATTGGCCTAGGACGGCAGTCCGCCCGATAGGACCGCACACTGCAGGCGGACTGTTAATGAATGGGGCCCTCAAGTAATAATATTTCGCATCGTGGAATTATAATATGGCACCACACTTTTTGTGTTCGCCTATGTCAAGTATTCAGTTGCCCCATTGAAACGGTAGAACTTTATTGAGGCATCGATGGAGTTTAGGAGTGAACCCAAAAAGTCACCATTTTCAATTTTATATAATTTGTCTGCACTTGCACACTTTCACGAAAGAAGTTAATTATCCACCCTATCAACACATTAAACTTCAGAGAAACACAAGTTTTGGTAAATAATAATAAAACCGACCACGTACACTTTACATTTTCCCGCCTTCCAAATACGACGACAGTGCTGGCCGCTGCCTCATTGAGTTACACGAAAAACTCAATGCGCTGACTCAATTTTGTATTTGACGTCTTCTTGAGTAAGTACCTAACGATTCCAAATATTTTATGCAACGTATAACAATGGCATCGAAAATCGATGTTTTGAGAATTAACAGGGCCGAGGCACCGATCTCCGCATTCCCTACTCCAAAGCCAACACGCCTACCTACCCCAGCAGTTGTCGGTTCTGTTCTTCTCTGCAGACATGGCCAACTTACTGCTACTTGAGCTTGCTTTGGTCTCGCTCGCCGAGTAAACATTTTAGCTTTTTATTATCTACTAGCTTCTGCCCGCGACTTCGTCCGCGTAGCGTGATGATATATAGCCTATAGCCTTTCTCAATAAATGGGCTATCTAACACTGAAAGAATTTTTCAAATCGGACCAGTAGTTCCTGAGATTAGCGCGTTCAAGCAAACAAACACATTGAACAAGATCCATGGGTTGTTATATCTATACTAATATATAAAGCTGAAGAGTTTGTTTGTTTGTTTGTTTGTTTGCTTGAACGCGCTAATCTCAGGAACTACTGGTTCGATTTGAAAAATTCTTTCAGTGTTAGATAGCTCATTTATCGAGGAAGGCTATAGGCTATATATCATCACGCTAAGACCAATAGGAGCGGAGCATAAATGAAGAATGTTTCAAAATCGGGGTTTTTTCCTTTTGAGAGCTTCCGATGCATGCGCTGCGTAAACGATTAAAGTTACGCAAAAATCATATATGACAGAATTGTTCCTCTTTAAAAGTTCTACAAAAAAGTCCGCGACAGCATATGTCTATCTTTTAAGCTTGGCTCACTATAACCGTTTTCATGCTAACTTTGTTCTAAAATTCGTTTTTTTTCCTTTTGTGAGCTTCCGATGCGTGCGCTGTGTAAACGGTTAAAGTTTCGCAAAAATCATATATGACAGAATTGTTCCTCTTTAAAAGTTCTAAAAAAAAGTCAGCGACAGCATATGTCTATCTTTTAAGGTTGGCTCACTATAACCTTTTTTATGCTAACTTTGTTCTAAAATTCCAAATGCATTATTTGCGTAGGTGTTTTTATAAACATGATATTAATCCTTATTCAAATAAATACGTTATTCATCAGCCTTTAGAGCGTTTGTTTGGTCTCCGAGCGGACCGAGCTTGGGTCCGCTCGGACCCAACAAACGCTCTAAAGGACATATCATCATTTAGCGTTCTTTTATTATTCCTGTTCCCGTGACATATTTTACTAAAGTTCCGCTCGGATACTCAATACTCAATTATCAACTAACAATATTGGCTATATCTTGAAGTGAGCTTCAATCAAAATATACTACAAGCCTGTCAAGTGCCACCTGCTAAGTTTGCTTGAACGCGATAATCTCAGAAACTATTGGTCCGATTAGAAAAAATCTTTCGGTGTTAGATAGTCCATTTATTGAGGAAGGCTATAGGCTATCATCCCGCTAAGACTAAGTAACTATTCCACGCGGACGAAGTCGCGGGCGGAAGCTAGTATATAAATAAATGCAAACCGATCGGCCTACAGTGGATCATAGACAAAATCTGTTCTTGAAGGGTGCTGGTTGCTGAGGAAGGTTGATTGACATTTGTGATTTGTTGACTTTGTTGTTGTTGAAACTGTTGAAAGAAATTTTTCTTGTCTATGACAAAGAATCTCTTGGCTGATAGAAGCGGCACCATTTTTTAGGTTATAATTTTGGTATAAACGTAACAAGGTATACATTTTACGCAATGTAGCTCTCAGTCAATTGTTTTAACCATCTTTATTTAGTACTCAACTGTAAAGTAAACTTATTTTTCAGAAGACCCAGTGAAAATGGCGGCGGCAATGCCCATAAACCCGAAACCATTCCTCAATAGTCTAACAGGCAAATCTGTGCTTGTAAAACTAAAGTGGGGTCATGAATACAAAGGTTTACTCGTGTCGGCTGATGGGTATATGAACTTGCAGCTAGCGAACACTGAAGAAATAGTTGATGGGTCATGTACAGGTTAGTTTGTTGCAATGAAAACAACAATCCTTAAGTTCAGAAAGCCTATTTAGATTTGCAAATGCAATAATTATGTACCTACCACCCATTCATGCCACCAACCTCATTGTCCTTTCTCTTTGATAAATTATACTTGACATTAGTTTTTGGTGTACAATAAAGGATAGCTATTCTATTCTATGTAGGTACATAGTAATATTACAGATCTAAATCGACTTTTCGCTTTAAAAAGACTTTGGCTTCTAAAGTTGATCTAAAATCATGGAATAAAACTTTTCGGTCTCCATTAAAGTATAAATATGAAAATACTAAGTCAAAATTTAGACTGGGTTTGAGGTTGATGTATCACACCTAATTTTTAATATCATTTATAAGATTTGAAGCATGTAATTGACATAAAAAACCTAATCCAAAAATGTATTGTGCACTTACTTGCTTATTTTTATAAATGTACATAATTAGGTATAAGCAACACAGGTGATTTGGTATTTTATTTTATTTCAGGTAATCTTGGTGAAGTCCTAATCAGGTGTAACAATGTACTTTATGTAAGAGGGGCTGAGGAAGAAGATGAAGAAGGTGAAATGAAAGAATAGTAACTTTATTGTGTCTAAGTTAGAATAAGTATTTTATAAGTTTTGATAGGTACTTGCTCATCAAAATGTCAATCCCCCACTTAAGATTTATTGATTGAACCAAATAACAAATTCATTTTGATAATTTGTAATCACAGATATACTAACTAGTGACAGGAACTTACTTTAAAAACCTATCTCCAGTAAGCAAATCTACTGACTGATCTATTATAGAGACTGGCTGTAAGTCTTGGTTTAACTCATACTTAGCTTAACTCATTTTTTATTTGCTAAAGATGGTTTAAGCTAAGTAGAGACATTTCAGTAATAATTGCTAAGCTAAGTTACCTATTTTAAAGTAGCTAATGCTATTTTTCAATATGAATGTTGGACAAAAAGGATTTGGACTACATAAAACATGTATTGCTATTATCACTAAGTCTTGGGTATTATAAGTAACTTCTACAAATAACTATGTGTGATTTATGAAAAATGTAATATAGTGCATTTCAGTACAGTTTGTCCGATTTTCTTACTTCCAAATAAATACATTTTAAAAAAATGTGCTTGTGTTACTAAGTGTGCTTGGGCTAGTGATGTCCCATAAAGGATACCGCTGGTCATGTCGTTTTTTCCTGTCACTGCCTAAGTACTGTGCCATCAGATCTGCATCTCGTAAGAAGCGAGAAAATATGTGAATTCCTTTGTTTTTTATGCCCCCCTAGGCAAACAGACGGATCGCCTGATGGTAAGCGATAGCTCGGCCCAGAGAATTCCACGACGCTAGACGCCTCACTCATCGGCGAAACACAACGAAGGCGTTGTTTTACGCCGGTTTTCTATGAGGCCGTGGTACCACTCAGGTCGAGCCGGCCTATGATTCTCGCATGGTGAAAACTTTAAAACTAGTAAGAGCTTTTGGGGTTAAACTGGGCCACTACCAGTTGGAAGTCTGTCGTGCGTGATAGTCTGACACCTAGGGAGGTTCCACGGTATGTCGTAGGACTCGTACAGACTAAAAACCGTACTTACCTTCCCATGCTCTCTATACCTACCTACTCACGGGCATTTGTGATTTGCAACATTCACAACCAACGACGCGTATTAGCTTGTATCCCTAAACCACACTCTGCTGCCTACTGTCGATTAAAAAAATATTATTTCTAGAAGATTTCTATTATTAACTGCCTCAATAGCCAAGTGGTCCTGACCGCGACTGCTACGCTAGAGGTCCTGGGTTCGATTCCCAGGTCGAGCAAAGTGTTATTGGGTTTTTCTATGAAATTCCCAGTAGCAGCTCGGAGTTAGGAATTTGTGCCCGGTTAATGGCAATAGGCTCGCCCCCTATTACATGGGACCTAAACATACCGGCCAACTGTGGGTGTACATTAGTACGCCTCTGCCTAACCCTTAGGGGAATACAGGCGTGATGGTATGTTATGTTATTTCTAGACGGAAACATAATAGAGCACGCTTTCCGTTTCTGCGTAGGTATATCCACGCCAATCAAATAGGTTACTTGACAGAAACTCACGGTCAGTTGTTCACTGGCAATAAGCCTTACCCCCAATTTACAAACAAGAACACGTGAACTGGGGCCCAAGTCTGCTATTTCAGTTGTATCAAAATGATCGTTCAATGGCACTAAATGACATAAGAACTGACAGATTTCGTAGACAAAACTGTCAAAAATCAACAATTCTGAAGCCATTGAGTGACGATTTTGACACGACACAATAGCAGACTTGGGGCCCTGGCATGGCACTTCTTCCTTGAATAGTAAGGCAGCTCCTTTTTCCAGGGATAACACTCATATGATATCCTAGCTAAACTCAGATATTAAAAAAACATTTTCACCATATTCTTTTTATTTTTAACAGGTATTTACAGAGATCACAACATTTACACTATCAGATAAAAATATGAGAACCATTCAGAAATAGGTAGGTACTAGGAAGTACCTATTTACCTTATTCTATCTCTAGGTAACATGTTAGTTTTCAATAATCTATTGAAAATACTGCAACACACAACAAACGACATACTGGAAGTTATACATTTCAGAAGTTCAAAAGTTTCGAGTTTTAGGTAAATGCACATGGGTACATGACAATCTGTACATTTTCAGTGTAAGCGGGCCCGGTACCTATAGCTAATAGGGGTCAGCTTATATTTGAAATTATATAACCTTGTGTAATTAGGTATAGAGCCCGGCAAACATCTTGAACAAGAATAATGATGGATGTGTCACTCAGTAGCGTAACAATAGGGTCACATGACGGGACAAATTGCCCCGGTCCGAGATTACATTCCCCAAAAAACGTACTGTCCTCGGAGGCCCCGAAAGGTCCATCCGTCAGAGGGCCCCAAAAGGTCCATCCGTCAGAGGCCCCAAAACGTCCATCCGTCGGGGGCCCCAAAAGGTCTATCGTTGGAGGCCCCAAAAAGGTCCATCCGTCGGGGGCCCCAAAAGGTCTATCCGTCGGAGGCCCCATTCGATGAATTTGCCACGGGCCTCAAAGGTAGGGTTGCCAACCCTGCTATATAATATAGTATCCTACTATTTTAGGGGTCCAACTACTATATTTTTTTAAATAAAATATAGTAGGCCAAACTACTATATTTTTTATCATCAAGGTCGCTAAAATTGGTCTTCATTATTTAAAACGAAACACGCCCATATTATCACACTTTCAGAATATTTCTGAACAATGAATGCTACGACACGCAGTTTGTAGTTCGATTCGGAACGCGCGCGGCTTGACAGTTGAGTCAACTGACATTGACGTTTATTTACTAATCTGTGCAGCTTCAAAAGTCAAAACAAACGATTTGCCGTTGCCGCCTAAAGTTCTCTAGTCGTAATCTATTTTATTTTCTAACAGAAATAACAGTTTTAAAGCTCAAAGCAGCAGGAAATATGTATTTAAGAAATAATTGTATATTGAAATGAAACTACTTTTTACGGATTTTATCGCAGTATATTGATATTATTTAGTTCCCGACGTTTCGGATCCTTTACAGCATCCATGGTCACGGGCAGACTGAGGTGTTGGACGTCTTGATGTTAAAATTACTAACAGCTACCTTACATTTTTGTTAATTATTAGCAATCCGATTCACGCAGAACGAGCTCACCGTAACCTTTGGTCTTGCAGTTTTGGGCTTGGATTTAGATTTTATAGATTCTATAATGGGATTCCAAGCAGCTGGTAAGACCCAACCATCTGGGTGTTTTTTGATTTCAATAGCCTCACGAATCAACCTGGGTAGGAATCGGTTTTCTTTTGCGAGGACTTGTGCACAAACTGCTGACTTTCTGGAACGGCGGTGTTTGACATCGGCAATGTGTTCTTTTACGCCGTAAAAAGCAGTTTCATTTCAATGTCTAATATTCGCGTAAGTGTCAGAAATCAATAATTATATTATATATTTTTTCACATACTATTTTTTTTATTATTAATTCCCCAACTACTATATTTTTATGGGTACTGAATTCAAAACTACTATATTGGGTCTAAAAAAAGTTGGCAACCCTACTCAAAGGGTACCTATAAGTAGAGTTACGCCACTGGCTGCACTAGCCGTCCATTTCATTTCATTCATTTCTCTATTCAACTTATTTTCCGCTGATTATAGCAATACTGTGTACTATTCCACACAAAATGCAGAAATTAATTGAAACTAAAGCGAATTCCAAGACATTGACAAGAAATCTTTTCACTCAATGTGATCTACACCTTAAGAGCCATTTCACAAAAAGTAAGCGCTCGAGTTTAGGTAAAAGACGGCAGCATTGTGTATGTGTGCGTAGCTACCAACACATACCCAATGCAAACAGCGTAGCGCGAGTGTCGAGACGGACTGTACAATCTTGAGCCATCGCGTTATAATTCTATTCCTTGGTTTATGAAAGAGATTTATCAAATGAATTATTTTATTTGTTCAGTCTATTAAAGTTTTGTAGACGAATGAAAAGAACACAACGTTGTATTATGTAAATTAAATAATAAAATATACTCATACATTAATATATACTTTACATAATACAACTTTGTGTTTTTTTCATTCGTCTACAAAACCTCGTAAATTGCAATTATTTACAATTAATTAAAAGAGACAACAGACAATATTATATTGATAATACTATTCAGTACCGTCAATAGATGTCTGTTGTCTCTTTTAACTAAGTACCGGGTTACGGTAACATAAACATAATACCTAAATTAATAAAAGTAAATATAATTTTCTTTTATTTTATTAAACAAAAATATACAGGTTACTGTCCTAAAAAATAAAAGATATAATTAATATAGTATCTACCTCCTACTTATAAACTTCTTGTTACAAAACATATTTTAAGAATGATGTAATAATAAGTAAGTACTAAAAGTATTTACGATCGAGTCCGATAGTTCCAATGATTCGTGAAGGTCAGCGTCTAATGCAAAGGGATCATTTTCCTATAAAATAAAAGAAATTATTATTATAATACCTACTACTGAATAAACTTCTGTTTTAAGTTCTACTATCTTTTTGTTATATAAAACTTACCATTTGGCTGAAAATCGCAAAAAACCCCATATTAGCAAACTTTGACCATGAAAAGTATTTTTTTGCAATTGTCAGATCGATGGGGACTTTTCACATTTCATTTATAATGGTGTTCCGAACATACGCACAAAATTCAGCTCTATGCGAATTTTAGTAACCTGTCCACTATTTGCTGGGCTAACTTGACCGGACTATTAGATACATATAAATAATATGTAACTACTATGTCACCGATTACTGTGTTTATGAATCAAACAAAAATAAATATTTAGTACCTCGCTTCTGTTGCTTTCTATAAGGCTGCAAAATGTTTATTTTTCCTTTTTTTGATACAATGGTAAACGGAACCCTTACGCCCCAATGCTAAAACGAATAAAGCATAAATATATAATATAACATAACATACCATCACGCCTGTATTCCCCGAAGGCAGAGGCGTACTCATGTACACCCACAGTTCGCCGGTATGTTTAGGTACCATGTAATAGGGGGCGAGCCTATTGCCATTAGGTGCCACCCGGCACAAATTCCAAACTCCGAGCTGCTATTGGGAATTTCATAGAAAAACCCAATAACACTTTGCTCGACCTGGGAATCGAACCCAGGACCTCTAGCGTACCAGTCGCGCACAGGACCACTTGGCTAATGAGGCAGTTACATATAAAATAGGTATTATAGTTATTGTATAAACTACTAAAATAATACTTTACTACATGTTGATAAAAAAAACTTACCTAATAATAAAAAAATACGAAGTGTATCAAAACTTTGCAGTCGTAGTATAATCATGCGTTCACGATACGTAAGCTCATAAATCGGGATGCGGAAAAAAATGACACAGGTCCTTCCTCGACGGGCTCTCGAGCCGTACTAATCGGTGCCTGCTTGTGCATCGTAATTTATCTAATATTAGAGTGATTTTAATAACGTTATAACTTCTAATTAAATAAAGGGATTTTAATGAAACTTTGGAATTAGATTTGTTAAAAGACATAGTTTATTTTGTCATAATTTTTAAAATGTAATAACGCTTTATTCTATCCAAAAAATCGGGATAAAATAACAATAATAACGTAAAAATTGGCTTAGCACTTTATTTTTTTTCTAATTTATGTTCTAAATTTTCGAAATTCTATTACTATATGTGACGACAAGATTATATCGGCTAATGCTTTGTGTATTTTTTCTGTCTTATTTATTAGTATTAATGATAGATATTGGAGTCCGAAATATACTCTGCGATGATTTTTCAGTAAACTAGTTGTGGGAGATTAATTACCACAAAATAAACAAACTAGTTTTTCTAAATCTGTTTCTATATGTGTCAATAAGAAAGGTTGGTTTAGTTGAATACATTTCAACAATCAAGCAAAGTATTTCCTAACATGGTAAACTAAGCGACTGAAATGTTAGATATTCTCGCGAAAATGTAAAATGGCTCTTAATCAGGAAACAAGGCGCTAACGTAAACTACTTTAAAAAAATAGTTTTAAGCTTACTGATACCTGAGTACTAAGTATTCTTATATTTCCTAAACATATGGTTCTCTAAATAAGTTATTATTTTTATGCTCTACGACACCGATAATTGTATTATTATAGGTACCTACTATTTTCCTTCTGATTATGATTACAAATAATAGGTATTTGTAATCATAATCATATGTTATAGAGCAGTGGCCATACCATGTTATTGCGATGGTTTTACGATTAAGAGAGAGGAATGCCGCGCTCCACATTACCATTTACACAACCCAAAAAGGAGTAGTACGGCCGAACCAAATAGCTCTCAGCGACTAAAACTTAATAAATTTAAAATCAAAATTACTGATCAGATACTAGGAATTGTCTAGCAAGCATTATTATTATATTATTTTGTAATCGGACCCCAATGAACACTTTTAGTACCCAGCACCCGACCCCTAGGTTAAACAATAAGTGTGGCCACAATTCTGCTCCCAAGGAGTAAGAAATTTACACAGGAATAATATATTAGTGTGGTTCTATTAATTTGCTGGGCATTGAAAGTGTGAAACTTATTCTTGATCTTATAGAGCTTACAATATAAAGAAAAATTAGAAATCTTTAAAGCACAGAATAACTGAATATATTTAATCTTATATCTTTATAACCTTGAGCTTATTGCTTAATTTTATACTTATTGCTATCGAGCGTTAACTTATTTTTTTGTCTTGAAAAGACAGCTCCCTATCGAATATAAAAAAGAACTTTACAAAACGTAAATAATTAACGGACACAATATTATAGCCAAAACTAAGACAACAAGGATACACATGTTCAGCTATGATTCAAATCTCAAAGTAGAGAATGTGCATAAAAATACTTATTTTTTGTAACTTTTTTGGCAAAATATAGAAAATTTTTAAACAGAAAAATTAAGCCTTTGTTTATTATTAGTTTATGTATTTATTATAATATTATACACTTATGAAAACATTGTTACATACAATACGCATACTTAATAATACATAAATCTACAATGGCAGTAGCATCCCTTCGATATCGATAGTACTAATATTTTCAAAGTTGTCGTTATTAAGAACATCCCTACTAAAAAGTCTAATAGATTTTAATATATACTGAATATTATTATTCATAGCAATTTTTTTTCTTATTAACCCAATGTGTCTGAACAATGTATGTACCTATATGGTAACTAGTAATTTTCAGAAAACATTTATTTACTTAAAATAGACTTAATCATAAACACATTTTCGCTTACATCTAATATGCCTTAAAGCTAAAAGGGTATAAGTCATAAGGCCTGCTAGTGTAGTTTACGCCCTTTGTGCTTTAAGGCTCATCATACTTGGAGACTTATACTTCCATATAATCAGTGATAGTTCAATATCGCATTACTAACACTGCTATAAGGCCTAAATTTCACAAAATTAGGCCTTACAGCAGTGTTTATTGCGCGGTATTATACTATCTCTTACAATAATTATGTCAAATTTTATTACTTTAAAATTTACCTGAATTTGATCATGAGAGCTATTGTGAGTTGTCACAAATTGTCCTTCATGTAGGATGAGCTTATCTAAGCAGTCTTAAACGTCGATGTTGGCAATGCATGAATTTTGTACACAGCAAAAATAATCTTTAAATTTTGCAACATAAAGTCGATTTTTCTATAACTCAGTTACACCAATATAATTATTGATGTGAATTGGCAGTACGAAATGAGCGCTGAGTAGATATAAGGAGTACTTGACTGATGTTTGATTTGTTAAAATTAACAGGCTCCGTGAAAAATATTTGTATTCAGGGAAAGAATTAAAATAGGGAAAAAAAGATAGGCGTTTTAAGGTTTTGAAAGGGATTGAGAGGGGTGCAATTTCCCTTTCCCGCAAAACAGGTGTTAGTATAGAGTTTGAAATGAGTTTTATTTAAACAATTAACCCAGCTGCCCTGCACATATTTAGCAAATTTGTGACAGTGGCGACGAGGATAAAAGAAAACAGTGAAAGTTACAAAGAAAGATAGTAGACTAATTTCGTCTTGTTACGTCGGGCGAAATTTCACAAAATGGCGGCTTCTGGGATCTTATTTCCAGAGTTTTCAGCTGCAAAATCCATATTTAAGGTGTACAAACAGGTGTTTGAAAACAGAATGAAGATCCACGAAGTGGTCACAATATTTAATCTCGTTTATAGGTTTTGGCATGGTCACGTTGCTATCAGAACTCTGTTTCCCGAAAACACCACAGGATAAAACATATACTGAATCAGTGGAACTTGTTGAAAAACACTTAGACCCACAGTAACCAGAAATTACAGAAACAAGTAAGTTCATGAAGCGTAGTTTTTCCATGGTCACGTTGCTATTAGAACTCTGTTTCCAGAAAACACAACAGGATAAAACGTATACTGAATTAGTGGAACTTGTTGAAAAACATTTAGACCCACAGCAATCGGAAATTGAGAAAACATATAAATTCATGAAGCGTAGTTTTGCCATGGTCACGTTGCTATTAGAACTCTGTTTCCAGAAAACACCACGGGATAAAACGTATTGAATTAGTGGAACTTGTTGAAAAACATTTATACCCACATCAATCAGAAATTGCAGAAACATATAAGTTTATGAAACGTGAACAGTTGGCAGACGAGTCAATCTGTGAGTTTGTGGCGGCGTTAAAGAAATTGGCACAAACATACAACTTTACCACACATTTAGAAAGATGTCTACGAGATAAATCCGCACATGGATTAAAAAATGAAAACAGTTAAAAAAATTTTTGGTGAAAAAAAAGGACGTACGATCATAAGATCGTACGTCCTTTTTTTCACCAAATATTTTTAATATAAATATAAAAAAAAAATTTCTTCGCCAATAATGGCGAAGACCTTCAAAAAGATCAGGAGCATAGCTCATCACTCGCAACCGGCGCGTATCTATGAAAACTTTTTATGAATGTCGCAGAAGCAAAAGAAGTATGCAAGAATTGTAGCAAACGAAAGAAAGAAAGGGGTGAGTGCATTTATGTATGAAAATTTAACGTTTGCAAAAGCAGTGGAGAGAGCAATGAGCATGGAGCTGGCGGAGAAGGGCAAAATTAATAACTGCTGGCAGTTATTATGCAAGAAAGCTCAGACATACACAAAATAAGTGAAAAACATGTGAGCATTAAATGTCATTGCTGCGGGAAGACGGCCATGTAAACCCCAATGAAAATTTAAAGAAGAAGAATGTTTTAAATGCCACTAGAAGCATATGCTTACGGCAAGTGTTTGCAAAGCAAACAGGAACAAAACTTTCAAACCCAAGAAGGTCCATGAAATTACAAATGATGAAGAATTTTCTGTTATGCAAGTTAGTGAAGTACAATTATTGGATAGTGAATCTGTGTGTGATAGTTATGATTTGTCCAGTTTGTTTCAGGAAACAGAAAGTCAATTAAATATTAACAAAGTGGTATCAATAGATGAGAAGCGTCAAAGTCCTCGGTATATAACTTCAAAAATTAATAATGTAAATATATCATTTGAAATTGATTTTGGATCAGATGTCACGTTAGCTAAGCTATCAGGATATGGTGGTAACAATATCACTGTATTGGGTAAGACAAATGTAAATATTAAAATTAAAAATGAAGAATGCTTAGCAACATTGATTACTGTCAAAGAAGCCAATGTTATGTAGGGATTAGCTGAGTGCTATGAAATTGAGTGGTAAACTTGTATAAAACGGTGCAATTCAATTATTCACCAAGATTTACAAATTAAACTTTACAATTTAGTAGAAAAATATAGTGATATATTTTTAGGGTTTTCTAGCGAAATTAAAGGTACTTTAAAATTAAAAGAAGCTAATATTAAACCCATAGACTACTAAATCACAAACATGGACAATCATTCTAGAGCACAGATTATAATTTATGCAACAGTAGACTCATAATTGAATTGAAAGACTCATAACTCCCCCATTTTTAACCGATTTAATTTTGTTTATGTTGATTGTTTCTATTTAAGGTAAACAATATTTTCATGTGGGCATTAAAATAATTAGTTAAACAACATTTTATATAAAGATATCAAGCAGAGAGTCATTGAAAAAGTATAGGATTAGGGTTTGGAGATCATCTGCTTATCTTTTTTCTACAAGGTACTGTGCGACAGAGATAGCCCTAGATTATACAGTATAACCTACAAGATAGTACGGTATGGATAGATCAACCCATGATGTAAAACCTGAAGATATTTATTTATCGTTTAAAATAATAAAATTTGATTTCGTTCATACTGTTAGTAGAAATAGGCTGTTATAGCTACGAATCTTCTGTCGAGAAAGCTTTGTTCCACCTCTACTGACCCGCCTACTTCCTTCGCTAGAGATAATATCTGAAAAAAAAAGTTTATTTTAATATTTTAGTTGAAATAAGTTTTAAGTACAAAATATTTACTGTTTTCGATAATTGAAAAAGAAAAAGTTGTAAATAACTATATACATATTTTTAATATGGGTTTAATTTAGACTCGCTTAAAAGACGTTTATTTTGTTATAAGCGGATCCCTGTATGGGTTATTTGATAAGCAAGTGATGGATACTTACATTATTTTAGTGGTCATTTAACTTAAACCAGATTTTGTAAGGAGGAGCATTTATTTATAAAACAAACTTATATATCGCATTTTTCGGGTGGCATTGGGCAAATTACAATAGTAATTAACTGTTACTTTACCTGGTCAGGTCGCGAGTTCCTAGGCAGATACAACGATATGGTAGGCGATATTGTCCGAGCCACCCTCATCAGCTCGGACGCGGGCTTCGGTTCTAGCATCGTCTCCAAGTCATACTCCTGATTCTGTAAAAATAAAATAGAATAAAAACGATTTATAGTATTTTTGCTTTGCATCAGATATAGTATAACTAGCTAAATATGAGGATAGCTGCCTCATTAGCCAAGTGGTCCTGAGCGCGACTGCTACGCTAGAGGTCCTGTTTTCCTGCTCAGGACCACTTGGCTAATGATGTAGTGGGAAATAAATTACATCATTCATTAAGCGAGTAGTGTAACCCTTGCCTTGTTCTTCCTTCATTTTAATCTCGTGATATGACTTAAACCCCACTATTTCCTTCACAAATTTTAAATAAAATAATTTTATAAAAATTTCAATAATCTATCTCACATCAGAATAGTCGGGCCCACCCCACGGCGGGCTAAGGAACACCATGTCAGCCTTCAGCGTGGGTGCTAGCTGGAAGAAGTCTCCTACAATGAACTCGATGCGGTCCGCCACGCCATACACGGCCGCGTTGTGCTTCGCCATAGTGATCTTGTGCGGGTCGATGTCTATCGCTATTACTGTTGGAAAGAACGTAAATTAGGACTTTAAAAATTTATTATAAATAAATATTCTGCGTCTGCCTCATTAGCCAAGTGGTCCTGAGCGCGACTGCTACGCTAGAGGTCCTGGGTTCGATTCCCAGGTCGAGCAAAGGGTTATTGTTTTTTTCTATGAAATTCCCAGTAGCAGCTCGGAGTTAGGAATTTGTGCCCGGTTAATAGGCTCGCCCCCTATTACATGGGACCTAAACATACCGGCGAACTGTGGGTGTACATTAGTACGCCTCTGCCTAACCCTTCGGGGAATACAGGCGTGATGGTATGTTAATCTGCGACATTTTACACAGTCCCAAACTAAGCAGAGCTTGTACTATGGGTACTAGACAATGGATATAATACTTAAATACTTTATTTTTTGTCAATACATACTTATAATTATATAATACATAAGATTATCACTATATAATTATCACTACATAGTATAAAACAAAGTCGCTTCCCGCTGTCTGTCTGTCCCTATGTATGCTTAGATCTTTAAAACTACGCAACTACGATTTTGATGCGTTTTTTTTTTATAGATAGAGTGATTCAAGTGGAAGGTTTTAAGCTATTTAACATAACCCTACGACTCTTAGGAAGGAAGAATTAAGAAACAACTGCTTTATAAGTTCTGCGGTCTTAAGACAGAAACACAGCAAAACCGTAAGCTTACGTTGTTTTTCACCGAGCGAGTGCGGATACCTTAGGCCCGAACCTTTTTAAAAGGCGGGCTATGCAATTATGACTCCTCTGGTGTCGCAGGTGTCCATGGGCGGCGATAATCACTTACCATCAGGTGATCCGTCTGCTCGTTTGCCCCCCTATCCCATAAAATTAAAATTAATGGCAATATGCTCCTTCCTATCACATGGGACCTAAACATAACATAGGCCTTTTTATAGTACGGAAAATCCTCATGGATTGATGAACCCGGGGAAGTGGCAGGATATGTCAGACAAGCCTGATATATCCTGACTGAGTAAATATCGCCCTTACCTTACTTTGCCCTATAGTCAAGGCCATGATGAAAATTTCGTGCCAACACCATGACATACATAACATGCCTACAGGCCTGAAACAGCTAGTTTCAAATAAAGTTGATACTAATTATTATCTCTGGTTCAAAGCTAAAGCGGGTGTTTTAGCTCCAAAAGGAATAAAATGTCAATCAATTGATAAAAAAAATAATTTCAAATAATTTAATTCAACTGCAATTTTTTGGCAGCGACAAATTTCTTAACTACTATAACGTTAAGGGAGACGAGAGGAATGATTTGTTAAATAATACTGATTTCTGACACGCGAATATTCGACATTGAAATAAAACTATTGTTTACGGATTTTATCGCGTTTTAATATTATTTAATTTCCGACGTTTCGGATCCTTTACAGCATCCATGGTCATGGGTAGACTGAGGTGACAGCTACCTTGCGGATCCGTAAAAAATAGTTTTGTTAAATAATGTTCGAATATTCACCCATCTCTGCTTAACCCTTCGGGAATGCAGACGTGCCAGTGCATACCTTTCGTGCTGGTGTGTGCAAACTGTATGGTGTTGCCGCCGGCGCCGCAGAAGGCGTCGAGTACTACGTCATACACGTACTTGCGCGCGATATGACGCGCCACGCTCTCGGGAGTCACGCTGAACCAACTCTCGCGGTCCAACTGTACACCCTCGTCGAACCTGCACCCATACCACCAGTGAAGATTGTAACATAATTTATTTTAAAAGTGTCCATGGACACTCCTATGGAGAAGAATCCGGCAAGAAAGGAGTTTCTTGCCGGATTCTTCTCCATAGGATCAACCTTCTGGAACCGTGCAACCAGAATCATAACGTTTCATGAAGCTTATTTGAAATAAAACATTTGAAACTTGAACTTGAACCACGACGTGTTAAGGATCCGACGGAGCTTCATTTGCACACAAATACCTAATACCTACCAAAATAAATCGTAATCTAAACAATATTTTATCAAACTGTATTATTATTCGGATTTTAAGAGGGTTATACTAAATTCCTACCATACCATGTCGTTTAGTACTACTTTAATGGAAATAAACGATGGGAAAATCGTTCCAAGCCTGGCAAAGTTATCAAGAATTGCATTCGCCTATGTATCAACGATGTATCTACTGGTCCGATTTGAAAAATTCTTTCAGTTAGATAGCCTATTTATTGAGGAAGGCTATAGGCTATATATCATCTCGCTACGCGGGCGAAGTCGCGGGCAGAAGCTAGTTTATTATATACTATCACATTTATTTCCACTGAAGTATTTTGGACGAAATGGTAGAGCAGGAAACTAGTTTACGGTATCCGAATAATAGCACACTTTGAATAATTTACGTTTGTATTGGAAATTCGGCCCGCCGGACTCTTGACGCGATCATTTTAAGGTAGTGAAAAAGAGATAGTGCTATTCAGAAGAGTAATTGAGGCCCACGCTCGAGGTTTATCGGCAAGCAATAATACTCTTGAGCGGGTTATAAATACAGCCATCGGTTCCAAGACTGCTGCCGCGGTTAATTGCAGCCGCCAACGCGGCAGGCCCAGACGAGGAGATGGCAGGATGAGCTGAACTTTTCAGAACACAAAATACTAGGAGACAGTGAAGGGCGGGCGTTTGTGGTGCTGTCTATCTAGTAGTCTATCTTGAATAAATTAATCTAACTTTGACTTTGAAAATCAGAATGCCATACATAATAAAGTGAATTATGGAGCAATATATACATACTGGGATTTTTTTTGGTTCAATAGTAAAGCTGTAACTTTAATAAAGACATGACTAAATAATAGTGTTTACCGACTAAACAATACTAATAATCATCAGTCAGAAAATATCTCACCTGTGGAACAGTGAGTGTCTCTTCTTCCAGTATTTGTACATTTTGGGGTCATCTCTCAGTTCGGCCGGCATATCCGACGTATCCAGATTCTCGTCTAACTTGGAATATCTCTTTGGTCTCTTCCTGCGCTTCGTTGACTCCACATGTTGATTCCCTACAGGCCAGATATTTGCTTATTATTGTAGTCTTATATAAAATAGTGTCAATAAGTTTATATAGTATTTCTAACTTTTGTAGGGAAATAGTTGTCTATAGATTAGTAGATTACATAGTGACTTTGTACAAATTTGATATTGGTGTATTGATATTATTTAATTCCATTCCAGTTAGGACCAGCTCCTAACTGCCCCTGACCACATGGGTTTAGTCAAAGGAGGTTACTTATTGTCGTGGGTCTAGGGCTCTAACTCCTATCCCCCAAGAAATGAATTCGTGTCCCTGGTCACTGCTCGAACTCCCCGAAATTTTAAATATCAAATCATACCAGTGCTTTCGTCAGCTTTTTGCTCTTTAACTTCTTCATCGTTCGAATCCTCGGCATCACAAGGCAAAGGTACTGACGCTGCTTCAGCCAGCTTGCTACTGTCGTCATCCAAACTAGAACCTTTCGAAATTGTATGTGTTCGCTGAGTGTCTATGGGTATATCTTCAACCTTTTCTATGTCTGATTTTGCTGCTGTGCAATCGTCATCTGTCTGCATTTCTCTTTCATCAGAGTCCTTTGCCTGTTGGTGCAAATAAATTATTATAAAGGCTGTTGTTATTAAAAAATCAGATCAGTTAATTCTATTCTAAATGTAAACAGACTTAGAATTTGAACTATCGTCTCATGATCATAAGACTTACAATACATCAGCCTACTTACTAGTTTCATGCAGTCCCCAAGACTACAAGGTTAACTTTATTGAAAACAGAGCTACTTATCTAAAGTACTTTAAAACAAATTTAAACAATATTATGTACATTTTTATGAAGAAGCTTTCTGTTGCATGTTTGTCAATGAACAAAACATTGCTTTGGCAGAGCAAGTTGGCTATTTGAAACAGTCAGCCTTACTATCAACCTGCTGTCCAACCAAGATTTATTTAACAGCTTACCGTATCCAAAGTATATGGGTTGCCATCTTCATCAAAATAAGTCTTTCTTCCAGCCATGGTTCTCCTGTACCGCGGCGGGCGCAGCCTGGCTGGGCGCTTCCTGTATATCAGCTCGCCTTTCGGTAGCTTCTCAGGGTGAACACAGAAACCCATCATTTGGAAAGTACTCTTGATCTTTGCATGTGCTATATCCTCATCTGTGTCGTCTACTTCATGACTATAATTGAATATGTAAGATAAAGGTATTACAGAATAGATTTCGATAAACAATAGGTCAGAGAGTAGGTACATTTGATGAGCTATTTTTATTTTAAAATTATTACATTGCATTATGGTATGTCTGTAATTTTTTACTAGACGAGTTATTAATCAGAACGGCCACTACATCCATCTATCTATAGATAAAAGAACATACTGCAATTTGTAGTTCTGAAAGCTTGCTTGCGGTTTTTCCAAGTTATTGTCTCTTGACCTTGAGCAAGAAGGTTTAGCACGTTTTCGTGCCCATTCTAAAGCTGCCCGAGGGTGATACTTTTTATAGTGCAACCTCATTTCAGAATTGCTTTTTATAATTGTACCACATATTTTGCAATGTGTTGAAGATTCGCCAAATTTACGAAAATAGTAACTCTTCCTATTACAGCCTTTAGTTTTAGGCATTATGAATACAAGGTGTTATCTACCACTTGGTATACACAAAGACTTTAACAAAAAATTATCAAACAAGAACCACTATAAATTGGACTAAAATTATTTTCCGACTTTCTCTTTCTTTAATCTTTGTTTCAGATTTCGACTGACAGCCCTGACAGCGACGGGAATACCCCCAGTCATAGACAAAATTTAGAATGCGAAAGGGAAGACACGAAAATGTATTTGGATACATTGCCAACATGAATATACATTTATTAAGTCGTATATTATTATATACTTCAGTTATAATAATTTATAAGATTCGGGGACTTTGCCGATTAATAATTGGAATTTACATAATAAAATATAACCAGTGTTACTATATTCATAAGCAGAAAAATATAAAAAACTTGTGTGGTTTATAAGCAGAAAAAAAAATCTTGGGGTTTTTTTTTTTTTAAAAAAAAGCTTACTAGCAATGTGGGTTGCACATTACTAGTATTCTTGTTAACCCCTCGTGCTAAGCTAAATGCTTGTGTTACGAGTGGGTTCACGTCGGTAGTGCAATGGGTGGGTTTCGAACCGGCAACCACATGATCGCAAGTCCGACGCCCTAGCCATTAGGCTACCGCCGCTTTATTACCGCGGTTTATATGCAGAAAAAAAATCTTGTGTGATGTTGCTATAAAATAATGCATAATATGTCACCTTCTTTTCAATGGGATTGGAGACTCTTCAGGAGGATCATCATCGCCATCACAGCTATAATTTATAATACTATTATTCACAGGTTGCACATCAATTGAAGTAGTGGTTTCATAAACAGTATCTTCAGGTTTTGCAGTATTTTCCGTTTGATTGCTATTATTAGTACCATCTCCTGCATCAAAAGACTCATCATTTTCATTTTTGGCATGTTCCTCTTTCAACAAATTCTGTAACAGTACTCCAACTGATGTTATATACTTGTCAGTATTTCTTTTTTTATTCTTTTTCCTTGGTTTACTTTTGTCTTCTAATGTAATTTTACCAACCTGATTCTGTATTTCAATCACTGTTGGTGTGTCTTGGGAATTGCCTTCACTATTCTCACATTCTATTTCCAAAGGCTTATCTGCAACTTTGACTGGTTCTGGAACTACCTCAATATGAATGTCAGGAATCTCTTTCTCCGTTGTATTATGGTGTTCAGTATAATTCGCATAATGCAAAGCATACTGTTCTCCAAAGTGTTTTTTCCATAGAAACTGCCAATAATTTTCTGGATCAATTTCTTCAGATGGTATTTCTGTCATGTCATACTTATCGTCTAAATTGACTATTCTTGTCTGGTCATTTGAAGGATCGTCAGATGTTGATGAAGATACACTGTAGTCAGTGTCAGTAGGTGTTGACTCTGATGTCACATGGCTAGAAGTAACATCATAACTTGAAAAGGTCAATTTCGTAACATTGGTCATGGAATCTGTTCCAGCCACAGTTCTAGGACTTAATATTCTATCATGTTCAGAACAAGATCGCCTCCTCGCTATTGGTAACCACACATCATCTCTACTCTGATCATTATTTTTATTTACTTTTTCTGTTTGATTTTGATTTGAATTTTTCTTTTTATATGGATTTACTTTGGAATCATATGAAAATTTTCTTTCCCTCATATCTTCATCAACCTCCTTTTGACTTGGATCTAACTGTTTCCTGTAAATCTGGTCAACAGAATGTTGTTTTGGTATGCTATTTTCGTCCATGGCTAGACCATTATTTTCATCTAGGTATGCTGGATTGATGTAGTCACTGTACTTTTTGATCCAGGAAGCCCATATTAGCCGTTCTCCATTTATTGCCCAAAATTTCTCCCATGTATCTTCTACCATATAGTTTTCAAGTGATTCTGAGAAGTCTTGATCTATACGTTCAAGTTTGTCATGAGTGTCAGAGTGATAGTCCTGGTAGGTGAGGTCTGCCCCACTGTCACTGGGTTGTAGGGCATGGGAGATGGTGCCATGGGTGTGAACAGCATCATGTTCATCAGTAGAGCAGCAGTTTTCTGTATGAGATGCACTACAATAGCAGCTTGCACCATCATCTCTCTGTGATCATAGAATATTGTTTAAGAAACCATGAAATATCAAAGCCATAACCAACCAAAAATGTTTTATTGAAAGCTATCAGCTTATCTATACTACTAGGAGAAAATGTTTCTTTTATAAAAACCCAGATAACCATACAATATTAAATCACTTGTTTTAATTTATAATTATAACACTAAAGAAGAAGACTAAAAATACACCTAATTAGGCTTCTACTCTTCCAATCTTGGGCTTTCATAATCTTGGAAAAATTTAGTTTATTTTCTAAAATATAAAAACATATATAACTTACCTCACACTTGTTTTTGTAAGAAGTATCCAAAGAAAAGTGCACATGAGAGTGATCCTCCAAATCTTGAGACTGTGAATCACGGAGGACCTCTACATCACTCTCACTTGCATACTCTTTGTCTGCATAGTATGTTTTTATGCCATCCCTAAAAATACCAATATTCATAATACTATTAACTTACATAATGAATTTAAAAAAAATGTTTAATACAGGTGATTAGTGCTATGATTTTTTTTTTATGAATGAACTATAATAAAAACGTAGCTTTTAATAGTAAAGGTTAATTTTCTGTATGTTTAAAATTTTTACGATTGTAATTCTACCAGTACAACTGAGTGCTGTGTATTCCGTTAAGTGACCAAGTCTAATTTTCTCCTAGTTTAAATAAGATATGTTTGTAATAGATAGAATAATAAATAGATAGAAATAATAGAATAAGTCATTGAACTGCCTTAAATAATAAATAAAAAACTGAAATAGACTACTCTCTTTCCAGAGACTAATGGTACCAATTAAAAAACAAAACAACAACAATTATGTCCCCTACTTCTAAAGTGTATGTTAAGCATACATTTCAGTTAGTTTTTTAATATTTGTCCTGAAAGGGAAAAATAACATCAAAATGGAAGTGGTATAGTACCATTTTTTATAAATCACCCTAAATTATCAGGAGTAAATCTAGATGCATAAATTGGTCAGACAATTACCACAGGGTTCTTGATGATTAATAACACACAATCAACCCATTATTCTGTGAAGGATTAGGCAGAGGTGTAGTATACACACACAGTTTGCTGGTATGTTTAGGTCCATGCATAGAGGATGAACCTATTGCGATTATCAAAACAAAAATACAATACTACAAGCTCCTACTGAGAATTTCATAGAAAAATCTAAGTAAACTGCTCAACCTGGGAATCGACCCCACAACCTTTAGCGTTACAGTCACGCATAGAACCATTAGACGAATAAGGCAGTGCATAGGTAATTGATAAAAATTCGGGAGATTTATTATGACTTATGTATACTACTCATGTTTTGAATTAAAATCTTAATGTATCTTATCTGTACTTACCTTAAGTAAACTCTGCTACAATAACAGTAAATATAGTTATTATCATCATCAATTTCTTCTTCGGTATCATCACCAAAGTAAAAATTAAATTCAGCAAGTGTCTCGCAACGATGGTAATGGTCAACCTCAAAGTAATCCGACATATCGATTATATGCCCGCAGTTCTCTGCTATATTTGTTCAGTTAACATATAGGAGTAATAATTTTATTAAATATATTCATTAATTAGCGCCATTTCTCAATAAAATAAGATGATACAGTAATCGAGTAATCTTCCCTAAAATCGAAAGAAGACGTCTCGCTCACGCTCATTTACATACGTTCCGTTACAGGCGTTACAGCGAGCGACCTGCGTGAGTTTCTGTACTTTCGCTGCTTCCGCTGCGTTTGACTTTGTAGTTTGACAACTCAGAAAAGTCATGAAATAGACTTTTTGCTTACAATGAAACGTTAACATTATACGTTCAATTTTATTATTCAAGTATTCATTCAATGTTGATATTGAATGTATCTTTTATTTTAGGTAGCTAAGGGACTTTCACTAGGTAGCTAGGTAGTAGGTACTACATCATACATACGTATTTATCCTAGTCGGGAGGAGTACGATATCCCTGTGAGAAGTGAAAGATTATTATTTATTAAAAAAATAGTCCCATATAATAGGACCATTTAATCAAGATGGTCTAAACTAGTCTAAATTATGTAAAGAAAATATATTTGAAATTAATTTATTTTAAGTAATGAATATAGATTCGGTATTTTGAAAGGTTGCTGTTGGCTAGATGCGACAAGCCGAAGACAGGGTAAAATGGCGCACATTGATGGAGGCTTACGTCCAGCAGTGGACAACTATAGGTTGATGATGATGATGACTGTGCGCATCTGAAGTTGTCTGGAAGTGCTAAACTGGTAAATTGTAATATAATAACTTTTTAACAAAAACCGCCTTTAAAAACATATTTTAGATAAATGCAACAAATCAAAGATCATAAAAATCAGTCCGCCGTTCATGAGTTATAAATAGTGTGTAACCCTGAGGTGTAACAGGGTGTAACCGAGGTGTAAGGTGTAACCGGTGTAACCTTAGTTCCACCACAGACTATATAATATAATAATAGTCTGTGGTCATAAGACATTCATGATGTCTATTGTTGTCTGCTGTCAAAAAAATTTCATGTCGCACCAGTCGCACTCGCCTGCTGTCAGTCCGGTCGTGCTTTCCTTGATCAACATCGTGTACTGCACGTTGGATACTAAATAAACAATAATTCTTCCAAGTCTTCATTCAGCCTATAAATCCTTTTTATAATATAATATGGGGAAGAAAAATAAAGATACTCTAGGGCGAGCGCTCATCAAGGATAGATTCGCGAAAAACCGTCACCGAAAACATGTTGAAGACAACACCATGGTTAGTATTGTTTTTTATTGTTTCGGGTTCAAATATGAATGATTATAGTCTTTTATTTGTTTATAAAAGTATTCTGAAGAAATAATGTAGGTTATTTTTCTCGTTTTTTTTTCTTATTGGGAAACAATATTTTTTTTTAGAAAATAACCTTGTTTAAAAAATAGATAAATTAAGGTTACGCAATGTTTAATTCCATTAACAACACTTGCAAACATGGGCCCAGGAAATCGCCTTAGACATGACTTAAAAATATCACAGAATACCCACATTTTTGTATAATCATAAATCTCGTGCACAACTATTTGTTACAAAGAATTTTCTACGGCGACAGTGACCGGGATTTTTAAAGCACTTGGAAGCAATGGAACGATACTCAGAAAGTCACAAGCAGAGATGGTGGTTAGTCTTCCCTAGTTTTACCACATTTTTAATATTATAGCTACATACAACTGAAGTTAACGATGGATATGACTGGGGCCGCCTCAACCTCCAGTCTGTGACTGCAGAGTCTTCTCTACAAGAGTTCTTATCTACTGCAGAGTTGGCTCAAAGAGAGTTTACAGCAGAGAAAATGAATTTGAAGTATGTGAAGTCAGTTCCCAGTGAAGTAGAAATGGTGACTTCACAGCCTAACTTTGATGAGCCACTCACAGTACCAAGGAGGTGAGTTTCTAAGGAATAGTTTATACTGGAAATTTCTGAATGCTTTCTACCAATTATTACTATTGCTAGAACTGTCACTCAAGTGAAATATCCTGAAGGCGTACTTGTTAAATTAAAAAACCCAAATGAAATGCTTTAACTCCACTTTTAATGTGTAATGTGCTTCCTGTGTGGGTCTTCCTCAATATATATAATCTGGATGTCTTTAAATTACAAGTGAATCATTTCTTCTAGGCAAGCATGCTACTTCTTAGCTTTGTCATTCATAGCTTAACAACTCCAGTGTTACATAAAGGCATAATAATTTATCATTTATTCTTCAGCACTCTCCACATCAAGATTATCGTGAAATAGAATGCCTAGAATACCTAACTCACTTGAATAATGTTGTCATAAAATCAACAACTCATAAGGCTTTTGAAAGATAATTCCGATATAATAAAATCTGCAGAAATGAGGTCCTGGCTAATATCTATTGGCAAAATTGATTCCTTTAGTAGAAAAGGATTTAGATAGTTCTTAATAAACATTAATTTAAGCACCCCATCCTCCACTATGTCTACTTCTCATGTGTTGAATATATCTATAAGTACATCTTGTTGGGCTAAAGGCCAACATAAATAAGATGCATTTTTTGTGTGGTGTGTAAAGGCAAGGTTTGAGGATGATTTCCGGTGCAAAATTACAAATCTGCACCTATAAGAATAAAATAATATATGTACACTAAAAAGGGATCTCTTAAATTTATTATCTTTACATCCTATTTCAGAGACTACAGAGTCTCTGAACCAACCTCCTCTTGTTCCGAAATGCTTATACCAATAATTTTAAAATAAAACTGTTACTTATTGCCCAAGTCCAATGCTCGCCCCCCTTCCCCAAGTTATTTCCTGGTTATGGACTTAATTATGCTTTTAGTATTTTTTTATACATTTATGTACTGGATACAAACATTTCTTACAGACCACCATGGCATCCAGGAATATCAGCTGAAGATCAGATGACTCGTGAGCGCGAAGCCTTCTTAGATTGGCGACGTCATTTGAATGACTTGCAAGCCAAGCTTGGTGCTGCTGTCACTCCTTATGAGAGGAACCTTGAACTGTGGAAGCAGTTGTGGAGGACCCTGGAGAAGTCTGATGTAGTGCTGATTCTGTTGGATGCAAGGAATCCTTTGCTGTTCAGGTATGTGTCTTCTATTCTATTCTTGGTCAATATGCCACACTGAAGTTTTATATAGGTAGGTAGTGAAAAAATGACCTGTTTCCTGTTTCTTGTTTCTTGATGTGAGAATTAATAAAAGTGAACTAAAATGAGAGATTTCGAGAATATTCTAATGGAAGTACTGGGACTCCTAAGGTCTGATTGCATTGTATAGTCAATGCAACCAGTACCTATGTATGACAAGATGTATGAAGCAAAAGATATTGGTAGGAATTGTTCTCAAGTTCTGTAGTTTATGCCACCCCTTCCTTTATGGGGAAAAGCCATGGGTAATGTATCATCACCATCATTATCATCATCAGCTATCATCAGTCCATTGCTGGACATATCATAATAATAGTTTTATTATTTTTCCACTTCCAGGTGTGCAGATTTGGAAAAATATGCTCAGGAACAGAACTGCAAATGTATACTTTTGTTGAACAAGGCTGATTTAACTAATGAGTATGAACGGAAATGTTGGGCTGAACACTTCACTAAAGAGGTAATAAGGAATTTGTTGTTATACAAGCCCTTTTTGTAGTGTAGAAAATTCGGATGGGTTCTTGATACGTGTTTACTAGGGTAGGTAGGTAATTATGGAAAATAAAGGAAACATCCCAATGGCTTAAACACACGTTTGTCACTCATGAACCAAAAAGACGCGGACTGCGCATTGATCGCGCACCACGATTCATCGCTCGGAGGCGCGCGCTTGCGTATGTATGTATGTAACTACATACATCACAATTCTTCGTCGTCAGGGGAGGCAGAAGGGTATGTTGGAATTAACAAAACGATTTTAAGTTTTAAAGGTATGAATAAAATTCTTATTTGTTTCAGAATGTTTCAATAATTTTCTTCTCAGCGGCTAAAGAAACAAATGAACGTAAAATATCTGAAGCCAGTGAGGAATCAATACCCAAAAGTGACGCACTTAACTCGGAAACGGATTCGGCAATCTCTGACAATGAACATGATTCTGATGACGACGTCAATGAAAAAGAGGCTTTATTATGTGCAGAAGAGGACATAGAATTGTTTAAAAAGCAACTTGGGGATCTGGATAAGGCTGTGTGCAATACTGCAGATAAAATAGATAGGATTCAAGAAGTTCTAGATAGGGTTGTAGAGAATTTAAGACTGGGCAAACCTATTGAAGATTACCCTGATAAAGAAGGAACACAAAATGAAGTACATATATCGAAAATCGAAGAAAATGAGAACAATTTACAGAATTCACATGAAATATATGACAGAGAGAAACTTCTTGAAGTATTGAAGAGGCAACATGTAGATAAGTTGAAAAATCCGCCAAGGTTGAGTGTGGGTATGATTGGGTACCCTAATGTAGGTAAATCAAGCACAGTCAATGTTATGATGAAGACAAAGAAGGTAAGTTGCTTACACATTGTATTGTGGTATATTTTTTTTGTATTGATTGTGATCTCGTTGTTTTAGTTTATTTTCCTAATACTGGCTAAAATACCTCCCTTTACCAATATTTTTTATTATTTTACATTGCAAGAAAATTTACTGTCAAGTAACAAAATTGTTCTGGGAACCTTATGTCCTTACTTCCAATTTCAAGATCATCAAGATCATTTAACACAAACTGTGTGCCTTCAGATGCAATATTTTGAACCACTATCAAAAAGGAGGAGTTTATTATTTCGTCAATAGTTGTAATGCAATGTTACAAGCACTTGCAGGTTAAAATTATTATTTGTTTAGAAAAATGAAACCAGTAAAAGATCTCAAATAGCTATTTCATTCTGGCAAATAAGATAGTCTCATTGTTTTAAAGTTCATTTTCGTGTAATTTAATGTTCCATCGTGTTTCGTCAGGTCAGTGTGAGTTCGATGCCGGGTCACACGCGACATATCCAGTCGTTAATACTGGACGAGGACATCGAACTGCTCGACTGTCCCGGATTAGTGTTGCCAGCGTACGCCGTCGCACCGGACCTGCTGCTGACTGCTGTGTTGCCAATTGATCAGGTATGTTAATTTTTAGAAGATTTCTGTACTTGTGGTGGTGTGATATTTATTATTTAATCTATGCGCGACTCACGGCATGGTCTGAAGCATTGGGTCTACCTAATCTGGATAAAAGCTGTAATGTGTCAGTCCAGGTTATCAACTGTGTGCCAATTTTCATCTAAATCTTATCAGCCTTTTTTGCGTGTAACAAACAAACTTTCACATTTGTAATTAATATTAGTAGAATTCGTATTTGTGGTTGACCTAGCGATGAATATTTCAGTTTTTATTGCAATTTTTTTAAGTTTGAATCGGTTGCTCTTTGGGATAAAGATCTTTTCATGCAATCCTTATAGTAGGATTTACCCTATGGTGATCCTATATGAGATGTTAACCTCATCATAGGATATAAATCCTATATAATTATGATATAGGATATATGAATCCTGCCCGCAAGTCGAATTATTCCTTCACTAAAAATAACTTTATAATCTTAGCATGAAAAATGCAAAAAAATCTCAAAAAGACAGTGTTATTCATGTCGTATTTCATAATATATTTTCTACATCGGTGTCGTTTTGGTACAGATGCGAGCTCACGACGCTGCAATGGCTCGTCTCTGTCAGCTAGTCAGCAAACACACGTTCGCCGAGAAATATGGCCTGTTGCTGCCTGATGATGGCTCCAAGGAACCGGACTATAAGCAGATACTTACCGCTCATGCCTGTGAGATTCAATTTCATTTTAACATGCGAGTGCTTTGATGGCGAAGCTTTATTGATCTACGTGCCATTTGGGTTGAGATGAAGGCATGATGGGCCATCAAACAGTCTTGAATACGTCATAACATCACCATCACGCCTGTATTTTGCTCAGGGTTTGGTAGAGGTGCACTTAGTACACACGGTATGTTATGTCATCATCAGCCTATATTCGTCCACTGCTGGACGTAGGCCTATCCTAGTGAACGCCACAGAGCCCGATCTTCGGCTTTCCTCATCCAGTCACTGCCAGCTGCCTTCCGCAAGTCGTCATTCCACCTGTTAGGAGTAAGAAGTATAAGGCGAAGACTTGGCCAAAATATAAACATGTATACTTATATAATACATATAAATAATATAGGTAGGTATACGTATTAGGGTCTTGTTCAGAATGAAAAGATATTTTTTTTAAACTGCCCCACACTATTCCTTTCTTCTGTATCATGGTTGCGTTTTACAAACACAAAATCTCACATACACAAACACGCAGACCCGGAACAATATTATACAAATATTTGCTCCGTATGGGGTTGAACCCACAACACGTGTCGCAGAAGCCGATCGCTCAGCCGCTACGCCAAACGTGTCGTCAAATATTATTTATTTACTCAATTATTTTAGTCAACAGAGGCTTCATGACCGCTGCCGGTCAGCCGGATCAGTCCCGTTCCGCCCGGATCATGCTCAAGGAGGCCGCGAGCGGTCGCCTGCGGTGGGCCCAGCTCCCGGCCGGGTGCCAGCCGCAGCCAGTCGAAGATATGCTGCACGAGAAAAAGAATGAGAAGAGGAAACCTACGCCCAGGGAGGCCAGGATGGTTGAGGTTAGCACGCCGTCTGTAGAGAGGGGGCTTATTACCTTATAAGAAGGGGGCCGACATACAGGTCCACTGTTGGACATACCATCACGCCTGTATTCCCCGAAGGGTTTGGCAGAGGCTTACTTAATGCACACCCACATTTCGCCGGTATGTTTAGGTCCCATGTAATAGGGGGCGAGCCTATTGCCATTAACCGGGCACAACTTCCAAACTCCGAGCTGCTACTGGGAATTTCATAGAAAAACCCAACACTGCTCGACCTGGGAATAACACTGCTCGACCTGGGAATCGAACCCAAGACCTCTAACGTAGCAGTCGCGCTCATGACCACTAGGCTAATGAGGCAGTCAACTGTTCGCGACCAAAGTTTCGCGACTCCTCCACTGTTGGAGGGGTCGCGAAAGTAATGCGTTCCAGTTCTCGTGGCCCCTCTATGAAAGCGGCCGTAGGCAAAAACGGAGTTTTTAGTGTGTGCGAGCCCCACATAACTTCACCTTTCCCCGAAGGTGTTGTATGCGCCAGGCATAAAAAAAGGTGATGCTAGCAACTACGTGTAATTGTAATCGTTGGAGAGCCATGCTGTGGCGCGAATGGGCCGCTTCAACCGAAGTGATACCACGACCTCACAGAAAACCGACGTGAAACAATACTTACGTTGTGTTTCGCCGACTGAGTGAGGATACTAAAGGCCCAAACTTTAAAAGGTTGGCAACAAACTCGCGACTCCTCTGGTGTTGCGGGTGTCTATGGGCGGCGGTAATCGCTTGCCACCCTATCCCATAAAATATAACTATGTGTAGTAACGAAACACTAAATATATTTATTAAATATTTAGTTGCTCTCAAATTGATGGATGGCTTTAAGAGCGATAAAGCTGCCTATCTACCAAAAACAAACGTATTATCTGGGTGGATTTTTATCGCGCACTACTCAGCTTCCTCGCTTATTTCTAGTGGACAAGGGCGGATTTTGGAAATCATACCGGCATTATGTGTAAAATATCCCAGTCTCCAGCAGATGCCTACAAAAGAGCAATGGTGATGCCGAATATTAGAACTCTTTGTCAGTTCCTGTGAATGTTTGCTGTGTGATTATTTTAGCCAAATAGCTGCGTAGATTTGTGAATTATAATAGTCTATGTGTTATTCGGATTATGAGCTATAATAATATAAAAGTTCCATTAAAATCCATACATTAGTTTTTGCGTGAAAGAGTAACAATCTTGCGACTCCTCTGGTGTTGCGGGTGTTCATGGGTGGCGGTAATCGCTTACAGTCAGGTGATCCGTCTACTCGTTTGCCCCCTAACCCATAAAAAAAACCGTAAGTCATTAAAAACTTTCAAGTTTACTAATATTAGTGGGATTATTCTATTATTTTTTACTGCTTTTCTAACTGAAACTATCAGTTAGTGGAAGACGTACGACAAAAATGTTATGTTCATATTCGAAGGAGGCCCGTGTTCATCAATAAACATTTACGAGCTAAACTAAGATTAACAGCAGAAGATATAGGACAAACCGCCCATTCACTTAAACAACTCTTCACTTATGAAATGTATCTTCCAGTTAATGCACTGCCCCACATAATCAATCTTCCATACAATCAGTTAGCCTACATACAATGTTTGTTATAATTCATGGTAACGTAATAAACACTCCGTTTAACACTCAATACCTACTAGAAAATATACGAGTGCGTATATAAATAAGTGATGGCACCTTGGTGGTTTTGACAAAATATATATAGGGTTAGGCAGGCATGTGTACTAATGTACACCCACAGTTCACCGGTATGCTTAGTCCTACGCAATAGGCGGCGAGCCTATTGTCGGGCCGAAATCTAAACTCCGAGTTCCTACTGAGAATTTCATACAAAAACAGTCAACTACACAAGTCAGGGCAGGTCATAACGGCATTAGGCGCGTGCGCACGACGGGGCGGGGTAATAAGACGTGGTGAGCATGTTTTTTTACTGAAAACCAGGTAACATAACAAGCTGGTTACATAAAAATATTAGACATGTGTCTCGGGTTTCGCTAAACTATACACAATTCCCAAATAGTTTCACTGTGTTTCATCTTACACCCTTGATTTGAAATTGATTGAACATTTAACTCAGCGGCAAAAATACCTTAGAAATTTATTAGTTTTATTTTTTATTTATTTTATTTATTAGTTATCATTAAGACGTCGTACTTTTTGCAGGGATGGCTAAACAAATCGAGCGAGATTGACAAAGCGTTCTTCGCTATGCAGAAAAGTGCAGCTCACGTCAAAGGAAAGCCAGTTCTTGGGTAAGAAATTGCATGAAATCAATGTCCCCTACAGATTCAATGTAATAATTTGCTATTCATGGCGCCCTTTTCTTGTTGCATCGATGTGAAAAAAAAATAGTAGATAGTTTTAATCATTGTGATCGATGTTTGAATGTATAGATAGTAATTAATGTATTGAAACTGCCTGTCAAGAATAGAATTCTCTTGTACCATTAATAAGTGCGTCCATTACTAATTCTGATTGGTTCTCAGTCTAGCCAATCGAAGCGCAGATCGCTGTGTGCCAACTGTTAACAGTAATGTTGTGTCGATGGCTAATTATTGGTTGGCAAATAACAGTGCAGTAATACTGAGTAAATTATGAAATTTTGTTATAATTGTACGTGCCAAGAATGCATTTGCGCTATATTATTACTTTATCGATCAAGTTTGAACGTTTGAACCACTCAATCAGCATTCTACTTGTGAATGTAGGTACTTTCTTGATCAAAATGTATATTTTTTTATTACTTACTTTATTTTCGAAATAAAGATAAAGATTTTCTCAATGTTGAGGAAATTGAGCATCATCTCGTAGTATTATCGATATTGATAATCGATAATACTACGGCCGGATTCGAATTTTTCCTTCACTAAAATAACTTTAAAATCTTAACATGAAAAATGCAGAAAAATCACAAAAATAAAATCATGGAATTCAATGTATCGTCGTCATAGCAACAGAATAATAATTCTGTATTTTTGAACAGAACTTTTCGACCTCCATGAGTATGGTGTAATATAGAAGTAAAAATATCCCGGTTATAGTTGGCCAAGATGAAAGATATCTCTACGTTATTATCAATTACAGCTAGGGGAAACCTAAATAAACTTCGTGAAGACGAAACGGCCACCCTGGATGCTCGCCAAGTGTTAATTCATAAAGTTTGAGCATCTTTATGAGCTGTGCTAACGTCGCGAAAATTGGTCTAACCTCGTACGACCCGGTGCCTTTTAGAAACTAAATAAGTAACATGTACTGTCGCCATCAAAACGAAATAGAACGAAACAAGCGATACTTTGAACTAGCCAAACGACTTAATTAACTAGACATTATTTATGGAAGTTCTCGGCGAGTGAATTTATATTTTCAATTATTGAACGAACTTTTTGGTTCATTTTTCACTTGCGTAGTAGACTGTACTTATCCGAAAGTTTATAATAATTCCCACAGATATAAATAAGCGTGGGCTTAAAAATGTTGATGTTTTGAAAGCCTAATGATGATTTATTTTTCCACTAAAATATACTCCTAAAAATACTAAAATATAGTGCTACTTGTCAAAATAAATTATGATAAACGTATTGGCAGTGTGAATCTTTTGTCCTTAGAAATAAGGTATATTTTATTACAGCATCGTGGGAGCGCAGTCCGCAGAGAATCAACTCAGCAAGCCCTGGAAGCAAGAAAAGAAACACGCCAATAAAAATAAGAGAGAAAAGCTGAGGCGGAAGTATGCACATTTAGATGAGCACTGATGTTAGAATGAGATGAAAATATATGACGATGTTGTGTGTGAGAGGGATGGAAGCATGTTTGTTAGCTGGATGTGACCAGAAGCCTTCAGTCAGCATTTGAGACTATATTCAGTTGTTTTGAGTTAAACTGAAATCAGCTGGATAATGCTTGGCTCATTTTGTCTGCAATATTTAATGTTTATAATCATTTACTGAATTTAAAATTCGTGACCATATAGCTACAAATCCGGCTATACATTCCCAGTGTAAGCTGATCTGGCATGTATGGGTCTTCCGTAAGTTGTAAGGTCAGCCGATACTGGAAATAAATGGCGTGATGTGTAGCCAATAACAATAAATGCATTTACAGAGAAAATGTTTTGTTTGTTTTTAAATTTTCTTTGATTTGACAGTTCAAAGAATTCCTGGGTTGGAAATAAACCTTCTTTCAAATTACAAGTTTAAAATTGTTGTATTTTGAAGTACAAAAGGACATCCAAAGGACTTTTAGGGACACAAGATATGCCTGTGTCCTTCTCCAAAGACCAATCTGTCTAAGGCAAAATTCATCACAATTGGTTCAGCGGTTTGGTGTGAAAATGTATCAGAGCAGTAACAGAGTTACTTTTGCGTTTATAATATTTTTATATCGTATTTCCTTATATAGAAAGGTGAATTAACGAACATTGATATTACACTCGTCTTCTATACAGAGTAAACCGTAAATGTACAGATTATTAAAATACTTAGATCTCAGTGTCGCCTAGCATCAGGCGAACTTGCGGTCAAGCGTAAAGCTATTCGGAATAAAAAAAAATACCTTTGCAATGTTGACTGTTGGCATGTGATAGGTAACAGCCGACTTTTAAATTGTAAAACACCTTTGCGTAGACTAAACAAAATTGACAGATCCACAGTACCAGCGATCTATAACTCAGCAATGCTAGTTTCTTACAAAAATATGCAATGTATATATTAGCGAGGATGATTATTTGCGAAAGGTAGCTGGTGGAAGCTGGATCCAAGAAGACGAGGACGAGACCTACGTCCACCAGTGGATTGATACAGGTTGATAATGATGATATGTAACGAACCTGTCATGTTTTTTTTTATTTTTTGTAATTCCACATTGTAAATTAGGTGTTGCATTTAAAATAATGTAGGTATCATTACGGACTTTGCAAAGTTGGAAAATATAAAATAGACATATTAATAACTGTCTTACTGATTAATTTGTTTTTAATTTAGGGAAATAAAATATTGCAAATCATCATCGTGTGTAAATTTTTCCTTTACCTAGCAAAATGGCTCTTGAAAATTATTCACTTAGGTTTGATTCTTCTCGAGCTTTAGTCGTGACGATATATATCGAAGTTAAACTTATAAATAGATTAATGAGTCATTGACGCATATTGGCATCTGGTGTTCGCATCACACATTCACACTGCCAGAGCTTTGGGTGATTCCGAGTAATAGTTCCAGCAATTACACGACGTTTGCCAACCTAACTCATAATGAGCATGTACTGTAGGTACACTAGTTATAATAAACACGCAGTTTCACAAATATGTGCGGCATTCTCATGGCGTAACGTGGCCCAAATCCCTTGATTTACTGCGGGTGAGCTAATTTAAGACAAGTGCTCGATTTTGCGTTAGAACAGTGTAACACGACGACATTAATCAGTGTGCGTTCCACGTGCGCTTCCTTCCTGTGACAGATAGTAGGAACTACGATAAATTGTTTTAAGAGCTGTTAGACACGTGCTATTAGTCAAATATTTTAGAAACGGAATTGGAACTTGACGCTTGTTGTGAAATACGTGTTCAGTGTGTTCTGAGTAGCAATTACTTACGCATTTACACTTGTGTTGCGAGTCGTGGTGGTTGGTTGCTAATCGTTTGATTCGAGTGGTTATTTGTTGTGCTATCCAGCGAACAAGGAGTTTTATAAGCTCGCCAGAAAATTTTATTTAGTCTTGTTATTTCATAGATGCGACTAGAGCTGGCTAGGAAATGTTGGTATGGTATGGGAATAAGCAAAACATTATTTTATATTTATATCCTTATCTAATTATCTTATTTTGCAGTTTACATAGCATATTATATTATTATAGTTATATTAATGATCTAAGCGATGCCAGGCATCACTTCTCCGCCAACATTCACGAGACTGCTTCACTGTGTTAATGTAGTCTATATTTTTCTGTAAATAAAGTATCTAAATGTTTATTAGGTATATGACGTACAATAAAGTATACGTATCTGTTATTTGGTACTGAATAACATAGTAGATATGTAAAACTATAAGCGCTTTGATTGATGTGGTCTTGCTATAAATATAGATCTTTGCAATGGAATTCGCAAAATTCCTACGTTCTCGAAAAATAAATATTGGCTTCGAACTTTGAACAAATCATAAAGAATCTAGTAAATTATGGGGATGTGTGGATATTATTCATCTCGTGAAAATTGGCCAAACTGATCAACGTATAAAATATATCAAAACAACTTTTGTAAGTTTTTTTCTAATATAATGCTTTTTACCCGACTGCGATAGAAGGGAGGGTTATTGATAATTCTGGTCGCGTTCAGGACCTAGTGGTCCTGAGCGCGACTGGTACGTAAAGCTAAAAGTCCTGAGTACGAGTCCCAGGTGGTATTGGATGGTTATGGCAACCGGCTCACCCGCTATTTATATGCTATCTTTTCATTACATGGGACCTATACATAGGTACTGGCAAACTGGGAGTAGATTGGTACGCCTCTACCTAAACTTTGGGGAATACAGACGTGTTTGTATATTGTGAAATAGATTAAGGACGATGCACTGCCAAGTATTGTGATCTAAGCTCGACACAAATCGCTAAATTGTTCAGGAAAAAGATCGTAATGGAATCTTCACAGATCCCTCTTATATCCTCCTCATCATGAGATGAGCTTGTGCTTGTTCGATGGGACAGTACCTACAATTATAAAGTATTATTATTATGAATTATATATTAATTATAGGTACTGCTGTAAAATAATATAATAAAAATAATTTAATTCAGTCCATCAAGTCCATATGTAGGTATGTTAGTAACAGGAAAATTTTTCTTATAGCTAATGTTAGTAATTACCAGTAGACACAAACAAACAACAGTAACAAATTGAACAGACCGTACCCCTTCAGTTGGCTCACCGCAACACATGCAGTTCAGTGAATCTACTGAGCAGAGCAGTGTCCAGTCTGTCGCCAAACATCCTCAGGAGTCTCAGGACGCTATTTGGGCTCCCCCGTACTCGTCGCACCACCGACGCCACTTTCTTACGCATAATTGCATAAAAGTCAATCAGTCAGCTGTGGTACTGCTTTGATTTCTCATGTTGCATTTTGCATCAAGCTGCTGGTACCAGCTACAAAACTCCTGTAAAACGTCAATTAATAGCTAAAAATGTATAAAGTTGTAGTTGATCAATTTTCGATCTTAACCTCTTCAGGATAAGCATGAATAATAATCAACTGCTTAGATTGACGATTATAGTTTACCTAATTTCTAAATTAATGATTTCACTGTTCGTTACACAATCACATATCTATCTACTTACCTATCTGCTCTTCAATGATATGCGTACTTTTATCTATATGTCTCTAGATATAATAACGTCATTGGGACTCTACGATAAATCTGCAAATTATGCCGCATTCTTAGTTTTACGATGTCTGCCATATTATTTAATGATTAACGGCATTAGGCATAATCTCATTTTCCTAGAACAGCAACTACAGTTCATTAATGTAGATAATATGAACGAAGTTCTAATAATTTTTTGCTTTGAATAAGCTTTTACAAGAATTTTATAAATAGTAGAAATAGAGGTAGGTAAGCTAGGTTAATAACACTGTTTAAAACTTGATTAATATGAAGTGAGAGAAGAATCCGATAAAAAACTTCATGGTCACTCTATTTACCTGACTCCGAAAAAAGGAAGAGTAATGAGATAATATAATTATAGTAATTATAAGAAGGTTAAAATACCTTTTATATTTTTATGAATAGGGATACAATATTGTGAACTTATGTACGACTTATCACGATGTCAAAAATATTGAAATTAGTTTGGTAAAATGTTAACCAAAGTTATGTAAGTCGACTGCAGAAAGACCAAATTTTTTATTTTAGTTCCTATTTTAATACCATGTTTGAGTAGCCGCAAAAAATTTTGAAAATTAATAATCGTGAATTAAATTCTCGCTAAATTATAATTTTGTCGGGAATTTAATTTACGATAAAATTACTTACATCGTTACAATGTCTCGTCCCTACTGTCGGATTTATACGACACGGGGGTTGGAGACCAATGAGAGATTTGCAGGAAAAAATATAAAATTACATATTTTTTATATATTTTCAATACTTCTAACAGTAAGTTATTTTAAATATATAATTTGCATAGATTGTAGCTTAATTATTGAAAAAAAATACGATAAACAAATAATTAAGACAATAATTTAATCCGATTGGGGTGCTACGGGCAGGAATATAATTTGCCATATAAATCCGACCGGGGTGGTCAATAGGTTAGGTACCTAATTAAAGGAATTAGCCTTCAGAATATAAAAAAAAACATTTTGGTTCCAGAATATAATGTTGTGCTTCCTGCTATGTGTCTCCGGAACTTTGCTTCGGAAGAGATGCCACGGAGAACGTTCTCATAAAGGAGACCTTTTCGCTTTGCTGTTGACAGGTACATAATGATCAGCAGCAAAGCGGAAAAAGACAAATTTATGGAGAACTTTCGCTTCTGTGTTCTGCTTCTTCCTGCTTGATGCTTCTGTTTGACGGCCTCTTGAGAATGATGTAAATACCTGTGCAGGTTAGTAGGTATAATTGTTTTAGTTAAATATTATAACATTCGATTCCGAATGAAAAGCTTCATCGGTTGGTCGCTTCTTTTAATGATAGCTGTAAACACTGTCAACCATATAGCACTGTTTTAAATCAGAAACAAATGCACAAACCAATATTTTTTTAAATTATTGTGCCTATTTAAATTAGTTTAATATTCTTCTACTTTGAAAGCGGTTGATATTACAATATAATATATCAGTTTTGCGTACTTATGATGATGGGTGTTTGCTGACGTCAGCATGTGCTTTTGAACGGTGAGTCGTTATTCTGCGCCTACGCACACTCATTTCATACAAAGTTTATGTCTCGTAGCTTGCACTGACTGTAGTTAGTAGGGCGTGGTAATGGGCGTGTCCACCAATGTCCATCCTATACAGCTTTAGGTAAGTTTTTGCAAGTCTATTATTTTTTAGAGCTACATATTCGGTTGGAGACAGGTAAGAAACAAAAATAAAAAATATTACACTTTACCTATCTGACTCGGAAATCTAATCTGAGATCTTGGTTTGGTACTAGGCATGGTAATGATTGCTACTTTTCATTCACTTTCATTAGATGAAATTATGAATATTTTTCACAGCGATTTCACATGCGAAATTTAGTTTTAGTCCACTACTTTTTTCCGCGATGAATTTTCACATAATTATGTCGCCTGCGACTTGCGATTTTGAGCGGGCTGTGTAAAAAAAAGTCGCAGGTGTGACGATGAAAATCGTTTTATGTGATTTTTCTCATGTTATCTGCGAAATGTTCCATTTAATTACTCATTTGAAAACTAAGTATGTAATTACATACATACATACATACATACATAAAGTCACGCCTCTTTCCCGTAGGGGTAGGCAGAGACTACAGACTTCCACTTGCTACGATTCCTCTTTAGCTTCATCCACACCCATCAATCTTTTCATACATGAACGTCGGTTTAGGGTACTCTTGACCAAGCCATTTTTCAAAACGTCCTCAACCTGATTTCGGAACGTTCGCCTATGTAATTGCTTGCAAAAAATACCTATGATCTTCTAAGTCAATATTTTCCGAGCCTGAACTAGTCAGTTTCTAATGAAAATTTTACATGAAACAATCTTTATCTCAATATGATACTTCTAACAGATTCCACCGACCATACAGACAAATTCCCAAATAAATCCGAATGTTTTATTATAACCGAGAAAATAGCACTTGGCGAGCGCACGAATGTATCCTATTTATAGTGTGTTGTATATCATTGCACGGAAAATGTAAACAAAATTACTGTTTGTGCAAATACTTACGAGTATAGAACGCGAAGGCCGGCCGAAGTGAGAACTAAAACGTCGGATTGCGTGATTTCGATTTGGTACTCCCTTAATTAGTATTTTGATGTAGAGATTCTTATTTCTATGAGTAAGATAGTAGGTACCTTGGACGGGACAGTAGAGAAACAGTATCAGCTCAGTTCAATTACGATTTACGGTAGGGTATGTCGCTAACCGCAATGGATTTGTTTAGTCACAAGGATTCTATCTGTATAGAATCTATCTAACTAAACAATCTAACTATATCTACTACTAGAATCTATCTACTAATATTAATACAACGCGATAAAATCCGTAAAAAATAGTTTTATTTCAATGTCTAGTGTCAGAAATCAGTATCTAGATAACTTATCTAACTGTAATCAATCTTCTGGTCCAATTGATAAACGAATTAAAACAAGAGAACGTCCCATTACTCGAAAATTTCTATACAATTTAATTAGATTCCTTTGTCGTAACTTGTCTAGGCACCCCAAAACATTGTATCAGACAATACGCCATGTAACGTCTGGAATAGATGGAAAGGCCTTTGACATGAGTGCCTAAGACTGCGGAATAATAAAAAAAACTGTTCTGTGAATAACATTGATTGTGACAAACAGCCAGGTGCATCCTCACATCTCAGAGATCGAGAAGAGAATCCGAACGAACCGAAGTTATTTGCTTAGGCTACTCGTAAGAATATAAATTGAATTTAAGACGGATGCAACAATAACTTTAACTGTCAGTCCAAATCAGTGCAGCCTTATAATATTTTTGGCTGTAGCCTGTAGGCGGTAAAATATATTTATTCACGTTTATTACACTTATTGTAGCTTATCTTTAGGCTTGGTAAACATAAAATAATACTTTTATAGCCTAATTTAGGTTTTATTTGAAACCACTCAAACCTCTTTCGAATCGCCGATGTCAACACAAAAATTATCTGTGCTCATTCTATGCCATATTTGGAGCGGGCTAATTTAAAAAAAGAATTTTTAATAATTAATGGCGGCAAGAATGTACCTGCTCAATAGTATATTTTTATGAAAAAAGTTTACTATAGAAAGTAGGTACTTACAGCTAATAATTTCAGTGTGATTACAAGAAAGAATTAATTAGCGGATAAAACAAAAGCTCGACATTTTATTAAATAAGGTAATCCATCCAGTGCAGTAGATACGAGGGACCTACAAAAAATAATCTACTAGGTAAGTTTTTTTATCGTTATAATTTTAACTGGTATGAAGTTAATATTGGCAAGTGTTTCCAATCAAACACGTTGATTATCGGATTAAATTGGATTTGGTCCTTCTACCATTCAAAAACCCAATAACACCCGGGATACGCAGAGCTTCTAGTTGTTTATTGTTTGTTGTTGTTGTTTGTCTTCGTACTACGAAGAGAATAAAAAACGGAATGTTACTTTGGGTGAAATGAAATCCATGTTTTCAGTATGTAACAAATCCAACTTCACTTCGCGCGTTAAGTGGTAATTATTGATATTACCCCCTGGGTTGTACGTAAGTACCTACATAATGTTTTGGCAGTCTTGGCGGGAGACAGTCTCATCGTCCACGTATGTTCTAAAAAAACATTGGTTTTAATTATTTTTTGTGATTATATCAATAAAATGTAATGAATACCTATATATTTTTCTTCGTTGTTTCGACTAGGACGCACTCATTTCAATATATATTTAGAGATGGAGAAGAGTTATTGCTGTCCATGTCCTAAGAGATAGGTTCATCACAATTACGAATTATTTAAATACGTTTCTTTAAATTGCCATAGTTTGCTGATTTTGCTGATAAAACACATCTTCAAATAGCGCAAAGATTGGCCCACATCTCGTCCAAGTTTAGAAAGACTGCTATAATGAAGAGTAGGTAATTTATGAACCTATAGGAAAATTAATATCAAGTCATTGAAAGATCTCTTTGCGGAAGTTTATTTTCACGACTTTCTTCTCTCTTCTACGACCTTTGCACACCAGATAGGCGTTCATCTTTGTACGTTCGTCATCGATCGTCGATCATCGGTTTCGGGTGCTCTTAATCTGACCTTTTTGAGAACGTCTGCAATTTGGTTCTTTTAAACCAAAATTACTGTTCAGCCAGTGCCAAGCGGCGCCGCGGGCAAAACCTAGTAAAATAAAAAATTCTTAGTTGTGTTCGTTATCATACTGGCCTGTATCCAACGCAACAGTTCCAGGTGTATTGAATGTGTTTGTGAATTTGACCGTTTTATTCCAACATTTTATATTTCGTATGTATGTATTTTTATACGGTCTGGCTTGATCGAAGATCGAAATAGTACAAGGTTGATCTCTAAATAATCAAAAGCTTCCAAGGAACGCGTAGGATTGGAGTAGGTACAGAAGAAATTATTCTAGACCAGACCAGGTCGCAAATTATATTGTGACTTCATTGACGATGAAAATTTTCTATGGGTGAAATCATCACATACCTAAGTCGATTAGAGAAAGTAGATATTGAGCTTAGGTATCCCAATAATTTGCAAGGCAAGGACTCAACCTTTGAAGAGGTCCAGCAAATGTTGGACAAAAGCTTGGCCGTGACTAAAGGGCAAAGGATGATAAGTAGGTACCTATTATTTTAACGATAGTCAAACGTATCGTTAAAATAATAGGTACCTACTTATCATCCTTTGCCCTTTAGTCACGGCCAAGCTTTTGTAATATATAGCGGCTGAGCGATCAACTTCTGCGACACGTGTTGTAGGTTCGATCCCCACACGGAGCAAATATTTGTTTGATCTACATGTAGCTGTTCCGAGTCTGGGTGTTTGTGTATGTGAGAATTTGTGTTTGAATGCACCCACGATACAGGACAAAATCCTAGTGTGGGGCAACGTTTTTTTTAAATAAGTAGATACAATACAAATACAAAATACAATGTTTAGTCGGTACTAGTTCAACATACACTGCCGCCTCGCCTCGCCTCTGCCATGTTTTTCGTACTATAAAAAAGACAGTCTCAGTAGGTACCTCATGAATTAGGTAGGTATACCTTCTGAGACGAAATAATATTTTAGTACCTGTGTTGTTAGAACTGTCTAATAAACTGTTTGTTTAAAATACAGTCAATTCTATAAAGAACTATAAACCTACTTAAGTAGCAGCTTCGAGTCTGGGATTTGTAACCGGTTGATGGCAATAGGCTCGCCCCTATTACAAGGGACTTAAACATACCGGCGAACTATGGGTGTTCAGTGGTTCACCTCTTCCTAAGTCGTACCTTGTCGTAAGTAGGTATTCTATTTAGTAGATAACCTAATTTTGAAGCTTTTCTTTAGTGGCAAGTATTCTATTAGTAGAAAAGCAATTTTCAAGCTCTAAGGGGATCATTTTCATCATTTTTGTATGTCTATCCTGTGTAATGATGATGCAATCGTTACTTTAAGTCTGTAGCAGTTCATTTTCAAGATAAATTCTTCAGCTTTGAAACTATATACTTTATTTGAAACTCTAGCAAATAGCAAAGCTATTATTCTATGCCTTTCTAATTCTAAACGGAGATTTGGGCCCAGCAGGTGGACTGTAAATTGGTTTTGATCTTGATCAATTTAATGCTTTATTCGTATTCAAAATAGTGTCACAATTAGGTTGTAGGTGCCAGGTGGCTATAATTATAGAACTAAGGGAGGTCAGTTCTGTTTAGTCGGCAGTATTCCTGCATATCCTGCTGCCTTTTCAAATGGCAGACAATCTAGAAGGATTTTCCGCCAAAAAGGTGATTAACTAGCGATGTTGCCTTGCCTAATTCTTGTATAATAGATGTACGCAAAATGCTTCTAAATTCAGGTTTTCTGACAACTTTAAGTGCTTTAAATTAAGAAAAAATACTACTAGATTACCTACGATAAAGTGTAAAAGATTTTAGTTTTAATCAGGGTTAACAGCAAAATTACCCAAACTCTTTCTCTACTCTTCTTACTCTTCTTACTCTACTCGCAGAACATAAAATACCTTAGAAAACATTCTTAGGAGCTTTATAACAATCGTCCAAGCCTAAACGTATGCTAAAATATAATTATGAAACTACTGTATAATATAATATACTATAAAATAGTATAAATTATCTAAAATATAAAGACGCAGCCTGTATATCAACGTCAGGAGCTTAAAATCCAGTGATAATTTCACTCACTCACGTGAAAGAGACAATAAAAGTAAACTGAATGGATTCATACAATACGTCCTACACATATCTTCAATCTCCACTGATCACCTAATGAATTGCTTCGCCCACAAGTTTCTTGAAAGATCACGATCGAAGCGAAGAAATTTAAATCGCAGTTTGACGTACGGACAGACGCAAGGCATTAAATCCTTGGATAGCACTTAACTTGTCATTGTTTATACGAATTATCCGCGGTTTAAATATTTCTGAACGGTCTATTACTTCGGCGATGCGCAAACGCAAACGGCGAAATGTGCGCCCGCGCCGCCCGCCGCCCACAGATCTACTAATATATTTTTCTTTTGGACTTCATGGAGTCATTGAACGTTGAGAATTTTGTATTTGACGGGAAAACATCTTCCTACACATGCAAGAGAACAATAAAATAACATGTAGTGGCTGGTTACTACAAATTTAGACATTACTGTCATGAAGCCGTTACATTGGACGTCCTTTCCTTTTTTAATTTATTTTGTCTGACGGATGTGGCAAAGGTCCCACCTGATAATACCTACGTGGTAAAACCCACCTTTTACTACCCCAATTCCACCATCAAGAGGATTTATCTTATGGCTCATTGTACCCGTAGAATCGGATGTTTTTAAGCCTTTATTGTACTGCCACGTTTAATCTATAAGCTGGATTTTGGAAAAGTGTCAACCAAATATTTTTAGCGATGACTAAATAATCCATTAAGTATAATTCCATTCTTTAAATGATTACTACATCTTACAATCTTTTTCATCGTGGGAGAGCCATGCTTCAGCCCGTGCCGAAGCTGCATTGGGCCGGCTCGACCGGAGTGATACCACGGCCTCACAGAAAACCGGCATGAAATAATACTTACGTTGTGTTTCGCCGAGTGAGTGAGGTTACCGGAGGCCCAGACCCTTTAAAAAGGAGGGCAACACACTTGCGACTCCTCTGGTGTTGCGGGTGTCCATGGGCGGCGGTTATCGCTTACCATCAGGTGATCCGTCTGCTCGTTTGCCCCCCTATCCCATAAAAAAATCATCTAAATTCTTTCGTTTTCTTAGACTGTATTTTATAGCTTTCTTCGTTTAAAAGAAGTCTGCTGGCAATATTCCCTAACCATCGTATTTATATAAATAGTAAGCTAATAAGTTAGTGTGTTACATTCTTTGAATTCTTTTGTCTGATTATTCTAGCTACATAGTATGTAGTCTATTTTGTTAGGACGATATGTTTTACACTTTATTGAAAATACAGACATATAAAAGATAACTATGATGATCTATAAGCTACAACAAGATTTCAATGGAAGAAATGGAATTTTGCACCATTTAGGTGCTAGTATCTGCATTGTGTTCATAGTCGTTGTCCTGTAAGAAGAAAACTAGCAATATAGAACTAGCAATCCTAATCTTTAGGGGCCGTTGAGACTGTTACCTATATCTATAGTGAATGCCACAACAAATATATAAGGTACCTACAGTTAATATTTAACAGAAGAGAATTTCTTTGCAGAGCAGTATTAGAAAGGTGACGAATACCTATAATATCATCGCGCATTGACTTTTTACAATTAGTGTGCGTAGTAAAACGAGTAAGTATAGACAGAAATAGAAACATCTCAAATTAAATAAACTACGAGTTGTCATGGAGTTAAAAAAAACACATTTGACGTCACTGATGAACTCTCAAAGTAGAGTTTGATATTTCTAGTATTTTCGTGGATGCCAGGAATTCTCTTCTGTTTGTGTCGTATATATTTTCCATACATTTGTATGGACAGGTAATTTGAGTTAGAGCTCCAAAGACAACTTCAATAGACTTGGATGGAGATGGATCATCTTTCGGTTTAACAACTCGTCTGATTTTTTCTGAGTGTAAGCTGAACACTTCGATATGGAGCGACTTTATGTGGGCGAGATAAATGTCGAAATTATATGAGAATTACAGTCGTATTTTGATGCACGTTTGTGAATTAAACGTTGCCATTAATTAATCGCAACAAATCGGTGAATCGGTATAGCTTCCGCCTCTTCCCTTAATGTTTTGGCATCTTCGCAACGGAAGCACAAATGACGCAAGCTGTGTTCAGCCCCGATATTATTAGAACAAGATATTTTAGCGATTTTCTGTAGATTCCATGAGTGGGTCGTACACATTGGAATATCGGAAATACCACCGATTGATTATCATTTCGAGGATGTTTATTTTTAATCGGCAATAAGGAAATCCGTAGTCGGTGCTATTTCAGGATCGAAATTAGGTTTGTTGACAAACTCACTCGTTCACAGTTATGAAACAGTTTTGCTATCGTAAGACGGGGAGTTATGGACATGACGGGTTTTGGTATAGTTTTTGTTTCATGCCAACTGTTTTAATTAAGTATTTGTATATGTTTAGTCGTTATCCAATTATCTGAGGAAGGCATTCCGTCATAAACTATATACATAGGTTTCATGTAGTTTAAAACGCATAAAAAGCACTCTAGAATTAGTTTGAAGATATTCTCTTGATATAAATCTTTCATGAAAATCCCGTAAGCATTGACGCTTCTCACTCAAAAATACACGCTGAGTTCAAAGATCATTTTGCAGACTAGACAAATTAGAAATGACTTACAACACGGGGAATTAGACCGTTTTCGACGTCTCCTCTTAACCAGTGATATAACAGGACAGCTGTCACCCGAAGGGAGAACCCAAACAACGCAAGATCATTCATCTGACGCGAAGCTATTTCAGAATTCAAGAAAAATGTTTTGAGATCCGTGTCACCTATTTCGACCGCGACGTTTTGATTTGATAGGTGCCGCAGAAAACCTGTTAAACAGGGATTATTACGTGTTTTATTATTATTTATGTTGCGGTTTCCAACAGTTTTATGGTTCCGCCAGATAGTGCAGATAAAGAAAATTGCTTCTTATGTGACTTTTATTTGTACAGAATAAAGATGTATAAAAGTCAGCCATTATTTATGGTTAAGCGACGTCTAGCTGTAAAATGTTTGTCATTATCACGTGCAGAAGTCCGCGTTTTATTAAACTTAATTAAAAAGAGGCCAAAAAGTTTCTCAAACATATCACCCTACAGTAGATTTCAGATAGAGCCACTACCTTCCAATTCATTTGACCTAGGCAACCAGATAAGCTAAAAATAGACAAGTTGTCAGCTTTTCAAGCTTCGCGAAACGACGGATTTAAGTATTCTCGGGTAAAAATAAGTGGAAAATATCAAACCAAACGCGTCTTTATTGACCTGTAAGTATTCCATATCTTGCTGTATGCTCCAGTAACAATGAAAAGAAACAGAAAGCAAATACGCATTTCGGAAAGCATTAATCTACAGACAAGTAAACAATGTTATGATAAACAGCTGGCTGAAAGTGAATTTTCGTTTGCATCAAAACAAGACGTTATTAATCGCAGCCAGAGACGCCCCCGATCACCCCTGTAGTACAAAATTAAATTATTATTTTGATAGCGTCATTTAAAAATCATCCGCTTTGTCTCAGCCAAGTTTTATAATCTAACAACACCGTGGGTATCGCCGGGCGTAAAATCAAATATGTAGGTAGGACCTATTGCCATTTCATCGCAGAGCTCCATAGCCTCCATAGCTCACAGAAAACCGGCGTGATACAATTCTTACCTACGTTGTGTTTCTCCGAGTGAGTGAGGATAACTGAGACCCAAACCCTTTTAAAAGGCGGGCTATGTATCTTGCGACTCCTCAGTTGTAGGTGTCCATGGGCGGCGGTAATGGCTTACCATCAGGTGATCAGCCTGCTCATTTTCTCCCCTATCCCATAAAAAAAGTGACTATCAATCTAAAACTATGTCTATGGCAGTGACACTCTCAGTATAATATGCGGAGAGGAATTAGGCAGTCAACGGGTTGTTAGCCGATAAAACTTTAAAGGAGTAAAACTTTTTAAGAGTTCAGAAAACTCTTACAGGACAAGGATAAAGCACCAACCCACCTAAAATAACATCGCTATCGATATTCATAATTAGTCGGTGTGGTGAAAAATTTGCCGTCTTCCGCCATCTCATATCGTCAAACTTATTTGATTTTTTGGTATAAAGCTAATCATGTAGAGATTGCCACGGTACCCCGCCCCCAGAGAGATACTAAGTGCTAATAAGTGCTACCAAAGATGCAGAACCTACGCTGGGATCAGGTGCCTCCCCCCCCCCTATAAAGTGCAAGGCGCAGATCCTGGCTTTTACCCACTTGATTCAGGACGTCGAGGCACTAAACATTTGAATGTAAAGTCTAGATAATCAAAATCCGGGACTTACAATTGATAATACTCCCAGTATTACCGAAAGGTACGCTACACCCGTTTTTTAGATACTGTACCACCCACCCACGATACAGTATTTTTCCCAAGTTATTGGCAAAGAACAAAAATCTGCATGCATCTTTAGCTCTGATGTTATTTGGCATTTCGCCCCTCTCATCTTATTGTCTGGCGCATGTCTACAGTTCGACGTATCATTTTACTTTCATCGTAGTTTCCCGTTTATTTTTAATCCTGTATAATCTAAAGGTTTTAAATTTCGAATGATCATTACATTAATAAATCTTTGTTTTTGAAAATTATGCCAAGTTGTGTTATATTTTGTTTGGACTTTGGAGTGATTTACTAAGTATCCTGTTGCCTAAGCACGAACAACTATTGAATTCGTATCGTGAACGAATGAGTTTTTTTCTGCTACTAATCTCAACATAGATACATATTTTCACATCTGTCTCCCATTGGAGTAGGCAGAGAATACACTTGCTACGATCCTGGCACACCACTTTTGCTTCATTTACGTTCATTAAGCTCCTTCTCATACAAATTATTCTCGATTTCGATACGAATACGTTTTCGCATTATACAGTATCTACACTTAGACCATCTAACCAATATCTAGATGTAGATAGTATCTACCTACAAAAGTTTTTGTTTGGTTGATAACAACCGATTTTGTTTCCAACGTTATCGAAATGATTGCTTGAAGAAATAAAGATTATTGGATCAAATATTCTCTCTAAGACTTAGCGTGGACAAGATACCATTTGAACATGTGAACGATATTATGAATGAACGCATGTGCAACCCAGAAATACACGTCTAATGAGTCGGACACAATTTATGTGTTAATGTCCACGGCATGATGTTCATTCAATAACTGCGTTTAGTTATGGATCATCTGTGCTGTGTTCTCGTTTGTCGGCCAGTTAGCACACGTTGAAAGGGCAGAGTAATTCTGATTTTGCTATAGAATCTTTATATTGTTTTATGATTGAATTGCTCCTGCGAAGATCTCTAAAGATTTATGCTAAGATGTGTGGCATTTAATATTGCGATCATTTTTAATTTTTAGAATTATCGTTTTCATACGAAATTAATGTAGGTCTTAAACTAAACACTGATCCATTGAGATCGAATGAGTATTTAGTGATAGGTACCAAGTTATTGACCGTTGACTGCAAATCGTTAGAATCCAAAGCCTTTGACTTCTTGAATTCACGTGCGTCTTAATCTGTTGCTTAAACGGTCTAGAAAAGCATCGGAAACAGAAATAGAAAATACCGGAAACTTTAGAGATTTTCTCGAAGGTGTCTAAGAACCAATCCGTTCTAGGCCAGCGAGGTGAGATGGGCGATAGCCAAGACGGGTACTTGTGTCCAGTAGGTTTGATGATGAATCATTCTTAACTTTTTACAAAAGTTTTAGTGCCACTTGCCGAACGATCCTTTTAAATTCTGGAAAACTGAAATCTACTTGCACATAGGTATTGTTATTGTGTGCGTGTGCGAAATCGTAGTCATTATGGGTACGACTGTAGTACAGCCACTAGTTTTACCGTTAGCTGGTATAACTAATAATTAATGGCTGGTATAATTAATAACTAACTAATTCCGTGAAAAAAAAAACAACGGGTTCCACTCCGGGAGTGCCGGCCACCAAAATGAATTGAACTGAATGAATCCATCTCTTTACCAAAATGAATTGAAGGTGTACAAAGTTCGAAAGTAACTTTTTCTGTGTGATTGTTACATGTAATTATTAAAAAGTATTTCAAAACGTGTTTTCATCTCATTAGAGCGGTTCCACCATGTCCTATTAATATGAGATAGCTACATGTTTCGGGAGCTGGTATCACCTTACAAATCAGTAGGGTGCTCCGTAAAAATAAAACTTTCAATGTTATGATTCTAAAATTAGTATGAATGAGATTCAAAGAATTTCGTTTGAATTTTCGTTATGTAATTTAAATTATGATTGAAGTGTGATGAGCATCTAATGACGATTTAAAAATATGTAGATGGGATCAGGAAATTTTGATAAAATATTGTTTCATGGTAATGTAAAGATAAATTAAGTATCTAAAGTTTCAATGAGAATTTGTATTTGTAAACAAGACAGAGCACTATGTACCCACTCGTAGGCAAACAACGAAAAATTATGATTATATTTACTTACGGGGAATCTACTTCGATACAAGGGCAGCAAGCAGAATTTAGTCTCTTACTGTTCCTCAAATACCTATATTATTTAATCTACTATCAAATTTTACGAAAAATTTCTGCGAACTGCAATATTTAATCATATAGATGACGACGTGCTAAATAAACACTAAATTACACGTGTTTGTGAAAGAAAAATCCGCCTAGTCCATCCTGTCGAACTAGAGACGCAGGTCTCTGATATCAACCCGAAGTCTCCGGTCTACTAAACCGTACATATTGTATACTAAACTAACTAAACTGTACCTACATATTTTATACGTAAGCCCATCAACGTCTTATGCCTCACATTTGCTATATACTCACGAATATTTACAACATCAATAGGCCGATTCTATTCACGCCAAACATTATGTGGATACCGAACTACAACATTGTTTACAAGTTATTGTAGCGTCGAAAGAAACTTAAAACCCATATCAAAGTATTTCATCGCGCCCTAATAAACGCGCGATACAATAAATAAACGTTTCAGGAAACATTGTGCTATTTGAGGCGTTCTCGCGTTTACACGCGTTTATTTTTAAGGGAGTAATGCCCTTAATTTAAAACTTAGTTTCTTAGAATGCGCTCGGTTTTATTTTTGGGTGTCTAATTTGGAAGCCAGACATTGTTTTGTGACAGAAGAAGTGTAAGGGTTAATTGAAGATTAAAGGAATAGAGATTATTTAATTTAATTAAGTCTGGAAATTTTCTGAGGCGAAAGACATCATAATTAACAATGAATTTTTAAACTCCTACTATAGCACTATGACAGTACCTTCGAAGTATTCAAGGGTCCCGCGGAGCTTGAATTTCCCACAAAAACGTTATACAAAAATAAATCGTAATCCAAACAATATGTAATCAAATTGTGATATTCTTCGGATTACAATACCGTTAATCTAGGTTCCTACTGTACCATTTCGTCTACTACTATTTCACTGGAAACAAAGACCGAAAAATCTTTCCAAACTTGGTAAAGTCATCAAGAACTGCATTCGCTTACATTTATTTCCAGTGCAGTATTTTGGATGAAATGGTAGAGCAGGAACCAATCCGAATAAACACACTTTGATTAAATTTTATTGTATTTGTTTGGTATTACGTTTGTATTGGAAATTCAGTCCGCCGGAATTTTAAATATCTTCGAAACCTATTGTTTTATGGTGCCCACAATCTACCCTACATTAATAAAGGTGCAAGAGAAATTACAGCTCACATTCAGGCTAGTTTATATATCAACAATTCAGCACGTTTGACCATCTGCCAAGCTTCACCATTCCTAATTTAGACAGTTTCGTTGATAGCTGCGTGCGATGATTGAGGAATAGGATTCGCAGACCTACAGATTTCTAACTGATCGTATTATAAACTGCGGTATTATAGAATAAACATGTGGGTTAACAGGTTGTTAAACACTGGCAATTAAACAAGGTGCATGTTTACATTTGTCGGAGAATTTAAATGAACGGTCTTTAAATGTGCTAGCAATATTGCTCTGCGATTTAGCGTCTGCTGAAATAAAAGTAAGTTTATGACTAGAATACTAAGAAGTATCTAGGTTTTAAGAGTTTGTAATGTGTTGGAAATAAAACTTTTTCGCAGAAATCATTTCACTATATTTTTTTTAAATGATGCTCTGCTATTATTGCTACTCAATAAATTATAGTATGTCTTCATCTCTAGTTAGTCAAGGCGGCAGTTTTGACAGGTGCATCAATGAGGTCTCTATACGGTTTATATTTTTTTTATTCTTGCCAGATTTACGCTTGATCGCCTGCTGATAAGCGACGCTGCGAGCTACGATGGAGCGCGCTTGCCTAGAAGAAACCGATTGACTCGTGATTCTATCGGGGAAGAGAGTAGTCAGTTCAGTAGTCTTAAATTTCAGTTTGTATGTCTCAAACTAGTCCCAAACCATCGTCGAGTCGATCGCTCACCGTTGAATGTTTAAATTTTTAATATTATTTCGTTTTCACTGTGACATTAAACTTGTTGAAGTCGCGTCATAAGTTTTCTGCGGGCAGAAGATTGTGGAAATATGCAAAATCGTTCTTTTTAGAGTGGAATAAATCGTTGTCATTCAGCGGCGTGTCGTGGAAAGCTGACTCATGAAGTCATGAAAATGCTTTCGTTTGATGATAAATTTTGCAAAGGTCGTAAACGAATCGTGTCTGTTGTACTTTACTTTCATTGAATAAGATTGGAAAGTAAAAATGATTTAAGTATCAAATTATGTCTTCAAGAGACTGGGGCGGTATACTTACCAATTAATTATTCATTTAACCGATAAGCTAGAAGAAATACTTGGCCTTTTACTTATATATAGATCTATTTATTAATGTAAACATAAGTTTTCATACTCAGTAGGTATAACTAGGTAGGTTATATATACCTATTTAATTTTTTTTGTAGCTCTATGTACTTTCTAATTGAAATTTTAACTGTTCGATAAATGACGCACTGACAAAAGTGTCATATTTATCATAATAATATAACGTTTTCAAGCTCGTGTCGTGAGTTGCTTGAAAATGTATGGTTATAATAATATGTAGTTATTACCACATGAGTGGATAAGTAGTTATTACTTTACTCATAGCTTTTAAATTACACGTAGGTAGGTATACAATACAGTCCCACATGGCGGTAATCGCAAGTTGTGGTCAAGCCTAAGCCTATCAGTGATAAAAAAAAAAACGGAAAAGTTCCACTTACATAATATGTTTTATTAAATATATTTTCACCAACCAAAGGTACGGCCCATTCAATTTGTATTTTTATTTGGAAGATCGGAATATAGCACACGATTTCGAAATGAATAACGAACTACAAAGGAAAAGAAAGTCAGCCTCAACCATTAACCGCCACCCAGAAAAATTATTTAAGAATTATAAAAAATATAATTGATCGTGGTTCGAAGTTATAAATTGTGTGAGGAAGCTTTATTTTAAATTGGAAAGTTAAAGCAGTGCTGGTTACTGAACCAACTAGTTAATTTTGTAGAATTGATGTGAGACACCACATTTACAGGGAGATGCTATTTATAATATATAGTGTTACCTATGATGACGATGGTACAGGGTGCGCTCTAGGTATTCTATGTGGGTGCCCTCCGATAGTGTTGCCAATTTTATGCGTAGTTGCTTGATAAAAAAACATCCTGGGATTTTATTTCTGTCTGGCACATGTTTCTCCCAGTATTAAAGGATTTATTTGCTATAATCGGCCGCCTGTAGAGCTAACTGCACGTTACATGCAATAAAATTGTAGATAACTGTTTATTATGCAGACTAAAGTTAAAATTGTATGAATACACGATGGGAAAGACGTGAAAAAACTTATAATAAGGCATAGGCGTAATTAATTATGACTTAATCAGTCATAAATATGCCTTAAGTATACAACCAAATTATTTATTAAATACGGTTAGCTGGTACTCATCAAATTTATTTATTTATTTATAATATGTTCCACACATTTTGTCGAGTGACTGAACATCGAATGTAATGATGTATGGAAGAATTGATTTTGTTTTTAATTGTGTAGCCTATGAAACCGTTCTTATTCTTCACTCCACCTCTTCTTCTCTACATAATAATATCAGTTCTGTGGGGGGGTGGACATCCATCAGGATCTACTTTGTATAGTGCACACGGGTGGTACTGTTATTCTTTGTTGGAAGTTTTCCAACAAAGAACCGACGCGGTACTGAGGTTCCCAAACCTTATCCTAAACATGATCTTGAGAAACAGTTCGTTTTCATTGGATATTTATGTCTTCCCCAGGTCGCAGGGAATTCATGAGGATTTTGATTGATTTCGTACTATAAAAAAGGTTTCCTTTAAATAGTTCCGGATCGTCTATCGCCAGAGGAGGTGATGGGGTATAGGTATATATCGAATTCATACCGACAAAAACATTCACTTGCCCCAAAGACTAGTTCACATTCGCAGACCCTGAAGGTTCTCGACTTTACCAAGTATTACCAGCACATGATGAGAATGATTTCACTATCTTTTTGTGATTTTTTTGCATTTTTCATGCTAAGATTATAAAGTTATTTTAGTGAAGGAAAAATTAGACTCACATGCAGGATTCGAACCTGCGTCTTTTGGCTAGGTACGCCAGACGTTATGACCTCTAAGCCACAGCGAGTCCCAACTGCCACGTCGAAATTTGCCTTCACATTCTGAACTTACGTCTTAAATCACCTTTAAGACGTAAGTTCGTCAGTAATAGACAGAAAGACAGGTGGGACTCGCGGTGGCTTAGAGGTCATTAGCGTCTGGCGTACCTAGCCAGAAGACGCAGGTTCTAATCCTGCTCGGTCGAATTTTTCCTTCACTAAAATAACTTTAGAATTAAGTGTTTTTCCGCCTACCAAGATTACAGTTTCTGTACTTTGCCACAGGAAATAGATAATTAGTTGTTTTTATAAATCTATTGTTACTTAGCAGATTTTCGCGTCTCCCGCCCACGGATTGGTCATTTGTATTTTGAAATGCTTTTGAAGTATGTTTTTTTTATAGTGATCTATTTGTATTCTTCGAAATATTTTGAGATATGTCAGAAGAACAATAATTTAACGTAAAGGAGTGACCGTTTAATGTGGTGCAGTCTTGCTGGTTCCTTCTTTATTGCATCGACAGCCTTTAGTTTGTGCGTCCTTGGACATAGGCCTGCTGCATCTCCTTCCAATCCTTTTTGTCCTGGACTACCATCATTCTGTTGACTTTCATCATCTTTCCGGCGGAACCTGCCGCGTTTCGTTGCTGTTGGTGTCCTTTATTGCATACATTGAAGCATTACCTGCGACATAGGTAATATAATTATCTAATTAGGAACCTACTCTAGTGGTTTGCTCTTGTTGATTAAATAAAGTCAGGTTTAGGTAATATAATTTTCTTCTTTATTATAAACTACCTTCTATTTAACCACACATTTTAGTCGCGTACAAACAAATCGGTATCAAAAGTTTTCTAGGGAGTTTGCAGGGTGTGTGTTTGTGACGCAACATGCACACACCTGGAAACCTAAGAGCATATCTCACATTTATTTATTCTGAATCTTTCAAAAACTACGGTGTTTCGAATACATTTATGTCCCATTAATAACAGGCCATCGCGTGGTCCAAATATAAGAACGCATATCATAATTTTAACAACGGGGTCAAGAGGTGTTCTGCAGTTTTTAACAATTTACAGTTGGTTGCTTCACTGAGACTAGATTTAGTGTATAGGACAACGCAAGGAACAAAAATATCCATTTTAAAATATTATTGGCCATATAATTATGTTTTGCCTGGTACTGAAAATTATCGGTCTTTGTATGCTAGGTGCTGATAAATCGAGTATAAGTATAATAATAATTATGTATTTAAATATGATACGTTATTGTTATTAGTTTTACCAACTAACATTGACTAGTAGTACAGATATTTTATTTTGAAGGTCGTTTTAAGAGGTCAGTTTACCATTTTTTTGTTTCGAGAAAACTTTTCAAAAACGTGTTTTAAATTCAACGAAATTTTCCGGAATACGTTCAAGATTAACATAAATTTTTTTCGCTGTCACAAACTGTATGGATTTGGCTAAAACTTGTTCGAGATATGCCTATTTAGCTCTTGTCAGCGCCTTAAAACAAGATTTCTATTCAATCACGTGCTGGATGATGACGGACTAAAGATTAGAATTCTTACTAAACTCCTACTTAGTTAATAGAAAATAAATTATTCTTCTAAAGATTTTTACAGGAGACTGCGATTTAGAGATGATAAAGTATGTTCTTTGCTTGTAGAACTTTTTCATGGTAACAACCTATCTACTTAACTAACAAAAGTGAATTTTTATACGGAAGTAATGAAGAAGCTTTAAATTGTCTCCATATAGTCAAAGATTTAAACTGACTACGGAATGACGGCTCTCGTGGACAGCTCCCTAACACTAGCAAATAGTTACAAGTCGTAACGTATGAAGATGCATTGTTAGCTTGTGAGCTAAAACAGACAAAGGCGTGCTTACGGACGATGGATGCCTAGGACAATCCCAGTTTCATGTTGAATTTAGATACAAATTACCGTCATCGTAACTAACCCTTAGAAAGAAAATCTCTGTTTTTTTTTGTAAAGATTCTTTTATAAAATAATTAACAAAAATAAGAATAACGTAGCTGTTAGTAATTTTAGCATTAAGACGTCCAACACCTCAGTCTGCCCGTGACCATGGATGCTGTAAAGGATCCGAAACGTCGAGAATTAAATAATATCAATATCCGCGATAAAATCTGTAAAAAGCAGTTTCATTTCAATGATTATTTTAAGTATGGGGCATCTACGGAAGCTATCATGGGGGATTAAATTTGATCTACACGCGTCATAAAATAGGTATTTTCCCGCAACGTTGGGTGGTCTTTAAAGCATACCATGACAGAATTAACAGGTGAATCTCAAAATACTGGCCATCCCATATGTAAGTTGACTGTTACGACCGCGCAAAGTGGCATAGTGTGCTATTCGTAGTTATACTCCGCAAACGTTAACCAAGCTCTAAACTTATTCACGAATTTATGCACAAAAGTAGCATAGTACTGCGATGTTTACCGCCCGAGGCGCCCCACATTACTAAAATATACGCCACGAAAATCGCCTGAAAAATGGGCTGCTGAAATTCAGTCTGCAAGCCGCGGCACTGACGGATGTTTGTATATGTATTAAGAGAAATATGTATATTGCGATACAGTAGTTTTTTCTCTACAGTATGGGGTATATGCCCTAGTTTTAATACTCTTTATAGCTTATATACCAGCACTTTTTGTGCGTGATGAAACGTAATTTCTGTGTTTATTTAGTTTTTTCGCGTCTGGGCGGATCTTGGTTTGCTTTCGTTGCTTTATGAGGCTGAGCACAACCATTTTGTATGGAAAGAATGTGGGTAAAATAAATAATGGAATCGTTGGATTAATATAGCAACGTGTTGAGTGTAACCTATGTTTGTATTATAGCTACGATTTGTTCAATATATCGCCCTGTGAGCGAAGGCAGGGTGGAGATAGGTGATTTCTTCCATTTTTTATTTAACCTCTACATTATCATTATAGTTGTTACTATGACAAAGCGTCAAATGAACGTAACATTATATCATGCCTGTAGGGAAGTATTATTCCTGAAAGGTAGGTATTTTCCGATACAGCAAAAGGGCAAGATTGTAAAATTAATCAAATTGCGGCTTTGCCTTTTTAAATAAATGAGACCTATTCAGTGCTATTTTGCTAATCCGAACTACCTAGTTAGTAACCCTGTGATTAGTAGTCCAGAAAATTCCCTGAAAGGAGCGGATTTTTATCGACTAATAATCACCTACAGCCCGACAGCAATGGTTTCTTTAATCTACGTTTTCAACTAGCAGATATAATATAAACTATTGTTATACATACCATCTACTTACCTATTACAAGTACCTACTCGTCCTCGACGTCCCAGAACTATTATGATATGCCGTTAACTCCTGGAAATACTCACGCAATTGTTGCAAACGTCTTAATTTCGCGGTCCATTTAACCGACCCATATCTCTTTAATGATTTAACACTTGTGATGTTCGAAGTTCTACCGATATGCTTCATACGTTCTTTGAAGTCCTGGTATGTTAACGTGTCCAACACACGCAATCACGTTTCCCAGTAAACGCTAAGCCAGTAAGCTGTTAAATGTAAACATCAATCATATTTTTCTATGTTGTTTGATAGACCGAATTAGGGTTAGGTACAAAGTTTACATTTTGTGGAATTTACAATACTTATAACAAGGTTCTATTGGATTTTAGTTATGTAATTACTAGTGATCTTAAAGGGTTTACGAAGCATTTTGGAATGAGGCCCTTCTTTTTGCTACGTGACATTCAACTTTTTCACCCCCCCACTTTAGAAGAGCAGCAGGCAAGGTCCACTACGAGGGCGGGTCAAAAAGTTCGCGGAATGGATGGGTTGGAGTATATTTTTTTACCCGGCTCTACTTGAGGACGCAATACAACTATAAATATTAAGTTTCAGTCCCATCGGTTCATTAAACTTTGAGATATCGCTGGATACACACATCAATCGGGAAGAAAACATCAACTATGGAGAAAATTGAGTTGCGTGCCGTGATTTAGTTCCTCACTAATCAAGGAAAACTACCACAAGTTATTATAGAAGAGATGTCATCCGTTTACGGGGACTCTTGCCCTGGAAAAACAATGATTTATAAGTGCCATACCCTTTTCAAGCAAGGTAGAGAGTCGGTTAAAGATGATTCACGCTCAGGCCGACCGATTGAGGTGACGTCCTCAGACATTGTCAAAAGTTGAAAAAGTTGTTCAGGAAGATGCCCGTTTAAAGAAGAAACAAATCGCAGAAATGGTTGGAGTATCATCTACAACCATGCCTGCGATTTGTTTATGTCTAGATGGATTCTGAGAATGCTCACACCGCTTCAGAAACAACAGCGAGTTGAGAGTTCACGTGAGATATTGAGTCTGTGTAGTGAAAACAGGGATGAATTCAAATGAATTGTTACTGGAGAAGAAACTTGGGTTCATCACTATTAACCTGAGTCAAAGCAAGTCTATGCAGTGGCACAAAAAAACCGATGATGAAGAAGTGAAGACGGCGAGGTAAAACATACGACACACTTTCCAAAAAAAAAACCCTGTCTTGAACCACGGCCGACACGTAGGCGACACGCGACACGGCATGGATAGGCGGTTGCGTGTCACTTAGGTACCTACTTAACCGGTCCTGGACCGAAGAGACCATGATCATGATTATTTTTTAACGTGGGAGAGCCCTGCTTCGGCACTAATGGGCCGGTTCGACCGGAGTGATACCACGGCCTCCCTGAAAACCGGCGTGAACCAACGCTTGCGTTGTGTTTCGCCGAGTGAGGGAGGTTACCGGAGGCCCAAACCCTTTTAAAAGGCGAGCAACGAACTTGTGACTCTTCTGGTGTTGCGGGTGTCCATGGGCGGCGGTTATCGCTTACCATCAGGTAATCCGTCCGCTCGTTTGCTCCCCTATCCCATAAAAAAAAAACTTCAGGTATGGTTTAGGTCCCATGTAATAGGTGGCGAGCCTATTGCCATTAACCGGGCACAAATTCCAAACTTCGAGCTGTTACTGGGAATTTCATAGAAAAACCCAATAACACTTTGCTCGACCTGGGAATCGAACCCAGCACCTCAAGCGTAGCAGTCGCGACCAGGACCACTAGGCTAATGAGGCAGTGCCTATTTAGGCAGGGTCTATTTAGGTATATAAATAAATATAATTTGCCAAATTATCATTAGTGTGATCTTCCGACGCACTCTTGGCATTCAGCTTCGCTATTAGCTTATTGCTATCTTTACCTTACTTTATTAATTTATAACCTATATGTGAATAAGTTAGTATCTACTTAGACACCTACTAAGTACCTATATGTTCATGGCTGTGACTTATCTGTTGTAGTATTGTCTATCAGCGTTTATGTCCGAATCGTGATTCAAACATAAATTGTCCTACCTACTTTGCGGATGGATGACGAGTTTTACAATCTATTTAATGTAAAAATCCAAGGCAAATATAGATGGCGTTGTAGACTTGCACCTATTAGATCTACCGAAATAGCGTTGTATTCGTAATGCAAGACATCGGTATGAAATTTGGCCTGCCTGACAGTTCGCGTTAACCACAGCCTATGAACGACATCAAACCTTTTACTGGCTAAATGGCCATTCAAACTGAAACCAATGACGATAGTAGGTACGTTATCCACCTATTGCGTTCCACGTTCCACGTTGTTACAACCTCAGACGCACTCAGCTGGGAATACACGTAGTGATCACCTCGAACGCGTTTGTTTAGTACCTAATCATTGATACAGAGCCGAAGCTACCGTCATAACTATCAGGTCCCGGGCACAAAGTGTACCGATGAGCAAAAATGGAATAATAATCCAGAGCTGCCCCTAAATGACAAAATGAATTCAGTGTTCATGTCGGGGCAAACCATGTTTGATACAGGTCTCTTGTAGGGTAAAATAGCCAATCCATTGATATAACACGGTAGGAACACGAGCAGTTACGAGGCAATATGAATGATTAAAAGACCGTTGTAAGTGGATCTCCTCTCAGAATGAGACGCTCCACCACGCTAGCGTGTTGCGCGAATTGGGCAGACATACTTGCTGTTGAGAAAACCTCTCGGCATGCAGGGTTTCCGACCAGTGACTTTACATTCCAATGATGAATTAACTATTATAGATTTTTTGAACAAGTTAAACACGCTTTATTTGAGTAAATCCACAGGGAGAGATAATAATTATGGGTCTATATATACTTAAGTTTCCTCTAGGTTGCATCAAAAAATCTCTCGTTTAACCCGGTACAAATATAAGTCGTTAAAAAGTTAACAATAGACTTTTACTGTCAATAAAATCATATCTCGTAGTCTGCACATTTTCTGACCAAAGCTTTGAAAAGAAAGATGAAAGAAAATTATCTTTGCCATCGTAATTAAAAATTAAAAACTACAACACTGGCCAAAGCGGCCATGCAGGAGGATATGAAAATGATCGTAAATATAAAAATGTCTGTAAAAGATACATTAGGTATTTAGTGAGATCATATCGTCATAAAAGTTTACGGCCCTGCATGCCTATTGAAAGTGCTGAAACAGACAAAAATAACCGTTTCCAAGCTTCATTCCTGTGTATTGAGTCTGGTACCTATGTATGGTTAATGTGTTTTTTTAACAAAATTATTCATTCTATTTTTTTTTATTGCGAGAAAAATAAGTGAAAGGACACATTTTAATTTATATACCTACCTATATATCGGCTAAAATTAACGGTTATGTCTACTTAGCAGGCAATTCTTGCAACTAAATTATCTTCTTTGTGTGCCTAATTGCATCGGAAAAAATTGAGGGAAATCCTATGTAAATTGATTTATGACGGTTACGAGAACTTTTGGTCCAAGATTAATAATCGAAATTAAGACAAACAATCACAGCATTTAAACTACTCACTTACTTGGGTGTATCCGAACAAATCACAATATCCTTTTCACAGCAAAGCGCCATCCACCCCTGCGCAAACGCACGTCACAGCGGCGCCAAACTCTACCCCGCTATATTTTTAATACAATTTTTCTAGTCGCGTATCGAATCATAAAAATATAAATATTTTAAGATCGACCGCGCGCGCAACACCAACCGCGTCCCGACTGCCCATTGACGCATTCGTTTCGAACTAATTTCGGTGCAACGACTATTCCGCGATTCTGTAAACACCGCAGCGGCGGTAAAACTTGGCTAGAGTACGTTGGCCCCTCTTCTGTATAGTGATTCCTTCGTTTTCATCTTAAAATCGAGGGAACGAGGGAGACGCGATGGCTCATTTTAGATTGGCATCATTGAAGTGTTACAAAGTTATACACACAGCTAATATCGGCTTTATACTATTGTCTTAAGACCAGGTTTTGTCTAGCAGAGATTACATATAAAATTGTAAGTAATAAGTTCTGTTTTGGGCACACCGTGAGTCAGCCGGGATGAGGAAATGCGTGCAAGTTATAATTTCGGAGCGACCGACATTGTTGAATGATTTTATAAATCATTGCGGGATTCACTATCGTGATAAAACATTAATTTGAAGATGTGAAGAATATAGATATATATATTTCCAAATACTTACCTAATAACTGATGTATGGAACCATACCTAGCGGAATCGTTTATTTTATAGTATACCAGGATGTCTAGGAAACCACATTTTATTACATCTATAATATCACTTACTTAGGTACCTAAAAGTTAGGACCCCATACGAAACGAACGTTATTTACCTAGAGATAATCAGTAAGCAGGGTGGTATGTTCTCTACTACTGATTTCTAAAGGACTACAAATTTTTGAAAGAGCGTTGAACGACCGTTGTTGGGCAATATACCTACATTCAACTCTCACATGCCACTTCAGGATATGAATAGAGCAGAATATCTGGGGTATGAATTTGTATCTTTGACATGATGTGATTGAGGGGGGAACCTATATTGTAATTTCAACATTTACCAAACCAGATACATTTCTACAAAGGACTTATAAACGGTTTACCATAAACCTACTTTCGCATCCCAAATTTTAATATGCTTGCGTCACCGATAACGGAGAAATCGCCAGTTAAAATCTGCGTAAAGGCAACAAGAATTTCCTGTCCTAGGTTAGGTATTGGTGTCTCACATGCAGAAATAGGTGTTTAGAGAAAAAGATGGCGCTGATGGCGCTTGACCCTGCGATTTGTGTCATGGTAACACCTTAAAACAAATGTATTGCTCTCACATTAGTTGTCCTAGCTTTCACGTCCTCGTCTAGTTAGCCTAGTCCACATCTAGTTTCACGTCCTCGTCAAATGGTGACTGTAGAGAACCCGCTCCGAACTAGATATTTCGTGGAGTCTATATCGTTTCCAATTTACCTTTGCAAAATAAGTTGCGCGATTCGTCATATTTCACTCGCTATCAAAATAACAATTTTGATTGTCCCATTGGTAACCGAAAACCTATTTCTTATCAAGTTCGATCTTTTAACAAGTGAATCTAATCTGCATAAAATGAGCCAAGATTGTAGGCCGACGCAGATCCACAGATGCCACAACGCAGTCTGTCAGATCTCTCTGAATCGGGATACTTGGTGGTTATTTTGACACGCTAGTCGTCGGACTTATCTGACCTGACCAGCCCAGATTAATCGAGTCTGAGCTATGTTAGCAATACACGCGACACAGGGCGCACTAGTGCGGGCTTTTTCTTTTAAACCAAATCAAAAACAACAGAAAATCTATACAAAACTAGACTTTAATATTTTTCTCTTACAGCTACGTTTAAGTGGATGTCATTTAGCGTTTTTCAGTGCATCGCACGCCTCTGTCATTTTTAATCCTTCCATAATATACAGGAGATTCTCCACGGACGCGTCCTCATCATCATCGAACCAGAGTTGCAGCATATTCTTGGCTCTCGCCGCTTCAGTTGCGTTTTCTGTTTCAAAGAATTGAATTTCGTCCGCTTTAAATCCAAGTTTGGTGGCTAATTTTTTCCAATCAGTAAGTTTCGCGGATAAGGTATCAAGTTGAGAAGGCGATATCATTGTGACTTGAGACCGGGTAGTTTTATCGTAATCCTCCTCGACGCCGTGGGTCGAATCTGGGACCTGTGAACATATTACATTGAATTGATGTTACATTGTCGAACGGTATTGTATTTCTTGCGGGTGTTGGAAGCGTCTACTTCAGCATAACGTGGGATGGGCGGGTTATAGATGAGCAATGCCAGCAGCGAGGACTTACGACTCACCTTTTCGGTGTTATCTTCCATATAGGACATGCGTACGGAGTTGTCCAGCCAGCGTGCTTGTATGAAAAGTTATATGAGTGTGAAAAAAGCGAATGGACTACCTAATGTTCGTAGCCAACAGGCTACGCTAACAAACGTTAACAAACGTTGCATTCTGAGATGCAGCTTACCCATAAGGTATGTGAGGGGTGGAAGATTTAAAAGTTGTGCTAAATATGATTGCTAGCGTCCGACAGAGGCTTCAGTTAGGCGAATAATTGTGATAAGGGTTATGTTGTAAAACTGTGTTAACCGATCGGTATAGGGGTCGGTTGCGTTGTTGATGGTTAGTGATTTGCTGAGGAGGGATTGCCGCCTGCTTCTGTCAAAATCTTAGGATTATAAAAAAATATAGGAGTTAAAATAAGTCAGTCAAAGTCAAAAGGTTTTATTTCATTAAAGAAGGTACTTTTGAAAAATCAAAACTAGTTGCACGGTTCCAAAAAGTGGGTCTTATGGAGAAGAGCAGGCAAGAAACTCCATAAATACAAAAAAATAAAAATTATAGAGTCCGACATACATAACGGCTCCAATTTCACCGGTGAAGATTAAAACACGTAAAAAATCGGATGGGAAAATGAGGAATCACTTTTAAGAAAGCTTCGTTACTCCTCAAGGTCGGGTCGGACACTAGTAGGTACAGTCTTTAAATGGTGTTAGTAAGGTTAGCAAAAGCTTAAAACGATTGATAGAAATGTTAGTACTTTTTTTGTGAATGATGCAAGCAGATTTTATTAGGCTACTAATTTACTAATGACGGGCAAAGAAGTAAATTATGTGTACTATTGTAACACTGTACATAATGTTACTTATAATGATCTACGAATGACTGCATATCAAGCTATAATTTTCAGTATAAGCTGACCCGTATTGATTTCAAACCATCACGCCAATATATGCCCATTCGGCAATATGTTTGGGTCCCATTTAATAGGCGGCAAACCTATTGCGAAAATTTCAATTTCGAGGAATTGAATCGGTTATTACCACAACATTAATGACGAATTAGAGAAAGGCTATACAATGCGAGGTCAATTTACACGAAATATATCATAGGAATGAAATGTATATACACTATGTTAAACAAACCCTGTCCGATCCAAAAGGGGCAAACAGGTATCCCAATTAATAAAATAAGTAACATTTAATATCCATGACAGTGTTACACACAAATGTTTAATATTCACTATTGTCATCTCCAAATTGCCGAAATTACTCAAAAATCAAGCACGTTTTTTAAAATAAGAATAAACTATCTTTGGCCTTAAAACGTTAAGCACCCAGGGACGGTGTCGCTGCCACCATAAGTATTGCCATTTAAGTTTTCTAGGTGTATAAAAAAAACCGGGTATCTTATGTTATATCCTTATTTCTACTTGATACCTAACAAAGCTTTCACGGGTCGCACAGGGTTTTATTAACACATTATATAGTATGTACCATAGAGCATTTCCTATATATTGATCTATCTACCTGTTCAATATCATTTGCGTCGCCCTCCTTTATAAGATCCGCTTCCATTTGTTCCTCAGTAATTTCTTCTTCGTTGTTTTCCTAGAATATCGAAAATATTAATGAGTAATTTGACTCATTTCAGATCGGAAAATGTTGAGAAATCGACAATGATCTCAGTATCTTAAATGGTAAAGGTGTCAAAAACGGAGGATGGTAGAATCCTTCCGAAGGTCGAATTTTCCTTGTACAAAATGTATGGACTTAAATATGCGACTATTTACGTTAAATAGTTGATTTTAATGCGCATCTATTAGAAATACATAAAATAGTCTTTACATAACATGTCAAAGTCTCTACTATTATAAAAGTGTAAAAAAGCTATGTTTGTTACGGGTTTGAGCCAAAACTACTGAATAGAATTAATTTTGTTATCATTGTTAGAAAGTATAAGCTCCAACTTAAAAACTGGTGAACTTCTTATCACAATTAATTGATCGGATCCTGAGCTACACTTGAAGAAGATCTTGAAGAGATCATCACTGTTGGTTTTTATTATATTACTAGCTTCTGCCCGCGACTTCGTCCGCGTAGCGTGATGATATATAGCCTATAGCCTTCCTCAATAAATGGGCTATCTAACACTGAAATAATTTTTCAAATCGGACCAGTAGTTCCTGAGATTAGCGCGTTCAAGCAAACAAACAAACTCTTCAGCTTTATATATTAGTATGTATATAGATTTTTGAATCCATTTCTAATCCTACTATAGCTTCAGGTGAGCGAAGCCGCGGGCAAAAGCTAGTAGATAAAATAAAAATAGGTACATTACAGTATTCCAGGTAACTGGCCTGAAATAAATTAAAAAATCAAATGCCGCTGATATGATAATCTTGGTAAAACTACAATATTTTGCAGTCATAGTTTTGACACAGATAACAGAATACGTTTTGATAAAAAAAAAAAATTACGATTTTAAAGGAACATAATATTCAGTACAGTACGGTGGAAATAACTGTACGCGTCTGAAGTTATCCGCAAGTGGTTTGGCAGTGGTAAATCTTACTAATATTATTAACGCGTAAACGTTTGTGAGGATCGATGGAAGGATGGCAGAATGAAAGAAGGGAAGTATGGATGGAATGAATGTTCGTTACGCTTTCACGCCAGAACGGGATCTGGATAAAATTTGGCACAGAGATAGATTATAGTCTGGAATAATAAATGGGCTACTCTTTATCTAGGTCGGACCCAATTCTGAAGTCCAAGTAGACGAAGTCGCTGGCAGAATTTAGTCTATACTAATATTATAAAGAGGAAAGATTTGTATGTAAGTAGATATGTTTGTAATGAATGGGCTCAAAAACTACTGGGCCGATTTCAAAAATTCTTTCACCATTTGAATGCATGTTATTCCAGATTAACATAGGTTATAGAATATTTTGAAAAAGTTAGGGATTTCTCCACTCGTGCGAAACCGGGGCGGGCCGCTAGTTTTAATATAAAACTCGATGTAAAGAGGCTGGGGTCGTAAATGTATCGTTTTTTTATTATTGTCCTTACTGATTACTATATTTTGTATAAGCACACTAAATTAAGTTAATTCTCCTACCAAAATAAACCGTTATTCAAACACAATTTATTCAAAGTGTGTTATTATCCGGATTTCTATACCGTCTACTATTTCGTCCAAAATACCAAAATCGTCGGAAATAAATGTAAGCGAATGCCATTCTTGATAACTTTACCCTCTTTGAAACGATTTTCTATTCGTTTATTTCCTGTGAAGTATTAGTAGACGAAATGTAAATGTAAGAACCTATATAAAATATTGTTAGTACGATAATCTTACCTGTTTCACAGCTTTATCATTAAGACTTTTGGAGGACTCTCCGTTAGAAACAGCCGCTGCGTTGGCGGCCACTTCACGAGTCACACGATCAACCTGTGCCAAAGAATATTTATTGTTTTTTACCCTAAAAAACCGGCCAAGTGCGAGTCGGACTCGCGCACCGAGGGTTCCGTACTTAAAAATATTTTTTTACGGTTTTCTGTGCTATAAGACGTTGCTTCGTACTAAATTTCAAGATTCTGAGTACCTTGTAGGTTTAAATTCCCTTGCGAGTGTTGGAAATTTGCGGCATAAACGGTTGTATCTTTTGATTGCGTGGGCTTAGAAGTTTGATTTTTTCACAGCTCCAAGGGACACTAGACCTGAGTATTTAATATAAATTCTAGCTTGATACCTCCACGCGTTCCTGAGAAAAAGGGCCTTGACAGACAGACAGACGGATGGACAACAAACTGATCCTATATGGCAGGGGTGGCCAAATTGATTAGACCCAAGATCTCCTGTTTACTAACGAAACCCTGTGCGATCTACCAATTATATACTTATTGAAATCTTAAATTAAACCCATGGACGCAACACCAGAGGAGTCACAAGTGCGCTGCCCGCCCTTTAAAAGGGCCTCCGGTAACCTCATTCACTCGGCGGAACACAACGAAACCGTTGTTTCACGCCGGTTTTCTGTGAGGCCATATCACTCCAGTCGAGCCGGCCCATTCGTGCCGAAGCATGGCTCTCCCACGTATTTATATTTTTTACCTTGCCACGGTCGATTGGACTAACAGTCGCGATCGACCTGTTGGCCACCCCTGCTATAAGGGTTCCGTTTTTTCCTTTCGAGTCACGGAACCCTAAAAACAGTAAATAGAGTCAGTACCATAGCAGTGAGGTAGTCGGGCAGGCGGCCTATAGGGTTGTTGGTGTGTACGAAGAAGTGCGGGGAGCGCCGCGCCAGCAGCCGCAGTGCGCGCCAGCCCCAGCCCCCGCATGATGTGCGCCCCGCACACTCCGACCCAGACTTCACCATGTACGACTCTGTTGGATACAAATGATAAGACTATTACTTTTTTTGCATTGGCGATTATCTTCAAGTAACAAATTACAAACACAATGCAAAATTCCAGTAACAACTGACAGGCACAAAGCAAAATCTGTTGTTCATGTGACGTTGGGCTTACTGGCTATGAGCTAAACTACTACACGTTGGCACATACCTAACGAAGGCATGAAGTCTCTCTCTTTGGTGCGACACGCCGCGAGATTGTCAGGACACAAATTCCACAGCTTCGTCAGTTCATTGCTGGAATAAAATTATAAATAAATGTGTTTTATTTTTATATAATATTAATATACAACATTTCCATATTATTACATTCCTAGGTCAACCAGCACTATTGGGTTTTTGGGAAATTCTAAGTAGCAGCTCCGTTTGGGATTAGTACCTAGTTAATTGAGAGGTTGGCGCCTTATTACATTGGAACTAAATTTACGGGCGAACTGTGTACATTAATACGGCTCTGCTTGACCCTTCAGGATATACAGATGTGGTAGATCGTTAGGTATTAAATAGAGACAAATCAAAGTGCAATGATTCTACATCTTTCTAGATATTATCAACTGACAGTCATAACGCAAATTTAGGATGCCATCAGAAACGTGCGAGGGAGCTGAAATGTGGGAAACAAATAACACAGTGTATTATTGAATTTTCCCAAGAAAACAGCTCCACTTCCTAGCATATAATAATTGAAACACAGCCTTAAAGATCCTCCACAAGCGACGATAACAAATTCAGATAGTTTTCAGTTTCAGTTCAATACCCCATGCATTCTGAGTACTCAAATTGCTGGTTGAATGAATTTAAGGTTTTCATTTAAACAGTTTATGTAACGTTTCTGGATTAAAAAAGCAACATTAAATAGTACTTACTTCCCCATGTATGACTTGTTTTGTCCTTCATATTCTTTGATAATGTCGCCTACGGGACGGCGACGTTTTCTGGACTTTTTCACTTCGTCTGTCGATTCCATTTGCACTGGGGGCTTTGGCTTCTGGAATTCTATAAAAAATGCAAATAGTATTTATTCAATTATCAATTCCAACAATATCAGGGCTCATCTCGAATTTACTCAGATACTGGTGACTATCAGTGGGTATTTTATATCACTGCATATTATATAAAACAAAGTTCCCCCACCCTATTTCTGTCTGAACGCCATAAAATCTTAAAATCTTTTATATAGTTTTCACTCATGGTTGAAGCGATTCACTACCTGGACATCCATCATTCTTCCAACTGTTCCAGTGTTCTTCCCTCTTCAGTATATGTCTAACACATTCTGCAAATTGTTTGCCGTGCGGCGGCGTTTCTCCTAGCAGCTTATATACAAGTGTTGTGGTCTCCTTCACCCAATCTAACTGGTCCCCTTTCAACTCTTGGACTTCCCTGCAAATTTAATATAAAGTAATATTTTTTCAAATTGTGATCTTTTATAGTTTTCTGAACAGCTAAAATAATATTCCATCCATAAGTAATTCAAGTGCATTGCAGATCCTTATTTTGGAAGCTGAGTAAATCTGAACTGTTCAGTTCATGGTATGGCAAACTCATCAATGTTTTTTATAAGTCTGCATGAATGTCTTTCACAACATAACACTGTCATTTTTAGCAATCAGATTTGAAATTGTAGTAGTAAATACCACCTACATTTTAAACTTCACAGTTGAAGTAAGATACTGGAATAATATTAGGAACTGTACGAGGACACATCTTCTGAAGTTAGAGTCAGATAGCTGAAGCTCCAACAGTTTCTGATTGGTCAGAAACTTTGCAAAGTAGTGTGGTTCATTAGATTCGGAGTCTCTCATCTCAACATCGGTAGCCACTGTCTTCACCTGCTTTAGTAAGTTGAGCTTGGATTTCTGTAGCTCAATGTTTTCTAACTTGTATGATGAGAATGCTGACAGCACACTACCGGAATGCTAGAAAAGATATTAATAGGTGAATATAATGTTGTTATATCAGTGGTATAATGTTGGCTTAATTGTCGGATTGTTTGTTACATTGATGTATGAATGTTGGTTACTCTTTCATGTCAGAATGGCTGAATGGATCTGTATAAATATTTGCACAGAGATAGATTATAGTCTGGAATAACACATAGGCTACTTTTTATCCAGGTCAGACCCAATTTTGAAGTCCCCACAAACAAAGTCAGCAGGCAGAAGCTAGCTAATTTAACTGTAATTTATGTCAATTACAATTTGATAAAATATCCTCGTTTGACATGAAGTTTGGACAAAATATTTACTTACAGCAACAAAAGTCTTCCACTGTAACTTATTGTAACAATTATTTGGACTCCTGAAAAAATCTTGAAGACTCCAAAATCTACAGTACAGGTTGTAGTCTATGTTTATCTTATTTTTTTCATTGGTATCAACCACCATTTCCTCATCAAGGGTATCTTTCAATGTACTGGTGCTATCACCTCCAAATTCTGTTACATTCTCTAGATTAAATTCTGAGACAATATTCAAACCAGAGCGTTCAGAAAATGGAAAGAATTTTGCAAGAAATAACAAGATTCTACCACAGAACACTGTGTTCTGAGAACGGGACAGTCTCCTGAGAAGGTCATTGCACATCCTGAGCAAATTATTCTTGCAAGCAACAAAAAATAACTCTTCCTTCCATATGTTAACGCCATTTTCTACATAGGAGAACATTTTCTCACATTTGTTGAGTGTAAGAGCATCGAAAATATCACCGAGAAGTACTACGGGCATTGTAGGAGTAACCATCTGCCGTCTACACGACTCTATGCAGAAGGAGACGTAGTTTTCCAATGTGTCTGGGTCTTCAACTAGTAGTTCTAAGAGTTTATCTCTGAACGCCTGATCCATCGCCGCTTTCCTATCCGTCTCATTAGTGTTCTTTGTAAAAGAATCGAGCAAATCGATATTGTTGGTTGTGAAGGCTTTGGACAGCACATCCTGCAACAATAATAGTACGTACAAGTTTACATAAAATAGCACGTATTTTAAATATAACATCAATCTTGCAACAAACTTGAAAGGTTAGAAAATAGTATCAATGCATACCTTGTATTTGATGCGAAGCTCTTCAAATCCTAACTTGTCGAACATTTTGTAAGAGGTGGCTCTATTTAAATTCTGATCCAATCTAACATTTATGTGTTAAACAAACAAAATGCAAAAATACAGATTCCTCGAAAGGAGCGTTGCCGTCGAACGAACGAAATTACGAAACGGTACAATCTATCCACAGACTACTAAGAAATGATACAATCTCACTCACTCAATCAATTATCAATAGTTTATCATTCATTCAATGTCATTCAACAATTCATAGTGTTGTACTAATTAAAGTAGGACCGAGTAAAATTATATTATTTTAATCGACTACAGACAGAAAGTGAGGTAATATTATAATATATTAGGAAAAAAATATTATCTGAACAAAATAAGCAGAAATTATATTGACATAGGTAATGGTTTAGCATATTCGAACCACGGGATTCACTACAGTACGTCTAACAAATATAATTCATCAATAAGGTGGCATAATGGGTAAATTGACAGGGGCCTCCGATCGCAAGGGACACGGCCCGAGGGGGCTTCGGTCCAACGTGCTCTAAAAAAGTCTTTGACTAGTTAGAGTGAGCTAAATTAACAATAGTCATACACACGTTCACTGACACTCCCCCACATATGCACACTCACACGCACATACATGCGCGCACACACACACACACACACATCGCAAAACATATAACACACACACACACACACTTTACTTACTCACTGCTTTACTTAGTCAATTGTTGTATTTTATTTACTTTTACTTACTTACTTTTCGATAATTATAGTCTCAAAATTGTTAAATAACAAATAATGGGAAGGTGCAAGACAACCCCAACACAAGTATTGTTAATTACTTACTGGGGCGGCCTCAAATTTATATGTATTGAGAGATTTTGAGATTAAATAAACATTTTATTTTTTATTATCTCACCAGGTCGTCCGTCCATCTCGTTGGAGGTCGTCCACAAACTACTAAGAGATGCATACGCATAGGTCGTCCTACAATGAGGGAGGCCCCATAATTATATTGAATTAAAATGATTTTTTACCACTGTTCTCAAACGCCAATGCTGTATGTACATTATGCTTTCCCGTCATTTTGCTCTTTTGTTTATTCTGATCGCAGTAAATCTAGCAATTTTTTTTGTTCAGATCGGTCGTGATTTATTTTTTAAACATTTTTCAAATAAATCACGATGTAACAAACATATTTTCTACAGCCATGTTCAGCAAAAATATCAATTTTATTCTTCATTCCATTGCAAACATTGTATCTAAAACTTCTCTAGGTTTAGGCGGGAAAATGTAAAGTGCACGTTATCGATTTTATATTAATATTCAATACTTGAATTTCTTCGAAGTTTGATGTGTAATTATGGTGGATAACTAACCATTAAGTGTTCGTGAACGTGTGAGAGTGTAGGCAGATGATATAAAATTGAAAATCGTGACTTTTTGGGTTCACTCCTAAACTCTAATCTATCAAAGCCTCAATAATTTAATTATTGATATATTATTATAATTTTATTGGGGCAACTATATGCAACTTTAGACAACTATACAACTTATACTTGACACTGGCGAACACAAAAAGTGTGGTGCCTTATTACAATCCCAAGATGGGAAATACTAATTGATTACGCTAATACTTAACACTGGCAAATACACAAAAAGTGTGGCGCCATAATAATAATAAAAAAAACATCTCTATTCTTTCCCTTTCCCGCCCTATTGGATCTAATCATTTTGCGCATACAATATCATAAATGGAGTTTAGGCGGGAAAATGAAAAGTGCACGTAACAAACATATTTTCTACAGCCATGTTCAGCAAAAATATCAATTTTATTCTTCATTCCATTGCAAACATTGTATCTAAAACTTCTCTAGGTTTAGGCGGGAAAATGTAAAGTGCACGTTATCGATTTTATATTATTTTTCAAAACTTGAATTTCTCCGAAGTTTAATGTGTAATTATGGTGGATAATTAACCATTAAGTGTTCGTGAACGTGTGAGAGTGTAGGCAAATGATATAAAATTGAAAATCTTGACTTTTTGGGTTCACTCCTAAACTCCATCGAAGCCTCAATAAAGTTTCTACCGTTTTATTGGGGCAACTGAACTTATACTTGACACTGGCGAACACAAGTGTGGTGCCATAATACAATCCCATGATGGGAAATATTCTTTGAATACTTGATTACTTTATTACTTGACACTGGCAAATACACAAAACGTGTGGCGCCATAATTAAAAAAAAAAAAAAAAAAAAAAAAAAATATCATAAATTACTATTGGCTGATATTTTGCTCGTTTAATCCTATACCCAATCGTAGATCGAGTTCAATGTACGGACGGAAGTGCAGCTGATCTAATATCTATTATTTTTGACAGATGTGTGTGTGTCGTCGACGTTTTGTTGTGTGGCGTCCTGTCTATTTATCTTTAGAATTTTATTATTATTTACAGATTTTTTACTCGATCCTTTGTTTAGAAATGTGTTAAAGTATAAGGCTAGCATAAGTTAGTGTATTTAGTCATTATAGTTAGGATATTATAAAAAGAGTGTAGATCACAGTGTTTGGAAACATGGATCGTACTAATATGAGGTAAGAAGAATCTTGCTTTCGCTTGCAATCATGCTAACTTTCACGTTGGACTGTTTCTAGATGGATTGCTAATAATAAATGATAAATGTTGGAAGCTATGTCATTTTAGGTATTATTTTATACAACATTTGGGAATGCATGTGAAGATAACCCAGTTATAATTATTTGTCTTTGTGTTTGTAGAAAGATATGATAGCGTGTCAAATCGTAGTTTAAAGTCGTAATCGCAAGTAGTAACCAGGTACATGAGATAGCAACATGTATTTCACTTATTCATTCAAATAACTGTCGTATGTTTACATGTTGTGTGTGTGGGTGTTATTTATATTATTATCACGCCACGCGTTTCTTATCGCATCGTTTGCTAACAGTTATGTACAAACAAAATTACAATGCGTACAATACATGTTACTACATTTCATACAATTACAGCTCATAAATTATGTTGTTTCTGTCAAGTTTTCACTCTAATATTTTGATAAATTATCGTTTTTTCTCTCACTAATCCTTGATACAGCTATAGGTTACTTGTAATATCTATATGAGACAGATAATGTTATTATCTCTTCCGAAACATTTACAATGAATACAGCTACTTATTAAGTTTTATCGATTTTATACCGCTCCTACATTTATTATGATTCTATATTTAAATATGGTTCCGGTTGATTATGTCATTGTTTGTAAACAAACTTTGTAGTGGTGTGTTTCCTAATTTTAATAATACACAACTACATAAATAATATAAAGCTAAAGAAGTTCTTAGAATACTGTCTGGGAATATAGTTAGAAGATAATTTTCCCCGATACCTTGTGATCTGCAACAGATACAAATAATGATACAGTAGAATTAGTTGAAATGTCATGCAAGTCTTTGAAAATAAACAAGTCACACACACAAACACAGTAGACATAAATTGTGTCTATGTATTAAATAATAAAAAAAGATACATATAGGTCCCATGTAATAGGGGGCAAGCCTATTGCCATTAACTGGGCACAAATTCCATACTCCGAGCTGTTACTGGGAATTTCATAGCAAAACCCAATAATATGTTGCCCAACCTGGGAATCAAACCCATGACCTCTAGCGTAGCAGTCGCGCTTATGGTGCTGATGTCATCACCATCATTATTAACCACAGCCTAACTTTATCTACTGCTAGGTAGAACTCCTTCCATTATGCCATCCACCATCGTCTTGTGCTTCTCTCATCCAAGTAGGTCAGTCATGATCGTTTCAACAAAATGTACATTATGCAGAAACCTGTCAAACAACTCCGTATTTTCAGGTCAAGCTATGTCAGCAGCGGCACGCGTTCTCTGCCTCACATGGGTGGAAGTAAGCGCCACAATGGCAACGGGCACTCGGCCCGTCTCAGCCCGCCTGCGCAAGCGCCGCCACCACACGCTAACAACAACAACCATAATAATAACAACAACAACAACATTAACCAGAATGATGATCTCATTAACTACATTTATGATTCCTGGAATAAGGTTGGTGTTTTTGGCAATTAATTTTTGGCAAAAAAATTACAGTAGGTACCCATTTATTTAATTTTGCTTATTTAAAGATCACAAAACCTAACAACATCCTAAAAATATTCCTCACATTTAGTTATTTATAGTATGTATACTTGGCAGAGGCGGACTTAATGCTATATAGTGGCACTTTAATACCATATATTCAATTACGGAGTGGCCAAATCTAATTTAAGTATATCATAAATTCTGTAAATCTGTACTAATAACTGTTTGCTATACATATTTTAATTAATACTTGGAATAAAAAGCATTATACAAATAACAGCATTGAATTGCCTAGCAATAGGGTTCAATAAAATGTGTATCACTTGATTTCAACATTAAAAAGCATCTTTATTACCTTTTTAAGTAGTATTTAATGAAGTGAGACACGATACGGTTAGTGAGTTTCAATTATTTACGAACTGTGAATCCATTACGCTTGAGCTATTAGCATGGCTTTGATTGAAACTGCATAGCGTCACAACATAATACGCATATTTGACACAGTAGTACTGATTGAGTTACATATTAGGTAGTTTTCTATGCTATGGGTTGTGGGTTCAGTTCCACAAATAAATACATAATATAATTCAGTTCATATGATTTATATGAGGATAGCAAGTGCTAACGGGACTGCATAGTACAAAAAATATATGTACACACCAGGCTTTAAGCTAGCGGCTCACTGTCTGTCAGGTCAGCGTGGTTTATTACCGATTAATTAGTCGCTGACTGAACGAGTCGGCAAGCGTGTGAGTGATTCGATTTAGTGCTTACTGGCTAAAAACAAGAATGACGCTATTCAAAAATGCGAAAGCGAAACATAACTTCACGCCTTATTCACTTCCTTCCTTCACTTACGCCTGTATTCTTAGAGATAAGGCTAATTCTCACAGTTTGCAGCCGCGTTTGTCGTTTTGCATTTGTCGATGCTTATCATGTATTCGGCTCGTATTCGCACGAGAAAGAGCGAGATAAATTTGGCCGTGTTTTTATAGTAAAGGTAAAAAGAAAAACATCAAATATCTGTCGTGTTGTCTACAAATATGTAACATCGACGGCATCGATTTCCCCTTTCACATCAGTACATTATAACGATCTTCTGATTGTCTGTTGCGTCTATAGTGGCCTCCTATTCACATACCTTTGCGACGTCAATTTGCGGATACGTGACAAAATTACTAGCTATGTAGGTCAATGCAGTCTTACCTTGGTTTGTCAGTTAGACCGAGAGTTTAATAAGATTATTTATTATTTTTTTTTAAATTTTTTAGCTATTATTTAGATAATTTTATAGTTCATCTTATTCAATATACTCGTATTTACTATTCGCAATCAGTATCAGTTAATCAAGGAACGTCAAAATAATGTAGTTATTTAGTTTAAAGTAGGTGCTTACCGTCACGCCTATCAGTGTACACAGAGCTGTACTCATCGTACAACAGCGGTTTTTTTGTTGGTGACCAGCTCCAAAGCATTGCCCCTACTCCTTGGGACCAACCGTTGGTGTTGGGGGCAATACTTTTGCTATTATCCGGGCACAATTCCTGTCTGGGGTCGTATTTTTCTTTCGCTACAATTTACATCTTTAATTCAGGTTTTCTACTTCTTCTTCTCTACTATTATAAAATTTTAGATTATTGTTGTCCGAATAAAGAAATTAAATAAATAAAAAAAAAATAGAGCTAGCATTTTTTCACTACAAACTTAATATGTTATTTATCTTCGTACGTGACTGAAATGCAGCTACAGTTTCCGGCTTTAGTTGTGCCAGCATTCGAGCATATATGCACTTACGTCATATAATGTAAATAGGACTTTGAAGTAGAAGTTATATAGATGAAAATAGAGCGTCTTCTTTCATAGAGAGCATTTACTGCATAGATTGGCACTTAATGAAATACCGTTTCGTCTGTAAAGATGGAATATTCTACACAATCGTGACGGTATACAGTAGTACTATGTGAAAATAGTTTGCATATCCTCAATATTTTATTAGTCAGAACTAAAGTCGTATCCTTGAATCTTCAGGACAGAGGGAGTGTTAACGGGGGTGGGAGGAGATCAGTCCCCTTAAGTAACAACTTTATTGAGTTAAAATGTTGGGTTCATCTTGGTAATCGCATGGGAATGCTTAATTAAAATAGACAATACAGTTCAAAATAATATTCTTGAAACTACCATTCGAACAAACTGTTAATAGTTATTTATTACCCAAAGTGCTCATGAAATTAAGACAGAATGACAGTTTCGTCATACAGTGTTCATTCTGAAACATCCCTTACTACGCCAGTTAAACTAAACCATATGTTTTCTACTATTCCAGGTGACACGCGAATTGGAACGCGGCAGCGATGACGCGAAATACTATCAGGAGGTGCTCGCCCCACGTCAGCTGGCCAACTTCAGACCCTTCAACCTCGACGACTGGTGGGCTTGCCGAGTCCTGCAGAGCATAAACCGCAACAAACACCGATCTTAGTTCCACAACAACATTCGTTGGTGAACGACTTGACGACTGTGCCCATTGGAAGGAAATAAGAAAGGTTCTATATTTGTTTTGAAAAATAGAACTCCTACAACCTATGTTCCATTTTAGAAACTCCAACTGGAAGGCAATGCAAAGCTAACACAGATGTCAGCACCTCCTACTTTTCCTACGACAACCAATCAAAACTTGTTAAATTGACAATTAGCAATTATGTCTAAGTGTTCAGCCAATAGGATTGACCGAGTCGGAGGTGGCGCCATTAGTTCCATAGTCGCTTAGGGTAATCGTTCACCCGGCCTGCTAAATTCTTACTTTTGAGGTTTTTCGAACATTGAAGGTTTATAATACATCCTAAGCCCAGGACTGGTAATCGCAACATTAAGTACACAATATAAATAAACTGAGAACACTTTGCATAAAAATCCTTTTCAATTCAAAAACTTGTATAAAACTGTGCCAACTGCCAAAATTTATAATTTAGGAAAGTTCTAGCTATAATAACTTTATATAGCAGTTAGCAGCTAGCTATAATAAGTTAATTGCTTGTAATTGGCTCTCAGTCTATCTTACTGTTTTTTCTCTGTTATATCAAGCTGTAAGTCTTCCATGGAAATAAATAAATAACGATTTTTAAGCAAACATTTTAATACTCAGTTGTAATTATTGTATAGTTAATGTCGCAATTACTAATGCCATTAATCTAGAATGTGTTATAATAGACCGCCGCATTGCCAAAAAACAATTTGAAATTTCATTTTGACAGCCCCAGCGAACACCATCACCTTAATAGGCCCATTCTCCAGACCATTGACCAACCAGATTGTTACCGATTTAAAGTTATGGGGCGTTTATAAAACAATACAACACAGGAGCATTTGATTTTGACTTGTATGTATGTTATATTATTGTGTGAATTGAGAATTTAGTAATAATAATTATGGTTTTAAAACATATGTTTAATGTTCATCCACATCCATACTGCAATATTATTATAATTTGTAATTTACGATCTTGCATGCTGTATAATTCTTAACGGTTGTTCAGTATCGTTAATTTAAAAAAAGCGTGGGTATAATAACAAGTCTTTCATATTACGAAGTGTGTAGTGTCTCATTGTACAGTTTTTACTTCAATATGATTACTCCAAATAGTGTAGCCGTCTTTTATAATAAAATATTGAATAAATAACCTTAAGAGCATAAACAGACTGGAGAAGGCATACAAGGCAACTAACAATTTGCTATTAGGTCTAACTTTGATGAAATAACAGTGAAAATTAGCCCTTACAGCATAGTTTTAGTTATATTGAGCGGCAAATAAGTTGAGCAAGAAATGAAAGTGACTTCTTTACTCGAGATGTTTGCTGGGCTCATACGCGGTATTGAAGTATAAACAATGATTACAAAAATAAACTTTTAAGGGGTCGAAATAGAGGGTGATAATATTGTATGAGCAGAATCTTTCTTTGTAGAGTTGTGTTGGGCTGTGATACAAAAAAAAAGTGTACTATGACCATTGCCAAGCTAAAAATACACACAGGATTGATAAAACTAAATGTTTTAACCCTGGTAACAGGTGAGATAATGAGCAAAAATGGTTGTTGCCGCCAAATGTTTTCTTCCAGTCTTTATGCTGAGATTATTAGTAGAAGTTAATATCCAAATATAATGAAACTTAATAGATTGTATGAAACTTATTCAAAACTCGAAATAAGTAGATTTTTTAAAATATAAATTATTTGTCATATATATATATATATATATGTTCATAAATAGCCCTTGTTTTGCAGTTTTAGCCTGCCCAAACATTTCCCGAAAATGTCCGTCAGATATTTTTTTTGCTTATGTCTACTCTAGAAACCTCATTGCCCTTCCTTTACCTTACTTTATATGATCTCTTTTTTTAAAGAAGGACTGTAGGTCGGATAGCTGCCAATGTCTTAATAAAAATTATGTATTCACCTCTTTATTGTCATTTTGTTCTTACATTTATTTCACAACATTTATTTTCACAACCCGACAAACGTTGTCCCGTTTTAACTATGAATATTATATCTATCGAATTGGTATAATTATTAAAAACGAAAATCCCTTCCGCTCAACTTTCGTAGTTTTTTTTTCATAAGAATCTTCTTGTTACAAACAACAAAAAAAGAATTAGCGATTTTGGTCCAGCCGTTCACGTGCGATGCCGTGACCAAGCGAAATAGGGATTCATTTTTATACACATACAAGACGTAGCGTGGCTCTTATGACAATGTGTTAAGGTTCAAATTAAAATAACATTGTCTTGGTGAAATTAAACTGAAATATCAGATTGGAAAAATAGAGATAGATTTGTCGATATGATGTTCTAATTGTAGGTATCTAAACTATTACTCGAGTTTTAGAGTATCTTTATATATGAATGTGTTGCAATGAGACATTACTGAACCGAGATTATGCTTTACAATGTTTGATTTCCCAGCGTTGTGTGAACTTGCACGTATAACTTACTATAAATGGTAACAGTCCTAAGAAATTTATAATTTACAATATTTATATTTTTGCAAAAAGTAGAATTACATGTTATATGTTTGTGCGAAACAGATTTCTTGCTGTGTAATCATGCATATATTTACATCAAGTGTGTGTGATTAGTAAAAACGAATAAATATGGACCTTATATATAATTATACAGTATAAAGTACATTGTAATCGCGTTTGTAATAAATTGTGATATAAATTATGTGTAAAAGTTCGTCAAAGCAATAAATAAAGTTGACATGAAAACGGGAAACATTGTTTTTTAAATGTTTTCAAATATGTAGGTGACTTAATGTAAATAAGTTAGTATGAATTTCTATTTTAATTTAATAATAAGTAAACGTGTTATCGCGAATTAGAATTGGCTAGATATTGCGTTGTATTCATGATCCAGAGGTGTGAATGTACTGGCGCGAGCTGACCACGGTGAACAACATTGGTGTCGACGACTATTCGACCTTATGCTTTTATTAATAAGGATGAAAATTGGGCGACCAGCAAGATTGTCGAGGGTACAATGTAGTGCATTTAAATCGAGTACATATTAATTCAAGCATTTTTACTGGCGTCAGTACCTACAATTACACCAGCATTTAGATTAACCTGAAGTTAGAGCGGCCTCAGACAGAGTGTGGGTTGAAAACGTTTAGTTAGTAGTTTGTAGGCCGTAATGTCCCGGTAATAAAGTTGTAACTACATTCCAATCACGCCTGTACTTAGTATTTTATTCTATTGTAAATACGTTTTAAGTGATGCAGTGCTGACAGATTATGGATTTGAATAAATTTTTTAAAATAAATTTGTTTTTCATTTTAGCTTGAAATCATGATAAATTTATAGTATGAATATATTTTTTCCGATGTAAATATCACATCTACTGAGTCGGTGTAAGTATCTACTGCTTTCTTGATCACACTTTGACCACCTACTATTATTGTGTTTAACCGCCACCGAGCCGGTTACAATAAGGTATTGTGATATTTTTTGTAATTGTTATATGACGTTGAAAGCAACGAAGACTCTCATTGTAAGATCTTTAGTATCTCTGTGTTGCTCTATGGTGCAGGAACATGACGGTAATAGAGAGAGAATGGTAACACCTTGGAAATATGTTGCTGGAGAAGGATGCTTCGGATATCATGGAATCAGCGCCGTACGAATATTTATATTCTCCAGGAGCTCAACATTAAAACAGAGATTTTCAGCAACTGTTCACTCTCGTATATTCAGTTATTTTGGTCACGTTATGCTGGAACGGCCGTGATAGCCTAGTGATATGACCATTGGACTGCCTAGTCAAAGGTCTCGAGTTCATATGAACTTGGATATCTAAGGCACGCTCCTCTGACTTTTCGAAGTTATGTGCGTATTAATAGTTAATTATCCTACGCTAAAACGGTGAAGGAAAACAGTGAGGAAACCTGCACGTCAGAGAGATTTTCTCCTCGGCGTGTGAAGTCTGCCAACCCGCGTTAGGCTAGCGTGGTGGACTATAGCCTAAACCTTCTCATTGTGAGAGGAGACCCGTGCCCCGTGACCAGTGGGACATATAATGGGTTGATTATGATTCTTATGGTACACGACGCTATGGAGAGACTTGTCCAGGATAGGGTGAATGGCTCAAGATTCAGAAGACGCTCCCCTTTGCGGTGTACTTACGAAGTGAAAACTCTCACGGAGTCACCCATAAATCTGTGCGTTCGGAATGCCTCGATTAGAGAGAGATGGCGGGAGACAATAATCAGAAAGAACGTGACCACAACAACTCTTCCAAGAGTATATGACTGAAAAGAAGTTATTTTGCATTACATCCGTACATATAAGTTTAGGCTAGTGCCGTGACTATAAAATCCGTAACGGGTACGAGCGAGCTTTTTTTGTGCGTAAAACCCTCAAGGACCATCTGCCACTTGGAAACTGCTCACTTTCGTATCGGCTATTGAGCAATGACGAAGACATTGAATGGACGTGCATTTTTAGTCAGAAAGGTCCATAACATCTCGTATTTGTTTTTGTTTTAGGTAGAGTGTGTACAATAATTAGGTACGTGCTCCTGCTCGTTGAAAGCCGAGATACTTTCCAGGTTTTGGCTAGCAAGTGGTTCGAAAATGTAGGTACGTACTTTGTGGGGTGTTTCTCTGCTCGATTGGAATGATCTATGCACTCAACGAAGCGGTGGTAATCTAATGGCTAGGGCCAGTGCAATGTTTACACATTGCTAGTAACTTTTTCTACGGTTTACCATATGCAGTTTCACCTCGTGAGATCATTTAATCCGAGGATTTATCCACATTTATTTTGACTGTACGGTTGGCACAGTGGCTGAGCGATCTGCTTCTGCCCCAATGGTCGCGGGAACAATTACCGCACGGAGGAAATATTTGTAGAGCCTGCATTTATATTTGTACACGCAGACAACTAAACAGGAGGAAAGCCCAATGCCGCTCTAACGATAGGTACCTGATCGTTTTATTAAAATCTTAAAAATACCTTTTTATTATGCTAGAGCCTAAGTATATTGTTGATCTCTACGAAATTTTATCAAAACATAAAAAATCAACATGCAAAACGTCCAAAATTAATAAAATTACTTCAGCAATTTACGTTAGATATTGTTCAAAGAGCCTAATAATCGTAAAGCTCATGTAGGGAGCAAGTGAGCAACCCTAGCGATACAACCGCAGCCGTGGCAACACCGTAAAATATAAGTACATAAGAGTATTTCAACTTCATATACTTGAGTGTATTTGCGGCATTCATATAGGTTGTATGGTCGTTCGTCAAACAAAGTAGCTTGTTGTTCAAAACGCGTATTTACGTAGGCAACCGCGTCGCTCCGAGACGGGACGAGTAACATCTAATGAGTTTGGAAGTCTCTCCTCAAAGAGATTACATGACAACTTTTTGTTGTTTGTGGAATGTGACGGTGGAGATGTTTAGAAGTTGGGGTTGGTGTAGAGATGTTTGTAGGGTAGTCAATAATTTTACATCGAAATTCGTGACGGGGATCATACATTAATGTACACTTAGTACGCAATAAATCTTTGAATCTTTGAATCATATTGCCGATCGTTTTTATAAGGGAGCGAATATTGTCAAACCATAGTTAATTGTAGATAGATGACGGAGTTTTTAGTAAAATCCTCATGGATCTTCGCTACCTCGAGGGAATAAGAATCGCAATTGCCGTTTGCAAAGGCCATAAGATTCGCGCCACAGCCGTGACAGGCGTCCAGCTTTCGCAGGGTCTCTTCAAAGGGCATGCTTCATTTATTTTTATAGCATTGCCTGCCTGAAGTCGCATAATACCTAATTAAATTTCTTTTGTGTTTAGATCAACCAAAAAAAAATTTCACGTGGGAGAGCTATGCTTTCGGCACGAATGGGCCGGCTCGACCGGAGTGATGCCACGGCCTCACAGAAAACCGGCGTGAAACAACGCTTGCGTTGTGTTTCACCGAGTGAGTGAGGTTACCGGAGGCCCAAACCCTTTTCAAAGGCAGGAAACGCACTTGGGACTCCTCTGGTGTTGCGTGACCGTGGGCGGCGGTTATCGATTACCATCAGGTGATCCGTCTGCTCGTTTGCCCTCCTATCCCATAAAAAAAAATGCTAATTGCGCAAACCAAACCAAAAGTGTAGTTGGCTTTGTCTAAGCAATATTTTTATCAGCATTACACAAACATGCTATGGATGATAGAAAAACTTTAAATACCTATTGATTTTTTAAAGAATACCATTATTAAAAATTTAACAGGGTAGTGGGAACGCCCTCCAAAATGGTGTCGTATAACAACCCTTCCACCCCGGCGCGTCACCCCGTAATTACAATTTAGCTAACATGCCTTAAATTCCCGTTCCCGTTAAAAACGCCCCGGGGTCTTGGATAAAATTATCGGCATTTTATCACTTGGAAAACAAAATCGATAATACTGAAATTAGGTACCTATAAGTAGGTATACTTATTGAATTTCGGTACTTAATATTCTATTCTATTTATAATATTTATAATTCGGGGACGCCGGCAGGCACCAGGCGGGCGATCAGTCCACATGTTGGGATTATTTTGCGCAGTTACATTTTGGTGGATCCCGTCATGGGTTACTGGCGCTCGGCGTCGGAAATCTTCCCGTAGCCTTGCAGAAGCCCACCAGTTGTCCGATGGAGAGTTCTGCTAGCTGTTCTTCATTTTATTTTATTGGGCACTTAATAACATCTATAGTCAATTTCTATTTCAAGATGTTTATTCACCATCGCTAGAACAGAAGTCACTTTGACACAGTCACACAGAGCCTTTTTATGGAAACAAATACATGCAAATGACACATCGGTACTTACAAGCTTTCGACAAATCGGCCTTTCAATACATTTTTACCGTAGTTAATAGTTGGTAGAAAACCTATAGCGTAATTGAACAATAATCTGCCATAATCAGTGCTCGGGATTCAACGCTTCGAACCGAATGGTTAATTGTTGAAATCGAGTCGGAATTTAATTAATCGTTAACGAAGTGCGAATATAGCGAACAGGCGGTTTTGGGTCGGCGCGGGTGATGAATCGAACATCCGTTTAGTCAACCGGCCGAATTAATTCATCGGTTATCCTTTATGTTAAGCATTTTATCTGTCTAACTCTGAGGTTTTAAGCGTCAACAAGACTTTATACTGTATACATGAAAATACTTAAAAAATATATGATGTAAAAATAGATCTACTCTCTTCAACTCATCATTGTTTTATTTAGAGATAATGAGTTAATCGCAGTTTAACTCAGGTGAGGCTGTCCATCACGCCTGTATTCCCCTAAGAGTTCGGCAGAGGCGTACTTAATGTACACCCACAATTTGCCGGTACGTTTAGGTCCCATGTAATAGGGGGCGAGCCTATTGCCATTAACCGGGCACAAGTTCCAAACTCCGAGCTGCTACTGGGAATTTAATAGAAAAACCCAAAATCACTGCCCAACCTGGGAATCGAACCCAAGACCTCTAGCATAGCAGTCGCGCTCAGGACCACTAGGCTACTAGTACCTATCATAGTATCTGTGACTAGGCTAGTGAGGCAGTGTGTTAAGAAAACTGTCCGATCCTTGACTGTATTAACTATTTGGTATTGAGATCCGGTTCTATTCTATGCTATTTCAGATCAGACAGGGTATTTTTAACAAAGTGTATATTTTATTTACAACAAAAATGTAGGGTAGTTGGTAGAAAACTGAACAAAATGATATTTAAATTTTTAGTCTACCCGTGGCCATGAATCTGCAAAGGCTTCAAACGCCGCGTCGGGTGTTTAATGCGTAAAATACCGACGAGTACTAGTTACGTGTTATTTTAATGTAGAAATATTATATTCGCTGTAACCAATGATATAATACTATTTAACTTTATAATGTCATTGGCTGTAACAGAATTTATTACCTACTTAGTTCAAGTTCAAAGTGTTGTGGCATAAAGAACTTCAGCTAAACAGTAAGTAATACTTATCGATATAATTTTGTAAAGCAAGTCGATTTATAGGTACCTATGTATCTGTTCCAAATGTTTTAATAACCACAAAAATACTTCTATTCTCCTTCTACTTTGCCAATGTCATAAAAATACATACCTTTGACAAACCTTGACATTGTTTTGACTGTTAATTTTTTTTAAGTAGCACACGTATGTACTTTCTCTTAATCATTTGAATAATTTGCCATAATGTCACTGCCACTTTACTGCGTAGAATTTATGCAGGTAACTACTTGCGATTATTTATAAATAATTCATTCTAATTCATTATCATTATTATTTTCTGACTGCCTCTTAGCCGAGCGCGTGCTAAGGGAACTGCTAAGGTAGAAGTCCTGGGTTCGATTCCTAGGCCGAGAAAAGTATTATTGGGTTTTTCTAAGAAATTCTCAGCATCAGCTCGGAGTTTGGGAGATTCTCGGAGATTGCCATTTTCGCCCTCTATTACATCGGACCTAAACAATTAAAAATACCGGCGAACTGTGTATGAATATTGGTGGCCTCTGTCTTACTCTTCGGGCAATACTTATGTGAAGGTATGTTAATTATTTTCTCTTTGCTAGAATCTAAGCCTAGCTAAAAAATGTGTAGTTTATATAAACCGCACACTTTGGTTTAACCTCGGGGTTTGTCTGACATACAGACTCAGTTTTGAATTTTTTTTTATCTTATTTTTTATAGACGGTTTGGTCATTATGAACATGTCACCCTTATTGGGTAGTTTTGAATTTAGAACTCTATTTCACATCGTTTCTATTTCTGCGTGTATGAAGCTTCCCACTAGTCTGTAGGATGAAGGTTTAATTCCTATACAAAATTCGTATTATGAGGGAAAGAAAAGCAGCCGTAAAAATGTATATTATATCTTGGATGTCAGGGTTCATTAGTAGAGGCCTTAGTGCCCGATAAAAAAAGCTCCAAGTGTAAGCTGCTTTGTTCGTCTCATTACTCCTTTTTTGTCTGTGGTTTATGATATTAATACTTCTTAGTAAGTAGTTGGTTAGGTAGATTTTTTTTCTCGATGCTTGTAATGTTAATGATAATGAGGCCGACGTAAATTGTGTCTAGCATCTTTACGTAGCTTTGACTATTACGCCTATTACGTAGCCTTTCAGGCCGAGGTCCTTACCTCGGCCTGAAAGTTTTTATATAAAGTTTATGTAAAGTTTTTATATATGAAGAGTTTTTATATAAAGTTTCTGTTTTCCTGCATTAACTAAATTATATATTTTAATTTTTTTTTCTGGCGGTCTTTTTCCTTTGACCTCGTGGATAAGACTACCTACTCAAACATTAATACGGCACAAATATTTCACTCAAATTTTGGAAATTGGGTTATCATAATTTTTTTACCTACTTCACAGAATGTAGTATAGCTTTAAATTTCGTAAGTTAGTGGCTTCTTTTTCTATTACAACAAATTATTGCTTCGGCCTAAATATTTCTCGCAGCGTGTTTTTCAACCCCAATGATCCCCTTGAACTCGTCCGCCATTTCCCCTTTAAAGGGATAAATCGCTGAAAATGTTTTTACAACAAAATAAAACAAACTCATCATTTGCAGCATTATAACTTTATTTGCTCATAAAAACAGCTCGGTCGTCGGGATCGGTCCGGTATATTTTTTGTATTTTATATTTTGCTTCGTATAAAAATATATTGTTGCACACTCGTTATACCATAGTCTTGCTTGTGTCGTAGTAGACGAACCTGGTACAATGAGATTAAACTAAATGATAGGTACTATTGACAAGTACAAAATAACAGAAGTTATTTTAACTCTTCTTACATTTGAACAGTAATAATGTAGATTAGTGTTTTTCGATTCCTATTTAACTACGTTATTTTAATTATAATAATGAAGATCAATTCTCTATTATCTCCCATGTAGGTAGTATTTAGTGGTTATGTTGGTATCATGGCCACTTAGCTAAATAATAGTTATTCTAAACTTAAATTAAAGGGAAGCAGATACCCTACATATTATGTATACCTACCAAAGAGGACACTTCGCACAAGCCAATAGTGTTGGTTGGGATAATACTAGTATTATTAGTTATTCTTTTCTAATACGGCTCAAAATTAAGTGGAATTCAGAATGTCGAACAAAAAAAATGCATGAACTTGTAACTATTTCAGTGAAGTTTTTTTATTCATTGAATTAAGACATGTTTCAATAAACCAGTCTGTCAAAATGTTGTATCAACGTCACCCTAAAAAGTCTTCACTTTTGAGGTCTTATTTAATGAAATGTAAGATTAAAATTGAACTCTTAAATATTTTGGTGAAATGTGACGGATTTGGACAGTCCCGCCAAAAGTAGGTAATTTTGGTTAAATTCTGACAGCTCTCTGTAATGCTAATTGTAATTTTAAATGGCAGCAGGTGGATTATGTGCTGTGGTGGTCACAAAAATAGAACTTAATTTTTAACGAAAAATGATCGGTGTTAGTCTTGATATTTTATTGTGCCAAGATGACCATTCATTGGTTTTGGAATTGTCAGTAACACAGTAAGATTGCATAAAACTCTTAATACGTGTACATATGTAAAATCCTTAAACCACAAATCTATCTGAGCGTTCACGAACAAAATAAGTAAGAATAATGAAAATGCACTCTATTTATGCATTTACAAACGAAACAGCATCAGACATTAAAATATCCTTAAGTCTCACACGTTCTAGAACGTTCTATTCGAGGCTATGAACAAATTCTCATTGTACCAGTAGTTCTAGGGAATTCTGTTCAATTCAGGCTTCGGCGGCAGGTTGTGTGGACTGCGCGGTGGCGACACTGGTGGTGGTAGACACGCTGTCTGGGTCCTGTTCGCGTACACCCATCCACGGAACACGCTTCTGGAGTTCCGCCCTGGGGGAAATAAGAAGTGGTTAAAAAATTGTGTAAGTACCTACAAGAGGTATTCTCAATCACTTTCACATTAATTATTTAGGTCCCACTCTTTCACTGTGTCAAAATCAACATTAAATTACTTTAGATATAATTGTAAGATTTTGACAGTTTAGTTTATGAAATCGGTCAGTCCTTATGTCATTTAGCGCCATTGGACGGCCATGATACAATTGAAATGTGACTTTAGCCTGTAGTTTTTGTCAACTTATTATGGATCGTAGCCGGAGGTAACTATATTTTCTACTAAACTGCATTTCATTTAGTAGCTTTTCCAACTCGCCACGATACTTAGACCTTCTAACGAAAGGTCTAAGCGACGATATCATCTCACCTTTCCTTCCTTGAGTCGTAGTAGTAGGTAGATTTATATTTTGTCTTTTTAATCTCCTTCATGGTACAAACCTTTGTGGTGTTCTTCGTTTTTTAAATATTAATTTAATTCTTACTCCATGCACGGATGTGTTGTACTAAGGCGGATTTAATGCCGCCAGTCATTCTCTCCCAGTTAATCTAAAGTGATCTAGATACCAAACAAATATGTTGCCAACGTTGTAAAAATTAAGTTATAGGCATTTTGAAGTATGTACTGACCTGTATCTAGGATGATTAATGGCATATACCCATGGGTCTAAGCACGAGACTACTTTGCAGCACACAGCGGGCACCATCGTCGCTATTGGGGTGAGCAGACTCCTGAAGTTGATAAGGGGTTTTTATAAAAATATCATTTTTTTTAACAATTAATTTAATAATCAACTATTTATTTTTTCTTTAAGAATCTTTGGCAACGTTTTTTAATATTATACCTACTTATATTATACAAACATCCAGGCCCGGAGTAAAACTACATGTTTCAAAGTACCGCCGGAATAATTAAATTTAAATTTCATTTTAAATAAAATAATTTAAAAAAATTGTTAATTTAAAACTGTCATCTAACAAAATTGGTTTCGCCAATTGCCCTCGTCATCCCACGCTAAAATTCTACCCTGGTTAAAGTTGGAATCACTGGATTTTATGACAAACAGTAACGAAGTTAAAGCCCTTTGACCATTACCAAATATTAACTTCTATCAAACAAACGAACGACGGTACTTATACCTACTCCTACGCAGACTCGCTAACTCCTATAGGTACTATTTTCTGCTATGAGCATTGAGGTAAAAATTACAAACTTTGTACTAGACTAACTACGGCAACCAAAATTTATTTAGAAAATATATTGTTATAAAGTGCACTCTTCGATTAAATGTAATTTAATATATAAGAATTTTTTGATAAGAAGTATTTAATATAGAAGAAATGTTCAGTCTACTCTCACCTGTCGCCAAAAGCGCCGGTCATAGCGACGAAAGCGTATGGCGTCCACGCACACACGAATAGAAAGAAAATTGTGAAGGCGACTTTAGCGATTCTAATTTCAACGCTTCGGCCCGCATCCTCCTTGTTGGCTGCTAAGGACTTGACGTTCATCTTCTTGGCTTGCTCTTGAAGCATACGCTCGTGGAGACGCACCTAGGGCATAAGGATAAGCATATACAGTACGAGGTCAGATAATATTGGACATAAATGGCACTGGCAGTTAAACTTATGCATAGCCTTTTCTTTATTAAAGCCATTTCTGGTTTTATATTGCAATTATATTTTTACTGTTACGTAATTTAGTGTAATACTTAGTACCTAAAACTTGATATCTTTGCCAATCTGTAACTAGGCCTGCGCTCTTACTTTGCGCCGGCCGGCGGCGTCCCAAAGAAATTCTCCTTTTAAATAAGCGTGGGATTCTTGAAAAGTGGCTATGAGAGGTTGTCCCTAATACATCCATGGACTCTTGGTTTCAGTTTTCCACAACTCGACCCACTGATAGACCAGGGGGCCATAGTTTCAGATATTGTTATTGTCTTCTCAGGAAAAATTAACACATATTAAAAACCACTGTAATCGAGTCAGTAGACTTTTAGGTTTTGCGCTTAATCTGTTACAGGTTGTAATATCTAATATCGGTAACGTCTACATAACCTTTCGGGGATACCTACAGGCGTAATGGTACGTTTTATATTTATTTACGTTTTCGTTACAGAATAAGTTTTCTTTTTTACTCCTTTTGCGAATGACCTCCGGCAAAAGGAACACTCTGTCAAGCCTGAAGTCCTGTACTGAATCTACTTTGATGTTTAAAAAGAATTAATAAAAAGTTATAAGCGTACAGTTGGCGTAAAATAACTTAAACCAAAATGGTGGAAGCGCAGAAGTAGTTTTTTAGTACATTTTACACGCAAATGCACTGCGCAAACTTTCCCCCTCTCCGTTAGTTTTGGGTCAAGTTATTTTGCGCGAACTATAATTGGATGCTTATTAGACTGTCCACCACTGGAATTTTATGTTTGAATTCCGAACGTTGAGAACGAACGAACGTAGTAGAGTGTAGATTATAGCGGTCATAAGCAGCCATATAGGTTAGATAGATAGCAATATCCTTTAATGTACACCAAAAACAAATGTCAAGTGTTAGATAACACTCATAGAATATGGTACAATGGGCGGTCTTATCGCTAAAAACGATCTCTTACAGACAACCTTTGGATGGACACAAGAGAAAGGAAAGGCGAAAAATAGCTTTTAAAATCAATTTATAATTGGAACCCACAGCAGCTTATTAGCAGTGTTTTGATGTGAATCCTTGAATTCTATTATGAGTTATCAAAAGTGGCATTTTTAGCTCAGATTTTAGGGTTCCGTGCAAAAAAAAGGGGTCAAAACGGGACCCTATTACTAAGACTTCGCTGTCTGTCTCTGTCTGTCTGTCACCAGGCTGTATCATGTACCATGTATCATGCTGTCTCAGGAACCGCTATAGCTAGACAGTTGAAATTTGCACAAATTATGTATTTCCGCTATAACAACAAATACTTAAAACAAAATAAAATAAATATTTAAGGGGGGCTCCCATACAACAAATGCCATTTATGGCACGGAACCCTTCGTGCGCGAATCCGACTCGCACTTGGCCGGTTTTTTACATAATTATTATGCTATCGATTTATTCCAAGCTCAGTCGGTAAAGGAAAGACTACTTATCACATTTTTGAATCTTTCACGGATGTGAAAAGATTCAAAATATACATATCTACAAATATTATCACGCCTGTATTTCCCGAAGGGTTAGGCAAAGTTCGCCATTATGTTATGTAAATCCCAAACTCCGAGCTGCTACTGAGAATTTCATAGAAAAATCCAATAACGCTGCTAGACCTGGGGATTGAACCCAGTAGGTATCTATCTCTAACTCAACCTCCGCGCGTGTAACAATGAGACGAAAGAGAATAAGAATAAGAAAACCTGACCAAGCGTACCGACACTATTTTTTAATTTGTTGTAACAGTAGGTACATACTTACGCGATATAAAATATACCGTTAATCCCTTCTTTTATCACATTCCTCGTTAATTCCGAAGAAAATTAGTGTTGCGGGAAACCGAAGTGTTTTTAATCGAATCGCAATTGTTCAGATGAGCTATAGACTAATCGTAGAACAATCGAAATGAATTCGAATTGAGAACCACAATGCAGACGATGACTGAGTCGCATAATCGATTTTTTAACAGATTTTTTCATACATTATTGTTAATAGACATAGTTTGATATAGCATTGTGGCGTACACTCGATTGACCTATGAGAGAATCAAACAATCGACATTTTAAAACAATTGAATTATTCGAATAAAACTTTTGAATTTGTACATCGCTACCTTAGATCGGGAATTTGTGCATTCGTTCAAACAAATGATGCTGCTTTCAGAGTCTTCCAAAGGAAAACTTCAGAATTTTCCGCTTAAATTGTTACTCAAGGAATTCTCGGATCGAATCGCTCTGAAATAATTTTCATTTATTGTTTAACTTTTCGTTTTAAATAAGCACGAGTTTAGATAGTTTTTATAATATTTCGGTTATGCAATTTGCTTTAAGATAGACATTTTTATTCTAGAAATTATTAACAAAATGATAGCTAATTAATTTTGTAATGGCCTTTTGGCTTTGTTAGTCTCTTATTAATATTCTATAAACATTTGCAATAGCTCATCAAACACTTGGAATTTATTCGACAACAAGGTAACCAATATAAATGATTTCAAACAATCATAATGTAGGTAATTTATTGCGGCCCTATTTTACTCCGTGGTTAACACAATTCGGCTTTGTAAATATTTACCAGAGACAATTTCGACGTGCCATTATCGTTAATTAAATACTTATTACCTATATATATATAAACAATTTAATATTACACAAAACATACAGTAACGTTAAACTGAACCAGAATTTCAATTTTGGTCCAATGAAAGAATTTCCCTCCAATTTTCCTTAAAGGGAAAACGTAAAAAACTGAGCAATCAGAGTTTTAATTATCAGTCTTGTTAAATCGCGTTTTGCGTCGACGTCGGCGTCGACATTTTGGATTCAAAAAACATGGAATCGAAAATTCATTGTTTGAACTCCATTGAACTTCATTAGCTTCGTCTGTCGATATCGAAATTTTAATGTGATGTTTGGAATTCTTGATACTGGAAAGAGAGTTTATGTATCATAATATACAATTTATTTTATATATCTATGCTTCATTCTATAGCAACGTTCTAGAGCGTTTTAAAGGTAAATTACCCTTCTGATTTTAGAAGTGGGTTACTGAGAGCCTTGCGGTAAAGACTTTAGATCTGTAAATAAACTAGAAAAACTGTTAATCAGCTTCTCAACCCGCTCCCTGCTGTACACTAATTTAATAAAGCTGAGGAACAAGTTGGGCTTGTGTTGAATTCTTAATTACAAGTATCCGCTACCAGGCGCTGTTGATCGCACTGCGGTTTAGAAAATGTAAAGTATCCACGAATGTGAATTTTTATTCCAAATCCAATCCCTGTAACCTAATGTTATAAATTATTGTTTTTTGTACTCAAACTGCGATGGAACTAAAATTCGAAATTTAAATTTAATTTCGCCCGTCTTTTGTAGTGATGGGAAACTTCGCTGAGAGTGTATGCTAAAACAATTCGAGATGACGAATTTAAGATACAATTTTCACTCTTCGTCGGAACTTTAGAGGTATCGATTTTTTTTGTGGGAACGTAGTTTATTTGATAGATGATGTGTTGGGGTTATCCATGATCAGATTTTATTTGATTCATATGCCTCGGAGGAATAAAACAAGTATTTTTTTAATGTTTGTTTCAAAGAGTCTCAGTAATTTTGTAGCAATTTTGTACGGATGATGATTAATTTACGGTTTTTTAGCCCGCCAGGTAAACAGTTCAAATTATTATTGGAAAATATTACTTTTCTTGTAAAATAAGAAATATTGCAGCTTTATGTAATTTATAGCCGTGTTTGGTTGAGATTACTTCCCAAGATAATCTTATTTCGCTCGGTTACACTGTAAGACTTGTAAGCCGATTGCGAAGTGACAAGACTCACCATCTTTATATGGAAAATATTTGAAATAGCTTAAAGATAGCTGATATTTGTTCAGTTTCACGTTTAACTTTAACCTATTATGTATAAAAATAATATAAGTACATACATACCATCACGCCTGTATTCCCCGAAGGGTTAGGCAGAGGCGTACTAATGTACACCCACAGTTCGCCGGTATGTTTAGGTCCCATGTAATAGGGGGCGAGCCTATTGCCATTAACCGGGCACAAATTCCTAACTCCGAGCTGCTACTGGGAATTTCATAGAAAAACCCTATTAATTAGACTGTAGGTACAATATCTACCGCAGAGACAGAGCATCGACTAATGTAAAAAAGAATAAGGGTGGAGGTGTCCTAATAGCCGTCTTAAAGTCTATCGGATGTGTTCGCATGTCCCACTTTGAGACCGACTCAGAAAACATATGGCTCAGTCTAAAAATAACGAAAATGGAAAAGATCCAACACCTGAACATATGTGCTGTGTATCTACCACCACCTGTACAGCAACAAACTCTTGACTCGTTTCTCAACAAGGTTACTTCGGTGGTTGATACAACAGGCAATCCGACATTTATTGCTGGCGACTTCAATCTTGGATTTATTCAATGGAACTTTGATGGAAATAGAACTCAATGCACCAGCACGTCACCAAGTAACTACAACAATCCACTAGGTTATTCGTTTGTGGATTGTTTGTCCCTAAATAATTTCGAACAATTGAACCCTGTGAGAAATCAACTTGGAAAATCTCTTGACTTAATACTCTGTAACTTTCCTGGTGGATTTGTACAGGAATGTCAAACACCTTTGTCAGTTGTAGACTCTTACCACCCACCATTAGAAATTTTACTAAAAAATATATCTTCGCTAAAATGTTCTTCACTAAAATGTAAAAGTACCTCAAAATACAATTACCATAACGCGAATTATACACTGATAAACGATCGAATAAAACAAATCGATTGGACTACTTGCTTGACAGGGTATGACGATGTCAATTCCATGGTAGCAGAGCTTTACAAGTATCTCTATAATATAATAAACGAGATCGTTCTTAAAACGAAGGTAACAAAAAATAGATATCCGCCTTGGTTCACAAAGGCTCTCATAAAACTATTGAACGAGAAAGAAAAGATTAGACAACGTTTTAAAAAATACAATAACCCTCGCGATAATTACGAATACAGATTGTTAAGTGAAAGAGCGAATATTATGATTAAAACTAGCTACAAAGATTACGTAGAGAGAATTGAGAAAGGGATACCAAAAAATCCAAAACTATTCTGGTCCTTTGTTAAGGCTAAAAAATCTAAATCCAATGATATGCCGTCTGAGATGAAACTAGATAATAATAAGGTCACTTCTGGGGATGCCATCTGTAAGCTTTTTGCCACTCATTTTTCCACAACGTTCATCCCATGCAGTGATGCGATGCACGTTTCACCTAAAGAAGCCCGTAATTATCCGCAAAATTGCTTAAGTCGTGTAAGATTCTCTGAAGAAGACGTATTTAAGGCCCTTAAAAATCTAAATGTGTGTAAAGGTCCGGGACCGGATGGTATTCCACCTGTATTTGTTAAAAATTGTGCAAGCAGCTTGGCTCTTCCACTGAAAATCATATTAAACCACTCAATTGAAACATCATATTTCCCTACTGAGTGGAAAATTGCCAACGTAGTGCCCATCTTCAAAAAAGGTGAAGCAAACAATATAAAAAACTATCGCCCTGTATCTATTCTATCAGTTTTTTCGAAGGTCTTCGAATCCCTCTTGTGTCCTTTTCTAACATCACATTTCAAAACACAGTTAGCTCCACAACAGCATGGATTCTGCGCACATAGATCCACCACAACTAACCTAACTCTTTATGTCAATGATCTCAGCAGGCTAATTGACTCCCGCTCACAAGTTGACTCAATCTACACAGACTTTAGTAGCGCTTTCGATAAAGTAGATCACACGATTTTACTGTGGAAACTCTCAAACCTTGGCATTTTTGGCCAGCTCCTCCAGTGGTTCAGATCTTATCTGACTGATAGAAAACAAAAAGTCGTGGTTAAAGGGCATAAGTCATCTCTATATTTTTCTACTTCCGGAGTTCCGCAAGGCTCCCACATGGGCCCAATATTGTTTTTAATATTCGTAAATGACATAGTGGACTGTATAAAACACAGTGTCTGTTTTCTGTTTGCAGACGACGTAAAGTTTTATAGGGAGATAAAATCACCCAATGATGTATGCCTACTTCAAGAAGACCTAAACTCAGTACAAAATTGGTGCAAAGAGAACAGAATGACTCTTAATGCTGAAAAATGTCATTGCATGACCTTCACCAAGAAACGAGACACGTTTCCCTCCTCGTATTCACTGAACGGTCTAACACTGCAGAAAGTGAGTACAATTCGCGATCTGGGTATCTGCATTGACAGTCAGCTTACATTCATTCCACATGTAGATAATATCGTCAATAACGCCACTAAAATGCTAGGTTTCATAAAGCGTATTTGCAACAATTTTAAGTCGACTCGGGTTATCAAACTTCTTTATATCACTCTCGTCAGAAGTATATTGGATTATACGTCGCAAGCATGGAATCCAACATACCGAGTCCATATCGATCGTATTGAACGCGTCCAAAAAGCTTTCACTCGGTACCTGCGATATAAATCTAATAGCTGCCCCAACACAGCCAATTACCCTGAAAGACTAAAATATTTCAATCTGGCATCCTTAGAAAACCATAGAAAATCTATGGATTTAATTATGCTTTACAAAATTGTAAATGGACTAATCCATGTTCCAAGACTTCTGGAGGATATAAATGTATCGGTACCGCGTAGCAGTCAACCCAGGTCTGACCGCAAACTGGATGTGTTTGCGCCGAATACAGCTCGAACTAACCTCGGACGATCAGCGCCATTGAACCGTTTGATGAGGACGTATAATGATAGTCACACTCGTACCAATGACTTTGACATCTTCTCTAACACCCTCGCTCAATTTCGCAAACATCTGCCCAAATAAAATCAGTTTTACCCGTTCCTGATATTTATTATTGTGTTCAAATTCTTATTAAATTAATTGTAATTGTAATGTTAATTATTTTGTTTAAAATCCTATCTTAAATTATTAGAATAAGTAATTGTATTTCTATTGTATGTAATAAGTAAGTAAATAAAAATTATGTAAGTGCTGTGCACACCTTTAAGTGACAACTTCACTGTAGTACTATTATACTTAATATTAGGATCCTGTAAATGTTTTTGTGAAAAAGTCGTTGGTGTGCCATAATTAAATAAATAAATAAATAAATAAATAAATTACACTTTGCTCGACCTGGGAATCGAACCCAGGACCTCTAGCGTAGCAGTCGCGGACCGGACCACTTGGCTATTGAGGCAGTTAATATAAGTAAAGAAAGTAATAATGACAAATTATGTAATTTTTGATAATTATTACTATATTTACAGTCATTCTCTATTGTCATGCATTGCATAAGAGTTTGATCTTTATTTTAGCGATAGATAGCTATTTAATGAGAAAAGCTATTTTTCTTTCTTAAATCTTGGTGACTAGGTAGGTACCCACTTCTTCTTATTGTATCATAACGAAAAGCTTTTGCAATATTATAAAGTTTTAAGTAAGAAAAAATCAGCCCATCATGCATCGGTAGGGTGATAACAGATCATTTCTCTTGGAAGTTACATTTATCATCTCAATGTGATGATTATTAAACAAAGTTTATAATTCGGTTCCCGAAACTTGTTTTGTAAGTGCATAAAATAAGTATACTACTATTTTAAAGTAGGGACTTTAAAATAGGCTGTATTTAGTGATGAAGAAAATGGTCTTGCGGGCAGGATTCGAACCCGTGTCTTCTGGTTAGATACAGCAATCGCAGGTGTATCTAACCAGAAGACGCAGGTTTGAATCCTGCACGCAAGTCGATATTTTCCTTCACTAAAATAACTTTATATGGAAAATGCTAAAAAAACACAAAAACATGATAATATTTATTTAAAAAACATTATGACTTTTTTGTTCGGTTTGAAAATATGAAAACTTCGGTTTGCAAACAACTGTAAGGTCTTAATAAATATTTTGTTTTTTTTTTACGGGATCGAGTATTCAAAGCCAAAAGTACCCTTGAAAGAATCGATTCACAAATTGTTTAAAAGGAAAACGATGCCCCAAAGTCCTCTGTCTATTAACTCGTTAACAATACAATGACAAGCAACCGATATTGTTGTTATTCTATCCGAGATCGGCTAATAAGATCCTAGAACAAAACGTCCCTTAATATAAATAGGTTAATTGAATCGAGATGTATCAGTGGTAATAATCACAATCGGGTATTAGGGTCAGGCCGAATTAAATAGGCCGGAAGATCCTTTCGGCCTTTTGCGGGCCGAACGACGAACCTCTCTAGTCCGCGGAAGGAAATTAGTACCCGATGAAGTTTTGAGTGATTCATTTTAGGGTTGGATTGTGTTCGAATTCCTATTACGGCTGTTAATTATCGCATTATTTTTGTAAATTGTCAAATACCTACTATTATCTACAATCGGAAATGAGTTTATACTTAAATGGATTTTTTAGTGTGACCTAATTTATAATTTTTAGGTTTAACACTTTCAATTTTACAGTTAAATAATGTATAACAATTTTACAGTTAAATAATGTATAACAATTTTACAGTTAAATAATGTATAAATATAGCATATACGTATTTAAATAAAACTTTACTTTTATCACTAAACGAAGTTGTTGCCACCTGAAAAATCAACATATGAAAAGGTCAACCTTGAAAATCACTAAAATTATTTTAGATAAGTTCACTTGGTTTTTTAATTAGTTCACACTAAAGTGATATATTAAATAAAAAAGTAGATACCTACGTTAATGTAGTCTGTCTTCATCTTTATAAAAAGTTCTCTGAAATTCATTTGACATGAAAATCTGAAACCTTAGGGATCATATCGTTAAAGCCAAAGGAAAAATCACACTTTACTGTGGTTTCTTGAAGTATTTTTAAATGTTTGACAATCATGAGACATGATTTAAGGTAAAGTAAAATACAAATAACATAGGTAGAGTTAAACCAGTGGATGTAACATGAAATTAAACTAGTGGATGTAAGAATGAAACTAAACTAGTGGATGTAAGCATGAAATTAAACTAGTGGAGGTAAGCATGAAAAACTAGTGGATGTAAGCATGAAATATTGTAGAAGGGTTCCATAGTAATGTATGTGCTCCGTTAGGGGATCGAACCCACAACACGTGGCGCAGAAGCCGATCGCTCAGCCGGTACGCTGAATGTTTCGTTTATTGCCGTGCATATTTTAATGTTGCTTTTTATTTGGTGATGTGATTGGTTTTTATAAAGTTTATATAACCGATGAGGTGGAACGGGATTTTGGGAAATTCTCACGGAATTGGGATTTCTTTCTTTCTTTCATTGTGAATACAGATCTTGGCTTATTACATTTTTTAAGTCCATTTAAAACAAAAAAAAACACAAAACACTATCATTAACTATTTAAACTTGACTACTTACTACGTACGAAAGTCTGAAGTAGGATTAAGTTAGTTAGGTCTCGGTTTGTCTCACTTAGAAGCACTTGCCTCCTAAACTTGGCTAATTAGTCCCAATTCAACCTTGACGACGCTCACGAGTTGTTCAAAATTACGCTACTTTAGCTCAAGAGCACCGAAACTAACATAATTACTTGAATACGTGAAAAATAAAACTGTTGATGTGTCTGTCGTCAGTAGGCATACGTGAAAGTGTCTATCACTAAAAATACTAAATATTACTCCCTGAAAAAAGACCTGATGAAGGGAGGGCTTATGGCTAAGTAATAACCACACTGATCAATCGACTTTCGAGCTATAAAAAAAGCAAGAAAAAACCTTATGGGAGCTGTTGCTTATAAAACTTTTTATGATGGCCGCACAAAGCTGATCCTTGATCGGAACAAAGAAGTCGTTTAAGAAAGTAATGACTTTTTATTGCCAATTAAATTTGTTCCAAGGAGGTCGACTTTATGAACATCACTCGAAACTCTTTCGAGAGAAAAACAAATTAGGAGAAAAATATGCACGTTAATTACACAAAAAGTGTGACGCCATAATAAAAAAAAAAAAACAACTATAACTATATTCGACGGCAAGGAAAACATGTTGAGAAAACCTCTTCTCACTATGTTTATCTTCAGCATTCAAGCGTGTCATAATTAATATGCTCATTATTCTGAAAAGACAGAAGTGCATGCTTTGGATTCAAACTCGAGATCTATGACTGGCAGAACGGTCATGTTATGGTCGTTCAAATTGAGGATTCTTTTCAAAGCCGGTTAAAAATACTTACAGCGCCAAACAGCTGTGAGTAGAAGTAGCAGATGAGTGTCATGGGGATACAATAGCTCCACACAAATATGCATCCTACGAACACCTTGGTGTCCTGGTCATCCGTGAAGTAGTCGAAGGAACAAGTCGTCAGGAAACCCTCTGTGGACAAAATATATTGTAATAGAAACTGAAAGAGTTCAAACACAACAAAAGCGTTGTTTTACGCCGGTTTTCTGTGAGATCGTGGTATCACTCCGGTCCAGCCGGTTCATTCGTGCCGAAGCATGGCTCTCCCATGGAAACTATTTAAATCTTTCGGTTTTTTTACGATGCATCTTACTATTAATATCGTAAGCTGCATTTTAGAGCCTTAGGATCAGTGTATTCGACTTAAAAGTATTGTGCGTTGCGCTCAAGGCAACTCTATTTTCGTTTTGATTTCCGAAAGGTTCAGTTGCAGCTCAATACTTACTGTTACCGATGAGCTACAAAAAATATTACTTAAGGCAAACTGTCGATATACACGATAAGGTATAAGATATAAAATTCTACGGTAACTATCTTTAGCAGGACAAGATTGGCAGCTAAGGACTTGTAGAACTTGCAAAAGTGACCTCTACTTAGTTTTATCGATTCAAATTCAATTTTTCAGATGCTTTAGTAAAAGTTTTATTATTATTGATCAGTGAATGTCTAAATGCTGACAGTCAGCACACCCCTCGCCTCTTCTAACAAAATTTAAAGTCGACTACTCATTGCATTACGATCGGCTGTTTGCACGAAGACAATGGCGGTAATCTCCTGTTTTCGACGGATGCGTGCAATTTGTCGCACAATTGATGCACTTAATCAGTTGGTTAACTCGGAATTATGTGTGTTTGGTGCAAAATGCCCATCCGTGTGTAATGGGATTAAGAACGTATTGGACATTGAAATTGGCTCCGTATTGCAACCTAGTTAGGCGGGATTGATGGATTAGAAGTTTAATTTGTGGAAACAGACTTTCAATTGTTTAATTCAACTTTTATTCATGTTATCACTATTAAATGTATTGTAAGCTGATATTTCAAATATATAAGGTTCAATCTTTTGGGCCCAAGTAAGTAGTATTGTTTTCGAAGTTGACTTTCTGATAATAGATGTATGTAGGTATGTTACGAGAGAGTATTATATAGAATCTGTGCTGGTGGGTAGGTACCTAATCTTAGACATCGGTTCATTCTAATGACTTTTTTTGTCGTAGTATAGATGTAAATGGCATTAAGAATTTAGTCCAAAAGAGAACTATTAACTATTAAAGATACAGTAAGTACCTATCTGTATTTAAATAAATAAATGTATTAACTTATGTTATTTATTTATTAACCAGCCTCAAATGGAACTGGGCTGGACATATCCCAGAAGACATCGCGGTAGACCCAGAATGAGATGGCGGGATGAGCTTGACTCTTACTGCGTGGGTCGGATGCTGAAGGCTCTCAACCGAGAAGAATGGAAGAAGGAAAGGGAGGCCTTTGCCCTGCAGTGGGACGATCACGGCTGATAATAATAATAATGTTATTTATTTTTCTCGTAAAATATTGTTAATTTGTGTTTAAGACTCATAAATTTAGGCCCACTTGCACCAACTTTTTAAATATGTTTAAATTCCATTTAAACACAATTTTTCATAGTAAATTTGTGTTTAAATACAGTTTAAATATATTTAAGAAGTTGGTGCAACTGGCCCTTAAGGTACTACCAGGTAGGTACTACCTACATAAGTATAACCACTCCTTTTTTTCTCACGAGTCGATCTAAAGTTCTAAAGGTTGTCTGTAAGAGATAGAGATAGCTGTTAACGTTAAGAACCCTCGCTTTTGCAGCTGAAATTAAGCCGAGCTTGTGCCTAAAACACATTTATTTGAACTTATCTTATACGGAGAATCGGTGCTTCTCTTAAAACAGTCCTTTTCGCACAACCTAAAATGAACGTTTTAATATTTGCGACGACCATTATTTATTAATGTCTAATTTATTCGTGACTTCTTAATGAACGTCTTCCGATGGTGATATTTCTTTTTAATTAAATACCGAAGAGATATTTCGGGTATTTATTATGACTAGGAACGAGCGACGATATTAATATCATATATACAAACTCTGTACCTATTAATAAAATTGTACCTGACTAAGCGACTGTTGTAAGTACAAGTCAGACATTTACCTACAATAAAATCAATATTAGAGTCTTTGTAAGGGTAATAGAAGCCAAAACAATTATCTTTAAAAATTCTACGCTAAATCACTGCGCGTAATTTGATGCTGATTGCAAAATTGTATTGCTGAAAGATATTGACGCCTGGGAAGGTTTACAACGAAAAATAAAGTAAGGAGGTATTATAGCGGCATGGCTATCATCGTCATCATCAGCCTATAACAGTCCACTGCTGGACGTAGGCCTCCCCCAATGTGCGCTATTTCACCCTGTCCTCGGCTTGTCGCATCCTGCTACTGCCGGCAGCCTTTCGCAAATCATCACTCCATCTTGTTATAGCTAGTGTTGTAATTATTGTATACTTGCCAGGCACGAATCGTCCCCAAATCCTGAGAGCAGGTAGGATAGTAAAGGGCAACGCCCAGAACCATGTGAATGCGATCAGTATGCCTGCTTGCACTTTGTTTATACGTCCGTCCAGAGGGCATGAGATCGTTCTGGGGAAAAAAAGTATTACCTTTCAATCATTATCATATTACTTCATAATGAGAAGTAAAAAATAATCTTAGTTTTTTTGGCCGAAGTTTTACTAATGTTTAAGGGGATTTTGTGTTTTAATGGTTATTTTTCATCCAATGTATGAAACATCTTTATAAGGTTCATCTATGTGGTAGAACCAGCTGGTTATCAGTAGTAGCTTCTTGTACATTATTAGAGCGGTACGTACGATTATAAATGCATGTAATATCCTCTATAACAATTAAAATTAAGTACCCTTTTAACTTAACAGACAAAATGTGTCGCTGGATAGTGGTGGCTGGGGAGTTAGTTGTGCTGTTTCTTCTTCCCAGCAAAAAAACTGGGAGGCTGTGAAGGACAGGCATTTTGGAGAAAGTCTACATTGTAAAAACCGTTCAAAAACGACTACTTGTTGTCTATCTTGAATAAATGCTTTTGACTATAGTAACAAAAGAATTTGGCTCGGTGATTTTTTGCTGCTTCATGTTTAACGAGTTCAATTTAACTGTGCGTTGTCAGTCAGTCAGGACTAGGATAACTTTGAACACTTACTTGTATCTATCAAATGCAATAACAGCATTGGTGATAGCTCCCCCTATACCGGACAAGGAACCCAGCACCGCATACACATCACAGCCGAGCTGGTAGCCGACTAGCCGCTGGTAGAAAGAGTTGATGATCAGCAGCGGCATCTCCAGCATCATCATGAGATCGAACACCGCCAGGTTGATCACGAACATATTGCTCGGACTGCGCAGGGATTTTGAACTGGAAAGAAAGAAAATCTGCTCAGATTAGAGATGAGGAACACTGCGCTATATCGTTCCAAGTTACATTGCGCTCAAAATGCAAAGTCATTTGGTGAAAATTTGTCGCAAAGGACAGCACTGAAGTTACTGTGATGACGAAAGAAAAATTGTTGCGTTACCAATCTAGCTGCTGTAATGAGAATAATTCTTGTTTAAACATTTATATAGGTATTTGTCGACGTATGTATGGTTCAGTAGAGGATGTAGATAGTTAAAATGAGATAGGTACTTATTTTCCTTAGGTACTATACATATATAACTTTTTTAACCAAACATAATGGTACTATTAGGTATATTTACAAAACAATTTAGTGATATCCTCATTAGCCAAGTGGTCCTGAGCGCAACTGCTATGCTAGGGGTCTTGGGTTCGATTCCCAGGTCGAGCAAAGTGTTATTGGGTTTTTCTATGAAATTCCCAGTAGCAGCTCGGAGTTAGGAATTTGTGCCTGGTTAATGGCAATAGGCTCGCCCCCTATTACATGGGACCTAAACATACCGGCGAACTGTGGGTGCACATTAGTACGCCTCTGCCTAACCCTTCGGGGAATACAGGCGTGATGGTATGTTAATTTAGTGATATTGTATAAATATATATTCTCATTATTGCGTCAAATCCTCATGGATTCTCAAGGATTGAAGGATTCTCCATGGACTCTACTGTCACTAGGTACTAAATGTAATTAAGTAGACGCTAAATGTACTTATCTAATCATCTTTGAAAAACCCACTGCGGAAAATAGTTTGTTGAAATATAGATATACCTATAAACCGACCGATATTAAGCACCACAACAATACGCAATCTGCGTAGACTACATAATAGCATTTAGCGTACAAATCTACCGTAAATTAAGTTAATTACGGCCGATTAACTAGATTGTTTTCCCGATTCCGACCGTGTCCGATTTCAATTAGTCGATTGATAGTATTGTCGTATTGATGCATAGATATTAAGTAGATACGTTGTATATTAATTATACCTCAATGCTTTGACTTATAGGAGTCAGAGTCATAATCTTGCATTTCAATTATTGATAATGACATGACTATTACAATATATTTTTAAGATGTCAAAAACTAGTTACACGTTTCCGCAAAGTTAATCTGCTTGACGTGCGAAAATTTAAATAAATAACGGGTCATCATTGAGTTATTAAACATTAATAATGATAAAAACAACGTATTCGTGAGTCGAGACGTAACTGCAATACGTCGAAAGCGCCGGTTATGACCATATTTTTATCTATATCTAGTTAAGAAGCAAAAGCTATGTCTTATTGTGTCCAGACTACAAAGGAGTTGATGTGACTCGACATAATTTTTAGTGTAGAGATTCTCTTTGACGTTCATTATTTTTTTGTATATACTTAGGAAGGTACTTAATACTTCAATGGTAGCTGTAAATTTATGCGCTCAGTTAGTGGTGTCTCCGTCAATGCGGAAATAAACTTTTTGCCAGCATGCTACTACACTGGCCAATATTATAATTTATTTTAAATCGCTAAACAATTGGTTCCTCTCTGCTTCATTCCGGGCGCATTCCATTAAAACATGATAAACATCCTCTACTTTATTACATATGGAGCAATTCGGTGACTCAACCTTGCCCATAAGGAATGCAAAACTATTCAATGGAATGTGCCCAGAACGAAGCCTTAGGGCCATCACAATTTCGGGTCTGCTCATATTGGCCTGATCAATCCAGGGTACTCGGGATATATTAGGCTGGATTATCTTGTACCAGATATCCCTGGTTAGGGACCTCTGATCAAAATATTCTGTCCACATTTCCAAACATTTTTTCTTCACCATCGGTATATAGTAAGTAAAAAAAGGTGTAGGTACATTGCAAATCTATGCCATCAACCGATGCTTCCTTGGCTAACTGATCTACCCTCTCGTTTTCAATCAAGCCAATATGAGCAGTAACCCACTGTAACACAACGTTTTTATTTTCGCCTATTAGGTCACATAAAATTTTTAGTACTGCGTATAGTTTCTTTCCGGATTCTTCTCCATAGGATCAACCTTTTGGAACCGTGCAACTAGAATCATAACGTTTCATAAACGCTTATAAAAGCTTATTTGAAAAAAATCTTCTTAACTTTGAACATTGATACTGTCAAATTTCCCCAATGAATAATAAACTCTATTATTTAGAGATTAAATTTAAAATCGATCGAAGAAATTTGAAACTTTAAGATACCATGATGACCGTGCGTAGGTAAGTACCGTTAAATATTGTATGAATCTAGACCTAAAGAAATCCATCCAATTTCTCATTTATTTTTATTTACCAAAACAAATCCCTATTATTTGTAATAGTATATTTGATATTTGACATTACTATCTAAGTATTAACAGTAAATATTAGTACTTCATTTGTTCAAATATTAAAGTCAAATAGTAGTAGATACATCGCATACAGTAAGCTGATATTAAATAATAATTTCTTATTATAGTATATGCCTTATTCACTCAAGAAAATAATCTAGTTTTTAATTTGCGTAAAAAGTGTGTAGTCTTTGGTCCGGTCAAATTCCGTTAGGACCGTAAGGCTTGATTACTTTAGCCTTAAGCAAATAAGCATGTCAGAGGAAGTCCCAGTAATGAGTCTCCTAATGAGACAGAAGTAGAATGCTAAGAATGTGACCGACGTAAGCTTTTGTTTTGTCTAATAATATACTATTTATTAGACGAGGGTTGAAGACCATTTAATATAGAGAATTTCTTCTTCTTTTTTACGATAATATTATTCATTATGTAGATAATCTTTATACCTTCTTATACAATTTTAGTAGATTTCAAAAGGAGTTTCACAATTTGACCGTTTTTTTACTATGATTTTGTATGATGAAAACCGGCGTGAAACAACGCTTATGTTGTCTTTCGCAGAGTGAGTGAGGATACCGGAGACCCAAACTCTTTTAAAAGGCCGGAAACGCACTTGCGGTTACTCTAGTATTGCGGGTGTCCAAGGGCGGCGGCATCGCTTACCATCAGGCGATTCGTCTGCACGTTTGCCCCCTTAAACCATAAAAAATCTCGAAGGTTTGAAGACCATTGTATAACGTGAATATTCTTCTTCTTCTTCTTTTTTTACGATACCTACGATACGATTGCGATTCTTCATTATGTACCTAATTATACGTTCCCATAAAAATTTAATCGATTTCAAAAGAAGGAGTTTCCGTTTCCGATTGTGAACTGTCAAGATACAGAGTAAATCAAGAATTCAATATCTTCTATATAGGTACAGTCCGGGTGCAAATATCAAATCAAAATCACATTAAACTTCCACAAAAGACCCAATCAATTTTCTCCAACAAAGCGATTCGTCTACCGAAGGCAAAATAAGAAGATCTAACGAATAAGCATTTCCAAACATAAAATAAAATGTATAATAAAAACATGGTAACTGCCTGAAATCTCGGTAACAGCGCCCAGTGACACAGATAGCTGTAAAAGGACCAAGATAAATATAGGTTGGGATTGTAGTAGAAGCTACGCGATGGCTGAAATAATTAAAATTGTTTCTATTTTTTTTACTCATTTTCGCAAACAAATATAATAAATTAAGTAATTTTTATTTTGTTGAAAAGGCTAACACAATAGGTATATTTTTGTATCTTTCTTCATATTTTAAGGTTTAAAAATTCTGCTGTTATGAAAAATAAAATAATATAATTTCGAAAAACGAGTGATTGATTAGAAACTCTAAAATGCCTAAATCTGAAATCTATCTAATCTGAACTATAAGTGAGAATAATCTATAGTCGTAACTACTTATACTGTTGTTAATATGGGCGCGGAGCGAATTTGTTTCACATGGTTTTTTTGTGTTAGTATCATCCGCATACGATAGGATTAGTATGTTTACAAATAATTGTTACAACATAAAATTTACGAATTATTCCGATCTGTCACCCTGCTATGTCGCCTCAGGGGGCAAGATCGAAAAAAAAGTTCGAACTGTCCCCTTGTTGCTAACAGGGGGACAGATCGAACTTTATATTCCATAATTCAAGTTTACGAATCAACAAAAAAATATTAGTCAACAGTTTTCTGGTATTTTTATAGATCTGCAGCTAATCACTCCGTGGATTAAGACCCTGTCACAAAAACGTTAGTCGGCGAACATCGGAAACGTTTTCCGAACTGTTGGAGAGCGCCGAGCGGTTTAGAACTTTGCTCCTGACACGCTCTCTAGATCGCTGCCGATGGCAACGCCATTCTTTTATAGCTCGTATTTTTTTAAAATATTCATCATTGTTTTTTAAGAGTAACGGTTTTGGCGTTTTGAAATTGTTTTGTTGATTAGCTTTTTTATAAAAGGAAAGAGGTTTCTAATCAAGCAATACAAAAGTTATACCTACCTGGGACTGCGGGGGAAAGTATTAATTAAAAAAGCTTTGTAAGCGGGAGTCTAATATTTACCGAAATAATATAAATAATAATAATAAATAATAAATATTCTGGGACATTTTTACACAGCACCATCTAGTCCCAAACTAAGCAGAGCTTGTACTATGGGTACTAGACAATGGATATAATACTTATATACTTTTTTTTTTGTAAATACATATGTACTTATAATACATAAGAAACACCCAGACGAACACAAACACTTATATTCATCACATAAATTTTTGTGTCCTGTGGGAATCGAACCCACGACCTCATGGTCAGCAGTCCGGTACTCGAACCATTAAACCACAGAGGTCGTCTTATGTAGTTGATAGGTACATAATGTATGAGAATTACTTGAAATTATGAAGTACCTACTGTGTTTTTGTCTTTTTCGTCTCGTTTTCAGATTAAATATCCAAGATCTAGGTAGGTATGTATGAATCAATTTCAAGTTAACTCTTATTAATTAATTCTCATTCGATTAACACACACTAAAATCAAATTAACAACTATCATTAATCGCATTTAATTAAGTTTCAACGCCTGTATTTTGCCAATTTAAACTTTATTTGCTTATACTCGTAGTTTGTTTGTCACCATTTCACGAAGTCACGAAGTAAGATGCATTAAGAAACTTAATTAAATCACCAAAGACGTCAGTTTCACGATCGGATCACCATATTGTTCGACAATATTAATTTGGCTTCGGTTTTTGCATCTATAATCGAATAGTGATGGTCTGTGGGATATTTAATTCAATTCAATTCAATTCTTTATTGCGTTCCATAATGTACATATAAAATTTAACAGATGGTAAGCTTAAAACTAAGAACCAATTATGGACCCTGTTGGGCACAGCAACGCTAAGTACGAGAGAGGGAGATGTACCTATACATACATTAATAATTTAATAATGATATTTTAATTACATTTTTCTAACTATATTTAGCCTTCATTATTTATTACACTTTTTATTTTATGTCTAAATAATTATGTATTTAAATATTATAAGTTTATATTTATAATTATATAGTTGTTATGTAAATATGTACCTTTATGATATTTATTGCATTAATTTTTAATGTAATGTTATTTTTTATTGTTATTTTATATTATTATTTATTTACTTGAATAATAGGAGTAGGTTAGGTACATTCTAAGTGTAAAGATTCATTTTTTTTAAACTAGCTTGTCATGTTTATGCCCAGCGATTTCTGTTACAATAATATAGTGTATTAATTCGCAATAAATTAATTTATTCGTGTTCGTAATTTTATCTAGTTTTAAAACATATAAAAAAGACAAAACTAAACACAATTCAGTGCTGTTTGAATTAAGGCTGCGTTTGTAACATTATTAAAGAACTTCACACAAGTGAACATTTTTATAGCGTTCTTTCTGGGTAAAGCCTGAAACGCTCCAAATCATAGTCATGGTTGAATAATCCGGTGCGGTCTCCAATGAGCCTGCGACGTTAAGTGAAGCGGAACATGGGAAAACGCCCACATGTTGGAAATAATGCTGATACACATATCGAAAAAAAGAACATCGTAAAAAAGTTGAAATGAAACTACTCTCGGATTCTTTACAGCATCCATGGTCACGGGCAGACCATGGATGCTGTAAAGGATCCGAAACGTCGGGAACTAAATAATATCAATATACCGCGATAAAATCCGTAAAAAGTAGTTTCATTTCAATGTCTAATATTCGCGTAAGTGTCAGAAATCAGTATCGTAAAAAAGTGTTGATATTCTGCTAAGAATAAAATAAAACACTAGTTTCTGTTCGTGGCTTTTTTTATGACATAGGGGGAAACGAGCAGACGGATTGCTTGATGGTAAGCGAATACCGCCGTCCATGTGGCAACACCAGAGCACTCGCCAGTGCGTTGCCAGCCTTAAAAAGTGTTTCGGCCTCTGGTATCCTCACTCACTCGGCGAAACACAAGGTATGCATTGTTTAACACTGCGTTTCTGTGAGGCCGTGGTATCACTCCAGTTGGGCCGTTCCATTCGTGCCGAGGTATGGCTCTCCCACGGTATGGACTTTCGTCTTTTATACCTGAGTAATACTTAATTAAGTATGTAAAGATATTTCCAATGCACAAACTTTTAAACTACAATATTGTAAGACTGGAATATATTGGCACGAAACATTTTTTTTCTATTGCATGTGATAATAGGTTAAGGTTCTACTCACGTTCCAAAAATCCAGATGACGATACCATTGCCCAGCAGTGACGTCACCATCAGCATGGTGTAGATAAGTGCGAGGACGTAGTGCCAGTACTTGCTGACCGCGGGAAAATTCCTCCAGTGATCGTGGACCAGGTCTTGATGCTCCTCCGGGATGTTCCAGCCTAGCATGTGGTCGACTACCTCCTTGGACACCCTGTGCAAAAAAAAGAAATGTGACAAACCTTCTTAGTTGAAATGAGGATCGAAATCATAGTACATAATTATAATTGTGTTTTTATATAAATATGGCCTGTATACATTTATTGTGTCATTAACAAATCTTAAATGCTTGCAAAAGCATTAAGCATATTAAAATACCTTTGATCATAATACAATTTTCTTTCACACTTTGAACTTCTTTTTAAATAGAAATAATTTAGTTACAAAATTGGTAGTTTCGAAGTTCTACTTAGTTTTAATATAATGTAAATAGGTACAATTAGTAAGAGTTGTTGTACCTAACTTTATTAATTATAGTTATCAGACCGTATTTTATTTGCTGAGGTAAAACTTGGTCTTTTGTAGCTATAATATTGCCACAATATCCACTCGATAATAAATACTTATGAGTTATTCGGCAGAACTTATATTATTAAAAGAAAGTGAACAATTTTATCAAGTTATAAGTAAAATTCACTAAGAAGTATTCGACATGAAAAGATTAATTAACTACCCAAGTTGAGATTTAATTAATTTAATTGAAAGCACTTCGATTTTACTCGATAAAAAGAGGATCTTTTTTAAACGAATTGTTACGAATATTGAGCAAATTAATGAAATCGATACTAACATTTTTAGCGGGTAAGCCATGGGACCGATTTCGTCCGTGAAATTTGTCGCCATCTTGTGCGCGTTCTTTTACAAAATGGCGGAGATTTATTCTTGTTTTTACTATTGTTTCATGGGTTGAATGGAATGTAAAAGATTTTATATATAAAATTATGTGTTTTATGACGAAGTGAGTAGTCCGACATCCAGTCGCTTCTCACTTGTGGCCCGTGGGCGGTGTTACACAGTTTTATATCGTTCCAAATAGTGCGTGCCACTTAATTCCTTAATTCAATAAAATAGTAAAGCTTCTTACTATTTGGTCAAGCGTGAAACACATCGCGCCATTTGTTCTCAATCTGTTTCAGATTTATTATGTTTTTTTTCTTAGTAGAGAGTTTTATTGTGGAATTTCCTAGAAAGCCAAACGAGATCGTGGTCCCATTAGGGAGAGTACTTTGTAATGTTAAAACCAGAAAAAAAATGGTTTTAAAGGGTCATAAATTCAAGGTAAATTTCTGGAAAGGGGTAGGTATACCGAAGAGGTTTCTTAGGAGAATAAACTGTTTTAATTAAACCAGTACACAATTAGGTATTTCATAACTCAATATTCCGATTTTTTAAAGCCATTAAAACATTCATTTAACAAGACGACAAATAAAATAGGGGCCTGTGGCTAAGCAATAACCAAGCTGATCAACTGATTTGCAAGGTTGAGCTGCACCTGCCACGCTCCGCCCATAGATGGGTGACCAATTGACCATTCGAGACCACTTCGTGCCTCCGAGAGTAGGCACCCGAAAAGCCTGATATCCTGTGTATCCAGATATTGGTAAATATTGCCAGGAAGGCCAGAAGTTGGGCTATGGAGTTTTGATGGCAGTCGCTTATGTAAAATTTATTTATTTATTTAAAAATATTAAACTATCATTACAGGTTTAGAAACCTAATGCGATAGCTAAGCCTACTGATAATATTAACTATTTTAAATAACACTATTACTAACAACTACAATAAACTGGTTTCTGACACTTACGCGAATATTAGACATTGAAATAAAACTATTTTTACGGATTTTATCGCGTTGTATTAAATTTTATTATTTTATTTCAACTACAATAAAATACAGTTATTTATGGTATAGGGGGGCAAACGCGCTGACGGATGACCTGATGGTAAGCGATTACCGCCGCCCTTGGACACCCGCAACAGCAGAGGAGTCACAAGTGCGTTGCCCGCCTTTTAAAAGAGTTTGGGCCTCCGGTACAATCAGTCACTCGGCGAAACACAACGTAAGTGTTTATCACTCCGGTCGAGCTTGCCATTCGTGCCGAAGTATGGCTCTCCCACGAAGAAAACCGGTAAATGGTAAATATAATTTTATAGTGATAAATAACTGTAAAGGTGTCTGTGGTAGGGGGCGCAAATCGGTTTGGTCCAACAAAAGTAGTTTTAGTCTAGTAAACTCATTGCTATTTATGCACGCTTCTGATCTTTGCGCCAACGAAACGACTGCGAGTAACTTTGTTCGGGATTGTGTTGATATTGCGAGTTCTATTCAACTCGTTGGTAAACGGGTTGAAAATTAGCATTAACATGGCCGTTTAAGATAAATTCAGAACTTAGGAAATAATGTGGCTTCTGAACTCTTTAGAAAAACATAGTAAGCTGATCATTAGTAATGTTGGGCGTAACTCCAACAAATAATAATAAAATACGATGGTATAGAAAATACACTGTATATTAAATTGGTAAAAATGGTAATGGTTAAATGGTAATGGTGAAATGGTAATGGTAGAGTTAACGCGGCTCGGTTGGTGGCTGTTCGTCAACTAACTTTATAAGAATTTAAATATTAAAACTAAAGATTTGGGTCAGTGCGCAGCGTGGAATTGCTGACTGCGCGCGCGTTTATGTCAATGAACTGTACTTTGTACATATTCCCGAGGGAAAAATGGCTGATGAGGGTGCATGGTGATACAAGGTGATAAACAATAATATGGTGCAATAAAAAAGATGATGGTTACAAAAAATCTTAAAAATGTCATTTATTAAAGTCTCTATTCCACTACACTAAAATTGAATGAATTTGGTAATTTCACTTTATTTACTCTAGCGTACACATGATCGTTCGCACTTGTATTGGGATGGTTAACTACGCTATTGAATTCATCACTAATACTAAAACACTGGTTATTTTCACTATGGCACTGAGGGCGCGGAGCGCGGGCGCGTGGTTGGGGAGGCGCCCGGGACGTTGCTTCGATGCCTCGTTGCATTCGTGCGCGGATCCTCCGCACGCCGTACGCCAAACCTGCTGTTAAACTAGCACCCACTAGTATGTAAATCACGATGTAATGATGAACATCGTGGTAGTTGAGAGATGTCTCGTCCTCTAAATCTGACTTGGTGTTATTTTTTACTTGTTCGATTTGATAACCGATCCTTTTTAACTCCAATTGAGTGTCTGGCTGGCGGGTGTCGGTTTCATAAACATACAACGGCATGGTGACATTTACAATATTATTAATGGTAGGTATATCAATGTGTATGATATCTGGTTTCAATTTTATATCATTACTCGATTGTTTCCGAGAAAGTAATTTTATCCCGCCGTCCTTTATGACGCATCCACTTTCCAATGCGAGTATCCCGACCTTGTCTAATCGCTCGATGGTAATTTGATAGTCACATATGATTTGTATGGAGCATTGACCGCAACATGAGTACAAGTAATTGTTTACTTTATGCAATTGCACCCAGGTATTTTTGCACATACTGCTTTCTGTCTTACAACTTAAAGACTCATTTTCTTTAGCACAGTAATTTTGTTCGGTTTTGGTAATTGAAATTGGTATTTGATGGGCACAGAGTAACATGTCTAAATCATAATGAATACATTGTTGTAGTTGTAGACTAGAAATTGGTATTTCTAGGTCCTTGTGAATATTAATGGCCAATAGATCCGATCCTGGAACTATTTGTTGCATTTTGTGGCCGATTTCCACAGGAATTGGTATTAAATTGTAAATTTCAAAGGTGTCTCTGCCTACTAATGGTATTTTTATTTCGAAAATCAAATGTTCTTCTGTGAATTTGGTTTTAACAGTTAATAAATGGTAAATTTTGTTTAAGTCAGTCTGGATATTATCGATGGGTAGGGATAATTCTTTAGAAATCTGCCCTGAGATAATATTAAGTTCTTTGGTTAATTGTTCTGGTTGTAATAGATGTATGTTAAATTTGCCATGGAAAATGTCCGTGATGGTGTTCAATAACATTTGCTGTACATCTTTCAGATTCATGAGTATGCCATTGGCTGTGATTGAAGACAAGGCGAACTCATTGGTATATGTATTATCGGTTATCTCCTTTTGCATGGTATTACTTAAGTTATCTAATTTATTTAGGTGCTGGTTAAAAGTTTTATGTTGTTGTCTTACAGTTGTTTCCATTCTCTTGATAAAATTGAACTCTGACTCGATTATGGATGTTTGGTTTTTCAATAATTGGTTAAAATATTTATGGTTATTTCTAAGCTTAGTCAAATCTTTCTGGTATTGTTGGGCGAAGTCATCGTCGAGTACTCCGAATAAACTATGAGCTATCGACCCTATAGCATTCACTAAGCCTCGGCGACGACGATGGTGGCTTACTGGTAACTGTCCATGGTTGGTTAAAATTTCGTTATAATGACCTAGTTCGTCTTGGCAATGGTGTAGATGTAACAGAACTAGTTGACAGTGAGACGTAATTTGTATTTTCTGACACAATTTTTCCAAATGGTTTATATATTTAGTGGTTAATGACACACTTTCCCAATAAGCATTCATATCATAAAATACTACAAGTTTCCATTCGTCTCGAATCAATCTCATGTTACTGATTTTATCAAAGTAGATAGTTTGATTATCTCGCAATTTTTTGGTGGGAAGATTACACTGTGATGGTGATACTAACAACGTAATCATCATAAGTGCCATGGTTATAAGGCTACACGTTGTTGATTTGCGAGTTCTTCGCCGTGGTGGTGGGTCACAGAGGTTGACTGGGTCCACTTCAGTTGTAGTGGTTGGGTGAGGTGGTTCATCTGGCACATTTGATTGATTCTCGTCTTGGTGAATTGGAAGGATGGATAGTTTGGTGATTGGTCTTTTCAATATACCTCCTTTGGTTCTTAGCGTGACTACTCTAACAAGACCGTCATTGCCAGGGTGAATTTCTAATACTCGTCCGAGAGCCCACTTTCCTGGATACACGTGTACGTCTTGAATAATCACTATATCATTTACTTTTAAATTTTTGTGAGGGTGTCGCCACTTTGATCGCGTGTTTAATTGAGTTAAATACTCAGATTGCCAACGTTTCCAGATATCATGGTAGATTTTTTGCACGAGTTGCCATCTGGTGCGTTCGTCTCTCTCTGTCTCTAGTATGGTTAATATTGGTCCACTGGAGAGGAAATGCGAAGGTGTCAAAAAATTTAAATCATCTGGATCTTCAGAAATGGCACACAAAGGGCGTGTATTCAAGCATCCCTCTAACTGTGTCAATAGAGTTGTAAATTCTTCGTAGGTCAGTTTTTGGTTACCTAGAACTCTACGAAGATGGTATTTAAGGCTCTTGACTGCGGCCTCCCAAAGGCCTCCAGCGCTTGGCCATGATGGTGCATTGAAATGCCACTCTATCTGCATTTCTGTGAGATTTTGGTAACTATCGTCTATGGTTTGCGTCAAATTAAAATATTCTCGTTGTATGGTGTTGTTAGCTCCAACGAAATTGGTACCGTTGTCGCTGTATATATGCCGTGGAGCTCCTCGTCTAGCTGACATTCTGCGAAGTGCAGCTATAAATGTTGATGACGTGAGGTCAGACACAAGCTCCAGATGAACTGCTTTTGTAGTGAGACACACAAAAACAGCTATGTAACCCTTACTGCATTTTATACCGCGGCCTTTATTACATTTTACGTCTACGTAGCCGGTAAAATCAACACCCGTATGGTAAAAGGGTCGTATCGGATTTGTCCGTGCAGTTGGTAAATCTCCCATTAATTGGTTTTGAGTTTCAAATTTCGCTCGCCGGCATATTACACAGTTACGTAAGCGTTTCTTTACGGCATTATTTCCACCTATGATCCAAAAGGTTCTCCTCAACCAAGATAATGTGAGTCGAGGTCCTCCATGAAACATAATTTTATGGGCATGGGCAATAATTATGTCAGTAAGATGGTTATTATGTGGTAATATCATCGGATGTTTCATTTCCTCACTGAGATTGGCATGCTTTATTCTCCCGCCAACTCGTAAAACATCTTCAGAGTCTATATATGGATGTAATGGTAGTAAACGGCTTTTTGAACTCAATTTAGACTGGTTTTTTAGATAGGTGATTTCTTCAAAAAATTCTGTTTGTTGTACGTGCCTTACTAAGTGGTTATTCGCTCGTTTTAATTCTGCAATGGTTAGGTATGATGGTTTGTTTTGGTCACGTGAGAATGCGCGTAATATCCACGCGAGAACTCGACACGTTCGTGAGTAACTACTGTTGTTAGTTATCAGGTGACTTATGACGTCATTTTCATATGGTTTCGTAATTACGTTGGTTTGGTATTGTTTTTTGGTTTCTTTTTGCGTGTAGTATTTTGGTTTGTTGGTAAGAGAATTTTCATTAAACGTTAGGAGCCAGGTAGGTCCATTCCACCAAAGAGGATGTTTAAAAAGTTGTGCAGCTGTTATCCCCCGGCTTGCACAATCTGCAGGATTCTCGTACGATCTAACGTAACTCCAACGTTCAGATGGTATTATTTTGGTGATTTGGTCAACTCTATTCGCAACGAATGGTTTCCAACGGTTTGGGTTGCCATTAATCCATCCTAGTACAGCTTGGGAGTCTGACCATCCGAATGTTTTAATATGGTGTTCATTGAGGCACGATTGCACAGTTTTCATTAGCTTGGTCATTAATTGAGCAGCACATAACTCTAATCTTGGTAATGTCACGTCCTTAGTCAACGGAACAAGACGAGACTTTGCTGCTACAAGCACCACTGAATCTTGAGTCTTGCAATAAATGACACAGGCATATGCTTTGGTTGAAGCGTCGCAAAAACCATGGAGTTCAATATAGTCATTTTCGTGGCATTGCAACCATCTTGGTAGTCTGGTGTTATTTATATATTGGAGGTCTAGTTTATTTTGGTTCCATTCATGGTGAATATTTTCTGGTAAACTGTCGTCCCAGTTAAGCTTTAGTTGCCAAACTGACTGAAATAAGAGTTTCAATTTTGTGGTTACAGGGGAGAGCCACCCTAGAGGGTCGAATACTTTTGAAATCTCTGAGAGAAGCTCTCTTTTGGTTACTCGCGTACTAGTGGATGGTAAAATTTTTATTTCAAAAGTGAATTGGTCATTGGATGGTACCCATTTTAATCCAAGAGTTTTGGTTGACTCCTGTTGTTTGAACTCAAACGAGGTTTCATTATCATTTGGTATTTCTTCTAACAAAGCTGGTTCGTTTGATTTCCATTTGCGTAGATTAAACCCACCCGCTTTAAATAATTCGATTAATTGGGCCTTAAGCTTTTTAGCAGTGTCGAGACTGTGATGACCATGTAATAAATCATCCATGTAAATGTTATTCTCTAAAGCTTTCGCCGCCTCTGGGTATCGATGGGCTTCATCTTTCGCTAGCTGTTTCATGGTCATCAGCGCTAAAAATGGTGCCGCTTTGGTACCGTAGGTAACTGTGGTTAATTGGTATTCACATAGTGGCTTACTCGGGGAATCTCTCCATACAATTTTCTGGTATTTTTGGTCATTTTCGTGCACAAGTATCTGGCGGTACATTTTTTCTGCATCTGCGACATAACCTATTTTATATTGTCTCCATTTAATAATTATGGACAACAAGTCATGTTGCAAGTTCGGCCCGCTATACATCAGGTCATTCACACTATGTCCAGTCGATGTTTTCGCTGACCCGTTGAACACGACTCGAATTGCTGACGTAGTGGATTCGCTGCGTAACACACAGTGGTGTGGTAAATAATATTCTGTGGAATGGTTATAATTACTAATTTTCATGTGTCCAAGGTTCAAATACTCGTTCATAAAAAGTTTGTAGTCAGCTGCTACTTGATTATTTTTTCTAAATTTTCTTTCTAATTGGTGAAATTGGGCTATAGCTTTTGATTTTGACTCCCCTAATTTTTCTTCTACTTCCGGCTTCATTGGTAATCTAACAATATAACGGCCATCTGGTTGACGTTTAGTTTCGGCTTGGTACTGTTGCAGACAATATAAATCTTCCCTAGATTGGTTATCTGGTCCGTCTGTCAAATCTTCAATTTCCCAGAATTTCTTTATGTCGTCACAATTGTTCAAAATGACGTTGCAGTAGTACGACTTCACGTTACCACACAAGATCCATCCCAATTGCGTTTGTTGTGCAATAGGATTGGATGGGTCTTCCTTAATAATGCCGTGAAGTATAATTTCGGAATACACCTCTGCACCTAATAATACGTCGACAGGGCGGCTTTGGTTGAATTCGGGGTCCGCTAACTGTATGTTATTTAAGTACTGCCAGGATGGTTTGGTGAAAGATTGGTTTGGTAATTTTTTAATTGGGTTTTTTATTATTATTGCGTCAATATTCATGGTAAAGTCGTTGTATAATGAAGATATGGTAAGGGTCATCATTCCTTTACAGCTACTTTCTTTTGCTCCAATGCCGAAGATGGAACCTTTACATCTTTGACGAGGGATACCAAGTTGTTGCGCTGCATTTTCAGAAATAATAGATGTTTGGGAACCTTGGTCAATAAGGGCTCTCATAGTTTTGTAGGTACCGTCAGCTCCTAAGACCTTAATTTGAGCAGTTGCTAACAAGACGTCTGTCATTTGCTCCTTGTCTTTGGACACGTGTGACACAGATTTTGGTTGGTTTTGCTGACTGGTATTGGTCTGGTTGGTAACAGGGCTTGTAGTCACGTAGGCATTGTGCAACAGCGAATTATGCTTTTCGTGACAATGACGACATGTTTTTTGCGAGCTGCATACTTTGCCGTTATGGTTAATTAAGCAGTTTTTGCATACGTTATTCTGCGTAATTATTTTTCGGTTTTCATAATTATTTAGGTCGCGGAATTTATTGCATAGAAACAACGCATGATTTTCATTACATAACACGCATTTTTGGTAGGTTCTGGATGAATGGTTAATAAATGGTTTGGGTTCCTCCTGTCTACTGGTATTATTGGTTTGCGTAAATCGTACATCTCTTGGTTTATTATACTGGTTATTGGTGTTAAACATTTGGTTAGAAAACTTTTGTTGGTTGTTGAATGGTTGCGTATTTTTGACTGTTTCCGTCTTGCGACGACCAGTTTCTAAAGCGATAAATTTTCCCTCTAAATAGGCGAGAAAATCGTGAAGATATGGTAGGTCTCGTGGTTCTGGCAATGAGTCAATGTAGTCGGTATACGTTTCGGCGTCCATCTTCTGGGAGATAAGGTATACTATAATCGGGTCCCAGGTGGATATATCTACTCCTAGGTTTTTTATAGCATTGAAACATTCATTGGTAGTATCGTGGAGCCTTTTTATATTGGCTGCAGTTGGTTGTTGCATGATTGGTAAAGACATCAGAATATTCATATGTGAATTAAAAATTAGTTTTTTATTATTATATCTTTGGTTTAGAATGTCCCAACAGGTATGGTAATTGTCGGAACTTATGCGAAGATGCTGAATAAGTCTTTCAGCCTCTCCACGCAGCTTCCCTTTCAAAAATTGCATTTTTTGAGCGGGAGACATTGACTTATTATTATGGATAGATTCATAGAAAAGGTCTTTGAACGAAATCCACTGTTGGTAATTTCCATTGAAAATCGGTATATCTATTTTTGGTGTAGAATTTTCTCTGTGCTTGACGTCCCACATTCTTTGGTTAATAGATTTTTTAATTTCGCAATATTCATTCTCGTAACTGTTAAACAGATCGTCATAGTTCTTATCTTCTACTTGCAGATGACTGTCAATTTCCCAGTGCAATGTATCGATCGCAGTCCAGCGCGATTCAATATGCTTTAGAACATCTTGGAACTCCCACTTCTCAGTCAAAACATTGAGGTTGATATGAGAAATTGTTCGGGCAAAAGCTTTAAAATTACTTTGTTGTTTTCTCAACATTTCCTCAATTTTATTTGGTTTTTCGACGTCATGGAAAACGAATCTTGGTAATGGTAAAACTGTTTTGGGTAAGTTATCTGCGAGTGGTAAACCGTAGGCTGATGTGCTAGGCTGTGGTGCGGTCGGTGATTGCGATGACGGTGGTGGTAGTTGGTTCCTTGGTGATGGAGCACGAGTAGTTAATTCCTCAAGAACTCTCAACAAATGAATCCTAACATCGCCATAAAATGTTTTAGTTTTGATGTACGAGTCATCACCGAAATATTCATTATCTTCAGTTTCATCACACAGAGTCACTAACTTATCATGGTTACGTGAGAAGTCTTTCCACAACTCCTCTAAAGATTGTATGCGACGTTTAATACTATCCGCCGTCTTTCGCTCCTTCCCTTCTTTCTTAAAATTAATATACAGCTTATTCATATTTTCCATGATCTCCCTCTGAGACGCAAATAAATCGGCAATGGTAGACATTTTGGTAATTGGTAAATAAAAAAATGGAAAGATCTTACTTGGTTATGTCTTGGTTACTGGTTAACTGTGGTAACTGGTGAGTAATAGATGGATGGCGATTCCAATCTTACTTTATTCCCTGTATCACTTATCACTATATGGTCACTTGTCTGGTTGGTTCAATATTGGTAAAAAGTGTAAGTCTGTTCACTGGTTGGTTACAGAAAGATAGTCACTAACACGTTACAAGGTCCACAACGCGATAGATCCCACCTTTCCGAAGGCTCGAAGGACCAATTTGTTGGGCGTAACTCCAACAAATAATAATAAAATACGATGGTATAGAAAATACACTGTATATTAAATTGGTAAAAATGGTAATGGTTAAATGGTAATGGTGAAATGGTAATGGTAGAGTTAACGCGGCTCGGTTGGTGGCTGTTCGTCAACTAACTTTATAAGAATTTAAATATTAAAACTAAAGATTTGGGTCAGTGCGCAGCGTGGAATTGCTGACTGCGCGCGCGTTTATGTCAATGAACTGTACTTTGTACAAGTAAGTAATGCAGTGATAGCTTTCCGAGTGGGTCTCCCCCGATAGGTATCATCTCGGTGTCTTTAAACCACGAGTGAATTGGTTTCTTCTAGGCAAGCGCGCTCTATCGTAGATCGCAGTGTCGCTGAACATCAGGCGAACTGACGGGAAAGCGTAAGGCTATCGAGAATAAAAAAAGATATGAACATTAAATACTATATTATACCTATTTCTGCCACTGACGAGTTTAAATTGATTGGTCCAGGATTACCTCCTGAATCGTGTGTGTTAACAAAATACAGCCAGACCGAAGCAACTATTCATACAAATATGTTTTGCATATGGAGAACGAGCCCGCGACCTAAAACGCAGAAGTCGATCACGCAACCGTAGCGTCCCATTCACGCTGTCACACATAAAGTCGAAAACTGCCTCGTTAGTCCAGTGGTCAAAAGTCGGACTGCTGCGCTAGAGGTTCTGGGTTCTATTCCCATGTCCAGCAGTGTCATAAGTTTAGCGTGTGTATCTGTCTATCATGTGTCTGTCTGTTGCATCGTAGCTGCCAAACAAATGAACCGATTACGATTCAATTTTTTTTGCTTTCAAAGGTAATTAATTCAATGAAATTCTCAATAGTGGCTCGGAGATTATATTTGTCCCGGAGTGCCCGGTTAACGGAAATAGCCTCCCAATTACGTTACGTCCCAATTACCTAAACATACTGGCGAACTGTGGGTGTATATTAGTACACTTCTGTCTTACTCCTCGATGAATACAGGCGTGATGGTATGTGTACGGCGAATGTTTGTAAATAAACATAAGCGACTATAAAAACTCTGGCACTTCCCCTGATGATTATTCAAAGGCCTCAAACACAGGAACAATGTGCAGTAGGTACTATATACATATATCCCCATTACTGAAATAAGGGAACTTTTTTTATTCAAACATTTCGAAAATGGCGGCGGAATTACTGAGCTCGTTCCAGCTAGGAATTCTTGCGTCATCGAAGGACAACGTGTACGGAATTTCAAGCTATTATGAGTAACCCCGTAGTTAATCGCATGTGAGGGCAGTATGTGAGAAATTGAGACGTAAATTGGAGGCAAGTAAAAAATTGCCGGGAGGAATTCAGCCATTTACTACATACGCTAGACTGAGAATTTTTCTCTATTAAAACGTGACTGGGTTTTTGTCTTTTTTTATAAGATTTTCGGTGAATAATGACGAATAACTTATCACAATAGCTTTGTCTATTCCTGCATAGACAAAGCTGCTAAATTTTCGGCTCTCGGCTCCCGTCAAAACTTCACCTAAATGTTTGCCGAAGCTGCTTGATGCCGAATTCAGAATGTCTGGACAACACTGTTTGCGACAATATTAATACAACGTCGTAGGTTATTGACATTTTCTTTAATTTTCTTTTTAAGCGGGAAATTGAACTCACTCACTAACGAGGTCACTCGTTATAGGTCGGGACAAATATTTTTCTTTTGCGACCGTCGACTGTTTATTTTTGAGATAATTAAGAGTGAGAAATGAAGGCCAATTAGTGGAGGAAAAAAGGTAAAAAAAGATTTTGGTGAAATTGTTACATTGCAATCAACCTTTTAGATATTTCATATGTTTATTTATTCATATAAATATGTTTTTTTTTAATATTTATACTGTCTGTTAATACGTCATTCGTATGTATGCTAGTTCAATAGGTTTTAATAAAATTTATAATTATTGAATCTATACCTGCGTAAAATTTGTTTTTATCATAAACAGTAGGCAACATATCAATTTAAACGAATAATAAAATTAAAGTAGGTATTTATCTAGACAAAATACGTAATAAAAGTTCATACGCAAATAAGATTGGAACATTGGAATAATGGACGGACTCCTCCAGACCTCCTCTAACTTTAATACATACCACAAAATACATTATAAAAAGTAAGATAAGTTTGCCAAACTCTGTAATAAGAGAACTGGGCCTTCAATTTAAACTTTTGCATCGCATTCCGTAATTTATCCTATTTGTAAGCATAGTTTTAATTCATGAAAGACCTGTAACCTTGACCTTTTAGAGGGTTGAAACAATTGGTTTTCTATCGTGTAATGATGAATGATGTATTTAATTGCCAGTAATGGCCCCCACCGACAAAAACAAAAGATTTTGTATTACCTATATGTCTTTAATAAGGGAGTTGATGTTATAATTCTTCACAGGTTTGATGACGTTTATTTCTTATGACAATTAGTATCAAACTATTCTACATATTTATATTCAAAATTGATGTCAAAAAGCTATCTATTAATTGTTATTGAATTAAACTGTAAATGAGCAATACTGAGGGAGGGACTGGAACTCTAAAGAGGGATTTGAAACCGGTTAATGGCAATAGGCTCACCCCTATAACATGACACTAAACATACCATCGAACTGTGCTGTATATGTTTATACACTTAAACTATATAGGTAATGTAATATCATTGGGTTTTACTCATAGTATGGCCATGGTACTGTGGAAGTACCAGGATCTATTACAGTGAGTGTTTATGATTCTATTTGAAAATGCACAATAAGGGAAATCACGACTTCTTGCTTAGTGCTTAATCGAATGACATTTAAGTATTATAAAATTATTTTCTAGACATACCTATTTCATTTATATTTTAAAGCGAAATTACTTTTTTTCATCTAATCTAGAATCTTTGATTTCTACATTTGAAATTAAGTCCGATGAAGCGACACTAAATATTTTGTCGTAATAACAGAGCTTGCGTTCTGCCAGGGAAGATATTTAATCTTCATGACAGGTGCCTCACGGACGGAGAGGGCCAGTATCAACACAATAGCTTCGATTTATCACAATTTTCTTTTATCTATCTTTTATTTTTAAAATCTGGCTCGAACGATGAAATAAGACGATATACACTGAGCGACCCACATTTATTTATATTATCTTTCTTTCATTTCGTAATACTCAGTCAATCTTCAGTTCTTAAGGCATTATAGTTTTGTTCCTTTAAGTTCTGTTTAAACATGCCTTCTTTCATATTAATTAGGCAAAAAAATCAAAGTTAGAAAGATATCATGAAAGAACAATTGTACCAACGTCCAACCGTGGTGCAACTTACCTATAATTTTTTTCAGGTGAACTATAAATATATTGAGATTAATTTATTAATTTCAAATTGGGATTAATTGATAAAACAAATTTTATGGGATATGTTAGCAAACGAGCAGATGGATCACCGGAGGAGTCACAAGTGCGGTGCCCACCTTTTAAAAGGGTTTGGGCCTCCGGTAACCTCACTTTCTCGAAACACAACGCAAGCGTTGTTTCACGTCGCGTCGGTCGAGCCGGCCCATTCCTGCCGAAGCATGGCTCTCCCACGTGAAGAAGTAAAGAAATTTCGAAAAGTCAAAGTTGATTTGGGATAAATTTCGAGTGAGATCTTAGACTCGGCAGTCCAATGGTCTTTTCACTATCACTGCTTTTAAGCATTAGGCTATCAGACTGTACTCCTGCCCGGGTTCTTCTAAGTATCAACTTCTTCGACGGTAAACTTTCTTCAAACTCGTATCTGAGTGAATTTGTATTATATCAATGCTATAATTAAACGGTGTTATCCTTAACGAGAAGAGATCAAAGTTAATTCGCCAATAGCGGCAGGTGTTCCGAAAATTGTTTGTTTGAGCGCTCGCAAACTTTGCGCAAATATTTACTTGGTTAAACTTGAACCCACCCTCAAAAAGTTATTCTTAGTTGAAGATTCCTTACAATATCTAGTTATATTTTATTATTGGATTCATTTGTTTGTTATAGAAAATTCGATTTAAATTATTTTCAGATCCCTTGAGAATAGTCATAGGAATACTAGTTAGGTCTTATCCAATTTTGTGCCGTTTCAATTACTGTAATAATAATTGTATTTCAAAAAAATGAAGAGAGGAATCACTTATCTTATACTAATTGTAGTTATTTTAACTTGACTTATGCGTGGAATTATTTCTACTTACCTATTTATTATTATTTTAACTTATGCGTGGAAAATGCCATGCATAGCTCTTTTCATAGCATTGGGCTTTCTGATGAGATCCATAGTGAGCGAACCGTTTTTACTGTACGAAAAAAGAGAAGATACCGCGGAAACCGGCTTGAAACAACTCTTACGCTGTGTTTCACCAAGTAAGTGAGGATTCCGGATGCCCAAACCTTCATGCGACTCCTCTAGAGTTGCAAGTGTCCATGGGCGGTGGTAATCGCTTACCATCAGGTGATCCGTCTGTTTGTTTGCATAATAAAAAGAACACGACTCTATTACATATAAACATAAAACATACTGGCGAACTGTGTATGTTCAATAGTACAGCTCTACCTAAACTTTCAGTAAAACAGGCGTGATTTCCATTTCGTTCGAGTGTTAGGAACACTAGAACAAAAAGAGATTTATCACAAATACATACATATTGTAATAGTTGGCGCCACTGGGTCGCTTTGTTACAAAAGTCTATTAGGAAAGTTCACAAACTCTGTCTTAGATAGTCTGGAGCGCCTGGCGATATATCTACAATATTACTTGCTTATATAAGCGAGCAAGTTACTTATATAGCACTTTTTTTCAGAATCTGTGCTCATGGATTCTCTACCATGGCTTTCTTTTGCCTTATAATCAAGGCTATGGAATTTATGACATTTGGCACAATTTATGGCACGTTCATATTAGGTTAATAACACTTGTGCCTTTGAAATAAAACTACTTTTAATGAATTTTACTGTTGTATTGATATTATTAAAAAAAAAAATAGATATTACTAGCTTCTGCCCGCGACTTCGTCCGCGTAGCGTGATGATATATAGCCTATAGCCTTCCTCAATAAATGGGCTATCTAAGGCTGAAAGAATTTTTCAAATCGTACCAGTAGTTCCTGAGATTAGCGCGTTCAAGTAAACAAACAAACAAACTCTTCAGCTTTATATATTGGTATATATAGATTAAAAAAATAGTTTTATTTCAATGTCTAATATTCGCGTAAAATCGAAGGCAAGCGACGTGTTGGATGGAGAAAAAAGTCTTGGTTGCGAAACATCCGCGAGTGGACCAGTATTGCCAGCGTCAAAGATCTGTTTCGCTTGGCACAAGATCGGGAGAAGTTCACTGAGCTGGCTAGCAGCCTCCAGTAGTGGAGAGGCACCCGAAGAAGAAAAAGAATATTCGCGTAAGTGTCAGAAATCAACATTTGTACCCATTATTTAAAATAGTAGTAGACCTATCTTGATTCAAGAAACAGTAAAATACTTTTGCCAGCAATAAAAAAATTCATAAATGGCATTAAGGTACTTTTCTCTTGTAAGTATCTTACAAACTTTCTCTAAGCAGTAGCAAAATGTACTGGAGGGAAAATGTGGATGGTTTCATGCAAGAACACACAAAATATTACACCAATAGCCTCCTTTGTTCTTTTGTAGTCGCTTTGTCCTGCTTCTTGGATGTTCCACGAATTCCTTTCTTTAAAATCCTTGTTAATCTTCGCATAAATCTTAGCGAAATACTGTGATGACGGTTTGCGTTTCGTTTACTCGCTCACTTTAATTTTAAATGGAAAATGAGAAAGTTTGTTTATTTTGTCCGTTTGTATACTCTTCATCGATAATGTTTTAGCGGTCATTAAGAGGCTAAAGTTCTTTGGATAATGATGGTGAAGACGGCTGTAAGGAGTGCAAAATCTTCCTTTTTTCAAATGTACAAAACGTTGCCATTCAGAATTTCGCTTATATCGTGGGCGCTTTTATAAAAGTTAGTAAGTATCTATATATTTCCATGAGCCTTCATCAATAGAACCATCTAAAGATCCTTGAAGCCTTGGACATCTATTCATTAACAACGACGATTAAAAATTTACCTATAGTTATTTTAGTGAAGGAAAAATTTGACTTGTGGGCAAGATTCAATCCTGCGTCTCTATAATCTTTCGTTTTATATATTATAGCTTCTGCCCGCGACGTCGTCCGCGTAGCGTGATGATATATAGCCTATAGCCTTCCTCAGCAAATGGGCTTTCTAACACTGAAAGAATTTTTCAAATCGGACCAGTAGTTCCTGAGATTAGCGCGTTCAAGCAAACAAACAAACAAACAAACGCTTCAGCTTTATATATTAGTATAGATAATCTTAGCACGGAAAATGCAAAAAAAACACAAAAATCTTTTTGTGTTTCTTTTTTTGCATTTTAAATATCTATAGGTTCACTATATAGTGATATTAAAGGCTTCATGAATAGATAGATGGTTCTTTTGATGGAGTCCTGACTGTACTGATCATCTTGTAAGAGGCGAGAAAATATCTGACTTGCTCGGTGGTAAAACCTCTTAGGGTCTGACTGGCTGGCGAACACCCTTACGTCGGAGTCTCTCGTAAAGCACCTTGGTGTGTGTTTCAACTTCGCGTAAGAGCCCTTGTTTGCGGCGGCTCTGGCAGTCTGCAGTCTGCAGGGATTCTTAAGGGTAGGTAAGGCATCAGCAACTCCTCCTCCTCTCTCTCCTCCTCTGGTGTTGCAGGTGTCCATGGGCGACTATGACTACTTAGCACCAGGTGGGTCATCACATCGTTTGCCGACATAATCCATAGAAAAGTATAATAAACAACCAACATTCCAATCCTATTTTAGTAAAAAAGTATCGCATTGAAATAAAATATTTCGATCTGGAACTGGGACAAAAATATTAAACGTAACTGTGACTTTCCTCGCAAGTTTAACTAAAGAAAACGGGTCACCGAAGCGTTGGCGTCATAAGAACTAAAAACTACCTAAGAAACGTATCTTTATAAGCAAAAAATGAGTTTTATTGTATAAGGACTTATGAAATGAATATTCTTATTTTCAGGTACCTAGTAGTGCTTTTATATATTAGAAATTTAATTAGTAAGAAGTTGAGATGGTTCAGAACGAATTACAGGTGTTACCCACCTACTTTTTTAAAGGGAGAAATAAAATAATTAATTTGGTGATAAATAAAAACAACTGTAAGTTAATCAACAATCACAAGTATACGACTTGTTCACAATTTTCACATGATCCATTATTCTTGTTCTAAATGTACAGAGCTTATCTGAGTAATATAAAGGGGATCCAACCACAAAATCAAGATCAGAACTTAGCTCCAAATTCAGTAATCCCTTTTAATCGCCTGTAACGCGCTAACCGTACATTTAACGCTCAAGATGTGTCGAGACATATTCATACATCGTCCCACATGTTCCAAGCCTATGGAGTCCGAAACCAATTATGTACACAACTTGGCACGCGATATATGAGCGACGGGGACGTGAATTTATGAATCGCTCGCACGCCGACAATTTACGAGGGCCCTGTGCGTTTAATCTGTTTCGTCATAGATTAGACCGTTAGTATGACCCCTTTAGGGTACATCGAATGATACAGGAACTTATATGTAACTACCTCTATCCCTCACAATCGGCACCGTATTCCCGATCGAATAAATGGAAGTAACTAAAGTTATAAACTGAACATCAGAATTGTCTACATTGCTTCTAAGATCGGTCAAAGCTTTTGACGATACACGTTTCTGTAGATGGCGATAGTTAAAGGTAAAGAACCTGCATCTTCATCTTGAGCTCCAATTAGTAGTTTCAAAATGTGCAGATAAGATTAAACCAATCTGGATGACAGCAATGGCCGCTAGAATGCCAACTCTAAAATAATTATAAAAATCGGTACTTGGACTAGATTTTTGCGATTTCAAAAATCGATATTCTATGCAGTGTGAGTGTGGTCTTCAGAAAAAAGCCATTGAGAAAAAAATAATTAAGTAGTAAGAATCTATTACGATTTATAACTATGAATTGATTCAAGTACTGATTTCAATTCTTAAATGTGGCTTGTCTGGACTCCGAAAATGAATAAACTGGCTTTAATAATACGTTTTCGACTAACCAAATATGCATAAGTTTTTTTTTATAATTTATGTCCTTTACAGACCCTCAAAGACGAACGAAACTCATTATTCAAATGTAACGTAATAGCTCAATTTAAATAAATGTTCTCGGATGAGGACAAAGCCCAGCTTGCATCCAGCAATTAGGTACTTACCACAGCTGTTTTAGCACTAAATTGATATTTTTATACTTACACCCGAAGCTGAATGGCTCGCGTTTGGAGGGAAGGTGCACTGACAATTCACCGTGTAATAAACCGCCGGTAAAACGGTTGAAGTAGTTATAAAAACTCAAATGTAGCTCTGTGATTAGCGATTTTTGGAATTAAGTAATGATATATTTTGAATTATTTCACGGATTTATAAAAATATACAGTATTTGAGTCAGGTACAAGTGGTACAGGAGTCGTGTCAAGATCATTTGGTCATGTGCAAAACCTATTGCTGCTTGGAAGCTGAAGTAGGTAAGACTGAGTTTCAGTTAGCATAAACCTACGTTTTCTCTGAATGTAGAAATAATAAAAATATGCTGGAATGGATCAAATATTCTTTATTGATGCAGAAAGAGGATTTTTTACACCTAGTAACATTTGTTGTTGATATAATTTTACTAGTAAAGAACGGTGGTGTCTGTCCTCGTATGAACAGTGTGCCTTCTTGCCACCTATTTTCAAGTCCAATTTGTAAAAATGTATGATTTTCCAATTCATAAACATAATGATATAGTTTCAAGTTTTGATATATTTTGATATTATGGAAAACGATTGATCAGCTATACTAAGTACCCTCTATTGCAAATGACGTGACTAGCCTAACAAATATTTGCATCTTTATCTCATTTGCTGGTGTCCCTGAAGGAAACGTAAAGTTGTTTACCGTAAAAACATTCGATGGGTTCGCTTGTTTGATAAGATGAAATTTATTAGAAATACCGAGTAAATTTGCTCCACCTTCACACCAGTTAAAATGCTTCGACATTTACGTAACGGCTTGAATACATTTCTAAGAATTCTCTTTAGAAAAGCGAGTACGTACAAACGCAATGCGTACCGTGAAACCTATGAGTGTAACCTACACTTACTGTACACATTTCCACGAAGGTTGTACTCCAAATAATTTTTATTCTCTTGGCCCAAATCTTGGCATTCAAGGAGACAGCTACTTAGCCCACAAACAAAACACTTCAGACCCACAAAAACATAGGTATGTACTTATTATACGGTAAGCACGCGTCGCCAGGGGAGGTAAATCATTCCTCTCGGCGCGTTCCATTTACAAATTGCTCTGCTCGATGAGGGCCCGCCAGAAATCGCGGGGCTGTATAAATTTGAATAAATGGCGGTTAGAGACTGCAACGGTGTAACACGGTCACTCTGCATTTTTCTTTAAGCCTTTTCGTTTGAAAAGGTAAAAAGCAAGGATGTGAGATAATAAGAAAAAAAAAAAAAATTGTGATGACTTTTCGATCGAAGAAAGTTTAAAAAAATTGTCATGTTTTTGTACACAATAAAAGGACGGTACAACTTTACTTATATTAAATATTTCTTACTCTTTAAGCAATACATTTTCTCGGTCGTATTGTGTGGCAGTACTTTTGTTGGGTTGATTAAAAATCTCTCACTGGTTTCGCGTAAGACCATAACAATAAAAAGGCTCACCCCTTTTTAAAAACTTCTGTTAAGCCAAGCTTTGCAAGTGAAAATTGCTCTGAATGCACGTTTACTGCTTATTTACGCGTAAATATCCAAAGGGTTACAGTATATTTTAGATATGGCAACTATTATCTATTTTGTACTAGAAAATGACTACCTACTTACCTATCTATTCATATTCCATTTTTAAAATAGTCCGCCTGGGCTTTATATAAATTATTTCGAATTCGAGTTCGAGAAGGGTTATTTTTAAATAATACTGTTTAATATTCAATGAGGTTCTAGGTAATTTTCTATAGCATTAAATAAGTGATGCCTCCATACTCATCGGAATAATTCGATAAAAACCAAATGAAGGCATAATTGGTTCGGTTCGTGGAACGTAAATCGAAATTTATCGCCTCATTAAGATTTGATGCGAGCCTCGGTAAATATTTACTTGCTGGCAACATTAAATTTCATAAAGTAACACCAACTAACTATTCGGATTCCTAAATAGCGTTAACAAGAAAACCGTTGGAAACCGCCGACAGCCAGGAATTCCGTGCTCCACTCAAACTTATAATGACATTTAGATATCCTTGTCACCAGGGCAAAGGGGGGTGGGCGTCGCATCACGCGGTTGAGAGGGGGAAACATCACCGAGAAAATTATCGAGGAATATTTCTGGATTCCCGACCATTTGACATGTAATTTACTCGGCTTCGGCACCAATGATTCAAGGGTGTTATTGTCTGACGATTTAATGTTATTAGAAGTTCCTTTCCGTCCCCGGCTATATTGAAAGAAAATGTCATTACACTCGGTATTTAATTTGGATGTTTTGATGTCAGATAGGAGGATTGTCGAATGGATTCCGAGATTTTCCTCATATAAATTGTTTTTAAATCCTGTCAAATGTGAATAATGTGCTGGTGATAAGTAGGTTTTTAATAGAATGAAGAATGTGTACTTAGTGGGTGGTTAGACGGAGCTTGCGAATTGTTTGCTTGAGTTCTTGAATTAAATATGGACTTTTGAGCGCTTAGTCATTTCAGAGCGACAGTTGAGAGAACTTGCTGCTGTTATTTATCAAAGTGACACATTGTTCACGCCCCAGCTTTTATGCACGTTACATTTTATTTAGTTTTCAGTCTTTACTGCACAGATACACCGCACCAATAATAAATGATATTACTGGGAATAGATCTTTTAAAAATACTTACTACAAATCAATGATTGTAGTATTTCTGACACTTACGCGACATTGAAATGAAACTACTTTTTATGGATTTTATCGCGTTGTATTGATATTATTTTATTCCCGACGTTTCGGATCCTTTACAGCATCCATGGTCTACCCGTGACCATTGAAAGGATACTGTAAAAGATCAGACACTTTCATTTCAATGCTTGTAGGATTTTTAACACTAGATCGGCGTTTCCAAGGCTTTTTCTAACTGACCAACTGACTGATTATGACCATATTGAATGTATCGATCACTTCCAAAGTTTGTGATTCCCTCCTCTTAGTAATAAGTATTTACATACAAATTGAATCAATAAAAACTTTATACTTTATGCTTTTATGATTAGGTACACATTAACAATGCTAGTAATGCTGCCAACAATATTACCTAATTAACTTAACCTTAGTTTATCGTGCTAAGTATTGTTATAATCTAATATTGCGACGTCAGTGTTAACACAGGGGCGCTCCTTAAAAGCCTCCCCGACTCGCCCCGGGATATCCTGTTTTATCATACAGTTTGTGACATGACGTATCACCCTGTACACATAGGGTTGGGACTACAGCAAAGATTACCGGGGATTTGTAACGGTTTATGTTTCTAGAAACATGTTTTGGATGTAGTGAAGTGCGCATTCAGTCGGATTATGTACGTTTTTTAGGCTGAATATGTTTATTCCTTTGCCTTACTCAGTTAAATATTTTGAGGGTGTATCGATTTTGCATTACCCTTACTGTTAGACTAACGGCCGCTCCCAAGAGCAAATCAGTCAGTTGATTTGCTTACTAGAGATAAGAATTTGACATCATGTCAAAATCCTATCTTTAGTAAGCAAATCTACTAACGGATTTCTTATTGGGACTGGCCGTAAGTAAGGCCGTTTATTTAAAAAACACTTGCTTTCCTGCTTTCAGTCATATATGACAAAACGTCGGGAATATAACAAATAGAAATAGTGTTATTCCAAAACCTATTTTATTTTATTTGAAACTATATTGGTGATTTTGGTTGGGGTTAGATTTGAATAGGTGGACCGCTTACAGTAGATAAACTGTGATTAAATGCTGTGATGTAATTTGCAAGATGACGTAAGAAGGTTTAAATCTTAAACAAAAATAGCATCAAAAAGATAACCTAAGTGTCAAACAACTTGATAAAGTGATTGCACATTTGTAACACACGTAGTTTTAAAACTCATTAACTGCTATGAGGTGGTTGACATTAATATGTTAAGTGTGGAGTCACATATGAAGTATTTTTTTTATGGCGCGTGTAGCTTTGCTTTGCTTTTATAGCTAAGCTTGAAGTAATAAACGAAGGAAGATTACCATCAGATTTCTCAATCTTGCTGGACGTTTCTGTTTGCCGTTTTCATAATCACGATGAAGCTCTTGACGATCTTCTTTCTTCTGTGAGCCGATAAAACTCCTAGAGCTTTTTTCTGTTTTTTTTTTCTGCTTAAGTAATATGTATCAATTGAAAAAGGACAGGTTTAATACATTTTGTTGTACAAAAATTAAGTAAGCATTGGGAAAGAAGTCGAGGACCAATTTGATAATTAATTTAGTACCTACAGTGAAAGAAGCTATTTACCATAAATACGGAATCACAGATCTTTTTTACCATTATCATCATCCATTTATCAGCAAATAAATCAAACCTTGGGCTGGTAGGTATCTATGAGCGCGTAGGTTTATAGGATAAGCATATCAAGAACAAAAAAATATTTATAAGCAAATCATACAAAATCAAATCATATTATATTTTAAAAGATAATAAACAAATAAGTATTTAAGATAACACAACACATATAAATAAATAAATAAATATTCTGGGACATTTTTACACAGCACCATCTAGTCCCAAACTAAGCAGAGCTTGTACCATGGGTACTAGGCAATGGATAATATAATACTTATATACTTTTTTTTTGTACATACATACCTACTTAGGTATAATACATAAGAAACACCCAGACGAACACAAACACTTATATTCATCCTACCACAATATAACGACTCGGAAACAGCTTTCAAAATTAATAAAATCTTATTTTACCAGCCCTGTAAAAGAGCACTGAATTTTACACGGCACTGTACTTACTATAAAGCTCGAGTTTGTTACCAGAAAGTGGGAACGGCTTGAATGACTCACGAGTCAGAGGATCGGCGGTGATAGCAAACGTGTGCGGAGTTCTAAATTTGTAATGTCTCGTAGTTCGGATATGCTTCGAAATAAATATTGTTTGATGCATATTAGAAAAAAGGCTTGCCGTTAGAGTGAATCCTCTTTTTGACGGGATATGTAATATTTAGAGTTGTCATTGCATAATATACATAATATAAATTCATAAAAATCTCGTCACATAGATTTTGATACCAATAAATGACCTACAAACAATTTATTTTCCACACGACGTTCTAAACCGATGTTTTTTTCACTTACAGTTTATCTATTTAAATGATATTTGACATGACGATTGCGATTTGAATATGTTTTAAATTCGGTATTTCCAAACATTTCCCAATACGTTTCGATGTCGAAAAACACATAAACAACATAACATATCTATAGACAGTTTAATATGTTTTTAATAAAGCCCTATCTTTGACGGTCGATAAATTACATTTGCATATCAAAATGGATAGAATTTTCATTAAAAACGATCCTTTGATGGTAGAAGTGGTGAGGTGAGTTCCGGGAAATGGTCTCAAAATGAACTAGATCCATTTATTAGAACGATGGGACGATGCGTCAATTGGGTCTGTTTAGATATGAAGTTGTTGAATATAATTTACACCCGAACTGCTAAATGCCAAATTGCAAAAATTTTCGTACGTTATCTAAAGATAGGGATCATATAATACTACCGCCAAGCAATACCTAAGTATAATAGTCTAATAATAGAAGGGATGAAATGGTTAAGTTAAATTACATTAATTACAAAAACGATTAACGTTTGTTCGTATAACCAATACATTAGCAATATTACCTAGTCCTGAATAAAAATATGTATACTTACTCTATATAAAAACGAAGTATTGTTTTGTATTACAGCAATATATTTTTAGGTCAATGTGAGCCGGAGCGGCGTTTTTACTAACCTAGAAAGCGGTGCGTTCGTTTCTCATTTGCAGTCCTTTCAGAGTACAATAAAGGAATAAATAGACCGTTATTTTTATATTGAATGTCAAATGAATGGACCTGCAATAAGTTTCAGGGAATATTATGGATGGGTTGCTTTGCAGTGTTTTTTTTATCCTATCCCTGTTTATTGTTATTTAGTTAGTAATATAGAAGTATTGTGCATTATCATGGTACAGCTTGTCATTATTCAGCGCGTTGAATTGAAAAACTAACTCAAGCTGGCCAGTTTCAGCGTTATTGGCATGTTTTTTAAAGTGCTTAGTATGTTATTACCTGATCTCTCACATTCTGGGAGGAGGGCCACGGCCAAAAATAAAACAGAAACAAGAGTGAATTATCTTTATGTCAATACCTAATACTACAGCTAAACATAAGCGAGCTAAAATAACTAAATTTTGTTCTAGACAGAATTTGAGCTTTAAAAGTGAACTTTCAGGCAGTGTTGTGTGAGTAACGGCATTTTATAAATGGGCCGTAACGTTCACTGAGTTGCTGGAGTCCATAAAGCTGTATGCTAATTTAAATAAAGTGTGCTTTTCCTTCACGTAATGGTGGAGTGCATGGAGGGCGGTAATTAAGTTGCCTGCGCGCAGATTGATATTGTAATTGACAAGGCAAGTTAAGGTTGGGTCTACGTCACTTTCGCGGAGGAATGAATTCTCGCTCCCGTTACACCAGCAAAAAGTGGTAAGGCGAAACACCGTGTGGTTTTAGTCGGTAGGTCACCAACTCTGGGTAAAGTCCTACACGCCCCGTCTCGCCTTCCCCGGGCGGCGGAATTTCCACTCGCTTCCAGCAGCGAGTGGAAATCCTCACACACGCACACATACACACAAACAAAAAATTCTATGTCACTTGAGCAGTCGTTAATAGTATGTATATGTACCTACGTTACGCCAAAATATCTATATGCTTATATTATTTAGTTTTGGTAAAAAAATACCTATCTCAAAATTGCACCAATGTGCTGAATACCGATCTCGTTTGTCCAGCATAAAAGGCCTTTTATTACAAATAATTTATTATTTTCTGTACACCGCACATGACACTCAAAAATGCTTTTATGTTCCAAACTTCCAAACAAACTCGCCTAGAAAATAGGTCAACTGTCCAGCCTATATGTAACATTTTTAAAACCTGCACCGTTTACAAAGCTCGTTTCACTAGTAGTTACGTTAAAAGCTACAGAATACTCTGGCTAAACGCATCTGCATTGTTCCATCACACTTGTCCTGTGAATCAATTCCAGAGCACGCGGCGTTCGGCCTTCGCCCAATGACAGCTACGCGAATGCGGTCGCTGTAAATGTTCGCATTTGGCGGGAAATGTAAAAAGCGTGGGACAAACCGGCAGCTGATGTCAGGCCGCCATTTTGTTTCCTCTGCGGTTTGGCCCGTGAACATTTTTGACGCGTGTGTTTATGTTTAAATGGAACGTGAAACAGCGTGATATAGATGAAATTTATTTAAGTTTATATTAAAAGTATTATGTGAAATTATAGAGTCTCCTGAAATTTTGATTTTACGTGTAAATGTCGAAGTTTTAAGCGAAAAGCATACCTACAGCCTACAGGCAAATTGGGGACGTCGAAATATCTGAAAACATAAGAAAGTAGCCAGATAAAACACTAGAACGTATCTACTATGAGGCTATTAGGATGAATTGAAAACTCCAACACTTAACACTTACTAGACCCCCAACAAATGAGAGATGGGACATTTCACTAGACTCTAGCAGAAAATCTCGGCACCGTTGCGAAATCCAAGAGTTAATCATAACTATTATAAATAATTAGCTGTTACCCGCGGTTGAACTAATATCCCAAAAGTAGTTTTTAAGGTAGCGGATGTCCTTCCCTAATTTTTTTTCTATCGCAATAGGTAAGAAAACAGGTTGCATGATGATTTTCAGTGATTTAGCTGTCTTTTGCCGTGAAAAGGTTACAAATAGACAGAGTTACTTTCCTATTCATAATATTAAGAATCTATAGAAATTGTTTTTTTTCAATTCATGGAGTAAGTATATCTATACCTACGTCCTATAGCCGATATCTTAGGCACCTAGTGTTTGCATACATCTATCAGTTCAATTTGGTTCATTGAGTACTTTGGTTTAATTCAAGACAAATGCCTCATCTCTTTCCATAATAGAAAAAAACTATTCATTATTTGATTCATTAAAACTTTGAAATCCACTGCTTCTAAATGAATAGATTTGTTCAAATCGTATTTGTGTTAAGTGGTTTATTTAACAACTAATTGGTATCGACGGATTAGCCGAAGCGTTAGTCCGCGAAGCTCTTACCATCCGATAGCTACTTTATTATCTGTAGTACACGTCCAATTCACTAAAAAACAATTTCGTTGACAGATTGATTCAGATTGTGTTGCCGTTCAGTGTTGTATTCATTTTCTGTGCCGTAAATTGGAGCAATTTGGGACCAACGAGGCTAATTGGGACTCAGTGAGGGAACTCTTACTGATACTATTTCCGCTGTGCTTACAGGAACAACTTTGTTATCTTGCTTTGTTATTTTTAATATTAAGTATAATAAGTAATATAATTAAGTAATAATTTATAGTTTTACAGTGTTCAATACTCAATACTCAATATCTTTATTGCACTCCATAATCTTGTTTGATGTTATATTATCACAAAAGGCATATTATGGGCCCTGCAGGGTACGGCAACTTAGAAGATCTTATTTTGTATCTGATATAATTAGTATGTCATAGTTTCTGTCATGTTCCCGAAGACTCCCCTATAACTTATTCTCCACTGACATACCACATGACATACCCATCTTTTATGGCATCCATCAAAGAGGCCATATATTACAGTTTCAAGGGAATTATGTTGCAATAAACGACTGCTCGCTTTTTTTTACAGGTGTTCACGGTTTTAGATCAGGAGATGTGGTTGTCTCAGTGTGCGTTCCAGACAATGTTTAGTGTTGTCTCGTTTTACCTACTGCAGATAAGAAAACGACAGAAGAAGGTAAAAGAGAGTCAAAAGGGGGTTAATTCATTAATAAAAAAATTGCTCGTTCGTTCATGAGCTTTTATTTTAAATGAGTTTTCGGCTATAGCGTCACTGTGACCGATACTCGGTCTATTGTGATCGCCACTCCTTGATTTAGAGTTCACCGCTCTCTCTTCAAAACTCTGCGGTCCCTACAAACTGCAGGATTTGCATAGGTATCTATAGGCTAACAGTTTAAGGGATAGAATTCTATATAAATTGTACATAGAACCTAATTAATTTAAATATCTAATGTTAATGCAATATGTTCATGTTTTTATCAAATAAATTATTATTTATTTAGGTACAGTTGGCGCAAAATAACTTGAACCAAAATGGCGGATACGCAGTAGTCGTTTTTTAGTACATTTTTCACGCAAATGCACTGCGCAAACTTCCCCCCTCTCCGTTAGTTTTGGGTCAAGTTATTTTGCGCGAACTATACCTACTAACTTTAGGAACATTTTCAGTTCAACGCACGTTTATCGGCTGTTATTGTGTCCGCAATGAAGGATCTGATTTAGCTTGAAGCGACTTTATCTAACTTGAACAATACCAAGAGAATACCAGCGAAACCCATGTTCTCGTACAGCTTAATTTACATAATTGTTCAATTTATTTAAACTCTAAGTAATCTTTCTACTAGAGAGAAGAGAAAATTAATTACCATTACAACTAGTAGGTATACCTACCAGTTTGATGAGTTATAAAATTTGCCATATTTTTGTGTTAAGCGTTCAACGCCAAATACAAAACGATAAGTAGGTATGTTTATTTTTTTTTATGGGTTTGGGGAGCAAACGAGCACACGGATCACCTGATGGTAAGCGATAACCGCCGCCCATGAACACCTGCAACACCAGAGGAGTCACAAGTTCGTTGCCCGCCTTTTAAAAGGGTTTAAATTGGGCCTCACTCACTCGGCGAAACTCAACGTAAGCGTTGTTTCACGCCGGTTTTCTGTGAGGCTGTGTCACTTCGGTCGAGCCGGCCCATTCGTGCCGAAGCATGGCTGTCCCACGTGAAAATATTTAATATAAACACAGATAATAGAATACTAGTAATATAAAAAACGTTTTAAGATTTCAGTTATCTGCTACCTGTCCATAATGTTTTTCACTAAGTTGGGGATATACAAAATCGAAGAAACTAATTACGTAATCGACATTTATAATATTAATTAAAGGATGAATAAGTAAGTTTATCTAAGATATGTATCAAGATTGTAATGATAAAATTTGATTTATGTTAAGGTAAAGACCGAATGTTGGCGACGACGTGTCTCTTATTAAGGTTTCTTTCAAGTTTTTCATCAAGCGGCCTTATCTGTGGCGGTTCCCTTAATTACTTGATTTTTTCTCATAGTGGGTCACGGCCTGTGAGACTCAATGGATATTGAGAAATGGCGGGAAAAATCTTGCTGTATAAAACGAAAATAATGAATAGGTAGTAATTTTTGGTAGGGTTGTTTTATTTTGTTTTGTGCCCAACATTGTTTACCTACTATAAGAATTTTCCGGAGTGATTAGGTACCTACAAATGATTAGCTCATAGTATAATTAATAGATAAAGGGGCTCGTGGCTAAGTAATAACTAAGCTAATATACTGAACTGAAAGGTTAAGCTGCGCTCGCCGCGGTTAGTTGTGGATTTGTGACCATTCTTAACACATTGAGCCCTTCCGTGTCTCGGAGAGCACGTAAAGCCAGTCTTCCCTCCGAATATCAATATGGCCCAGAAATTGGGTTGCGGAGGTCTGATGGCAGTCGCTTCTTCTTCTGATATAAGTAGTTGGGAAAAGGACTGAAGAAGAAGAAGAAGAGTGGGTATAATGAATAGATAGATAGGTAGGTACAGGTACAACTAGTATCACATTGTACCTTGTACGGACCATAGAGTTCATGTTTGAAAACATAATGCATGCGAAAGTTAAAAAAACAATAGTTACCTATCGCTATTGTGTCCTTTCAAATGGTAGGTAGTTAGATTAACTATTATAATGAAATAACATATTAATAAGAATGGCATGACCGCTGAAAATAACATTTATAATTGAACGCGCGGTTATAACAAGAGTAACCCACACAATTTATTTTACAAAATAAATGGTTATCCACATATCACGCTCCATTTGTCGCGCTCGCTTGTTGCACATAAAGCATCGAGCACACGGAGTTATCTATGAAAACATTTTATACACTATTTCACCGCTGCTAGAGCACATCACCGTGCATTTCACATTTTAAAATGTGTAAATACATTTTTGTGTTTCGAAAAGAAGTAATTTAAATCTGCATGATGAGCATTTTTGGAGTAATTTTGATATTCTACCGTAAAATAATACCCACACCAGTTATCATGGTAGGTATCCTTTATTAAAAACTAGATTCTGCCCGCGGCTTCGCCCCCGTGGAATTCGGTCTGTCATCACATCCCACAGGAACGGGATAAAAAGTATCCTATGTCCGTCTCCTGGTTCTAAGCTACCTCTCCACCAATTTTCAGCCAAATCGGTTCAGCCGTTCTTGAGTTATAAATGGAGTAACTAACACAACTTTCTTTTATATATATAGATTAACACGCGTATTCCAAATTTAAATCGCCAGTGTACCGTCAGCATAATTGCTACGTTCAATTATAAATAAATGCATAACAAAGTTCTTGTAGTTGCAAAGTGCAGGCAATATTGGTAGAAGGGGGCTTCAAATGCAATTATGAAGCAGTGTGTTGTACGCCTCGCCCCAGGGACAATTGCGACGATCCTTGTATGTGCTATATCTTTTCATATACACCCTGTATGTAATAAAACGTTATGAAACACGTCATTCGATGTATTCCAGCATTGTGCGGTAAGTTTTATGAGTTTAAAATTCTGAATATTGGAACTTGGGTGTTTGAGAACTAGACGAAAGTTTTAAAGGCTCTAACAGACTTACATTTTATGAGTTATTGTGACTCTTTTACAAAGTTTATAGTGCATTAACAATGCTCATAAGTAATAGAATAAGTAGCTGTATAGAAAATTCAAAAAAATAAACATAATAATGCCGTTATTTTATTGTCGAAAAATATAAAATAAAATGAGAAATTTCAGACGTTTACGGTCCTGCAAAATGCTAAACGATACAGATCCTCTAGACGAGTGGCATGAACGCTAATCGAATAGAATAGAATAGGATTTTCAATAATTATAATAATATGCAAATGTCACAAGCTTTCGACAAATCGAGCGTAAGCAAATGTCATCTCCATACATTTTGTTTCTATCAGTTTGTTTATTCGAACTTCAGATTGTCATAAGTATGTCAGAAAATGCCTGACCGCCTTTGTACCAATAGAGCATAAAGTATTAATAAATAATAAAAAAAAGTCTGCGGGCCAAAGTGCTATCGTAGTCACGTTAAAAAATCTGTCATAAAAATCTGTCATTTGAGTCATCCGCGGAGCTCCCCCGGGCATCGAACCCTTAGCCTTTATTTCCGCAGCTCGCCTCTTAGCAGACAGTAACCAGACGGATATTTCCCATGGGCGCCATAAACACAATAGCCGTGTAGTACGCACCCGGCGTGGTGGAATGCGCTTGAGTCATGTAGGGAATAGATGTAATGTCATGTGCTTCCGTGTGTTGTTACTTAGACCTATTTCTTTAATTAAGTTAATCTTATATATATAAAAGAAAGTCGGGTTAGTTACACTATTTATAACTTAAGAACGGCTAAACCGATTTGGCTGAAAATTGGTGGAGAGGTAGCTTAGAACCAGGAGACGGACATAGTATACTTATTATTCCGTTCCCGTGGGATGTGATGACAGACCGCATTCCACGGGGGCGAAGCCGCGGGCAGAAGCTAGTTACTTATAGGTATAACATGCGTATAAGTGAAGAGCATGTTACTGAAAAGGATTTGAGTATGAAACATAATATAGCATCATACCATCGCGCCTGTATTCCCCGAAGAGTTAACCAGAGGCGTACTAAGGTACACCCAAAATTCGCCGGTATATTTAGGTCCCATGTAATAGGGAGCGAGCCTATTGCCAGTAACCCACAAATTCCAAATTCCGAGCTGCTAATGAGAATTTTATAATTAAATAGGTTAAATTCCTAATCACTGTTGGATCTGTTAACTGTACCTATCTAAGACGTACCGACGACACGTTATAAGCAGCAATAAAGTACTTACATTTTTTTAATATCTAGACGTCGGTAACCGAGCAGGTGAGCCGCCTGATGTTAAGTAGTCATCATCGCCCATGGATACCTGCAATAAATACTAGAGGAGTTGCTGATGCGTTGCCGAGCCTAAAGAGCGAGAGCGAGAGAGAAAAAGCGAACTTTGAAGATCCCCATGTCTTAGCAGCATAGTGCAATGGAAAAACCTCAGGAGAACGATCATTCCACATCTTAGAGGCACGAAGGGAAAACCTCCAGACGCTCTGAGATTGAGTAATAAAAAGTTTGGTCTCCAATCGAGAATCCCGAGTGCAAAATTCTAATTAGTGCTGAAGTACTAAGTTCTAGAAACCAATTTAGGCATAAATTAGTAAGCTAAACTTGATACTATGCAGTGGTGAGTAAACTTTCACCTTCGGTCGACTATTGCGTCTGAAGTTGCAGCGAAAGACAGTTATTGCTAGGGCTAGCACATATTCCCAATTCAAGAGTAATGGGTTTCAGTCTAACCAGATATGATTGTACATAGATAAATATTTAATAGGTAACAGTCGATGTATCCATCTATCCGATAATTCACACTCGAAGAGAGAGAGGTTCTTCGAGAGAGTGATCTAGAACTTTTGAGGCTTTTTGAATGTTGAAATTACGGTAACCATTTAAAATGCATCTTTGGGAGACTTGTATTAAATAGGAAGTACCTACCTGATCCGGAGTAAATTAAGTGTCACTTGCCGCAGTCAAACTATGGATGGGTGACCATTCGCAAATAGTCGGGACGCCCAAAGTGCATTAAGATAGTGTTAAATCGAGCTGATGTAATAGTTTTCAATGTAAAAAATCATAAAGTTAAATAAACACCTAATTTTAATAGCCTTATTAGTTTTGGCCAAAGGCCTCCCCTTTCAAATCTTTCTGTCACGCGCAATTTTCGGCAAAAAAAAACATTAGGTACCTACCAACGACAGATTTTGAACGAGACTAGCTATACGTCATGTGGGATCGAATAAAGCAATCTAAAGCGTTTTATGTGGTACCTAAGGAGACGAATATTTGTTCTACTATCGAGTACCATGTGCCGGTTATTGGCCGCAAAAGCTGAATTAAAGAGCTTACTGACGTACAAAACGTTTTTATGTATTTCAGCGTGAATTCAAAGGCAGTCTTCTTAAAATAAATGTCTTAATATCAATAAATCGGATTCGCTGGTCGTAGATACTGAAAAACGTGAAGCTAGCTAGCTAGCTAGATTTACGAATAGGATGGTGTTTTATGAACATAATTTTCCGACTGTAGGTAAGAAGATCAGGTGGCATTTTATAGAGCCTGTTATGGCCATTTTATACGGATACCTCTAAAATAAAATAAAGACCTAGCAACGCCATAGTGTCTTTAAGTACCTACCATAGTAAATAAATAAATTGCACCCTGAAATACTAAAGTCGATGTGTAGTCAATACTTTAATATATAAAGCTGAAGAGTTTGTTTGTTTGCTTGAACGCTCTAATCTCAGGAACCAGGTCCGATTTGAAAAAATATTTCAGTGTTAGATAGCCCATTTATTGAGGAAGGCTATAGGCTATATATCATCACGCTAAGACGAAGTAACTATTCCACGCGGACGAAGTCGCGGGCGGAAGCTAGTCATTAATAATAATTTATTTAAATTACATAGAAACATTTGTATCTCCACATTTAGTTACTACGAGTGTACTACAGCTGCTACACATCTACTACAGTGCTACGAGAAAATACCACAGTCTACTAAATAATAGCTAGTTTCACGCAGTATCTTCACATTTCACAGAGGCCGTTGACTACAATATCATCCATCCTTTTCTAACAGGCATCTATACTCTTCCGTAAATCGAAATCAAAGCTCGTCGGGATTGGAGCGTGGTGAAGTTGTAGCGGTCGCTCTATGAGAGTGAAGTGAAATGCAAATTGACGTGCGTTCAGAAGACAGTGACAATAAATTATATCATTGTGTGACATTTTGCGAAATTGTAAATTAAATGTATATGTCTTATTTTAATGCAATGTAACATCAATATTGAAACGATACATGAAAATAGTAAGTTTTTAATCTGATTAATATTGAAAAACAAACATGATATTCCAAAACAAATTGCACTAAATGTGTTGACACTTCGCAAGCGTTTCGAACAAGCCAGGCGAAAAATTTACGCATTCGTATGTGCGGAACGTACCTGCATATGGCGGACGCTCAGTTTGTGTTTATGTCAATAAGAAACTGATTTTTAACATTTGCGCGGGTGTGGATTAAACAATTTATTAATAATAATGTGCTAGTGGAACCTGTGTATTCTGTGTTTTTTTGTGATAATGGTTTTTGTGGTTGGACATTTGGATAACTTGATATCTTCGTTATACTTATAAGGGTATGTATTTATTTTATGTTTCTGTATTTATTTGAAGATTTATTCAGATTTACGAGTTTTAGTGAATGCGGTTCCGTCGGCTATGCTATGAATTTTTATGAAGGCAAATGATTTGTTTACGCTGTAGATGTTCCCAGTTGATGTCTAGGTTCAATTGATTCTTGTCATAGGTTATCGCCAGATGATAAGTTTTGGCGAATTATTACGAAGCTCCTTGGTGCATGTAAATAATGCATTTTAAAATATGAACTCTTCATGGTAACAAATTATTGTTAGTATTGTTATTAAATGTATCACGTCACGTTGGTAGGAATATTTTTTAAATTTAATTTATCACGTAAGTAATGTAATGTAAAACTAGCATTGCAAATGCATAGGACTGAACGAAACATTAACATAGAGTTAACTTTGAAACAAGTTTAATATATAGGTACTACCTACTTTATAAACCTCATAGGGAATCTTTAATCCTAACATTAAAATTAGAGATACATTAATTGAATTACAAGCAGAAATAATATAATAAATGTTTTTGAACGAAATCTAAATTAGACAATACGAAAAAACATCAACAGGAGTACACCATACAGTATTTATTCAATCATCCAACCTTGTTTGAAAGATGTACACTGGATAAAAAAATAAACATGAAGATTTTTATTTATGATACAGTATGTCAGTCTTATTACAGCATGGTGGCACATTGTGTTTATAATTTGGACACACATGTTTTGATAACTCCATCCCATGATTCATGGGACATCTGCCTCTGTGATTTATGTCTCACATTCTATTTCACAAGTAGGTAGCTGATGACTACTTAATTTTATTTATAAAAGGAATATGAATTGAATTCTCATGTGCCAGTTTTTTTTATAGCCGTCATAGTTTTAGTAACTGATCGCAACATACCTACTTATTTATAAATGGAACATTGTTATGAATTGAAAATAAATGTGCCAGTGTTTTTAAATGTCATTTAATCGATCATAGAGTAGCTTTATGATGAAATACATATATACCTGCCTCATAGTTTTATAAAATAAAATTGGTAGGTTTTATTTGAATAGTTGTAAAAACTTATTACTGAATAATAAACCTAGGGCTGTTATTTATTGAATTAGTTGTAATAATTACAATTAAGTTTGGAGGATCAACACATGAAAAATGATTTATTATTCACTACTACTGCAGTTATTATTGCAAAAAATATTGTTATTTTATACCTACCTGTTCATGTAATAATTATCATGCATGTTGATTAGGTAGTAGATACATTCAAGGTAGGTACATTTTTACATGCTTTTATAAAAAATATATATATATAATACATAGATAAAAGTTTACTATATGTCATAACAAATCCGTAAGTAATTAAGTAATTCATTAATTTAACTGGTAATTATGAATAACAAGGATAATTAATAAAGTTATTGAGGAAACATTCATTATGGAATATATTATTACTATGATATTGATTGCATATAATTACTTAATATATACAATATTGGTAATAATGGGGAAATATTTCTGATAAAACCTGGTTTCCTGTTTCTCCTCATTGTTGTTTAATATTGGTGTCATAAAATAGTTAATAATAAAATTAACATACCATCACGCCTGTATTCCCCAAAGGGTTAGGCAGAGGTGTACTAAGGTACACCCACAGTTCGCCGGTATGTTTAGGTCCCATGTAATAGGGGGCGAGCCTATTGCCATTAACCGGGCACAATTTCCAAACTCCGAGCTGCTACTGAGAATTTTATAGAAAAACCCAATAACACTTTGCTCGACCTGGGATTCGAACCCAGGACCTCTAGCGTAGCAGTCGCACTTGGGACCACTAGACTAACGAGGCAGTCTAGTGACTGATAAATAGTCTAGTCTAGTCTAGTCTAGTGAATAATAAAATTACACTCCTTTAACCCATCAAGTAAGAAATTACAGACACTCTGAAGGTCTAGAATCAGCGAGTGTTATAGGTTGTTTGAGATCTTGTTAGTGCTGTGCTCTGCCGTGCTACCCATGTTACTTCGTATTTCACAATCACATGATTAGTTCCCAAGATTGTTTCTTGCATGGACATGTTATAACAATTGGAAAAAAATTACAAGTTTCTGGATCTTTACCTAGGGTTTTCGATTAATCTGTGAGTGAGAGGTACTAATTTCTCTTTTAAATATAGGTATTTAAAATGTAAGATAGATAGTTAGCCTAGTGGTCTTGAGTGCGACTGCTATGCTAGAGGCCCTGGGTCCAATTCCCAGATTGAGCAAAGTGTTATTGAGTTTTTCTATAAAATTCTCAGTAACTGCTTGGAGTTTGGAATTTGTGGCCAGTTAATGGCAATATGCTCGCCCCCTATTACATAGGACATACCGGTGAACTGTGGGTATACATTAGGAACAGAAACATTAGTATGCCTCTGCCTAACCCTTTAGGGAATACAGGCGTGATAGATAGTAATAATAGATTGTAATACATTTTATATTGTCAATACTGGCGTGATAGATATGAATAAGATAGTAAGTTAGGCAAAGTATGATCTTTTATTGAATAAACAGCTAAACAGCAGTCATATAGTTCTTGAATATCTTTATTGTTCTTTGAATAAATAGGCTGGAATTGTATTGACATGATTTATAGTGATGAATTCTTAATGAACAAGGTACCAACATTATACTATGACTTGATCCGACTTTTCTTCGTGCCTAATAGAGAGTGATACTAAACAATTTTCTATGATAACATTTGTGATGGCTTTTGTACTGGTTTAAGTATTTTTTGCTAGATTTTGCCGTATAATTTCGACTTGTGACTAAGACCTTTCACGTTGTGGAGAATAATAGGTACCCTACCTCGGTAATAGGTAAAAATGGAGTGTCCCATTCTTTTTGAAATGCTTGAAAATCAGGGAAAATGACTACTCTTGAACTTGCCTGAAATTGATTTGAGTAGGTATCTGTTTAAAAATCTTTGGTGACACTATTTAATGGTAGTGACACGGCACTATCCTCTCGACAGATAATCAATTAAGTAGCTAATCTCTGTGGCAATCTGAAATTCGAAATAGAAACAAAATGCATGGAGATGACATTTGAGCACGCTCGATTTGTCGAAATCTTATATTATGTCATTTGCATATTGAGAATTCTATTCTATTCTATTTGATTACGTTCATGCCAATCGTCTTCCGGCGCAGGGCCCCAAGACTGCTATTTCAGTCGTATCAAAATGGTCGTTCAATTGCACTCAATGATATAAGGATTGACAGATTCCATAGACAAAACTGACAAAAATTAACCATTTTGAAGCCATTTATTTAGTGACGATTTTGACACAGGAAAAGAGCATACTTGAGACCCTGATCAGGTGCAATGCACACAAATACAATGTGCCGTAGTTATGATTGGACATAGTACCTACATTACGTTAGTAAGTACATTATTCAAGGTTTGTGTGATTTTGACAGGGATTTTTGATGACAACCTCTAATCTTTTCGACCTGGCGTGGGGCCCGCCATGTCATAGCGTCTGGTATATCTAACCAGAAGACGCAGGTACGAATCCTGCCCGCATTCGATTTTTTCCTGCACAAAAATAACTTTATAATTTTAGCATGGAAAATATTTTATGTATAGAAGATTGAATAAAAATATATGCACTCGTATAGGATTGTATTTTTACTAAACGTAGTCACAACTACACGAGTTTAATGCGATGAAGGAGGCATTCTCCTTCATCGCATCCTCAAACATTATCAGTATCTTCAATTTTAGGTTTTAGCAGAAATTATAACCGTACTCAAATAATAACTCGTCTTATTGGGTCCCAATAACGTAGTCGCGGAGAAATATGCGTTTTAAAATCCCGAAATTCAACTATAGATTATAGACAGAACAGTAGACTAAGCACGAAGAACTATCGAATTCGTATCGTAAACGTATCGATTTTTTTTTGCTACAAATCTCATACATACATACATATTCCCACGCCTCCCTCCCAATTGGGGTAGGCTAGAGAGACTATAGGTTTCCACTTGCTACGATCCTGGCACACCACTTTCGCTTCATCTACGTTCATTAACCTCTTTTGTACAAATTATTCTCGATTTCGATACGAATACGTTTGGGCTACTGAACACTGAACATTGTAGTCTATGAGAAGGATGTATCCTGCCTACCACGACGGCGGCATAGGTCCTTAACTCCTTATCCAGTAATCAGAAACAAATCAGTACAGCGTTCATTAACCCACGTGGAATTCCATAATAATTATACTCATAATGCCTTTTAACTTTACGCGCGGTGAGTTCCTAACGAAAGAATGAATGAAGAATGTAGTCCCCGAAGAGTTAAGCACAGGTGTACTAATGCACACCCACATTATACCGGCATGTTGAGCCAGCATCCCTTGTAATAGGCCTATTATCAGGGCACAAATCGTAACTCCTGAGCTGCTACTGAGATTTTAATAGAAAAACCCAATAACACTGCTCGACCTGGTAATCGGACCCAGGATCTCTAGCCTAGTAGTCACAATTAGGACGAAATTTAAAACGAATGATACAAAAATATTCATCTCAACCCTTTCTTAGCTAAACTATCATAGATTCATAGCAATATTTATCTTATCTCCTATGTAATCAAATCAGTCGGTGTCGTTGCCCTCATCTCAGTGTTATCATGTTTGCACATACCGTACTATGTATGTACTATACGGAGTAATAACATGTAATAACTAACTAACCTTGAGTGGAGGTTGTGGTGATTCTTATTAATTCTTCTGGGTCTGTCTATGTACTGGGTCTTTTAATATATAAAAAAGTTAACCATTATAACTCAAGAACGGTTAGAGTGATATTTGATCTTTTAGAGAGCAGATTATTTAAAAAAAATCTAAAAATATGATGAAAATGATTTTATCATACATTTTCTATCGAGAACGGGTTGACGCGAGTGAATCTTGCGTGCAAAGGCTAGTTTACAAGTGCCAAATCTTTAGATGTTATATTAAAACTTAACCTGCAACATTTAATAGTATGTGTTTGGTAAAAATAATAAAATTAGTAAGGACAATAATTACGAATTATATGATAAAAAATATGTTTTCAGAAGATGTTTGATGAAAATCTGTTCAGTTATTCTCAGAGACTTAATAGTCAAGCTGGGGTATATATATTTGAGGTATAGATTTAAAAAGAAATATCCTGTGAAAGATTCCGTTTCAATACCGGAATCTTTCAGAGGACAACATTACTGAAATCGGAATGATAACCGTGACAGAAAACCGGCGGCGTGAACTTACGTTGTGTTTCGCCGAGTGAGTGAGGATATCGGAGGCCCAAACCCTTTTAAAAGGTGGGCAACGCACTTGCGACCCCTCTGCTGTCGCGGTTGCCCATGGGCAGCGGTAATCGCTTACCATCAGGTGTTCAAAAAAACAGACTGTTATTAACTATCTACAATATTAAAAAAAACTACATAAATCAATGAGAAAAGAAAAGAAAGAGGATACATGTCAAAATGACAGCTGCCATAACTATCTACAATATAAAAAAAAAAACATGTCGATGAGAAAAGAAAGAGGATAAATGTCAAAATTGCAGTTGCCATTTGGTGTTTATTATAAAACATCCCTTGTATCATTGAAATATGCTTTCATTTCCTTAGTTGTTTAGATCATTTTAACAGTTTTAATACGTGCTGAATATATCTGATGGGTCTATACCAGTAGGTGCATAGGGAGCGCGTCGCCCTTATGTCAATTTTATCTAAACGCACCCCTATCTATTCGATCCTGCTACTCCTTATTACTCCTAGTGTTGATTGGGGAACTGTTAATGCACCGGGAAAACGGTTTCGGGAACATTGTAGCCTTGGTTTTCAATCGACATTGAACCAGACACTACCTTGTTACGTTCAATTTATTTGTTTTAATGCTCGTCTAGACGGTATTCGTTCGTGTGTATCTCTTTCTAGTCGGCTAAAATAAATGATTCAGGCCGCACAAATAAGTAATAAGTACCACACTTCTATCTATCTGGAATTCTGGCAATTCAAGGATTCATTTCAGCTATGGCCCGAGATTCTGATGCCGAATGTGTCCCCCTTTGTCTGACAAAAGAAATGGCAAAGTGAAAAATAATTCTTTTAATAATCCTTTTTATATGTTTCATGCGCTAAGAAAACAATCAAGGAAGATCATTTATGATTATGATTTATCAAGATCAATTATGTTAAAATCCACCCAAAATCCTCTTTTTTCGTCGGTTAATAATCAGTCCTGTCAAGTTTATGTGTATCAGAACCATCATTTATTAATTACCTCGTGGGAGATTCTGTCAGCCTAGGAACATTTCTTTCCAATTTCACAATCATGATTGAACGGTCGGGTATTTATAGTTTTATGTTATCGAATACACATACATTAGACATATTGTAACCAGTTATCCACAAATGGACAGATTCATTGACCACCCGCACTTGATAAAGAGATCCCATGTTACCTTTTACGACATCCACTAGAAATGTGGTGACTTATTCTTGAAATCCGGAAATCATACCCATGATCTGAGTAATGCTGATAGAACTCACATAACCCAATAAAACATAACCTTGACTTAAGTTACGTTGATCCCAATATTTTTACGTAGGTACAGGCTAAAATCATTTATCATAATGTTGGCGTCCGGATATTCTGCGCTGCGCGTTAGGGTGTGTGCACACATGTGAGCTATGGACTATTTTAACCTAGATATCGAGTAGCACTGACGCATCGTATTGTAGTATCCACAAAAGATTCAAAATACGCGTCCGTCGAATTGTTCGGCACAGACAATAATGAGTACCTACATAACAAGTACCCATATGTGTTTTTAACGCAAAATAATATGGAATTCTATGAACAAAGTTTTTGTAGTTCTTTATTGAAAATGCTAGAAACGCTGTCTGTTTTTATTATATTTATTTATGAATAGGTATCTTATAAATTTGGTAGGTGATTGATGATACACCGCGGATAACTTTAATTAGGTTTTCTTTTTCTAAAAAGGTAAATTTATATGGATAGTGCCGAAATCCTCTCGTAAACTCGCCGCTCGGGTTATTTAAAGTGTCTGTCATATATGAGATTTGCTCGTGTAATCTTTGTGGCAGTCTGCAATACCTCATAAGTGGAATGGTTTGTAAAATGCGTACGCACCTTTATAATATACGTAGGAGTTTTCTACGCGCCGCGCATGGTTAAATATATTGCCAACTTATCTTTTATGTTTCAATGCAATTACTTAGCGTTGATTTGAAAACCTGTTTTGGGGCTCTTAAGTGTTTTAGTTAATTACAATTAAAGAAGTAAAAGTAACCATTTTCGGTATAGAAATGTGTTTTTATAGCACAAGTTTCTTATTTTAGTATTTCGAAAACTTCATTAGATATCGCTTCGTTGCCGTCGATGTCATTTGCTTTATGGGAATTTGATTTGCTATTAAAAAGGTTGAAGTCTCTATACCGATCGTACCACTATTGCTGTAAAGTTTTATCAAACACATAAAAATAAAAAAAATGTTACAAAAAAATAATTTAAAGATAAAAAAATGGCTTCCGAAAGGTTGAGTCATTGGATGTTCAATTAAAGTTGGTTTTTAAAGGTACCTAGTTGGTTTTTGGTAGGTGTACTTTTTGTCCGATAGGCACCGGTTTACTATCAACGAAACTACTTCAACACAATGCCACTGCGTACCTTATTATCTCCAAAAGTGCTCCACGTGCTTAAAAACAATTATTTCCTTAATTTCGGTATCTCCTAAGCCTACGTTGTTAAAGGTACTCACTCGACGCTTTGACGTCTAACTGATAAAGTTAACGATACAGTTAAGTAATAAGACGTTCGTGATGATAACGGAAGTACTAACATCACTCTTGACATTCACACCGTTCTATAAATAATTACAAACACGCTTTGAAACATCAAACTGGCTGTGATGTCCGCTTGTCTCTCGGAATTACCTGAACACCATCTAATGTTAATGCTTTACGACCCAATGGGAGTAAGCCCTTTAAACTTGAAGTTTGAGACACGCCACTTCGCCTCTATTTAAAGCGACATTTGGCAGCTATATGAACAGACAGCTCCCAATCATGATCTCCTCCAAAGATAGCTAGTTATTCTACGTTAAAGGATAAATGAGCCAAATAGTTCTATTCGCGATTTTTCACAAATGAACGGTAAATGGAAAATAGTTTGTGGAAATTTGGACGTATGTAAATGTAGACCTGTGGTGGGTAATTCACGTAATGCTTTTAAAATAGTTCAACGAGCACTGGACATGTTTACCCGTGAACTAACTGACATCCGATTGCAATAAATTTGTGTGAACAGATTCTGCGTCGAATATTAACATTGGTGACACTGGTAGTTTTGTTGACTCCGTCAAAAATACCCCATCACGCTTGTATTCCCCAAAGGGTTAGGCAGAGGAGTATTCATGTAGGTAGATATACGCATAGTTCGGTATGTTTCGATCCCATTTTATAAATCTGTATATTGCCATTATTCGGGCACATATCCAAATTTCGAGCTGCTACTGAGAATTTTATAGAAAACCCGAATACCACTGTCACTCAGTCTGGGTATTGAACCTAGGAATTCTAGCGTAGCAGTGCCGCTTATGACAGAATTGACCTCATCAATTTGAATACACTATAGTTAAGACACTTGAAAATTTTGTCTGCAAGTAATTCTTAGATTACAAAAAGTCCCAATAAAAAAAGTAGGTGTACCATGATCGACGTGCTTACCCAATTATTGCTCAACAAGGTAGGATTTCAATTCGCGATTAAATGGTTTCTATTTCTGGCTTATTTTGAACGGTGTTTTGTCATGTCAACAAGCTCTTGCTCCTGTTTACTAATAAGCTCCGTTTCCCCACAATTCTTCTCAATTGATTAGTGTCTGGAAACAGATTACACTTGATCACATTATTATATTTATTCAACTATGTATTAGTGTAAAAATTAAGGCGAAACGAAGTTCCAATAAGTAAACATCGGCGGTCAGCTCACTGTTCTATTACATAAGCACATAAGCAATTTTTTATCCAGGTTGGATCCAATTCTGAAGTTGCAGGCAGAAGCTAGTAAAAAAAAAGTTCAAGAAGTAGTCTTTTCTTGAACTAGCTGTTACCCGTAACTTCGTCCGCGTGGTATTCAAAAAAAGAGTAGCAGTTACTCCTTGTTACATCAGCTAGCTGCCAGTGAAAGTCCCGTCACAATCGGTCCAGCCATTTCAGAGATTAGCAGGAAAAAACAGACAGACCGACAGACAGAGATTTCAGATTTTAATTAAATTGATTTGGTATATGTGCCGTGTATCCAAATACACTTACTAAAAAGCGGTGATTTTAATATTACAGGCACTCCAATTTTATTTATTTGTTTAGATTTGTATAGATGTAGGTATAGATAATTTGACTATGGTGTAGCCATATCTCAGTTCTAACATAATTAAAAATCAGAGAAGATATACTCACCAAATAGAAGCTGAGTAACAATACTCAGCACTGAGGATTAAGAAGAGTAGACATAGCACAAGCGATTTAAACAAATTACCTATTATTTCTGTCTCAGATCGCATCACAGCCTAGTGTAGCCTCGGCCTTACTAACTTAACGTTGTCTAATCATGAAGTTATTAGCAAGTTAATACACTTTGCTTTTAGCATAACAGAAGTTAAGTGCTTTTGAAAGCAATTCAGTAAACGTGCTTATTTTCATTCAGCTTAACGTTAGCGCAATGTGTTGGCAACTTAAAGCTCTTGTGTGGACTGACACAGCCATAGTTTCGGTTTTATCTTATAACGGTTATATAACGGTGATGAAATTATAGGTTATAATATAACCTATCATTCCGTCACCGTGTGGTTATTAGATAAAACCGTAACCAAAACTGACAGACCAAAGGACACGGTGAGCTCATTCTGCGTGAATCTGATCGCTAAGAATATTATTTATACTACATCTAGGTATAATATAAAAATGAATCGTCAAATGTGTTGCTACGCGCAAATCTCGAGAGCAGCTGACACGATTTCGCTAATTCTTTTTTATAATATTCCTTGTAGTACGAGGATGGTTCTTACGGAGAGAAAAAATTAAAAAATTGCCTGAAAAAGTCTAAAAACAACACTTTTCTATATTCTCACACAAAAGATTCGTTATAACACATAAAAGTCAATTAGAACTTTAATACCATACCATAAAGTTTTGTTCTGGCAGCAAGCAAAACAATTGAATGACGTTCGTTTCAGAATCGACTGTTATACGGTATGAAGTTCGCCGGGTCAGCTAGTATTATATAATTATAATCTCTTCTCTACTATTATAAAATTATAAAAAAGCTGTCTGTACATTGAAGATATTTCAAAAAACAAGTGGTTTCTTTGAAATATCTCGAATTTTTTTTTAAATATTTCGGCATATAAACATATCCGAACCCAAAGGTGTGATTTTTTAAAATACTTGTCTGTTTGTTACGGGTTGGTGCAAAAACTACTGAATAAATTTTAATTTTTTTATGACTGTTACAAATTATATGCTCCAACTCAAAAACTCAGTTATCTCAGTTTATTAAACAGTTCTTGAAATATAGACCTATACAAAGAAGAGGTCATCACTGTTGGTTTATGATGACATTATTTTTGGAATCCATTTCTAATCCCAATATAGCTTCAGATGAGCGAAGTCGCGGGCTAAAACTAGTATAATATATAACTTTAACATTAAGACAACTCAATCGACCCCTGACCATGGATGCTGTAAAGGATCTAAAACGTTGGAAATTAAATAATATTAATACAACACGATAAAATCCGTAAAAAATAGTTTTATTTCAATACCATGTGGTGATTACGAATTCTGTCAGTCTGAGAATGAACTTTGTTAGATCCAAATCTAGAGAGCTCTCTAATTAGCTTGAATTGATTCGATCAATTAATTATATAAATTAGCTCATCTTGCAATTATTGTTATGATTTGATTAGTAGAGTTGTATTATCAAAGACATTGCCTAATCATATCAAAGTGTGTAAGGGTTTAAGGGTAATCATATTAAGAAGATTGTATAGTAACGATCCATACTTATCCACATATATATTATAGGTTAAATTGCATACCTAATACATTATATATAGATATACATTATATGTACATGATTTTTTTAGGTATATCTGCATTAAAAACCTTGTATAAATAGGCTTCATTTAAATGATATCGATGTCAATGCCGTGTCTGGCTGGCATCCTGTGAAGTATTGTTTACCAAGGTACTAGAGACGAGAGCTAACCCTTCAATGCTTACGACGTCACTGCAATCTTGTATAATATAATATACACGTTTTTGCTGCTTCTCACGTCAAGAGGTGCATTGTTCTAGCCCTGTTGAGCTTACACCAAAATGAATGAGAAATGTGCAAATTTACGTAGTTTAACACAAAGTTCTTAGTAAGTAAAACCAAATTAAATTACATATATGTACGTACTTACATAAAATTATCCTCATAATATAGAGCGAAACAAGCGTTACAACTTATGCCAAAGCGCTAATTGAAACCGCTTTTGGCACAGTTACAAGAGGTTCAATGTTTAATCATGTTGTCAACGTATTGTCTATGTATGACATAATTAACTTATTATATTGACTGCTGGGCACGAGTCTCCGCTCAGAATGAGAAGGATTAGGCTATAGTCCACCACGCTAGCCTAATGCTGGTTGGTAGACTTCACACGCTGCCGAGAAAATCTCTGAAGCATTAAGGTTTCCTCACGATGTTTTCTTTCACCGTTTAAGCGCGTGATAATTAACTATTAATACGCAAATGACTTCAAAAAGTCAGAGGTGCATGCCTTGTGGATACCTTTTGTATTAAAGCAATAATAATAGTTTTAAAAACATTAGATTACTAGCAATGTGAGTCGCACATTAGGTACTGGTATTCTTGTTAACACCTCGTACTAAGCTTGTGTTACAAGTGGGTTCACGCAGGTAGAACAATGGGTAGGTTTTGAACCGGCAACCACATGATCGCAAGTCCAACGCCCTAGCCATTAGGCTTCCGCCGCTTAAATTGTTGTCACATTGTTCTGCTGCTGCAAGTTCGCAAGGGAAATGCTAGCTGTTTGCAATTTTGTACATTATAAAATATTATTTTACTGCTATCTAACTCGCTATTTTCAGTTTAAAAGTCTTTAACCTACTTTTAAACAACAATAACGATGATAATCCATTGTTTTTATCATAATTTATCAGTAACTATTGGGAATCAATTCAAAGGTACTCAATACGTATACTGATGTCAAATAGAATTTCATGTTTAGTGAAATACATGGCAATTGCAACTGGAACACGCAAATCAAGCCATTCATGGAATTGGAACGCATGTATGCTACGATCTTTAGAGGTCGATTAGACACTGGTGTCCCACTTATAGGATGAATTTATAGCTCTTTATTTATGGGGTTGAGAGACTAATACAAGATATGGTACGTTCCAAATTGTAATGTCATGAGTTATCTGAAGGTGATTTTGTTTTACATTTTTTTGTTGTGAAGGAAGTTCAGTATGTCGATATCGTTTTGTACAAATGGTATTTTATTCGCTTCTCCGTATGTTAAAGAAAATCTTCGAGTACCATCCAATAGTATTATCTTCTTGTCCTTATTTAAAACATTATATTTATTAACAATCCTAATTCAATCAGTCTGGATATTATCCTTCGAAAACTTTTTCACTCTCCATTACCATCCATATTTATTGGTTACTATCCGTATCTATCTACTACTGTTAGGTACTTGTAAATCGGAATTTTTAATTATTATATTTTTCCCAATCTTTCTATAGGCTCCGCAAACTGCAAATTGTACCAAATAAAGTTGAATCTGAAAAGTAATAATTGTTGCTTATTAAAACTTCTCCCGTTATATGATAAAAAAATATTGGAGCGAAGTAGTACAAATCACGTAATATATATGTCCTAATTGCAAGCCGGCTCTCAATTTTATTGTAGTTGATTTCGTAATTAATGGATGCTATCATTTGCGAACATCTGTTACAATTTTTTAAGGGCCAGGTTATACTTATTGTTTCTGTATTACATATGTATGTATTACTAAATCGATTAAAATCAAAGATTAGTCATTGTTCTTGAATGCCTGCTACGTGAAATCTGTTAAAATCCTATAATTTTATGGCGAACATTGTGCATAATTTACCAACATTTTACGTAACGACATTCAAGTACCCATAAGGGCGGTGATACTAGTCATAAAATAAGAACTGCGAACGGATATGGCGAGGATCTTTGCCAAGCAGTTAATAAAAAAAAACAATATGACATATTCCTAGCACTATGATTTAAGCATGAGTACACATCAGCGAACACACACCGCCGCTGCTTGCCGCCATCTTACTTTTTGCTCACCCCTAAAAGTTGGTCAAGCGCAAAATGAAAAGGCTATGCACTTTTCTGCAGTCGTTCTGCGGTTATTTCGATAGCGGAACGCATTGTTTTACAGACAATGGAAGACGGAGTTCCTCATTCCTTTTCTTTATTGCGTATAAATAGGCCACTTAGACGTTGCAATGATGCATTATGATGACTAATACTGCTAAAATGGGAAAGTTTATCTTTTGGCCGTGTCCTTCTACGCAGCATATTGAGATAATCTCAATGTGGTACATTCTTAGAAGTGTTCGTCATGCAATTATTAACATTAATGAGCGTTTAGTAGGTGTAAATTTGTATGAACCGTTCGCACCTATTACTTAGTTTAACTATACTAGATGATTTTCCTTTCTGAAAAGTACACACGACAGGTTTTTTGTTGCTGGATTTGTTTTGTTAATTTTTTTGTTTATGGGATAGGTGGGTGAACGAGCAGACGGATCACCTGATGGTAAGCGATTACCGCTGTCCATGGCGGCAAGCACGGCTCACGAATGTAGGTCTTACCCTAATGAAGATTTACATAAGAACCGGTATCCTACTACCTGCAATACTGCATCCGAAAAATCTCCTTGACCTTCACCAGGTTATTTGTCTGTCAAAAAGCCATTATCGACCTAGCTAGCCTACATCATGGTCAACTCATATACTATGCCACTGCTGGGCCTAGGTCGCTCTCTGAGAGAGACGGGTTAAGCTACAGTCCACCACACTAGCCTACTGCGGGTTGGCAGACTTCATATGCCTTTGAGAAAATCTCTGACGTGACGTGCAGATTTCACGACTTTTCCTTGACCGTTTATGTATTAATACGCACATGATTATGAAGTTAGAGGTCATACCACTAGCTTGTCACTGCTTTAAACTAATCTCAAGCTTTGTATAAAACTACAAGTAATTCGCCCCCATTGACCTAGTCGTCACAACAGCAATTTAATAGTTAACACGATCCAATTTTTATTTCCTTGTTGGTGGCTGTTTCATTATCGCTGAGATTTTCTCGTTTAAAACCAGTGTTTCCGACATTAAGGAAGCTTAATCGGAGATTTAAAGCCAGTTCTGTTTACTTTTGAGGTTTGGAAGTGGTTTTGGGTTCTGAAGTTTCGACCCGTATTAGGAAACAAGTAGGTTTCTTACAGATATTACGTGATTACTTACAAAGTCTTCTTATAATTTGGAATAGGATCAGGAGCATGGAATCGAATTTGTAGATGGTAAGGCTACTAATACTAAGTTCGGCGCTATGTAATGAAATGGGGCGCAAGCTTATTTACTACGAACATATCAGTCTCGTTCAAGAACATATAAATTCCTAAAGAGGTTGTGTATTACTTAAACGTCTTGTAATTGGAATTTTGCCCGATAAATGGTGATAGCCTCGACCCGGTGACATTTGAGCCTAAAACCATTGAGAACAGATTAAAATCTGTAGTGTGGACATTGTCATTTTACGTATAGTACCCTTTTTATAGTACTAAAGATTCCCATAGGTCTTTTACTAACTGATGAGGCGTCAGGGTGGGGATGTCCGACTCGTTCTGACCAAAATCGCACAGAGGGCTTAGACAAGTGCCAAACGCTCCGTATCTATTCTATGTCGAAAAACGCTAACGCCTTAACGTTAACGCTAACAATTTGGTAGCCAAGTGTACAAGGACTTGCCGAACGCTCAGTCTATTCCATCATACGCTAAAAGTTTGACGTAGTCTATGATTTCGTTTTGATAGTGTGAAAAGTGCGCTAAAATTCAAATAATTTTGAAAGTAAGAAATAGTTTGTTTATCTTGTTTTCTCTGTTATGACTATATTACAATATTAGAAGATCATTAATTATAAGAATTGGTCTTACATAAGTTAAACCACCTTTAGTTTCCTTGTGAAACTAAGAAAAAGAAATTTTAAAGTATTTGGTAAATATAATGAAATACTATTATTTAATACCTAGTTTGGATGAAATCTTTTATTATTTTAATTGTGTGTACTTACTAAAATTTACCTTCTACATCATTTTTTAAGTTAATGTAAACAACCGATTTATTTTTGTTTTAGTTATGGAACTAAGACTAGACTAGAGCTAAGATATATATATTTATAATTTAATTTGTCGAATCTCATTTTAAGTGAACTATGTTCTTATGAGAAAATAAAGTTCTTTCAACCCAACCAAGGTTAAGAGCAAGTCCGGAACAGTTCTCTGCTATAATAGACTTTACGGCAAGGTATTATTATTATTTAATTTGTTTGTGTTAGGTACTCGAAGCATTAGTTATATCTACCGTAATTATAATATAGGTAGGTTACGTACCTAAAAAAAATGACATCACCGAATCATATGGCGGGCAGACCACTTAAAATACTTGGGTAGGTACTTAAAATTGTTTATGTTTTAGACATACAGATCTCTCGAGACTCCAGTCAGGTCCTCAAGGACGGATCAAAGTTGGTGGGCTGTGGCAGGAATTAATAGAAAATAGAAAATTATCTTGGTGGCGCTGTTAATAAATCATCAATCAATCAGATAAAGCAAGAGAAAGGCTTTCATTTTTGGTATCTACGCCAGAATTTCTATAAAATATCCTATCAATGATTGTTGAACATACCTAAAGTTTATTAATATTTAAAATTACCCTCTGTTTTTAGGCTGGAAGTGCAGCTAATGAACTTCCATTGGAACATGCACATTATGCATTTGATACTATAAATAATTACAAATAAAAATAAATATTAAGTTGCTCTTATTTGGTTATAATTATGTAATAATATATGAAATTAATAAAACAATATGAAACCATGCCCTACAATCTATTTATTAAGCATAAATTAAACACAATCACAACAAATTCACCATCAGCTGATCATAGATCCGCCATTTTGTAGCGTTATCTACAAGGTGTTGGCGTTCGCTACGTGTCGATCGCTAGCAAGCGTATTCGTTTGTCAAAAGTGGCACTTGGCTAGGATTTCTATGGAGATTATTGTACTTCTCTAGCGTTTCGTTTAAACGAATAGACTAAATGGACATTTGGCTACCAATTTTTAATTCTATTCGTTGGCTCAAATTACTTGTCGTAAGCTAGTGTCATTCCCATACATTGAGAATTCTATTCTATTCTATTCGATTAGCGTTCATGACACTTGTCTAAGCCCTCAGGTAAACTTCAACATTCGTAACATTCGCTACAACTACGGTAAGCTGTGGTCCAGCGTTCTCTGAACATCTTCAAATAGAGGATCTATAGTTACCTTTATAGGTATCGTATATAAAAATACTAGCGACGCGCCCGCGGTTTCGCCCGCGCTGCCCCGGTCCTAAGAGTCATAGCGTGATGTTAAATAGCTTAAAACCTTCCTCTTAAATCACTCTATCTATTAAAAAAACCGCATCAAAATCCGTTGCGTAGTTTAAAAGATCTAAGCATACATAGGGACAGACAGCGGGAAACGACTTTGTTTTATAATAAGTAGTGATGATAATGTTCAAATCAAGGTTACTGTGTAAAGCGCTCTATGAAAACAGTTTCGAAGTCGGTGGCGAAAACCAAAGATCCGACTATATCGAGGGCACCGACTTCGGAAACAGTCTTCTGCAACAATTATTTATGTTTATGGAAGCTTTTGGACTTTTTCGTTAAAATTTATTTTATACTCGGCAGTAGCGTTTTATTGTAGGAATTGTGAAGTAGGTAGACCGTACGGATTGAAGTAATTAGATCGGTTTTCATATAACATCGTAATCAAGGTACTATGATTTACCAATTGCTTTAAATAATCGGTCACCTCTATAACAAGGTTAATAGAGTTAATTTAACCGTGCAGTAATTTTGCTCGCTTCCCGTTTACGTCAAATTCATTTAAGTTGATCAAAAGTAAGCATTTATAGTGCATTTGTCTTATTATTTCCGTGCTATACCTATCTAGATATTTTTATCGAGCAAGGCTTTGCGCAATGTTGTGAAGTGAAAGTTTTTTATAGTTTTATACTTCAATGTTAATGAGAGAGAAATAGGTATTATAAACATTTTCAAGAAACTATGACCAATTACTAGGTCAACAATCATAATGATTCTTCTTCCAAAAATAAGATATCAGCTTATAAGCTACGTCTATGAGATAGCTTAGGAAATTTAAGGACTGTTGTGACTTACTCCGATTCATCGCTCACGAGTATATATCCTTCACGAAGTTCAATTAATTTGGCGTCGTTCGTCCAACACGTGGTACTTACCTCTCCGCAAAGAAACAGATGTATACATTGTCTATGTAAACATTCTAGTCTACTTTTACGTCATTCACATCAAACTGAATGTTACGAGTTATTTTAAATAGAATTCCGATATTTTAATCAGAGATTTCCAGCCGCCAGCGAATTTTCTAGAATAATTTCCATGTTTACAATAATTCGTTTTCTACAATACTAATTACTCTTCCTACGCTATTCTTCAAATTCTCATATCTTGTATTTGCAGGGAGTTTATTGGAATACCGCCTTTGATTGGACCAACGAAGCGGGGATTATAGTACTAGTTTATTGAGCTCTAACTCTACAAAGCTTTGTTGGATACTCTAAAGCCGGGGCTAGTGATCTTGATTAGAAATTCTAAAAGACCCTGTCTTTCGTTCGCACACCGTCGTAGGCTATATTCGACTACACCAAACTTTTTTGTACTTAGAACTTATTTGTGAATGTGACATAGAACTTATTTTCGACGATACCTTTGGCGTAGCGGCTGAACGATCAGCTTCTGCGACACGTGTTGTGCGCTCGATCCCCACACGGAGCAAATATTTGTATGATCTACAGGTAGATGTTCCGGGTCTGGGTGTTTGTGTATGTGAGAAATTTGTGTTTGTAAACGCACCCACGATACAGGAGAAAATCTTAGTGGGGCAACGTTTTTTTTTAAATAAATAACATAATGGTTAAGTGGAAGCCATGAGAATGATCGATCTGCTGGTGCTGCGCTTGCCAAGGTCAGTTTATGTATGCGTAACTATTCATTCGAAACCTACGTACGATAACACGTTAAGTTGTTGGTAGCGGTGTTCAGTTGTCATGTCAACAACAATAATAAGTGAATATTAGTGATAGACGCTCGAACGAATGACAACAAGTTATCCTTAGTACAGTCTGGTAGTAGCTTCGTTTAAAATACTGATATTCAGCTGCATCTGTTTATACTGTAACCTTTTTTATATTTAGCTTAATCTGTACCACAGCGTTAGGAAATGACGGCAAAGTAATGACATTTATTGTTATATTGCTGTATGAGTGAATTTTAATGTTAAAATCTATTTGTAAATGGTAAATACATTACATTCCTATTCCTCGTAGAATAACAGAGCTTATTAGATGTTAACATCTAAATAAAGATGGCGTCATTATGTGTAATGCTATAATAAATGGAATGTGTAATTTTGAAAGATTCTGTCGGTGTTGTACAATCCTATTTGTGTGGAGCCACCGCCATGTTAATAGGCCAGACATAAACGCCGCTATTTAGTGAGTGAGAGCTTGTCGCTTGAATTAAGTGATTGACATTGACGAGTAGCTGTGATTTTGGATTCGATTAAATTATTGACAGGATTGCACTCAACACTTAATTAACGCCTCAATTCAAAACATAAATCGGTTGGATTTTGAGATGGATGGTCTCTGTGGTTCAGTGATTCGAGTACTGGACTGCTGACCGGTCGTGGGTTCGATTCCCACAGGACACAAATATTTATGTGATGAATGTAAGTGATTGTGTTCGTCTGGGTGTTTCTTATGTATTATAAGTACGTATATACAAAAAAATAAATAAACTAATATTATATCCATTGTCTAGTACCCATAGTAAAAGCTCTGCTTAGTTTGGGACTAGATGGTGCTGTGTAAAATGTCGCAGAATATTTATTTTATTTATTTATTTATGGATTGGATTATGGCAAGATAATCAAACCTTAAGGGTCCGGCGGAACTTGAATTGCCCACAAAAACGTAATACCAAAATAAATCGTAATCCAAACAATATTTTATCAAATTGTGTTATTTTTTTTTTTATGGGATAGGGGGGCAAACGAGCAAACGGATCACCTGATGGTAAGTGATAACCGCCGCCCATGGACACCCGCAACACCAGAGGAGTCGCAAGTGCGCTGCCCGCCTTTAAAAGGGTTTGGGCCTCCGGTAACCTCAACTCACTTGGCGAAACACAACGCAAGCCTTGTTTCACGCCGGTTTTCTGTGAGGCCGTGGTATCACTCCGGTCGAGCCGGCCCATTCGTGCCGAAGCATGGCTCTCCCACGTGAAAGTTATTATTTGGATTGGGATACCGCTAATCTAGTTTCTTACCATACCATTACGTCTACTACTACTACACTGGATATAAACGCCCGGAAAATATTTCCATACTTAGTAAGTTTATCATGAATTGCATTCGCTTACATTTATTTCCAGTGAAGTCTTTTGGACGAAATGGTGGTGCAGGTACCTAGATTAACGGTATCGGAAACTAAATAATATCACTTTGAATAAATTGTGTTTGAATTGCAATTTATTTTAGTACTAGCTTCTGCCCGCGACTTCGTCCGCGTAGCGTGATGATATATAGCCTATAGCCTTCCTCAATAAATGGGCTATCTAACACTGAAAGAATTTCTCTAATCGGACCAGTAGTTCCTGAGATTAGCGCGTTCAAGCAAACAAACTCTTCAGCTTTATATATTAGTATAGATATAGATTACGTTTGTATTGGATTTTCGGTCTGCCGGACTCTTAAGTCTAAGGCGTTATTTACTTATCCTGACATCATCTTCTTTAATTTAAGAGCTCATCTCTTGTCGGTGGGGCAAACGCCACTGTTCTCTATGTTCTGCTTTCCGTTTTACCTCTTGATACGAATCGATCGCTACCCTTTCTTGTCATAGTCATGCCAAATTTTACGAATGCCATGGCTGAGTCTATAGCGCCTGTCAATCCGTACTGAAAGACCACTCATCTTTCAGTACGGATGTGACAAAGCTTGCCGCCTAAACGATCGACAAAGATTTTTTACACTGCAAAAAAGATATTGCCTGTACTGCTGTCAATCCAGACCACCAGTCATTTCCATATATGGATTGACTGATGGGATTGCCAAGGTGCTTTCGACAATATAAAATTAAATCAATATTAAATTCTAACCACAAAACAATACAGACTTGAAGTGGGCCAATTTGAAGTTAACGTTCCCAAATACAAGAATGTTCGTCTACAATTGTATTAGCGGTTTTCAGTAATGTTTACCCAGACTTCAAACAAATATCTGGAGGCAATTGGATCGCCTCTGTGGGTCAGTCAGGTTATTTAGCAGAAGATAAATATTTTAACAAAAATAAAAATGATCGCCAAGTAGATCTTGAGTCTACGTTTAATACAAAGCGTCTGCGTCAATATTAATTTAACAAAAGAATTTGGTTTTGTTATCATCCTTTAAGCCTTATCAAAGCCAAATTGATCGGTATCTTTGTTTTTGACCTTTTGATTGAATAGAAGGTGCCTTTGACTCGGATTTATTAAAATGTGTAATAGAAGCCTACGGTTAGGTATAATTACTTACTTTTTGTATGATTGATAATTGAACTTGTAACAATTCTAAAAAAATTTGATTATTACAGTATTATGAAATTATTAGGTATTAATAAATGACATGATGTTATCTAAGTACTTTTACACCTTTTTTATATCTCTAGGGTGGGAAACAAGCATACGGCCCGCCTGATGGTAAGCGGTTACCATAGGTCATGGACGCTTGCAACACCAGGGGTATAACACGCGCGTTGCCGATCCTGTAAAAATCTTTTCACAATCATTTTGAGAGGGTGGGATAATGATTAAGGAGGAATAGTCAGGCTGGCAGCTTAAGAGACAATAAGTGTGAAGCAGAGATTATACGAAGGCCTTAATGCTGGCGCCAGTCACTGGCTTGAAAAATAGACGGGCGCTCTATTCTCGCCAGCGTTGGCAGCCAGCACTGGCTTGGCTTGAAAAACTGTTTATACAAGGCAAAATACCAAGCCAGCGCAGACTGCCAGTGAGACTGGCAGCCAGCGATGGCCGCGTGTAAACTAGGCTTTATGCTTAAAAACTACCGGTCCCCCCCACTGCCAACACAACGCTTCCTCGCGGGGCTCAAGCGACCTTGCTCACCGTTAGGAACACAACATAGCACAGAGCTATGTTATTTGGTTTATTCTTCCATGGCATGGGTGTAAGCAGAGACTATAAGTAGATGGCACGCTACGATCCTTTCAATATAACAAAGTATGATTTATTTTCTGAGTACCTCTTACTTTTGTTTTGCTATTAATCAAGTTTGTTTCTTCGTCGCTCAAGTTTGAGTTGCGATTACTGTTATTATTACCTGTAGATATTTCTTGTAGATAAACTACCTTGAAATCGCAATTTATTCCTCAGTAACTGGTTAAAACCTCAGACTTCAAGAGTTTGTAAAGCGGATCGGTAATTAAAGAGGCCGTAATTCCATCATACCAAAATAATTAAAATATCAATTCCAAACCTTATAAGTGTCACTTACCGTTAAATTCTCTACGTTATTGCTCAAAATTAATCATCGGCGACGTAGAATTATCGCATAATACCCCATTCACCTTCATTGTGCTGCATTGTAGCGAACACAGCGTAATACAATGCGTTTTAACACAATTAGTTAATACTGGCTTTAGCCTGTAGCTTTGCTCACTTCGATTACAGAAAACGTTTTGAAAATAAACGATAATTAACTATCTATACTTACTAATATTATAAAGCTGAACAGTTTGTTTGCTTGAACGCGCTAATCTCAGGAACTACTGGTCCGATTTGAAAAATTGTTTCAGTGTTGGATAGCTCACTTATTGAGGAAGGCTATAGGCTATATCATCACGCTAAGACCAAGTAATTATTCCACGCAGGTGGAGTCGCGGGCACAAGCTAGTATGTTATACTGTCAAGACTATTTGGTTCAGTTCTTGTGCTGGAGAAATCAAGCCATATTCTCAGTTTCACTCTGCAATCGCACAGAGTTCCTTTTTTTCGTCGACAGCGGTTCTCGCTTTACAATAAGAAGACGACATAGTTATCACGTTTCTTTTCCTCTTTTCTCTTTCTATTTCCAGGCAAAGTGTTCTCAATACCATGTTGTAGTCTAGTATTAGTTGCAGTTAATAGTAAAATTCTCAGCCACATGGGACTTAAACACGCTGCCAAAGCACGAAGAACTATCGAATTCGTATCGTAAACGTATCGAGATTTTCTGCTACAAATCTCATAAATACATACATATTTTCATGCCTGTCTCCCATTGGGGTCAGCTGAGACTATAGATTTTCCACTTGCTACGGTCCTGTCACACCACTTTTGCTTCATCTACGTTCATTATCCTCCTTCTCATACAGATTATTCTCGATTTCGATACGAAATTCACAACGTGGGAGAGCCATGCTTCGGCACGAATGGGCCGGCTCGACCGGAGTGATACCACGGCCTCACCGAAAACCGGAAACAACGCTTGAGTTGTGTTTCGCCGAGTGAATGAGGTTACCGGAGGCCCAAACCCTTTTAAAAGGCGGGCAGCGCGCTTGTGACTCCTCTGGTGTTGCGGGTGTCCATGGGCGGTGATTATCGCTTACCATCAGGTGATCCGTCTGCTCGTTTGCTCCCCTATAACATAAAAAAAAGAATACGTTTTCACAAGTTGTTCGTGTTTGGGCTAAGACTGTGCCTACACAATAGGAACCTCTGCCTTAACCATAGGGGAATAAAGGTGTGAGGTTATTTTTATAAAGGTGGGTGAACAAATTGATCAGGGGCCCAAGTCTGCTATTTCAGATGTATCAAAATGGTCGTTCAATGAATGGCACTAAATGACATAAGAACTGACAGATTTCGTAGACAAAACGGTCAAAAATCAACAATTCTGAAGCCATTGAGTGACGATTTTGACACGACACAATAGCAGACTTGGGGCCCAGGTCCCGCGTAAAATGATCGTATGAAGCCCCTATCTACCTCCATTATGCTGCACTGAAGCGAAGTTAACGTAATACAATGCGTTTTAACTAAATTAGTTACTATGAGAGCTTATTAAGCCGGCATCCGTTCATAATATACTTTGACTTTGTTTGCGCCTGATGGGAATATTGCATGTTCCTCGTCCTGGTAACTTAATAGGTCTGCCGTTTAGATAATAGATCTTTTAAGTTTTAAATAAAGGAGCTTACTTGCGGTTAAGTAATAATTACGTTGATTGATCAACCGATATGCAAGGTAAGCTGCGCCGGCCGAGGTCATTCTGGATTGGTGACCGTTCTTAACACATTGAGACCCCGAGACCATCGAGAGAGGAAATAGTCTAGTCGTCGTTACCGCGACTACTATGCTAGCTTCCTGGGTTCGATTCACAAGTCAAGCAGTGTTATTGCATTTTTCAATGAAATTCACATTAAGGAGAGTTTTCACGTGGGAAGCCTTGCTTCGGCACGAATGGGCCGGCTCGACCGGAGTGATACCACGGCCTCACAAAAATCCGGCGTGAAACAACGCTTGCGTTGTGTTTCGCCAAGTGAGTGAGGTTACCGGAGGCCGAAACCCTTTTAAAAGGCGGGCAACGCACTTGTGACTCTTCTGGTGTTGCGGGTGTTCATGGGCGGCGGTTGTCGCTTACCATCAGGTGATCCGTCTGCTCGTTTGCCCCCCCTATCCCATAAAAAAAGGTTTTTTTTTTTGTTTTCGTTTGGATTCGTTCTTGGTTAGCAATAGGCTCCCGTTAAAGAAACATAAAGGCGAATTGTGTATGCAAATAAGTACTCCAATGCCTATAAGTTTGGGTAATACATAATAACTGCTTACCATCAGGCGGATCGTAAGCTTGTTTGCCACCTCAGTGATATTATCTTAGATTAGACAACTATCGTTTTAACGTCATAGTTATTTCGAAGTAAGCTTTTAAAAAGCTCCATTATCTTACGGACTGCCTCAATAGCCAAGTGGTCCTGACCGCGACTGCTACGCTAGAGGTCCTGGGTTCGATTCCCAGGTCGAACAAAGTGTTATTGGGTTTTTCTATGAAATTCCCAGTAGCAGCTCGGAGTTTGGAATTTGTGCCCGGTTAATGGCAATACGCTCGCTCCCTATTACATGGGAACTAAACACACCGGCAAACTGTGGATATACATAAGTACGACTCTGCCTAACCCTTCGGAGAATACAGGCGTGATGGTATGTTATGTTATATTTTACGATAAATACAAAGTAATGTAATCTTACGTACAGTTTGCGCAAAATAACGAACCAAAATGGCGGATGCGCAGTAGTCAATTTTTAGTACAATTTGCGTGCAAATGCACTGCGCAATCTTTCACCCTCTCCGTTAGTTTTGTGTCAAGTTATTTTGCGCGAACTATATTTACGATTTAAAAAGTTTTAACTCTAAAATGCTGTAATTGGGCGCAGTGTAATACAATAGCCGTCTTTATTTTGCCATTATTTATCTAATTCTATAAGATTATAAATATTATGATACATTCTTTCATCCAAAAGCACTGTACAACAAAAAAAACAAATAAAATAAAATATCAATGAAAGTTTATTTTTGTCTCTCAGCAAAGCATAGCCCAAGATTTTCCAGTTATACTACTACTCTTATCTTAACCCGTAGACAGAAATGGAATGACTGAAAAGGGTTAGTGTGGGTTAGCCAGCTGGTAATTTATTACTAGATACTTGTATTTCCTCAGCTCTATGTTACGTAGGTATATTTTACGATAAATACGCCTCTTGAGGCGTTTTGGTACTCGGGATCGACTTACAAGTTAGCGCAATTTCAATATAAACACGTTAAGAAGTTAGCAAGTTTGAAAAGAACCTTTTGAATGAAAAATACCTACTCTTGAATGATATATCAGATCCTGACGTTTCGGATCCACTGCAGCATCTCAATCAAGTCATCAGTAATCAGCAATCAAGTAATCAGTGTCATCTTCAAATAGTGATCAAACGATTGTCTATCTTCAATTATAAAAAAATCTTCATAGTATGGCAATAAGTAACATATCATACCAGCACGAAGGGTTAGGCAGAGGTGTACCAATGTACACCCACAGTTCGCCAGTATGTTTAGGTCCCTTGTAATAGGGGGCGAGTCCATTACCATTAACTGGGAACAAATTCCTAACTCAGAGCTGCTACTCCAAATCATAGAAAATTCCAATAATACTGCTCGAGCTAGGAATCGTAGCAGTCGCGCTCAAGATTACCAGGCTTATGAGGCAGTAGTAAGTATAAGTAGCTACAAATAAATACATTCAATATCTACAATATTTGCTTAGGTTAAGGATATAAACGTTACATTTTAATAATTTGTCCTTAGAGGAAATTTGCATAATAATTACCACCCCCAAAGTATTTTTAATATTAAAGTTTATTAGGCGACATTGATTGGTGTACAGAATTTTATTTTCTTTCTTTCTATATATCAAAATCGAGATATTACTATTCCTCTACTGCACTCAAACCGTTTATCTCAACTGAAATTAAAAAAATAGTTTATGAAGAAAAAGGACCTATTCCGACGATGATAAAAAGTAATTCGTTCTTATAATAGCTGAAGGTTCAAATCATTCGATAATTGATGTCTAGATTTGTGTGAGTGGCCGTAACCTACAAGTCGCGGTTAAGGGTTACCACTTAGAGGTCATGGAGTTTCTTGAAGGTTAAGACTATGTGCACGGATTCGCACGGCACAGGTAATTTGTGTACGCCTAGTTGTGGCTTGCAACTTAATGTTTTGGCTAACTCAATGACGTACTTGGCATAGTAAGAGCTAATTTACATTGAGCTATTATGCAAGCGTGCATTAAGTTGAAACAATAATAAGATTGTACTATCGAATTATTTACAAATGGTTATATGGAGTCTGATTGTTACAGTGTCGGCGACCAAACTGTAATCTAAACAAAATAAAGTTATGAATACTATAAATTTAAATTTCTTTACCTACCGTTTTCGGATTATGATCCGAAAACGGTAGGTAAAGAAATTTAAATTTGCCGACTGGCCTTATGAGGCCAGTCGGCATTCTGTTCCAATATTTAAGCAATTATGTTACGGAATCGATCAAAATCATTTATTAAATATATCCTACTAGGTAGTGCTTTTTGAACGCAATTTTTACATTATAGTCAGCCCCCAAACGCCCGCCCTTCACCGTCCTAGTGTTTTTGCTGGGAAGAAGAAGCGGCGCAACAATCTCCCCAGCAACACATTTCTGTCTGTTAAGTTACTAAGGCGTTACACAAAATAAAATTCAAATCATTGTTTAGGGTACTTAATAATTTATTCATTGCTACATGTCAGCTGGCGCACATGTTTTGATTTGTTTTTTCAAGCATCATCACTACAAAGTATAAAACAAAGTCGCTTCCCGCTGTACGCAACGGATTTTGATGCAGTTTTTTTTAATAGATAAAGTGATTCAAGAGGAAGGTTTTAAGCTATTTAATATTACGCTACGACTCTTAGGGACGGGGCAGCGCGGGTGAAACCGCGGGCGGGTCGCTAGTTATTTATAATATTAGCAAGCCTCTTTTCTCATTGTTTACATGACAATTTTAACTTTTAAAAACAGTAAACCTAGCGTAGCTAGAATCTACAAGGCGATTCAGTTAACAGTTAAGTTTAAAATCTATTTGTAATTGGTAATGATCTATCGCAGACTGTCGCTTTTCCAATCTTCCACTGGGAAGCGTAATTCTGCAATATGATATGTGCTTTGAAGATGACAGGGCCAAAAATTTAAAGGATTAGTACACGGAGCAAGAACTGTACATCTTGATATTCTTTCAAGCCGTAGAAAAGCTTATTCTGAAAATGCAGGGCCTGTATAAGTGGTTAAAGCTTCTATTCAACGAAAATAAATCCTTTAAAACTAACACATTCAATATGACTGCGTAACTTACGCGTGACACGAACATTTTTCTTCTCAATAGTAATACGTAAAAGCTGGTATTGCCGAACTCTACTGTAATTCTTCATGGTATAAGCTATACGTCTAAAAAGCGTCGACGAGGCTAGCATTATAAGTTTTCCCGCAAAGGTCATTGGCATTCACATCGACCGTCTCGCGATATGTGATTTATAGTAATTGGATTATTTTCTCTTTTCCAGACATTTAAGTTCCAGCCTGAAAACATCTGATGATGGAGGCTGAAACCACACCCGTAAGTACCTAGTCTAATATTAATTTAGAATCTAGTTCTACAAAATAAACCTGAAATATTTTAGTTTCACCTTACATTATGCACATCACAACCGTTTTGAAATTTTACATGGACTGCCATCTATTGGCAACTTAGCGACGACCCGCTGATGTTCCTGTGGGATGAAAACAGAAATAGGTTCATACAAAAAGTGTTAGACGTGGCGCAATGTTCTCATACTAGATGGCGCTTCTGTCTACCATTCCATCGAAATGCTACACGGTCGTATAGATGGCGCTGAATTTCATAGGGTACGGTTTGGTTGAACTACACAGTAACTACATTTCTGAACTTGTTTTGAGATTCATCAACCCTCCGAGAGATGTCGTTTATCGCCATTTTTATTCACAGTCCAAATTATTTGAAGTTAAATGGACATAGTTAAAGTCATCAAAGTACAACTCATGTCCTCTGAAAAATCACGAAAAATTTTCCCCCATGAAATAGGTGAAAAGCACTAGGGTACTCTTACGGGTGTCTTTTTGGCAGCGTAATTGATATATGCACCACATATCCTAATAAGTGGCTGAAAGCTTGACCATGTTATTTTTTAAAACAGCGCCTCCCAAGTCCTGTACGTAAGCTAATTTAATGCTGTATATGGACCACCCACGTAACATTTTTCGAACAATATCACGGGACATTCGCGCTGTGTAAGTGCAGAATTAACACATTTTGGCACGAGATTTCGCTTTTACAATATTTTAAAAGATTGCATATGGCACCATCCCACTGGCAAAGTATCCATTGTCCGGGGGGCTATATTCAGTGGATTTATCGAATGGGCTCGGTGCCTCATATTGCTCGCTATCGGTTCATTAATAAACTGTATCCTGTAGCCACACCATACAATACAATAGCCGCAGATCGTTTCAGAATCGCTCGTGCGTGAAATTTATAGCGGTTAGAATTTTGAATGTTCATTTAAGTCTGTTCCAGTTCAATACACAAAAAAATGATTTAAAGTAGATTCGGATTTCTGTCATAAATATACAGAAGGTTCCATGTTTTCATGACATAATAACCTTGACTTTGCTGGCTTATTTACGGTGGAAATGTGTATAATTAACATTATTTTTTATAAACATTCGACTTAATATACTTCTTCGTAAAAAAGTACAGCATTATTTTAGTGAATGAAGCTTTAGTGTAAATTTTCACTACGCTAGCGCCTCTGCCCCGCTTCAGGCGAACCGCGGTGCCGCTCACGTCTGTTCCGGATATTCAACGTAACGAATGGCTTTATTAAGACTAAATATTACAATTTCCGAGCTACTACTGCGACGGTTAGAATTGCTAATGCGCCACCGAAGGAGCCGAGTGAAAAGACGCGATTGCACTGAAACCCGTCCGACGCCGCCAGTTTCCTGTTTTATGAGCGGCAAAATTGCAGTTTCACGCTGAGTTGCGAACTACCAACGGATGTTAGATGTTGACTAATTTAAATACTTCTTTCTTGTCAGCCTATCTGCAATATATTACTGAGAGTAAAAGAACCTAAAAGTAAATTAGCCTTTTCTTAGGTGTACCAAAATATCTCGCTAAAAAGGGGCTGCGTCTTGCAACCACAAATTACTATGATTTAATATTGCTTAGTTATCTGTGGGTTGGTAATTTGTAAGCGCGCCTCTCGGCCCCGCGTTGGGCGCCATTGTTGCTCCGAAGCCTTTTGTTCATCGCCTTCTACTGGCGATACGATCTTGAGTTATTATGATTAGGATTCTTTGCCAAGTGACGCGTACTCGCTAATTCCTTCATTATCGTTTTAGTTTTTCCCACTCGTTCGCGTTTTATACCACTTTTTGTTGTCTTTTTGCGTTTTTCATGACACTATTGTTAAATTAGTCTTCATTATTTACTGGGCTCTTTCTGTTTGTACATTAATTTTAAAGTTTAATTAGTAATTCTTACTTATACAAAAAATAATATGTAATTTCGTGAGCGAATTTATGAAAACATTTTGATTTGCATACTACGTTTGGTAAACTACTCTATTAATATATGCATATACGGCAGTTTAGAGGTGACCTACTAGATTAATAAACGTCAGCACCACTCATAAAGTCAATGGAGTTAATATGTCAGACGTCGCGTCATGCCACGCTATGTCCAACTTTCATTTCATATAGTGCTCTCAAATGAATCGATCCATATGTGGTTTTTTCAATTAGTGAAAACATTCGATTGTCATTGTGTTTATAGTGTAATTGCTGGTTTGTTATCCATCCATCTTGACCGGTGTAATGGGTGGCCATCAGGGAAATGAATCGCCTGGCTGTCTGGTCGAATGGGAGCGAGGTACAAGTGTTCTCCGCGCGAAATTGCTTTTCGTTTTAATGTCCGAGGTATCAAGGGATGCCTCGTTTTCGTGCTGATTGTATTAACGTTTATATTTAAAACAGTTGTTAGTAGATGGTCCTTTTCGTTTCATCTACGTCTTATGACTAGGTATGTAGGTAGGTAGGTAGGTATTTCATTTTGTTCATCCATGTAGTAAACATAGTGCATTTAGCATCTCATTTGTAGTTACTGTTTTCTATTTAGATTAGCATTGCAAAATCATAAGTTGAATTATGATGTTCCTCTAATTATTTAACTTTTAGTTTTTACAGATACATCTGCATGCTTCTTCTCTTAAGTTCAAGAATAACCAAGTACCTATCTATCAATAAAGTATCTGAAATATTCGCACTTTTATTATTTAATGAGGTAGTATCCGTTGGAAAGAATAAAATACCTAAATACGATGGCAAATATTCCATCAAGACTGCTGCATCAATTATTTATCCATATTAAATGCAAGTGCAGCGCCTTAACCCTTTTGTCACTTGCAACACAGAATTCGCGGTTCAGTTAGCGCGCAAATCGTAAATATCTCCATGTTGCGCTATGGCAGCGCAGTTAGCAAGGATTGCAGATACTGCAATGGCATACAGTGTGCGTGCCACACCCCATTCATTAGGCGCCGAGTGCTTCCGCGCATTTATCAATCTACACCCACAAAGGCGGTTTCACGGTCCTCCTCATAAACTGTACTGATTTTCAAATGCGAGTTCTTATGTGTTAAAACTTGCAATGCTTTTAACATTTGTTTAATTAGATTTTACTTATTCAAAGCATTATTTTTTTGACTTGTAGCTTGCGGGATTTTTATCAATTTTAAAAAATGTATAAAGTTATCTTTAACATGGATATCATAACAGAGCTTCGCAACAGTATATGTTTATAACCTCTGGGCATAAAACAACCAAAGTAAAGTTCAACATGTCCGTTTTAAAAACTGCCTACGGTAAGTTTTTAAAGCCACATTGCGTTTATATTGAATATGCAACCAAATGCTGAATATGTTGAAATATGCACGCGTTTTTGATATGACTGTGACATCAAGATGCAATTTGCGTGTTACGTCAATCAGGCATTGTTTGGTATTCCAGCGCAACTGCAACTTCAATCTAAATATTGTTTCAAAAGGCAATTTTCGACAGATGAGGCAATGGAACTATTCGATTCAATCACAAAATTTCCAATTTATCAAGTAGATGTCTGCTTAAACTTGGGCGAACCTTAATCCTCCGACCCTTCTGAAGGATATTAGCTAAACTAGCCTATATAGAACGCAGAGTAAACTAGAGCCAAATTATCAGTTTCCACTGGACGGAGTCTTAGCACACCTGCGTCTCTAGTTATCCTGGCTTACGACCACCCTCGGATAAATGCTCCAGCTCCAATATCCTTTATGTTAACTGAATTATAACAGAAGCAAGTCTAGACTTCATTATGTATATTAAGGCATTTCTTTGTAACGTTAATATCCTGTCGTGTAAAAGTCACTTTATGATGGGGGTAAAATATCAATCTGCTTTCGTTATGAAAGATGCACTGTCGAAACAGTTTCGGCGTCTTCTGAATTTAATCATTCGTAAGTTATGACCTTTCCGTGGAAAGCATTAAGGTAACGTTTCCATCGCCTTTAATTAAACGATTATGGCACTCATTAAAACGAAGTATCGTAATCATAAATGCAGTAAAACCGCTTTAGGCGCCAATAGGACTTCCGATTGGACATTCACGATTTTGTTCAGTGAGTTGGAATGTGCGGTTAGATTTATTCCCACCCGACCTACAGTCTTGTCTGCGGTTGCTTCGACCGAATTGAATCGTTAAGAAGCAGACATGTCTTGAACGAGATTGTGTTGTACGACGTACTTGACGTGGTAGAAGGATGGAGGTAAGATAGCCATGTTCCTTTGCATGCCCAAGATATTATTATGCGGTATCGTTAGATTTTGATAAAAAGCAGACGCATTTTTTCAATTGTAATATATCTTCTTAATAAACCTCATTGAGCCTGTCTCGATGTCGTGATTTTTTTTATTGATGTATTTAAAGGTATTATATAAAATAATAGCTTCTGCCCGCGACTTCGTCCGCGTAGCGTGATGATATATAGCCTATAGCCTTCCTCAGTAAATGGGCTATGTTTACGCCACAGCTTATAAAAGATGCTTAAATGCATATTTCCGCACGCAACTATATTGTTGTTACTAATCTGTGACTTTATAGTCAAAACAGTTTCCATTTCCGCTTAAATAATATAAATTATTCTATATTCCATCCGCTTCCTGTTCCTGTCTCTTTCCAATCCATATAACCTGAAAGGGACAAAAAACGGACTTCGGCTATCTTCGCTACGCACAAATTCCACCGAGCGAGGACGCTGCAGTCTGCACCGCGCGCTTGCACAAGTCGGTCTTCGTCTTCACTGGAGGAGACACCCGCTAACCGCCCCCGCTTAATATATCGTTGTGAGTGTGCGCCCGCGTTTGTGAGCCGGCTCCAACTACCGCTACCCGCGTGTGTTCTGGTGAACATCAAGAGTGCGTCATCGAGGTACCTCAAGACTCCAGGACACCAAGTGCTACGCGCCACGTGCTTCGGTGAGTCCCATACTCCCATCTTTCTCCTTCCACCGCGCCTTTGTAGTGAACACAAACCGCCCAGCATACCTAGCATATTTTTCACGCTACAGTCCACTAAACTGTTGGTCCTTCGATTACTTCACACTCCCGCATCCACAACATTTTGGTTCGCCTTCGACCGGATACCTACCTGCCTACTTAGTGTTCACTACATCCCCTACCTACTTTCCCGCTTAATTATTGCGTTAAATACGCCTACTTCCCACTTATTTTACTTCTAATACCTACCTACGTGTATTCCCGCTCTAAATAGGGCTAATACCTAAATTTGCGATTCTCGTAAAACCGCCATATTAGGTCGCCTATTGTGCTGAATAGGTACCTCCGCCCGCCATTCTTAATATCATAATTTAAACCGCTTCGTATTATACGATATAATTATCGCGTTATTATAACGAAACCCGCATTTTATAAAAATTGTAAACCCGCATTTTTTCTATCTAGTTACATAGGAATATTATATCGCTTTTATATACCTACCTACTTTCCTTTGTTAAGTTCCAACCGCCATCTTTATAATGGAAGATATCGAAATTAAATTGCAATTACTTGAAGCCAAAAACCAGGCAATTTATGAACGCTTAACGTATCTTTACGATTTATCAAAAAAGATTTCTACTACTTCTGTCGAACTTCGTTCTAAAGAAACATTCCTTGCAGATACGCAAATATTAGCAACAATACGACAGGAATTTAGTGACAATCTAGATCAAATTAATGCTTATAACCTTAAAATTAATCCTAAATATACCATTAATTACGCTAGTCTTATTTCATTTGACAATGTTTACGCCCGTGTCGAGAGGACTCGGTCACTTGTCGCGGCAAGCACGTCAAATACGCTGTCCGACCCGCAATCACAAAATAATAAAGACTTGCAATTTAAAGGTTCCATTAAACTACCACCTATTCAAATTCCCGCTTTTGATGGCAAAATAGAAAATTGGCCAGTATTTTATGAATCATTTAAAGCTAATATTCATAATAATATAAATCTTACTGACTCGCAACGGGTTCAGTACTTAATAAGTAAACTGTCCGGAACCGCTTTACAAATAACCGCGGGTATTATTCCCTCAGGTGACAATTATAACGCTATTTGGGACAGTTTAGTAAAGAAGTACCAAGATGTCCGGGTACTAGGCTCCCATTACATTATGCTTAGCATTGCGAAAGTTAGATCCCGCGACCGCGCATTTATTTGAAATGCATATGCGTCACAAGGAAGTTCCTTCATACAAAGACTTTGTGGACTTTATTAAGTCACAAGTCAAAATATTAGACCGCACCGCTTTTCCTACTTCTACTTCTTCTCGATTCGCATCAGGGAATAGTAAAAATAATAATCCCGCTTCACGTACTCAACCGCGTAATACTATTCATACTTTCGTAACCCGCAATAATAGTTTGAAATGTTTTTATTGTAATCAATCTGATCATTCCCAGATTTATCAATGTTCGTCATTTAAAGCGCTTAATGCTAAATCTCGTTTAGAGTTTATTAAAAATAAACGAGGGTGTGTGAACTGTCTAAGTCTTACACATACCGTTTCCCAATGTAAGTCTACCTACTTATGTAAAACTTGTAATAAACGTCATCATTCACTTCTTCACAATGACAATATCATAATATCTAATAACTCGCAGCTGTCTCGCTCATCGCCTCGTGACGATCATATATCACCATCCAGCTCGCACGTGTCGCCGCCCGATGCGCCTGTTGTACTCGCGGCAGCGAAGGCGGCGCTCGAACCGGCCACTGCGGCTAGTACTACTACGTGCACTGCGCTTGCGCCGCAGGTGATGGTTTGCGCGCGGTCACGAGTTGTCAACAAAAATTCAATAAATACGACCGTTCTTTTGTCAACCGCTCAAGTTTACGTTAATAGTAATGATGATCGACCTGTTTTAATCAGATCTTTAATAGATAACGCTTCTCAAAATAATATTATTACAACGGCTTGTTGTAAACAACTTAAATTAAATATTGTACCGCTTTCGAACTCATTTATAAAGGGTGTCGGATCATCCTCCCGCCCTATTCAAGGTTACGTACAAATTACGGTTACCGCTAAAAATAAAAATAACTCATATAATATAACCGCTCTTGTTATCGACTGTATAACCGACAGATTGCCGACAAACACTGTTGACACTTCTATAGTGCAACATTTAGTTAACCTACCGCTTGCTGACCCTTTATGGCACACGCCTGGAGAGGTTGAGTTACTTCTAGGGGCTCAATTGTTCCCATTTTTATTATTAGGTGGAAAAATAATAGCACCTCCCGCTCCTGCCGCTATTGAAACCGTATTCGGTTATATTCTTATGGGTGATGTTCCCGCCGTTTCATATTGCACTAACCCTGCATCCGCTGTAGTAAATACTGCTACATTTTTTAGTACCGGTATTGATAACAATAATTATCCTTCTCTAGATGATTCCCTTCATAAATTCTGGAATCTAGAAGAAATTCCCGCCCAGACTTTTATGAGTCCGTCTGACATGGAGTGTGAGCAGAATTATTCTGCTACCGTGTCACGTGATTCCACCGGTAGATATTGCACCGCGTTACCCTTTTGTACCGATCCTAACATTTTAGGTAATTCTCGATCTGTCGCTTATCGACGTTTTCTTGCTTTAGAAAATACAAAATTACGCGAGCTTGAACTTCGTTCAAGTTATAACGAGGTTATTCAAGAATATATTGATAAAGGTTATTTATCCGAAATAGTTTCGAATTATAATTCGAACTGCGATAACGGTTATTACATACCGCATCATCCTGTTGTTAGGTATGACAAGGAAACCACAAAGATTCGTATTGTCCTGGACGCTAGTGCCAAATGTCATAATGGTATGTCACTTAATGACATCTTACACACAGGGCCGAACTTGCAGGCAGACTTGTTCATACTATTATTAAATTTCCGCTTATTTCCAATTGCTATTACCGCAGATATAAAACAAATGTATCTTCAAATTGCTGTTACTGATGAGCATAGAAAATATCAAAAAATATTATTCCGCTTTAATACTTCAGAACCTATTCGAGAGTTTCAGTTTAACAGGGTCGCATTTGGTCTTAAGTCCAGTCCATTCCTCGCTATGCGCACTGTGCGCCAGCTATCCTCCGACGAAAAACATCGTTTCCCACGCGCTGCTACTGTAGCCTCACGGGAGTTATACATGGATGACCTTGCCACATCTATTCCGTCGTTGGAGGAGGCTAAGGTTCTATCCAGTGAACTTATAGATTTATTCAAAGCTGGTGGTTTCGACTTGACCAAATGGGCAAGTAATTCTAAGGAATTGCTGGCTTCCGTGCCACAATCCAACCGCGCTTCTATAGACTTTTCGGATAGGGATAATTTAAAAATTCTCGGTCTTAAATGGATTCCTTTAGACGATAGCTTCACGTTCACTACGTCAAATTTAGATAAAGTTTGTACTAAAAGAACTATACTTTCTACTATTGCCCGCTTATGGGATGTACTTGGCTTCGCTGCGCCCGTAGTTTTATTTGCCAAATTACTCATAAAAGAATTGTGGAATCTTCACATAGACTGGGATGATACCCCTCCAGATAATATTATATCGTTATTTCATACATTCCAAGAGCAACTGCCTCTTCTTTCCGCTTTGAAAATACCCCGTCATTTAGCCGTTAATATGGGCTGTACTATTAATATTGTAGCTTTCTCGGACGCTAGCATGAAAGCGTATGGCTGCGTCGTTTATTTACATGTTACCGATGTGGATGGTAACACACACGTACGTTTGGTGTGTGCTAAGTCCAAAGTTGCACCTGTAAAGGTCGTTTCACTGGCTCGATTAGAGCTATGTGCCGCTGTCTTGATGTCAAAACTAATAAAGTTAATTAATGACACTTACCGCTCTCGTACCGCGATTAATAATATATTTGCTTTCTCCGATTCTAAAATCGCTCTTTCATGGATTCATTCATCTCCCCATAGGTGGAATATCTTCGTTAGTAACCGCATCGCTAAATGTCAAGAAAACCTTCATCCTAAATATTTCTATCACGTTTATGGTAAAGAAAATCCAAGTGACTGTCTTTCTAGAGGTCTTCTACCGGAGCAGTTAATATCCCATCATTTATGGTGGCATGGCCCTAAATGGCTTCAGTTTCCGACATCTGAATGGCCTATTGCGCCTTTTGCTTCTTCAAATATTGAAGAACTACCGGAATATAATAAGAAAACACTTACCTTTACCGCGTCTACTTCGTTAGAACCTAATTTAATTTATAATCTTTCTCAAAGGTTTTCGTCTTGGAATAAAATTCTACGCATAATAGTTTACATTCTTAGGTTTGCACGTATTATACCACGTGACCAAAGCCATAATATAATTACCGCTTCTCAGTTAACTATAGCTGAAATATATTTAATCCGCGCTGTTCAACAAAATCATTTTCAACAACTTTTCCAAGAAATTCAGAAGGGCAACTTACGCTCTCCGCTTAAACGACTTGACCTTTTTATAGATAACAATAATATTATTAGAATCGGGGGTAGGTTATCTAATGCTAATCTTCCTTATGAAGCACAGCATCCCGCTCTTTTACCAAAACATGATCATATTACTCATATTATAATTGATTATTTTCACCGCGTTCATTGTCATACAGGCGCCAACCTTCTGAGTTCGCTGCTGCGTCAGAAGTATTGGATTATATCGTCTCGAAGTGTCATTAGGCAAAGAGTACACTCTTGTAATTTTTGTTTTAAAACCGCTCCTTCTCATACCAACCCTAAAATGGCTGATTTGCCTGCTTGCCGTGTACGGGAGACCAAGGCCTTCGTACATACGGGCGTCGACTACGCTGGCCCAATCAAAATAACGTTATGTAGACGTCGAGGTCAACGCAGTCAAAAAGCTTATATTTGCTTATTTATATGTTTAGTTACTAAAGCCGTTCATATCGAATTAGTAACAGATGTGTCTTCAGATACATTTATTGCCGCATTTAAAAGATTTATTTCCCGCCGTGGTCCTGTTTCCTTTCTCTATTCGGATAACGGAACTAACTTCATAGGAGCTAAAGCTCAGTTGCAAGAGTTAATTGCTAACCGCTATCGCATTGAGTGGAAAATGATTCCACCCCGCGCTCCTCACTTTGGGGGGCTGTGGGAGTCTAACATAAAATCTATGAAAACGCATTTATACCGCGTTATCGGTTCACAGCTTCTTACATACGAAGAGCTTCTTACCGTTCTCACTCAAATTGAGGCGGTTCTTAATTCCAGGCCACTTTGTGTCTTATCTGAAGACCCTTACCCAGAGCCTCTTACGCCTGCACACTTTATCATGGCTTCACCTTTAACTTCCCTGCCGGTTCAGGATATACCCGAGGCAGACAAGTCGCTCCGCTGTCGTAAACAATTACTAGATCAAATGGTGTGCAGCTACTGGAAAAGATGGCGTACTGAATATTTACATAACCTTCAAGTTAGACAAAAGTGGTTTAATAACACAGATAACGTAAAAATTGGTACAATAGTTCTTGTTCATCAAGATGATCTTCCCCCATTACGATGGCCAATGGGTGTAATAACGCAAGTTTACCCGGGAAAAGATAAAACTATCCGCGTCGCATTGGTAAAAACTTTAACCGGCTCTTTCAAAAGACCAATTGTAAAATTGTGTCCTTTACCTTTTCAATGACCACCGCATAAATATATCGCATAATACAATATAATCTATATATATATATCACTTTTATTATAATAATTTTTATGAAAACTTCTTCAATTTTTTACCTATTTTGAGAACACTGTGTATTCTCAAGGCGGCGGAGGATGTTTACGCCACAGCTTATAAAAGATGCTTAAATGCATATTTCCGCACGCAACTATATTGTTGTTACTAATCTGTGACTTTATAGTCAAAACAGTTTCCATTTCCGCTTAAATAATATAAATTATTCTATATTCCATCCGCTTCCTGTTCCTGTCTCTTTCCAATCCATATAACCTGAAAGGGACAAAAAACGGACTTCGGCTATCTTCGCTACGCACAAATTCCACCGAGCGAGGACGCTGCAGTCTGCACCGCGCGCTTGCACAAGTCGGTCTTCGTCTTCACTGGAGGAGACACCCGCTAACCGCCCCCGCTTAATATATCGTTGTGAGTGTGCGCCCGCGTTTGTGAGCCGGCTCCAACTACCGCTACCCGCGTGTGTTCTGGTGAACATCAAGAGTGCGTCATCGAGGTACCTCAAGACTCCAGGACACCAAGTGCTACGCGCCACGTGCTTCGGTGAGTCCCATACTCCCATCTTTCTCCTTCCACCGCGCCTTTGTAGTGAACACAAACCGCCCAGCATACCTAGCATATTTTTCACGCTACAGTCCACTAAACTGTTGGTCCTTCGATTACTTCACACTCCCGCATCCACAACAGGCTATCTAACACTGAAATAATTTTTCAAATCGGACCAGTAGTTCCTGAGATTAGCGCGTTCAAGTAAACAAACAAACAAACTCTTCAGCTTTATATTTTAGTACTAGCTTCCGCCCGCGACTTCGTCCGCGTGGAATAGTTACTTAGTCTAAGCGGGATGATAGCCTATATCCTTCCTGAATAAATGGACTATCTAACACCGAAAGATTTTTTTTAATCGGACCAATAGTTCCTGAGAATAACGCTTTCAAGCAAACTTGGCAGGTGGCAGGAAGCTGAAGGGGATCATCATCTCCTTACAGGTGGTAAGAAGATGATGATCCCCTTCAGCGGCATGTAGTATGTTTTGATTGAAGCTCACTTCAAGATATAGCCAATATTGTTAGTTGATAATTGAGTATTGAGTATCCGAGCGGAACTTTAGTAAAATATTTCACGGGAACAGGAATAATAAAAGAACGCTAAATGAGGATATGTCCTTTAGAGCGTTTGTTGGGTCCGGGCGGACCCAAGCTCGGTCCGCACGGATACAAAACAATCGCTCTAAAGGCTGATGAATAACGTATTTATTTGGATAAGGATTAATAATATCATGTTTATAAAAACACCTACGCAAATAATGCATTTGGAATTTTAGAACAAAGTTAGCATAAAAAAGGTTATAGTGAGCCAACCTTAAAAGATAGACATATGCTGTCGTGGACTTTTTTTTAGAACTTTTAAAGAGGAACAATTCTGTAATATATGATTTTTGCGAAACTTTAACCGTTTACGCAGCGCACGCATCGGAAGCTCTCAAAAGGAAAAAAAAACGAATTTTAGAACAAAGTTAACATAAAAACGTTTATAGTGAGCCAACCTTAAAAGATAGACATATGCTGTCGCGGACTTTTTTTTAGAACTTTTAAAGAGGAACAATTCTGTCATATATGATTTTTGCGAAACTTTAATCGTTTACGCAGCGCATGCATCGGAAGCTCTCAAAAGGAAAAAACCACGATTTTGAAACATTCTTCATTGATGCTCCGCTCCTATTGGTCTTAGCGTGATGATATATAGCCTATAGCCTTCCTCGATAAATGAGCTATCTAACACTGAAAGAATTTTTCAAATCGAACCAGTAGTTCCTGAGATTAGCGCGTTCAAGCAAACAAACAAACAAACAAACAAACAAACAAACAAACAAACAAACTCTTCAGCTTTATATATTAGTATAGATATATAGATTAATAACATAACCTATGGTAACCCCTATTAACTAATCCTTTTTTTAATTATTTGTGTCAGTTTTCGTAATTATTAGAACATTAATGTAGGTAGTCGCCGCTCCAAACTTTAAGATAAGAAAAAATCAATATTTTAAGTTAAAAGATCAAAAGTACCGATTCATTAAATGTAATCAATTGTTATCTATTTACGACACCCACTGGAAAAAGAAGGCAGTATAATAAATAGTCTTCAGTTCTTTAACCTGAACCCTACCTAAGAATAGGTCAACTTAAAATAATGATGCTGATATTTTTTTATGTACGGAACTGACGATATAACATTGTAGATAAATTATATGAACACAATATGACTTTGATCCTTAAAATATGAAAACAATTTTGAACAATTTTCTCATTTGCTTTTCGAGCACTTCAACGAAAAATCATACAATCACAATATCGCTGTGCACTTTTTACCCTTTTTATTAGATTTAAATTCGATGTTTATCCCGATTTTACGCTTACACAACACTGCGTTATAGTCAAAATATAGATGACACCACTACAAGACAAATCAAATTCCAAGAACGTGCAGCAATTTTCCAGTGTTTATACAATTTCCAACAAATAAAGTCTCCGCATTACCACCAATTAACCAGTTATATTTGCCGGCGAATCCCACAGTAAATAATAATGTCCATCGTCCAATTATCTTATAGAGCGGCCAGTGACGAGTCACGAGATATAAGGGTCATTCTCATTTGATATTCTGCTCCCTCCCCACGTAATGGAATAACGTTGTGAGCCCGCCGACGCCCGATACGATCGATCTACCTCCCTATATATTTTATTTTCGTAAAATGTACCGAATGATGTCCGGTAACCCTTGTCAGGTCACTAAAAATGTGTCTGATGGACCGCGTTTGCTATCCTGCTAAAATCACAGCGGTGTTGGGAGTTATTTTAATGTAAATTTTTATTTTGGCGCTGTTTTTGTATTTACCATTTCACCTCATAGCTTTTTCCAAACAATGTTGGTATCGACTTCCAGACTAAACAGGCTGCATATCAATATTTTACACGAAGCGACTGCCATCAGACCTCTGCATCCCAATTTCCAATTAAACTGGTTGTCAAGCTTTTTGGCTTCTTACTGCCACTAGCGATTTTTATTGGTGTTCAAACAAACGGCCTTACATGCTCCCCAAGGCACGGAGCAAAAAACCAATGTCAATGACAAAGTTTCGACTAAGAGGTCGCAGGCCTACACGTTGGTATGATCAAATCCTCATCTAACGTTTAATCAAGTGGCGAAAAGTCATCCGTGAAAAGCGAATCGTACGGAAGGTCACTAGGTCCTATTGGGAGGATTTTTTATTTTATTTTTAAGCATCTGACTATACCTAAATTACTATGCCGTAATGTCTGTCTGTCATCAGAAACGACATCTATAAACTACTAGCTTCTGCCCGCGGCTTCGCCCCCGTGGAATAAAAAGTATTGGGAACGGGATAAAAGTCCTTGGAGTAACTAACACGACTTTCTTTTATATATATAGACTAGCTTCTGCCCGCGGCTTCGCCCCCGTGGAATAAAAAGTATCGGGAATGGGATAAAAAGTATCCTATGTCCGTTTCCTGGTTCTAAGCTACCTCTCCACCAATTTTCAGCCAAATCGGTTCAGCCGTTCTTGAGTTATAAATGAAGTAACTAACACGACTTTCTTTTATATATATAGACTAGCTTCTGCCCGCGGCTTCGCCCCCGTGGATAAAAAAGTATTGGGAACGGGATAAAAAGTATCCTATGTCCGTCTCCTGGTTCTAAGCTACCTCTCCACCAATTTTCAGCCAAATCGGTTCAGCCGTTCTTGAGTTATAAATGAAGTAACTAACACGACTTTCTTTTATATATATAGATTACTTAGATACTTAAGTATTGTTTTTTAATTCGCAAATTATTCTAAATAAAACTACTCGGTTAGATTATAATTATAGTTTGCTCAATAAACAACATTAATGATATAAAACACTCCACATCATAGTTACGCTTATTTGACACTATAAAAGTTAAGTAAGTTTATTATCTATTTGATTACAAAATTTAATACAGTAATGGATATAAACACACGAATATGACAATGATGATAGCCACGCAATTCTATGGAGTAATTTTTACAAGAATGCATTCCCCGTGATGAATTAAACAGGCCGCAAGGCACGCCAATTTTTTTATACGTTGAATATTAGATAAAAATCACTTTAACAGCTCAAAGTGCTTGATTGTAATATAATAAAACATTAACGTTCAGAAATTGTGCGTTTTCAAAATTCTCTTTTTAAGTGCCTAGGTATCTGGTGTAGGTACCTAAATGCAGAATTATTGTTGTAGTTGCCGCTAGTTTTTGAACGAACTAGAATATATGTATTTATGGACGAAGAGCTTATGTATTCGTATCACCTTTTGGATGCAATGCAAGCTACTACAAAATGGAGCGGTAAACACATGAAGCTGTCTCACGACTTTATATTCGTGGCGCTTATTTTAGATAGGTAGGTACTCTCCTATAGGGCTATTTTCTGAATTATGGACTTCATTATAAAAAAATGACATTTTCTATAGCAACAATATCAGACCGTACTGTACTTCCGTTTCCCCAATGATTTATTGGAAGGTAAATTGTAATATCCATTAAAAATTGACAGGCTTGGTAGAAGAATTATGTTAGAGGTCCACAGAGTCGACAAATAAATTATGTCTGGCATGCGGGGCGTCAGGGACGCCTGGCGCGCTCTTAACTCTTATTTCATACTTATCGGTACAACACTTTTATCTCTTCATAAAATGCTATGCAGAAGGCTTTTAAAATTATATTATGCAGAAGCAGACTGCTAAGAGGGTTTGATTGTACTTTAGAAATGGTTTAAAAAAAGAGGGTTGCAAACAGTCCTCACATAATAAATCTGTTGGTTCAAATCCGTATGTGAACCGGTGAAAGTTAATATTTGATTCACACGAAGTCATTTGGACTATCCAAACTTTTCAATTTAGGCGCCGTGGAATCCGAACCGCAGAACAGGGCGCGAAATCAAGTTATAGCTACACAGTGAACGCGTTAGACGAACCGCATAGAATATTTCCACGTTTCTATTTGTGTACGTTGCGGAAAAATAAAGTTAAATCAGACGCGTTAACGCGTCGCTTGGCGGGGATTGCCGCGAAATTGTTTCGCTGTTTTGTGTACGGCGTTTAAAGTGTTTTTTACTCGGTTTGCTAATGGACGCGGACTTTACTTACCGCCCCGTTCCGTTCTACGCTTGTTTACTATTAATTGCGCCTTTTGTCGCTTACAGCTAGTGTCTCGGCGACAGGATACGGTTGCGGTCGGTCTGTGCCCAGTTACAATAACCTTTATGGGTGTTTACGTTGCGCTCCTAGGAAATAAACTGGTGATTTCGCTTTTCCACCATTTGCGCAAACAAAATTAAAGTCTGCGCTTTTTCGCGGCAAATTAAGATGTTTATGGAGTCGTAATCGTTTTTTTTTCAATTTATGGAATAAAATCTTCATGTTGTATGTATTTGAGTTGTTTTTTATGAACTGTTTGATAACAGCAGAGATCACAATGTATTTAGAAGCAAAATATCTTAACTCTGCCCCTGATGGCTAGTAAGCTCATACTTAAGTCTTTATGTAGAATCGCAATTGTGTAATATTGCAAATGAAGTAGATAGGTACAGTTAATACTTCTACCATCTCGATTTCATCCGCGAGGTTGTCAACGATTTAGCAGTAATTGTGCCTATAGTAGTTTCTCTCTTTCGAATTAATACTCAACTACTTGATTCAACAAATCGTATAGACCCTTAGGAGCATAAAACGAAAGATTTTCAATTGTGTAAAAATTAACACAGGCACCGTACTAAAATATGCGCCCCCTTCGAAAACAGTAGCCATATTTTTACGCATAAGTAAGTAGGGATCATCACAATGTCTGCGTATTTACATTGAATCATTCCATTCGCGGCTGAACCGTTTCCATTGCAGCAGTTTCGATGCAGTATAAACCGCAAACAACTGACGCTGTTTCCATTTCACGCAGAAGTAGCGAACTGCATGCGGTACCAGATTTTTGCATTTTTTTTTACTCCGCTTGCTCGGGAAATAATTTTATTTATCGCTGTCGCGGTCCGTTGTCGCGCTAGCGTTGACTCGCAACTTTTTAATTAAATTATTCACTTGATAATTGTTGGTGCACGAGTGATAGCCTTGCTATTTTTACACTTTATTGTTGACCAAAGGCGAGTCTATATTGTAAATTGTTAGGTTGATATTTAACTGAGTTGAGTATTTTTCTAAAATTATTTTATTATGATAGTGTGTTAAAGATAAGCATTTATTTATACATTAATTAAAAGCAAGCGCTTATTAATTATACTTCCTATACGTAAAGTACGATTTTTAACCGTGCAGATTATTTTATTTTTTTGTTATTAGTTTGTAAGATGTTGTTGTACCAGTTTGTATGAACCTAATAAAACGATGTTAGAACACTTTTCCTTCCCTCGCTTTAAACATTTCGTAGACGTGCTACGCGCTGCTACGAAGCGTCTACTACTACGCTACATCGTAATTACTCTCGAGTTGAATTCTCGTTTTTACTTATCTCCTCTATTTTTTTTCTATCTCTGATGAAAGACTTTTTAGTAAAGAGAAGACTTACTTTGTGATAATAAGGAGACGAAAGTATAAGAAAGAGGAATTTACCGTGAAATATTCCGTAGGGGCTATTATTTCGATATAAGATTTGACCGCCGCTCAACTTTCACACTGCGATTTAACGGCTACCGTATTATATTGCTGTTGTTCAGTTAATACAAAAGTAGTGTGCCAGGATCGTAGCAAGTGGAAATCTGTAGTCTCTGCCTACACCAATGGGAAACAGGCGTGATAATATGTATGTATGTATGTAGGTAGGTGTAACTTCACGCCATCGAATTATATTACTTCAAACAAATATTAAATTGTTATATTAATTATTATGTATGGCCTATGTTTGTGCAAGCGAATAGATTTAATTGGACTGGTAGTCTCACTTGTTGCAGGTTCTGTTTACAAATGAGTTATCACATACATGTTACTTGCATAATGCAACATTCTGTTATTTTTTCAAGGGTTATTGTTGCCTGATAACTTATTGTAATTACTAGAATCTTTGCATCTAAAGACAGATTTTGTAAATTATTTTTAAACATTGAAATTAAACTGAGGAGACTGAAACTGAGAAAATGAGGAGACCAGTGACCTACATGTAAATGAGTTGATGATGAATTAAAAGATCCAAAACATTGAATAATATTAAGATAACGCGGTAAAATCAATAAAATCTACCTAGTTTATATTCGCATAAATGTCAGACACTGATATAGAAGTAAGTAATGAAAACATTGTTACTGTTCCGTTAATAATCCAGTAGGTATAGCTGTTTCATCCGAACACCTAGGAGCCGGTTTCCATTAAACAATGCTATCGTCGAGGAAAGTACACACTGTCTGGCTTGGCACATTTATTTTGTTTCTCGGGTAATAGACAACGCATCCGGAAGTACGGATAATGGGTCTCGGAAAAAAATAGAGTGCTAGCGACGAAAGCCAGTCACTGCACACCTGTCGCCCGCGCGCTTAGGTAAGGTACTGGTGAAGCTAATTTTTAGACAAAATATGAGTAAGGATTATATATTATAACCATATAAGTATATTTTCTCGAAATGGCTGCATGCACCCATGCTGTCATAGAAAAAATCTAGATTATGGATTATTTTTTATTCCTAAAAATATTTTACTCGTGTGAATTTGGGTGTAGGTGAGTTAAGTAAGTGTATAATAAATAACACTTCAATCCAGCATACTTAAATCTGTGCTTTCACACACACCTGAACCATGTTACAGAAGGTATTGTAAACTGACAGCACACGTCATGAATACAAAATGAACAAAAAAAAAACGTTATGTCGCAATATCGACGTCATAATAACAGTGACGTACCTCAACCCTCCACACTTCCACAGCCGCTGGCACTTAAGGCGCCCCACCGATGCAGATTGGATGACGCCGTATGATTTACCGCCCGCACGCCTCCTTCCATCCTCGATAAAATGACGCACAAGGGGATTAACGATGTAGCATTTGTTCCTTCATGTTCTTGTATGCGTGTAATTTCTTATTAACGTATGGGAGTGCCGATAAAGAAATATTCGAAGTTGGATGTCTGAAATAATGTACGTATATTGGTTATATTGTTCCTGTTGTCTATGGTTGTTGTTGTTTAAGATTGAAAAAAAAAATACAATAGTAAAGACAGGTAATTACATAATTACAACATCGAACAATACCTTTCCATTTTTAAATAATACCTGCGTTTGGTGTTGTCACGAAACATAATTATTCGGGTGCTTTTAATTTAGTTTTTTTTAGTTCTGTGAATCCAGTATAGAGGTCGATCTGTGAGTAATAATATTTAAATTATAAATAGGGTATTACACCTTTTTTTGAAAACTGTTTTAAATTAATTCTTAGATCGTAATGAACCAGTAGAATTTTTATTTCAGTTTTATAAAAGCGAAAAATACCTTAAAAACTATTTTTAATTTATGATTTTGAATTTTCGCGCGGAAACGCTAGCCGCCATGCTACTTCGGGTCGTGACGTCACTTCGTTAGTAAACAATACAACTGCAAAAGACCAAGTAACGTCAAATTACTATCGGAGTGACATCACGTTGGAATCCAATATGGCGGATGGATGGATTAAAACAGATTAAAAAAGACTATTTTTGAAATTGAATTATAAAATTTACATTGCATTTTTATAAATAAATACTAACGTTTCTCGTTTACTTTTTTAAAAATCTATCATAAACATGCATTTTTATATTTTTTCTTACGTGGTGTAAAATACCCTATTGGTGAGTGCCATTTCATTAGATTAAGGACACCAGTACGCAATTTGCTAAATTTTTCAAAGAATTGTTTAAAATACTTCAATATCATACCATCAAATTTGTCTAACGACCCATAATTTAATAGCACAGGAGCCCCAAGGTAATCAAATAGTACGCCGTAACGACGTATCCAGGAAGTGACGGTAACAGCAGTGAAAAGCGCAATTATCACTGAAAGTTTGGGACATTGTGGAAAACTTCAAATTAAGGGGCCGTCCTAAAAATTGACGCATTTTAGTGAATTTTGTTGACCGATTGTGAGGAATCTACAAAGAATTTATATAAAGTTATTAATTATTTGAAAAGAACTGTTCTTAAACCTGGCACAAGCGGAAATGGATTTTTCAATTTACTTCTATAATAATCGTAAATCCCTTTTATTGACAACTCCTTTTCCCAAAAAACGCGTTTCGAGTGAAGTTTGATGATCGGTTTACAAGAAAATATTAGTATTACTGAATATTAAAAAATACTATAAAACCCAGCATATGCTCTACTTGGCACTAGCGGAAGCACTTTTTTCAATTTTCATACAAAATATAGCAGGAAAAAAATATTTACGTAACGTAATTTTTCGTGAAAATTGCAGACAAATATGTATTTTTTTCTATTTTTTAGAAAGACATTTTGATTATTTTTTAAATTACTTAATAATCTTCAGTTATCCCTCTAATAGGATCAAAAATTACTTTTTCAAAAAAAAAATATTTTGATTTAGTAAATCAAAGATGAAAAGACCTATAATTGTGCTATAATATCGAGCGCGCAAAGCCGCTCGCGCCAGTCACGTTTGGGCCTTCCCAGCGAGAGGACGTATCGCTTTGTGTCACAGGCGTGCGCTTGTTTGACGTAAATATTTTCCCAAATTATACTGCGATTAACACAACTTGATACGTTGATTATTTTATAACTTCTAATTTCTAGAAAAGCCCTATAATATAATATGGTCTGGTATTTTTTGTAGGAAGTATGGGTAGTACAAGTTTCTCATTGTGCTGATTACGAAAATGTTTATTTTTGAAATCCAAGATGGCGGACATTACTTTTCTAAATAAATTAATATGGGTGTCAATTTCAAAGATTTTCAGGGGCTGATTACGAAAATTATATTAATTTTGAAATCCAAGATGGCGGACATTGCTTTTCTATATAAATTGATATGGGTATCAATTTCAAGGATTTTCAGGGGCTGATTATGAAAATTATTGAAATCCAACATGGCGGACATCGCTTTTCTAAATAAATTGATATGGGTGTCAATTTCAAGGAATTTCGGGGGCAGATTACGAAAATGACATTAATTTTTAAATCCGAGATGGCGGACATTGTTTTCCTTAATAAATTGATACGGGTGTCAATGTCAAGGATTTTCAGGGGCTGATTACGAGAATGACAGTAATTTTGAAATCCAAGATGGCGGACTTTGCTTTTCTAAATAAATTGATATGGGTATCAATTTCAAGTATTTTCAGGGGCTGATTACGAAAATGATATTAACATTGAAATCCAACATGGCGGACATTGCTTTTCTAAATAAATTGATATGGGTGTCAATTTCAAAGAACTTTGGGGGCTGATTACGAAAATGACATTAATTTTTAAATCCAAGATAGCGGACATTGTTGTTCTAAATAAATTGATACAGCTGTCAATGTCAAGGATTTTCAGGGGCTGATTACGAAAATGCTTTTCTAAATAAATTGATATGGGTGTCAATTTCAAGGATTCTCAGGGGCTGATTACGAAAATCATAATTATTAATTTTGAAACCAGAGATTAAAATTAGGTTAATTTTTTTCAAATTAAATATACACTGTTAACTATTTGTGATTTTTTTGCACATTCCTAGATATTATTATAAAGTTATTTTAGTGATGGATAAACTCGACTGCGATCAAAATTTGAACCTGCGTCTTCTGGTTAGATAAATCAGATGCTATGATCACTTAGCCGCCGCGAGTCCCACCTGCCAGGTCTAAATTTGCATTCACATTCTGAATTTACGTCTTAAAGGTGACGTCAGTAATATCTATTGAAAAGTCACTTCTTTTTTGAAGAACATCCTACAGCCTGATTGTACTTGGGATGTAGTTCCTTTGAAAACGTACAGTACAGTAGTTCCCAATTTTTTTGGCCGGGCAGAGGTTGTTGCACCCGCCTTCGTGCGCATGGTACAGTCAAGTGGAAAATTACTAATGCAATTATCCTATTTAGTATTAGATCAGTAAGTAGATAGATTTTTATTTTATACATTGGCATAACATAAAATACATAAAAAAATATATTTATTAATATAAATAGGCGTAGTAAATTCTCAGTAGGAGCTCGGAATTTGAAATTTGTGCCCGGATAATGGCAATAGGCTCGCCTCCTATTACATGGGACCTTAACATATCGGCGAACTGTGGGTGTACATTAGTGTACGCCTCTGCCTAACCCTTCAGGGAATACAGGCGTGATGGTATGTTATGTTCGAGGTACTTACGACTGCAACTGCGTGTGATTGCGACATTAAGTATAATACCTATAGCTCTCAAGAGTCGGCCACCGAATTTCTAATACAAACGTAATACCAAGTTATATCGTAAGTAAAACACAATTTATTGGATTACGATTTATTATGGTATTATGTTTTTGCCGGCAATTCAAGCATTCAAATTTAGACAGCGCAATGCTTGGTAATTTAGTAGCTATTATAACGCTTTATATTTTACTAGCTTCTGCCCACGACTTCGTCCGCGTAAAGGAGATATAGGAGATATATGAGGATATATAGCCTATAGCCTTTCTCAATAAATGAGCTATCGAACAATGAAATAATTTTTCAAATCGAACCAGTAGTTCCTGAGATTAGCGCGTTCAAGTAAACAAACAAACTCTTCAGCTTATATATTAGTATAGATTTAAAATATGCCATAATATACATTACAAACAAAATTATACAATCATAGCACCTATTACAAAGCTCTATGTTCATTAGTCAAAAGCAACCTCATCTTACAATAAATTATTTATAAGCAAAGGTTTTAATACATTCAAAGGTATGAATATTGTAGTTATCGCCGTGATTACTACTATAGTACAAAATTAATGTCTTATGTTGGTCCTTCATTAGGCACATTCTACGTGCATGGTAAATTATGAAAAACAAATACCAGTTCTTCAGACATCTCATCTCACACTTTCACGATGAAGTGGAGCAAAGTTAAACTACATACCACAATTAGCACAGATGTACATACAACCGAGCGGTTTCAGTCGTGACCAAAATGTGTTTTGATAAACATTTAACAAAATATTACGATTTTGAAGTGCCTAGCAAAAGATAAAACTATCAACCCTCCAAAGTAAAAGTTTGAAAATTCAAAATCCCTGAAACACATTTTTTAGGATGAGTAGCTACATATCTCATTTTCAAATACCTACCTTTAAAAACAACTTATTCACCCATACTAATAAGTACATTAACCTTCAGGCTTCAACCCCCGTTTCCTACCCTTAAAATGTAAAAATCCATAAATCATTAAACTCGTCACTAGGTTATTATACTCGTTATTATTAATCAGTATCTACAAAAATTACAATTTTTAACCCCAATTTCCGCCTTCAAAGTTTTATGTTTTGATGTTTATTGAATATTGTATGTATAAAAATATACTAAATTAAAAACAAAATTGAAAATACAAAAAAAAAACTAACGAGAATAAAACTAGAAAATTAATTTAATAATGTAAGGATCAACATTGTTTATAGGCTCGTACGCTCGATCTGCAGCCGATGTGTGCGTGAAAAGCGCACACAAACATAGAATTTACCTAAACTCGATCGAGTGAATTTTTAGGACGGCCTCTTAATTAAGTATAAATTGCGATGTAGGTATCAAGTGTTGCCAGCACGCAACCTTAATCTGTGGTTCTTTTTTATCTGTGGCAATAGTTTTCTTTATGAACATAAATTCGAATGTATCTGTTAGAATTCTTTTGTATCAGCGCTTTGAAATATTCTTAGCAAGAGATAAATCTTTTATTTAATGATAAATTTTCAGCGATGTATTTTTTTATATATAAAAAACTATAGTGTGTTAATTCTAACCGCAACATCGTGTTATCTATGCGCTATACCTAATCCTTTCATTCCTGGAACCGTGTGGCAATATAGGGTAAACGATATTTAATAATAATATAATTGATATTTCCATATAGTAATTAATTTGCATATTGGTTCAATGTACCTACCATTATGGCACCGTTCCGTACCAGATTTAGTGATTTTGGAAATGTTGGATAAACCACAATGAAGCCGAATATTAAAGCACCGTAGAATATCTTTGCAACAATTCCTTCGACTGTCGCTTATAATCATTTTTAATTGGACCTCTCAACTGTAGGGTCGTACTTGAATCGAAATTGGATTGGGATTATCTCGATACCGTTTCGAAAGTAACCCCATTAATCTCGATAAGGATCGGACGAAGTATTGACTGCTGTTTTGTTTGTATACCTACCTATTTAACAAAACATACGTAATAGAAATTTAGGTAAGGTCTTAATTTTAAATGTATAAGGATTTTATGTCCCTCATAAATATTGCCTACGTGCATTAAGGCCGGCAGCACACTTATGACTCCTCTGGTGTTGCGGGTGTCCATGGGCGGCGGCGGCGGTGACTGCTTACCATCAGGCGATCTGTCTGCTCGTTTGCCTGCTATCACATAAAAAAAAAACATCAATGTTTAAATGTACATTTTTTTGCCTACATACCTAAAAAAATAAATAAACAAGTAATTCTACATACCTATATGGTACAAAAATTGCACTTTATCTGTAAACTATCTTATTAATTGTATTTTGAGTTAGAGACAGTATACAAACAATTCGTATGGTAATGTCTGGGAGGTCTTTGTTTTTGTTTATCGAAATCACTTAATTAGCGCCGGAGGTCAAACAAATGACGGGTTAACACGCGATCGTTTAACTAACGATCGCACTTGACCGTATATTTTAAAATTATTTTATTTTGATTATGTTTTTTTAATCGATTTGTTATTATTGGCGTGTTCTACTTATGAAGAAGGCTTGATTAGTTTTTAGTAAAAACCTTGCCCCACATTAGGATTTTATTCTGTATCATAGGTGCTGTATCATTCTCACATTTATTGATTTTATTCTGTATCATTCTCACATATACAAACGCCCAGACCCGGAACCTGTCTGTAAGGTCATACAATATTCGCTACGTGTGGGGTTTGACAACACAACAAGTGGCGCAGAAGCCGATCGCTCAGTTGCTTCGCTATACGTGTCGTCGAAGTACTTCATACCTAGTCTATATACAGGTACAGCATAATGAGAGCATTGTAGGGTATATTATACCAGTGTATTCTGATATAAGATAATATGATAGTAATCAAAACCGTATTTACAGAAGGGCATTACCTACGCTTGTAAAATACTTTTTAATTACCCATAAATGCTTACTGCACAGCTACGTCAATACCTAAGGATAACTGTGTCGCATACAAAGCTTGCATGGGACTTTAATAACATCATCTGAAATGAAAGTTACGGATTCCTCAAATCAACATTGTCAAAGAGATAAGTACTGTTGATAAAAGGCAATTTACGACACCGAAAATTCAACAAATGATAAAATTAAATATTTTGTGATAAAAATGCAGCACAATTAGCTGATCCGTCTTTTATCGAGCTCTGGACCTAAGGACCAAACAAAATGAACATGTCTTCAAAAGATTAACCCATTCTTCCACGCCTATTAGTTAAGAGACAGCTGAAGTGGGTATCTCTAATGCTGTCTCACTTTATTGACATAAAAGCACATTGCAAAAGCGATTTGCGTGTACAGGTTACCTCCATCATCTCTATCGGTAAGAAACTTCGATTATTTCGTGGGTTTTTCTCATCCATTAATGCCATGTTGACTGCCCACTTCCATCTTCGGTAGCCTCGGGGATTATTTATATAGCTACCTGTTATTTTTGGTGGTGCTTGTAACATTAATTCTGTCAGTGACAAGTTGTTACTCGATAATGATGTTCGATATTTATTAATTGGTTCCGACTAATTGATTTATGTCGCTTAGGTAATTTAATTATGATACTATGAGTTTTTAGTTTTGTATCGATACTTACTAGTACCTAAGTATTCTTTATAATATTATTATATGTAGTAAGGTTCCCACTAATAAGAATGAATCAAAAATTGCAATGTTAATAATCTGGATAAGTAAACATATTTGAGTTCTAAGGAACTTTTAATTTGCCATATCTACATGTATCGAATAAGTTGTCGCTTGAGCTTACACAAGGGACGCGAATCTTGTAACTACGCAGACTGCATTAAACAACGAAGAGATTTTATTATGTAGATACATATCGAAACGCTTCATTAAATTTATTTTAATGTCAGCGTCGGCTCCTTATCGTCCTGCGCTAGTTGTAAAAGTCAACAGGGGTAAGGGGTATTGGGGCTTTGTGAGTAATTGTATTGATATCGATAAATATATCACATTGACTAGGTACAATACTGTACTGAAATGTTAATTGTTGCCAGCTTCGTTCACCTAGTAGCCCCAAGCGTGGCTGTCTAGTCTCTGAACTCGATTAGACATTTCATAGTAAAGATAATTTGCCTATTTTAAATTTTAATAAAGAAATTTTTATCAATCTTAAATTAATCATTATTTTAAGTACACAAATCGTCTGCAAATATTGTATACCTATACATTAAAAACTTGCTTGATCGGCTATGAAATTATTGTTGCTGGCTCCTAGGATCTTGCAAATTTCCTGTCCGTTATATAACATACTAATATGATAAATGTAATAATAAGAAGGACGTCATATTTAGTCATAAGGGACTTTTTAAATGAGAAAGTAAACCTACGTTAATCAAGCAGATCCATTCCATTACTAATATTACCATAGATATCAGAAGCACAATGAATGTGAAACTCATGAAATATTTTTGACGTTTTCATCCCAAACAATTTTTTTAGCATATTTTTTCTTTTTAATTTAAACAGGCTGGCAACTCACGAATTCTAATTAACACAACAATCGAGGAGTTTAGACTTTTTGAGGGATGGTCTTGGAGACTCTGTGATGAGAATTAGACGTTTTTATATAGGGACGTGATCAGATTCTTTATTGCGAATTTATTTAAGAAGACACGATGTTACTGTTGGCTTCGTTTTTTTTGTAAAGACACGTATAAAACTGCTGCATTGAACTATTTAGAATGTATGGTCTTTTTTTTAATAAAACAACATTGAGAGACATTTAGGGCCACTTGCACCAACTTCTTAAATATGTTTAAATTGTATTTAAATACAATTTTTCATAGAAATTTCGTGTTTAAAAAGTTGGTGCAAGTGGGTCTTAGGATCCAAAAGGGCTGGACCCGAAACAAAAACCTTATGAACCAACAGAACATGTAGGCAAATGAGGATATCATACGTTACGTTTTTATTCAGAGTTACTGCTCCTACTAACTTAATTACGTCACTATACCTATACTTCTTGAATTCGTGCAACATATACATATCTGAGTTAGGGGAAGATTTACAAGATTTACAAACGATTAGAACTAAATTCGTTTTAATATCCATTCATATTAGAACGAATTTAGTTCTAATCGTTTGGAGCAGGTATCTGCAGTTAATTCTGTTGGTGCGAATCAATCCTAAAAATGTTAACAACTAACATTCCCAATTGAAAAATATTTGCTAGATATAATATTTGGTTTCATGTTTTTGGTGGAATCGTAGTAACACAAAATACCTACACTATCCGCTATCACATATTGCAAATATCCATTAACCAAAATTCGTGTTGCTGCCACAATAAAAAAATAGTTAAAAAAAATCACAATCCCAGTATACCTTTATCAAGTTGAATAAACAATCCAGCATTTTTCACATGGTAGAAGCCTACAATCGGGTATTCCGTTGATACGGTCGCAAACTGCCTGCAATGTTTGAATTGAAGTGTCCATTATCGTGATGAGGTGCATAGCATTCATGTTACTACCTACACTCTTACATATAAAAATGTGAGTGCTGTCTAACACTCACGTTGGTGTCGTGAAATACCAAATAAAATATCTGTTATTTCACTTTATATGTGTGTATAATATTTATAAATTGGCATTCACAATAGCAAAAATGATGTAAGTCAAAAATAAATGTACGGTTTCGCTTTCAGTAATATCTTCAATGTAGAATGATAATTTATTTATGTATTCTTTGTTATATTTACAGTACATAATGCAATTTTTATTTATAAAACTTTTCATCGGCTACATTTTATCGATAGGAAAATAAAAATCTACATGTAGGTATAATTTTGCGTGGTAGTAGTATTATTTTTAATATCCGAAGTGCAGTTTGGATAAAAGTGTCGCTTACGCTATTCAACCTAACATATACATATATGACGTACGTGTAATTTGCGCGCGTCTACATTTATCCCCTAGTTTTTGTTTGCAATGTTTATGATATATTTTGCTAGTAATTAACTTACGTCTGTGTAGTTTAAGCGGTAAGAAGGTTAGTTTTTTATAATGTGGAAGAAAGATGACAGTCGAGTTTGAGGTAGAGATATGGAGGGTAAAAGAAAAGGGAAACGACTGTGTATTACAAGTGTCCGTCAAAATGCGTGTCCCC